>JBBDGP010002542.1:210000-850973 GCA_037952835.1 Lithobates septentrionalis
TATATATATATATATATTTTATATATATATATATATATTTATATATATATATATATTTTATATATATATATATTTTATATATATATATATATATATTTTATATATATATATATATTTTATATATATATATATATTTTATATATATATATATATATATATATTTTATATATATATATATATTTTATATATATATATATATTTTATATATATATATATATTTTATATATATATATATATATATTTTATATATATATATATATTTTATATATATATTTTATATTTTATATATATATATATATATATTTTATATATATATATATATATATTTTATATATATATATATATATATATTTATATATATATATTTTATATATTTTATATATATTTTATATATATATTTTTTATCCTCTAGGATAACAATCGAGCGGCTTTTAGCTGCATTGGTTGTTATCCCTGGAAAGCTGATCGCCCACTCTAAAAAACGGTATCGGGATGATGCCTGCAGCTGTGGGCATTAACCCGGTCTAACCCCCGAAAGCCAAGGCTGCACATCTGCGTACGCTCGGCAGGAAGGGGTTAAACCTGCCTGGCCCTATGTGAAAAAGTAATTGCTCCCTCCCATGCTGAATCATGAATGAATGGTGGCTAACCACAATTTTTTAGAAAGCCGAGTTAAATTTCACTTGCCATACCCAGACCTGATTGTTGCCAGACCTGTTGAATCAAGAAATCACAAAATGGAAGCTGTCTGACAAAGTGAAGCACGCTAACAGATCACAAAACGCCACACATCCTGCCACAATCTAAAAAAAATTCAAGAACAGATTAGAAACAAAGTAATGTTCATATATCAGTCATGCATCAGTCTAGGAAGGGTGTCAAAGCCATTTCTAAGGCTTTGGAACTCCAGTCAACCACGGGGAGAGCCATTATCCACAAATGGAGGTAACTTGGAACAGTGGTGACCCTTCCCAGGAGTGGCCGGCCTACAAATATTAATCCAAGAGCTTGACGACGACTCATCCAGGAGGTCATAAAAGAACCCAGAACATCTAAAGAACTGCAGGCCTCACTTGCCTCAGGTAAGATCAGTGTTCACGATTCAACAATAAGAAAGACTGGGCAAAAATGGCATCCATGGAAGAGTTCCAAGGCCAAAGCTACTGCTGACCAAAAAGAACAAAAAGGCTCATCTCACATTTACCAAAAAACATCTTGATAACCCCCAAGACTTTTAGGCAAATATTCTATGGACTGATGAGACAAAAATTTAACTTTTTGGAAGGTGTGCGTCCCGTTACATCTGGCATAAAACTAATACAGCATTTCATAACAAGAACATCATACCAACAGTCACACATGGTGGTGGTAGAGTGATGGTCTGGGGCTGCTTTGCAGCTTCAGGACCTCGAGGACTTACCATAATTGATGGAACCATTAATTCTGAGCTCTACCAGAAAATCCTAAAGGAGAATGTCTGGCCATCAGTTCCTGACCTCAAGCGCACTTGGGTTATGCAGCGGGACAATGATCCAAAACACAACAGCAAGTCCACCTCCAAATGGTTCAAACAAAGCAAAATTTAGGTTTTTGAGTGGCCTAGTCAAAGCCCGGACTTGATTCCAATTGAGATGCTGTATCATGACCTTACACAGGCCGTTCATGCCGGAAAACCCTCCAATGTGGCTGAATTAAAACAATTCTGGGCCAAAATTCCTCCACAGCAATGTGAAAGACTCGTTGCCGGTTATCGCAAACGCTTGATTGCAGTTGTTGCCGCCAAGGGTGGCACAACCAGTTATTAGGTTTAGGGGGCAATTACTTTTTCACATAAAGCCAGGCAGGTTTGGACAGCTTTTTTTTGCCTTAATTAATGAAACCATCATTTAAAAAATAAATTTTGTATTTACTCAGGTTATCTTTGTGTAATTATAATAAAATTTGTTTGATCTGAGTGATTTAAGTGAGACAAATATGCAAAAATAATAAAAATCAGAAAGGGGGCAAATACTTTTTCACACAGCTGTACAAAGTAATCCAACTGTACTGTTTTTGAAAGGTAACTGTGGTGCTAACATTTTGTTTTTAATTAGTTGCAGGCCCTTCGTGTTGGGTTATATTAATGAAAATCTGTTACATAAATGAGTTTTATCTTTTATTCCTTCATCCCCTCCAATGTAATATGTGACATTTCTGAACCACATTCACTTGTGATCTGCTCCTCCTATCTTCCTCTCCTAGATGTTGGACCTACAGGACCATGGAAAGGTTTCCAGCCCCAGGGGTTGTGGCTTCAGAAGTACTGGAAGAAGGAGTGGGGATGTTACTAAACACATTGCCTTTTAGGATGTAATCCTTGTTACTAAATTTTTTTTTTTTTTTTTGAGAAAGTGGACTTGGCCTTGAATGGCTTACTGTATCAAAAAAGACCTGAATTTCCAAACATCTGCCAGAAGGGTAAAAGTTGAGAGCGCCACAAGTTTATAAATTACCCAGTATAGATTTATTATTCTAGATATAGTGCCTTGAAAAAATTATTCATACATCTTGAAATTTTCCACATTTTGTCATGTTACAACCAAAAACGTAAATGTATTTTATTGGGATTTTATGTGATGGACCAACACAAAGTGGCACATAATTGTGAAGAGGAAGGAAAATTATAAATAGTTTTCAAAAATGTTTACAAATAAATGTGAAAAGTGTGGGGGGGGCATTTGTATGGCGCCCCCCGGAGTCAATACTTTGTAGAACCCCCTTTCGCTGCAATTACAGCTGCAAGTCTTTTTGGGGATGTCTCTACCAGCTTTGCACATCTAGAGAGGGACATTTTTGCCCATTCTTTGCATCCAATCTGACAGAGCTTGAGATATTCTGGAGAGCGTCTGTGAACAGCAATTTTCAAGTCTTGCCACAGATTCTCAATGTGATTTAGGTCTGGACCATTCTAACACATGAATATGCTTTGATCTAAACCAGTGGTTCTCAACCCTGTCCTCAAGTACCCCCAACAGGCCATGTTTTGGGAATTTCTCTTAGATAAAATAGCTGTCCAAAATACCAAGCAATTGACTCTTATTTAAAGCACCTGTGCAAGATGAAGTAAACCTGCAAACATGGCCTGTTGGGGGTAGTTGAGGACAGGGTTGAACCACTGATCTAAACCATTCCATTGTAGCTCTGGCTGTATGTTTCGGGTCGTTGTCCTGCTGGAAGGTGAACCTCCGCCCCAGTCTTAGGTTTTTTTTTGCAGAGTGTTTGTTTTCTGCCACACATAGCGTTTTGCTTTTAGGCAAAAAAAGTTTAATTTTGGTCTGAACCAGATCACCTTCTTCCACCATGTTTGCTGTGTCCTCCACATGGCTTCTCACAAACTGCAGACAGGACTTCTTATGACTTTCTTCACCAATGTCTTTCTTCTTGTCACTCTTCCATAAAGGTCAGATTTGTGGAGAACACGACTAATAGTTGTCCTGTGGACAGATTCTCCCACCTGAGCTGTGGATCTCTGCAGCTCCTCCAGAGTTACCATGGACCTCTGGCTGCTTCTCTGATGAATGCTCTCCTTGCCCGGCCGGTCAGTTTAGGTGGACGGCCATGTCTTGGTAGGTTTGCAGTTGTGCCATACTCTTTCCATTTTCCGATGATGGATTGAACAGAGCTCCGTGAGGATGTTCAAAGCTTGGATATTTTTTTTTTTTTTTACAACCTAATCCTTCTTTAACCACTTCCCGCCCACCCTATAGCGGATTGACGTCCGGGAAGTGGTTGTGTTATCCTGACTGGGCGTCATATGACGTCCTTCAGGATAACATGCCGCAGCGCGCCCCCGGGGGCGCGCATCGCGGCGATCGGTGGAGCGGTGTGTCAGTCTGACACACCGCTACACTGATCTTGGTAAAAAGCCTCCGGCGGAGGCTCTTTACCACGTGATCAGCCGTGTCCAATCACGGCTGATCACGCTGTCAATAGGAAGAGCCGTTGATCGGCTCTTCCTCACTCGCGTCTGACAGACGCAAGTAGAGGGAGAGCCGATCGGCGGCTCTCCTGGCAGGGGGGGTCTGCGCTGATTGGTTATCAGCGCAGCCCCCCCGCAGATCACCCCACTGGACTACCAGGGATGCCACTAGGACCACCAGGGAAGGGGCAACGTGGATGGCCAGGTATGTACCCCATGGCCATCCACATGTGCCCAATCTGTGCCAATCAGTGCCACAAATGGGCACTGATTGGCACTATTATTCCAAGATCTGCCCAGCAATGCCCAGATCTGCCCAGCAATGCTATATCAGTGCCACCTGTCATTGCCCATCTGTGCCACCTGTCATTGCCCATCGGTGCCACCTGTCAGTGCCCACCTATCAGTGCCCATCAGTGCCACACATCAGTGCCACACATAAGTACCCATCAGTGCCACCCATATATGCCAATCAATGCGACCTACGAGTGCCCATCAGTGCCGCCTATGTGTGCCCATCGGTGCCACCTATGAGTGCCCATCAGTGCCGCATACCAGTGCCACCTATCAGTGCCCATCAGTGCCGCCTATCAGTGCCCATCATCAGTGCCCGTTGGTGCCACCTCATCGGTGCCCATCAGTGCCGCCGTATCAGTGCCCATCAGTGCAGCTATATCAGTGCCCATTATTGAAGGAGAAAGCGTACTTATTTACAAAAAAATTTAACAGAAACAAAGAAAAACTTGTTTTTTTTCGAAATTTTCGGTCTTTTTTTATTTGTTGCGCAAAAAATAAAAACCGCAGAGGTGATCAAATACCACCAAAAGAAAGCTCTATTTGTGGGAACAAAATGATAAAAAATTGTTTGGGTACAGTGTAGCATGACCGCGCAATTGTCATTCAAATTGCAACAGCGCTGAAAGGTGAAAATTGGGCTGGGCGGGAAGGTGTCTAAGTGCCTGGTATTGAAGTGGTTAACCACTTCAGCCCCAGAAGAATTTACCCCCTTCCTGACCAGAGCACTTTTTGCGATTCGGCACTGCGTCGCTTTACCTGACAATTGCGCGGTCGTGCGATGTGTCTCCCAAACAATATTGACGTCCTTTTTTTCCCCACAAATAGAGCTTTCTTTTGGTGGTATTTGATCACCCCTGCGCTTTTTATTTTTTGCGCTATAAACAAAAAAAGAGCGACAATTTTGAAAAATTATCCCCCAAAAATTTATAAAAATTTTTTTTTTCTCAGTTTAGGCCGATACGTATTCTTCTACATATTTTTGGTAAAAAAAAAAGCGATTATTGATCGGTTTGCGCAAAAGTTATAGTGTATACAAAATAGGGGATAGTTTTATGGCATTTTTATTAATATATATATATTTTTTTTAAATGGCGGCGATCAGCGATTTTTATTGTGACTGTGACATTATGGCGGACACATCGGACATTTTTGACACATTTTTGGGACCATTGTCATTTATACAGCGATCAGTGCTTTACAAATGCACCGATTCCTGTGTAAATGACACTGACAGTGAAGGGGTTAACCACTAGGTGGCAGTGTAGGGGTTAAGTGTGTCCTAGGGGCGTGTTTCTAACTGTAGGGGGGAGGGGCTGTGTGTGACACGCCATTGATCTCTGCTCCGATGACAGGGAGCAGAGAACAGTGACACTGTCACTAGGCAGAACGGGGAGATGCTTGTTTACATTAGCATCTCCCTGTTCTTCCTTCCCATGAGGCGATCGCGGGTATCCCCACGGTGATCGAGTCCGCGGGACCCGCGACCCGACTCACGGAGCTTGCCGCGGTTGCGCGCGCACCCGCTGGCCGCCTTTTATAGGGGAACGTACAGGTACGTGATTCTGCCTGTACGTGCCCTTCTGCCGCAGTATATCTGCGGTCGTCAAGCGGTTAAACTTCTCCACAACTTTATCCCTGACCTATCTCGTGTGTTCCTTGGCCTTCATGATGCTGTTTGTTCACTAAGGTTCTCTAGCAAACCTCTGGGGGCTTCACAGAACAGCTGTATTTATACTGAGATTAAATTACACACAGGTGGACTCTATTTACTAATTAGGTGACTTCTGAAGGCAATTGGTTCCACTAGATTTTAGTTAGGGGTATCGGAGTAGAGGGGGCTGAATACAAATGCCCCCCCCCCCCCACTTTTCACATATTTATTTGTAAAACATTTTGAAAAACATTTATCATTTTCCTTCAACTTCAAAGTGCCACCTGGTGTTGGTCTATCACATAAAATCCGAATTAAATACATTTATGTTTTTGGTTGTAACATGACAAAATGTGAAAAATTCCAAGGGGTGTGAATACTTTTTCAAGGCACTGTAAGTGGTCACCAAACTGTGGCCTGCAGTCCTTTCCTTGGGGCTCTCTTCCTCCCACTGACACCAAAGACGGAGCTCTATTTCCCCAACTGACACCAAAAAGGGGGCACTATTCCTCTGACTGACACCAAAGATGGGGCACTATTCCTTTTAATGACACCATTGTTTAGGCACTACTCTTTCCACTGACACAAACCATGGGGCACCATTTCTCCCACTTCACCAACAATAAGGCATATTTCCTCACACTGATGTAATCAATGAAAAACTATTACCCCCACTGACACTAAAGGGAGGGCACAATTCCTTTTACTGATACCCATGAAGGGGCACTATTCCTCCCACTGACACCAACCATGGGGCATTATTCGTACATTTTTTTTTTACTATCACTGACCACCAAGCCTGAGGCACTGATTAATCTTACTGACACTGGTGAATTCTCTACTCCTGTTGACTACAGTCCAGACCCCCTAAAGTCTGAAGGACATTAAAATTACCCTTTATTTAGATGGTTTGGAGACCTATGTTCTAGATAAAATATTAGATGGCAAGGTCAATGCGTTTTAGGGGATCACAACTCCTTCACCAGGGCTTGTGTTGGCGGTGATGGTAGGACATTTTGGGGAATGTGAACAAAGGATTAGAATGATGACATAATAGAAATTTCCTAAAGAGAGGACCCCAAAACGTGTTGGCTTTACCTACCGATCTTTTATCTAGATCAGTGGGCTCCAAACTGTGGCCCGGGGGCCTGATGTGGCACTTTGCTTGCTTTTAGCCTGCCCTTGGGGCACTATTTTCATCCACTAATAACAACAATGGGGAATTCCTCCCAATGACGCCAAAGATGGGGCACAATTCCTCCCAATGACGCCAAAGATGGGGCACAATTCCTCCCAATGACGCCAAAGATGGGGCACAATTCCTCCCAATGACGCCAAAGATGGGGCACAATTCCTCCCAATGACGCCAAAGAGTGGGCACAATTCCTCCCAATGACGCCAAAGAGTGGGCACAATTCCTCCCAATGACGCCAAAGAGTGGGCACAATTCCTCCCAATGACGCCAAAGAGTGGGCACAATTCCTCCCAATGACGCCAAAGAGTGGGCACAATTCCTCCCAATGACGCCAAAGAGTGGGCACAATTCCTCCCAATGACGCCAAAGAGTGGGCACAATTCCTCCCAATGACGCCAAAGATGGGACACAATTCCTCCCAATGACGCCAAAGATGGGGCACAATTCCTCCCAATGACGCCAAAGATGGGGCACAATTCCTCCCAATGACGCCAAAGAGTGGGCACAATTCCTCCCAATGACGCCAAAGATGGGGCACAATTCCTCCCAATGACGCCAAAGATGGGGCACAATTCCTCCCAATGACGCCAAAGATGGGGCACAATTCCTCCCAATGACGCCAATGATAGGCTACTATACCTCCCACTGACAATATTGGGGCATGGTATATTCCCTCTGACATTGGGACCTTTTTTTACTCCCAACACGGAAGAGGAATGTCACCAGCACACCATTGGTCTCCAAAAAATGGGTTCAAAGCATTATTCAGCAATCACATCATTACAGCAACTTTTCGGAGTCTCTCAGGACCCCTTCATCAGGAATTCTGCTCCCAATGCCCACAGTCTGGCCCCCCTTAAGTCTGAAGAACAGTAAAGTGGCCCTTTGTTTAGAAAATTGGAGACCCCCTAGATCTAGATGAATAAACCTATACTGGACTACTTATTCTTTACACCCGGGATATGCAATCAGCGGACCTCCAGCTGTTGCAAAACTACAAGTCCCATCATGCCTCTGCCTCTGGGTGTCAGGCTTGTGGCTGTCATAGTCTTGCTATGCCTCATGGGATTTGTAGTTCTGCAACAGCTGGAGGTCTGCTAATTGCATATCCCTGTTTTACACTTTCTTTGGATTGCTTTGGGGACCCATGAAGCCAACCCACATGGTACAGAGCTGTCCCTCAAGCTGGGAGATTGCTCTAGACCAGTGATGGCGAACCTTGGCACCCCAGATGTTTTGGAACTACATTTCCCATGATGCTCATGCACTCTGTAGTGTAGTTGAGTATCATGGGAAATGTAGTTCCAAAACATCTGGGGTGCCAGGGTTCGCCATCACTGCCCTAGATCATTGCGTCCCATGCTCCATCAGCACCCATTTTGAAGTATCTGCAGAAGAATAATCTCCATCTGACTCTTCCGGGTGTGTCGGAAGCCTGGTGTCCCCGCTGCTCTCTCTGCGCTTCCATCCACCAGCCCCTACGTCACTACTGAGTCCTGGAGCCACCGAGCACAGCAGAGGAGTGTTGGCTTCAAGAGTCGTAGATCTTGAGGAGGGGGAGATCGGGGTCAAGGATTAAGCACCGTCTTTTGTAGGCATCTTTCCAAAGCCAATGTTTTGTTAAGAGTTGCTTTACTGGATTCCACCTGTCATTTGCTGTCCTCTCGCGCTCCTTTTGTTTAGAGTCAAAACTTTATGAACAGCCCGAGGGCTAAGACACAATAAACTAGGTGTAGGTGTATCTCCTGCCAATGAACCAATTGGAGGAACCTGTTGTAAATACCTAACCAGCAAATTAATCATTGTATTGAATGAGAGCGGAAAAAAGATGCTGTTTTATGACCTGTAATTAATACATAAACTGGGGGCACGGGTAGGACTAGTCTTACTGGAGGCACAAATATAAAGCCGAGTGCCAGTTCCTGGTTATTAATAGACGAGTGCCTGAGAGTACGGGACGGATTGCACCCCTGGCCTCCCTCCTCCATACCTGAACAGGGAGGATTGACAGTTCTGGTCAGGCCAGAAAACATTCATCTTAATTCCAAGAATGATCATGGGCTTTATCTGCCTTCCCGATCTGCCATAATTTTCATCTCATGACTGAACGATGGTAATTGTTATAGCTTAGTGAATTACGGCTATTGTGAGGCAGCTGGATTAGGCATGGGCACCATCAACCACGTCTGGCCCAAAGTGTACCCGTGCTGGTGTTAAAAGTTATTAAGCTGTGACTTGTGTTATAACACAACCTCGACCCTCCTTTTCAACTGGCATAGAATTGTGTTATTCTCGGAATATTGCCCATGTATGTCTAGGGCAGGCGTATCGCATTTAATTTTACCGCGGGCCGCATCAGCATTCTGGTTGCCCTCAAAGGGTTGGTTGTATTATCATAATACATAATTGTCTTTGTATTTGATGGGTACTGGTTTTAGTAATAAAATAAGACTCGGCCACTCATACAGGACGCAGGGGCGCTGCGCCCGTAATCCATGCACCCGGCCCCTAATCTACATCTAATCGCAGGGCGCCGGACGCATGGATTTCAATGTTTTGTTTTTTTTTGTTGTTTTTTTTTAAAGCACACAATTAGAACCCGAGGTTTAAATTGGCTTTAAAAAAAGAGTGGGCTCGGGGGGGGGGGGGGGGCAGAGCACTGCGCCCGGAGCCCACCCAGTTGCGTGACATTAATATTCGCTTATGTCTTCCTGTCTCTTCTCCCGGCGGGGCTCTGGAAGAGACGCGGGGGGGGGGGGGGACCCGCCAAAGCCACAACCTGGATGGGGTGAGTGTGGGGCTGGCGAGCGATAAGGGCGATCGAGCGACCAGGGGGGGTGGGTGGAGCGAGCGGTTTGCATGGCTGGCTGGCTAGGCCGCGGGCCGCCCCACCACAAGAAAATTGAGCACCAGCCGCCACTGTTAAGACTTTAAGGGTAACTCCGCTTTCTTGGGGAAAGAAAAGCAAATAAAAAAATATATATATAATTTAGCGTATACAATTGTAATTGAATATTATTAAAAATGACCTCTCCTTTTCAATCTGCAGCCGCTGTAATTTTCTGAAAAATGCAAAAGGGCCGCCTGGAGGCGCTCTGTACACCGATGGTATAGGCACGCCCCCCCCTAGAAATGTCATTTCCTGCTCGTGTGATTGGCTCACTGATTCTCCCAGAAGTCTGCACTAAGATTCAAGTCAGATTTTGGGGCATCCCCTGCAACAAAAATGTCTAAGAGGGACGCAGACCTTGCTACTTTCCTCATTAGAGCCCAGCAGCTGATTGATCATTATAAAGTCACTCCCATTCACATTCACACACGGACACAGAGAAACAAACAGCTATTTCTTCAGAATAATAAAAGGTAAGAATCTGCAACAAAGTTTGTTAAAATCCCTGCACTGTACATAGACCACCCAGGGGGGGGGGGGGGGGGGGGGGAGGGGCGTTCGCAAAGCTGTGAATGGAGCGCACATACACTTCTGGAGCAAATGATGCAAATATGATAGAGGGCCGCACACCGCTGGGGTAATTAAATCCGCAAGAAACTTTATTGGAGACTGCTCATGATTCTGGCTTGGTGTTCTGTCTGAGCCGTCCCCAATAAAGTACCTTGTGGATGATACCAGCGTTGTGAGATCCTCCTTTTCAACTGGCATAGAATTGTGTTATTCTCATAATATTTATAAGCAGATGTCGAGCCCCCACCCCCACCCTCCCTTACTTCACAGTGCACCCCCCCCCCCTTGTGCTGCTAACAGGAAGAAGCTGGGGGTGGAGATGGGAGGCAGAAAGTGCAGAGTCTGGAGGAGGACCAGAGGAGGGCTGCAGTCAGCTGCTGAACGCTGAGACCAGGGAAGGCAGAGACGAGGGGGGTGCTGCAGCTCCACAGAGAGGTGCAGGATCTGGCAGAGGAGCTCTGTCCTCCTCTCTGCTACTGACTGCTAAGGAGGGGGGGGGGGCTAATCTGCATGGAGAAGTGCAGAATCTGGTGGAGGAGTTCTGTCATCCCCTCTGCTGCTGACTGCTGGGGGGGGGGGGGGGGGGCGGAGACAAGGAGGTTGCTGCAGCTGCAGGAGAGATGCGAGGGCCACAAGAAATGGCCTGGTGGGTCAATACAGCCCATGGGCCTTGTGTTTGACACATGTGATCTAGGGGGACCAATAAAAGGAAATACAGTAAACCTTGGTTTGAGAGCGTTTTGTAAGACAAGCAAAACATTTTAATACATTTTGACTTGATATACAAGTAGCGTCACGTCACAACGGAGTATAAAAGAGAAAAGAGGCGCCTCTAAGTGTAGCAATATGGTTACATTTAATGGAGGTACAACATTTAGCAACATATTGCTACACTTAGAGGCGCCTCTCTTCTCTTTTATACTCTGGAGCTCCTGCTGGATTTTGCTTCTAATCCCCTTGTGGAGGCTTCCATTTGTGGATGGACATTTTATGGTTATGTAGCAAGGTCCCAGGCCTCCTTCGTTCTAATGAGAACCTCCAGAGCCAGGGATAGCTGACATCCTTCTGTATATGGTGGGTTGCATGGCATAGTGGGTGTAATGCAATGTAGATTGATTGGGTGCCAGACACTTCTTGAATGCAAAAGAGATTTTATTTCTCTTTGGGAGAGAGGGTTAGGGGCCAGGACACCCTTGGGTAGTTGCAATGTCAATGAGCAGACTCCAAGACTTCAACAGGAGGACAGCCATGCAGGGAAAGGCATCCAGCAAGACGCCACATTTGCACGTGTAGGAATGCTGTCTCCTATGGCAACAGTCTTTAACAGTTCCTAACACAAAGCGTAACAGTTCCTTTGCTTTCACTACAATCACTCCTTGTAGTTCTTCAGCCCACTGAGCTCTCAGTCTCTCTCACTAGACTAGATGATTCACTGCCACCTAATTCCGTGAGTTCCTCCAATCTTCACGGTGGTATTGAGGTAGCAGAATAATGGTAATGACTGCTGGACAATGAACTTCTGGTATGCGAGGTTTGTTTATTCCATTCTTTTGGCCATTAAGAATGGACACTCCTGACCCGACTTGTGTCTACACGCCAAGAGTGAGCCATACAGAGAAATACAGTGTACATATATCTTTTCATCATATTGCGTCACAAGCTAACACACTATACATTTCCGTTACAAGACATTCTAACCTTTTAAACAGTTAACCTCCTCTTATTGATGCAAAGCAGTTTAGCAAAACATATTCTTTCACAAGCATTGCACAAGCCTTGCTTTTGCGGTTACCTTCTTCATCTGCTGACCAGCTTGACACACCCTAGACACAGGAAAAGTGTGCTAAGCTAAGCACAGATGGCTGTGCTAAGGGGGGGAAATGGGTGAATTCAGTGTCCCAAACCACAGCCTGTCAGGTTCTACAGACAAAATGTTCTTAGTATAGTAAATAGGAATGGCTTCTCAGCTGAAACTCTAAATCAGCCTTACTACACACATAACCATGGCCATATAATCTGATCCCCATTCCTACTTCATTCCCCCCTTTGATCATAATCATAGCGATTAATATGAGCGAGATTAAGCATCACTAAATAGCATACAGGTCTGCTTTCTAATGGATCAGAGCCCAATGTGACTGAGATTTTTTTTTTTTTTTTTAGTCTTGGGGGGTTAATGGCTGGTATTTCCACATAGCCCTTTTAGATGAGTGAAATTGGTAAAGGGGTGTGGGTCAGGCACGGGTATGTTTGTATCACTCCACCAGGATGTACTTTTAGAAGTGTTGTTATAAAACTGTTGTCCTAAACAGGCCATTTCTCCTACATGTGTTCTATACTGGGGACCCGACTTGGCTATACAATATTTCCCAATTATTGATGTTTTCAGGTGCCATTCTGACCTTATTCGTTCAGGGGGCTGCTCAGAGGTGGCACTGAATGGCATATCATAATCTTTTTCCCTGGCTTCCCAAGGCCATTGGTCTCCCATGTTAGTTCTTCCACACACATAGCAATCTGTTACTTGTAAATTGTCAGCCACACTTTCTGCCAATTCAATGAACAGGTTCTTTGTGCTAGGGGGTATTTCCATACCAGTGGCTAGCTCTTCATATAAAGAATGAAATAGCTGATGATTAACACTCTTTGTTAGTTCAGTTTCTAGTGAGACATACACAATTGTACCGGGGTCTGATCCTTTACCATAAATATGAACTCCAAACTTATTTCCCCATTGTGCTAAAAACTGGACAGGGTTATGTATGGTGAAATTCACAGGGGTGCAACTTCCCACTGTGCAGCTGGATGAACCAGCTAAAGATTGTAGAATGGCATCCTGATTTTTCATTCCCCATGTTCCCCAGGCAGCACACCTCCAGTTGGGGCAGTAATTCCATTCCTCATTTGCACAGCTAGGTCCCAGTTTCCCTGAACAGATGTACCTATCATTTCTCAAATACTCTCTCTCCCATTCCAATCCCCCACACCCTCCCCTTGGGAAGTGGTTGAGGTTGATGGCAGCACACACATCAAAGATTAGGCTTGCTGCAGTGCTGGGGTCAGTGATCAGTGTACGGTTTATCAGCTTACCGGTGGAACTAAAGCTCCGAACGGTTAGCCAGGTTTTATAGGGTGCATAAGTGGGGTCATAACAGGTTATCTGATTTTCAAAGGAGCACATTGAATAGGTAGTCCCATTATGTATGCAAGTACCAGTCTCTGTGCCCTTGCATTGATAATGGGAGTGCCACAATAACATCTTGGTAGTTACGGATCCTACTCTGGTAGTCTTTATACAAGGGTCACATGAGATACTCTCCCCCCTGTTAACCCGGTCAGTATCACTATTATGACTATCAACAGTCTCATTATAACGATTTTAGTAAACATTACACCGATGAATATCCTCAAGCTTCAGCTTGTGCGTAGACCAACCAGCGTCCGGGCTGTGGTTGGAGCAGAGCTTAGTAGATATCCTTTATCTTCTGCCGTGCGTTGAGCCAGCAGCTTCCAGGGGTGTGTTGGCCGCAGGGCTGCAGTCTGTCTATCTTCTGCCGTGCGTAAATTCAGCAGCTTCCAGGGGGGTGCTGAACACAGGGCTGGAGTTCTTCCTTCTAATTTCTATGGTCAATCTCAGTCTCAAAGGATCTTGGGGGTCTACTGTACTGTGCCCGGAGTCTGTGAGGTCAGCAGCTCGCTTTACCCTGGAGTGGTGTATCCAGGGTGTCACCTCAGCTACCTTAATGGCTGTTGGGGTAGATAGCAGAACAGTGTAAGGACCTCTCCATTTTGGCCCTAGTGGGGTTATGTTCCACTCCTTTTCCCACACTGTATCTCCTGGTTTAAAGGGGTGTACTGGGTTCGACAAGCTTATGGGAAGTTTCTCTTGAACCCATTTTCCCTATGTCCTGCATACTTTCCCCAAGTTTCTGTATCAGTTCACGGTTAACTACCCCTCCTATCTGATGCAAGTCTCCTCTTATCCCTCTAATGATGGGTGGGGGCCTACCATACAGTACCTCAAAAGGGGACAGATTTGTCCTCTTTGTTGGGGTACTCCGAATTCTCAGTAAAGCAATGGGCAACATCAAGGTCCACTCCATTTGGGTTTCCTGACGGAGCTTGGCCAGTTGTGACTTGAGTGTGCGGTTCATCCGTTCAACTTTTCCAGAGCTTTGGGGCCTATATGCGGTGTGTAATTTCCAAGTAATCTTAGGTGCCGTTGCTAATTCCTGGAGGCACTTGTGGACAAAGTCAGGGCCATTGTCTGGGCCTATATCTGGGGATAAACATCTTTTACAAAACTGCTTCCGTCAGTAAAGTACTCAACGTTTGGATTTTTCAAGGGACTGTCTTTCAAGTCTGGTCGGCTTGCATATCCATTACCTGGAGACTGTCATGAGTTAGAAGTTAGGGCTTCTTGTGAGGTGGGGAGCAGAGTGGCTGGGTTTAAAGTGTTTACAGTCTCTAAGTGGATACGAGGATTTTCACACAGCATAGCTTGATATTTAACCATTCGAATGTTAGTAAACCAGTGATTTCCCTTGTAATCCATTAATGCCTGTACTTGTTGTGGGACCCGGACATAAGTCTCCTGACCCAATGACAACTTGTCAGCTTCGACCACAAGGAGGGCTGTTACTGCGATGGGCCGCAGGAGAGATGACCATCCCTGAGCTACAGCGTCCAGTTGTTTTGAAAGGTATGCTACAGGACGCTGTCAAGACCCAGAGTATTGTGTCAGGACTCCTACTACTATTCCTTGTTTTTCACTGACATACAAATAGAAGACTTTTTGGCTATCTGGCAAGCCTAGCGCAAGAGTCTGCATTAGGAAGACCTTAATGTCTTAATGCTCTGTTTTGCTGTTCTCCCCATTGGAAGGGTTCCTTTTCTCCCCCCTTTGTGGATTCATAGAGGGGTCTGGCTTTTATGGCAAAGTCCGGTATCCAGATTCAGCAGAATCCTGCCACCCCCAGGAATTCATGTACTTGCCGTCTGGTAGTCAGGGTGGGAATCTGACAAACAGCTTCTTTCCTGCCTTCTCCCAATTGTCTCTGTCCTTGTGATACTCTGAATCCCAGGTACTTTACAGTCTCTTGTCAAAATTGCACCTTTCTCCGGGACACCTTATAACCTGTCTCCCACAGTAATTGTAACGGTTCATTAGTGACCGCTGGGTGCATGGTCATTACAGCCTGATTGACCGCTCTGAGGTCTTGAACAGGATGACAGTGAGCTGTTTCAGGTTTCTGCACTGGGAGTAGAGGTGTATTCCAGGGAGACTGACAGGGTTTTAGAATTCCATAGTGTAGGAATTTGTTTAAGTACTTTTGTATTCCTACTAGGGCTTTTAGAGGGACTGGGTACTGTTTCAGGCTGACTGGAGTGGCTCCTGATTTTAATTCAATAAGGATTGGGGGAACGTGTGTGGTTAATCCTGGTAGGTTGTCTTCTGCCCACAGTCCCGGGATGTCTTGCAGTATGCGGGCTTCAAAGGGATGCGGGGCAAGGGTCCGGCTATTTGCATCAGGATTTCTCGGAGTGGAAGTGGACACTTGATTGGGGAGCCCATTGACTACTACTGAGTTCCCTATTTCTGTCCTGCCTATACCCAGAGTGCTACGGTCAGGAGTATATTTACTGAGATTTGGCATTGACAAACTTGCTGAATCTGATGTAGGTGGACAACAACTTGAGTCCCCTTGTTTACTGGACGGGGCATTTGGACATGGCTCTGACCTGTCTCTATCTGAGGTCCTTTCATCTACGGGGGAGGCTGATCTGTCTCTTCGGGTTGAGAATATATGTGTTTTGTTTGTTTTGTCAGTGGTACTACTCTTGTCATAACTATAATTCTATACTGTTCCTCTTTTTGTGGCTTCTATCCACTGCAGGTCTTTATCTCCCATTTGTCCAAAGGATGCACAATCATCCAGACGGACGTTTTCTCCTAGCTGACTGACTGACTGGCTGAGGATTTATCCGAGAGATGCACAATCATCTGGACGGATATTCCTCCTGACTGGCTGGCTGAGGATTTATCCGAGAGATGCACAATCATCTGGACGGATATTCCTCCTGACTGGCTGGCTGAGGATTTATCCGAGAGATGCACAATCATCTGGACGGATATTCCTCCTGACTGGCTGAGGATTTATTCGAGGGATGCACAATCACCCGAACGAACAGTCCTCCTGGAAGGTGCGTCTTGGTCATGTTTCTGTAAGTCTGACATAATATTCTCAAATAATCAGTCAATGGTCTCTAAGTCAAGGGTTCCCTGTGGGGGCCACCGCGCTCCATAGCAGGGCCAATCTTTCTCACACAATGTTATCAATTTCTCAGGGCTAAGTTTTAAATTACAGTTCTTAGAAAATCCCTTCTTAAAGTTGGAGATCATGGTTTGTAGAGGAGATTCAACACTATGTTTCCCACCCATTCTTATAACCTAACAGACACCAAGACAGACACAGAGGGTAGGGTAAATGATGAGAATTCAGTAAGGGGTCTGAATCCTCGACACAGGTAGGGACAATAGACAACGCTTCCCTCGGTCAGTGGCCTGGACGTGGTCTCCCAGCCAGAAAACGCACTTAAAAGAGGACACGGTCACTTCACCACAAAGTGATGTCTCATACACACATCAATCATACCAGACATTCCCACCCAAAAATTACTGACTGACTGAGGATTCGTATGAAAGATGCACAATCATCTGAACGGACGTCTCTCTCGGAAGGTGATCAGGCTTCCCTTCTCTCGATCCGTCGAGAGGCTGGCTGGCTGGCTGACTGTTATCCAAAAACAAAAGTAAAAAGACTCTCACCTGTTCCCGTTGGAGCTCCAGCTATCTACCTCTCGGATTCCCAGGTCCTTTTGACGCTACGAAGGTCGTCCACAGCAGGCCACCAAATGGGACACAGCGCAGTCTCCTAGATAACAGTTCTAGAAGGCGCCTTTTGAGACTACGATATAGCCCACAGGGCTGGCCTCTCGGACCACTCCTTGTAGGTCTGGTGGAAAACAGTGCCACCTGCCTCAACAGGTCACACCGATTTTCCCCCCTTACGGCCAATGCACCAAATGAGGTAGCAGAATAATGGTAATGACTGCTGGACAATGAACTTCTGGTATGCGAGGTTTGTTTATTCCATTCTTTTGGCCATTAAGAATGGACACTCCTGACCCGACTTGTGTCTACACGCCAAGAGTGAGCCATACAGAGAAATACAGTGTACATATATCTTTTCATCATATTGCGTCACAAGCTAACACACTATACATTTCCGTTACAAGACATTCTAACCTTTTAAACAGTTAACCTTCTCTTATTGATGCAAAGCAGTTTAGCAAAGCATATTCTTTCACAAGCATTGCACAAGCCTTGCTTTTGCGGTTACCTTCTTCATCTGCTGACCAGCTTGACACACCCTGGACACAGGAAAAGTGTGCTAAGCTAAGCACAGATGGCTGTGCTAAGGGGGGGAAATGGATGAATTCAGTGTCCCAAACCACAGCCTGTCAGGTTCTACAGACAAAATGTTCTTAGTATAGTAAATAGGAATGGCTTCTCAGCTGAAACTCTAAATCAGCCTTACTACACACATAACCATGGCCATATAATCTGATCCCCATTCCTACTTCAGTATCTTCCTCAAGCGTCACTCCCGCCTCTCTGCTGGGTCCCTAGCTTGGCATTCACAGACACTTCTCAAGTGTCACCCCACTGGCTGGCTCGGTCCCTGGCTTGACACACAAGGCTGCTCTGCAGGCATCTCCTCCGCTGGTTGGGTCCCTGGCTTGATACCCGCTGAAGTTTCCAGATTCTTCACCGTCCCCGGTTGGTGAGAATACTGCTCCGGTATTTGCTTCAGCTACTCACTGTGGCTCCTGGTAATAAGTTGGTTGGCCCCTTACTGGCGGCAGCTTCCCCTCTACCTCCGACCACGACAGGTTCTCCGGCCGGCAGAACCGTCACTTCTGGTTGGACTACAAGGCGCAATCCTAACCCTGCGCTGCTCTCTTGCTTCTGGATAGGCCCTCAGACAGCCAAGCAACCAGATATCTCCTGGATAGGCCCCATCTCCGACTTAGAAGCCCGGGCAATACAACACACGTCCACCCAGACAGCCGTCCAGGTAGAACAGAACCCCGATCACCTGACTCCACCGATATATATAGGTTCTCCCAGCAGGCCAAGGGATTTAAGAAAACCCCTGCCCATTGGCTGGGATACCCCACATACCCATAATCTGTCCTTGCATTACAATCCTCCATATATAATCTCACCAGGTACCCGGCCACCTAGCGGCAAAAGAGAGAAGTGCAGCCTTTAGAGACTTAGAGTGAAATCAATTGATCCTCAACAATTAGCCAAGGCAGCTATACCCGACAGGTACATTTAGGAGCCACCCTGCCTAAACTCCAGGGTGCTACAGTTACAAAACCTATCACATTGCTATAATCTTTGTATATGGACTATAAGCTGAAGGACTTATGAATAATAGTTGTGGAACGAATCATTTGGTTTTTCCATTATTTCTTATGGGGAAACTCGCTTTGATACAAGAGTGCTTTGGATTACAAGCATGTTTCTGGAACGAATTATGCCCGTAATCCAAGGTTTTACCATATACATCATAATTACCAGATCCTCCGCTCCTCCCTGAGGCTGGACTGGTCCCCGCAGCTTCTGCACTTCTAGAATCCTGACATCATCAACACCAGAGCGGGGTGTCATAGCCCTGCCTGGTTATAAGAATGCTGAGGGACAGTGCCCTGCTGGATCGGGGGGGGGGGGGGGGGGGGCGGAGGATCAGGTAAATAAAACGGTTTCCCCTCTCTCTTGGACAAAATGTGCAATTAACCTTTCGCAGCAGTGGCTGCTGGTACTTCAATTTTTTACAGCTGGACCTCCGCCAAGTCCAGCACTTACCCCATCCAGGACGTGGCTTCCCTGGCTTCTGCTCTTGGCTAATCCGGTCCTAAGATCCTCCTCCTGTCCCGATTGGCCAGGAGGAGAAGCCAAAAGACAATAGCGAATATTGATTCCCTAATGTCACAAGTGGATGGGTTCTGTGCCTTGAGCCCAAACTTTTCTGAAGCCAATTAGAGCCTCAGCCTCTAACCGTGCTTCAAAATAAAAAAAAACTCCAAATGCCTACGCCCTGCATGGAGATTAGGGGACGCCCTGCATGGAGATTAGGGGGCATCACATGGAGATTAGAGGGCGCCCTGCATGGAGATTAGGGGGCGCCCTGCATGGAGACTAGGGGGCGCCCTGTATGGAGATTAGGGGGCGGCACATGGAGATTAGGGGGCGTCACATGGAGATTAGGGGGCGCCCTGCATGGAGATTAGGGGGCGCCCTGCATGGAGACTAGGGGGCGGCACATGGAGATTAGGGGGCGTCCCATGGAGATTAGGGGGCGCCCTGTATGGAGATTAGGGGGTGCCCTGTATGGAGATTAGGGGGCACCCTACATGGAGATTATGGGACTCCCTGCATGGAGATTATGGGGCTCCCTGCATGGAGATTAGGGGGCTCCCTGAATGGAGATTAGGGGGCACCCTGCATGGAGATTAGGGGGCGGAACATGGAGATTAGGGGCGCCCTGCATGGAGACTAGGGGGCGCCCTGTATGGAGATTAGGGGGCGGCACATGGAGATTAGGGGGCGTCACATGGAGATTAGGGTGCGCCCTGCATGGAGATTAGGGGGCGCCCTGCATGGAGACTAGGGGGCGCCCTGTATGGAGATTAGGGGGCGGCACATGGAGATTAGGTGGCGTCACATGGAGATTAGGGGGCGCCCTGTATGGAGATTAGGGGGCACCCTACATGGAGATTATGGGACTCCCTGCATGGAGATTATGGGGCTCCCTGCATGGAGATTAGGGGGCTCCCTGAATGGAGATTAGGGGGCACCCTGCATGGAGATTAGGGGGCGGAACATGGAGATTAGGGGGCGTCACATGGAGATTAGGGGGCGCCCTGCATGGAGATTAGGGGGCGCCCTGCATGGAGATTAGGGGGCGCCCTGTATGGAGATTAGGGGGCGGCACATGGAGATTAGGGGGCGCCCTGCATGGAGATTAGGGGGCACCCTGCATGGAGATTAGGGGGCACCCTGCATGGAGATTAGGGGGCGCCCTGCATGGAGATTAGGGGGCACCCTGCATGGAGATTAGGGGGCGCCCTGTATGGAGATTAGGGGGCGGCACATGGAGATTAGGGGGCGCCCTGCATGGAGATTAGGGGGCACCCTGCATGGAGATTAGGGAGCACCCTGCATGGAGATTAGGGGGCACCCTGCATGGAGATTAGGGGGCGGCACATGGAGATTAGGGGGCGCCCTGCATGGAGATTGGGGGGCGGCGCCCCTTATGGAACGGCCGCCGCTGCAAAGGATTTTTTTTTTTTGGGCTTTAAGGAAATTTTGCAAAGACACTTTGCAGCGAAAGCTGTTGGCCAAGTTTCATAGAAGCCAAAACTGGTTAAGGATGGCCATAGAAGTTTTGAATCTTAGCCGAGATTTAAACCATGTATGGGCAGGCTGAATGTACCCAAATTGATCGATCAACTTGGGTACAACCACTGGCGGCTGGTGTTTTTTTTTTTTTTTTAGGAGGTACCATCCATCCCCCCCCCCCCTCCCCAAGCGGCGCCCACCCCCACGCTGTTTGCCAGTCAGTCCAGCACTTACCCCACCGTGGTGGGTGGCAGGTAGCGTTGGTGCAGCTGCTCGGTTCCCCGTCCTCTCCTCCATGGCCGCGTCCAGCTCCTCCCCCTAGGCGCTCAATAGGATCGCCTGTCCTTTCAGCCAATCGGGTGGCCGGTGTCAAAACCCGCTTCCTGATTGGCCCGGGAGGAGGATCAGTGTTACAACAGCGAATATTGATTCGCTGTCGTAACACACCTGGGTGGGATCGGAGCGCACTCTCTGCGACGACCCAAGCCCACCCTATATTGAAGCCTATTAGAGCCTCTGGCTCTAAATCGGTGCTTCAAAAAAACCACAGCCCCGCCGCATTGGAATCCATGCGCCGGTGTCCTGAAAGGGGGCCAGACGCATGGATAGGTGGAGGCGGCGCCCATGTGCCCTTAATGGACGGGCCGCCCCTTGGTACAACCAGCCTGCTGGATTTTACATGCAATTATATTATTAACCACTGTCCCCCCTCCCCTCCGCCTGGGAGAACACAATGGAGGGTCTGTGTTGGTTGCTGTGTCCGTGGTTGCAAGAAAGGAATTTGCTCCGTCTATGGCCTGCCTTACTTTAGAGAGCTATTAACTTAGAAAGAGACGAGGCACACCCCAGGCAATGACTGTCCTCCGGCTTCTTCCTCAACAACAATTGTCCCCAAAGATGACAGTTTGGATGCTATGCTGACTCGGAAGTATTGGGTGTCAACCGAGTTGATCATTTTTCATTGGGTGGAATGTATACAGTCCGGTCAGGTAAGAGCTGAGCTCTGGTTTGAGAACATTGTTTTTGTCCACAAATACACCCAATTTTTCTCAAAGTCAACCTTCCTTGGCTCGCTCTACTGGGCCAGCAGAAGGTTCCAGACGTCGGAGAGCGAGCAGGACAGAGACGGAGGAGAAATATCAGGAACAAGGTAAGGAACACAGTGATGGCAGCATGCTAGGTGCACAACCGTGTCAGCGCAACGTGCGTTGCCGCGTGTTACGGCAGGGCAGCCCATTGATTTAAATTCATTCGCTACCACAGCGAAGTCACACCCAAAAAAGTGCTTTACCCTTTTTTTTTTTTTTTTAACTCGCATCGCGCCAAAAAACACGGCACTTTGTGAGAATTCTCACACAATTCAAAAACTGGTAACCCAAAACCAATAATGTAATACGTTGCAGCTTAACGATCGTTAGATGTGGTTGGCTGCATTCGTTTTCTCTTTTAGGCTTTATTCCCCCCGCTGTTTTCAGCTGGCGATCTGGCCACCTCCTGTATTAGAGCGCCCCCCCCCCCCATTCTGGATGAAGGAGCACATATATATATATCTATCTATCTATAGATATAGATAGATATATATATATATATATATATATATAGATATAAAGTACAGAAGGATTAGATCTCCTGTCAAGTGCCTGTGCCAATTCTCCCTCTCTAATGGTCCTGGTGGGCATTAACAATAAGGGGTCCATTTATTTAACCACTTAAGGACCGAGCCTCTTTTTTTGAGATTTGTTGTTTACAAGTTAAAAACTGTTTTGTTTTGTTTTTTGCTAGAAAATTACTTAGAACCCCCAAACTTTATACATTTTTTTTTCTAACACCCTTGAGAATAAAATGTCGTTGCAATACTTTCTGTCACACCGTATTTGCGCAGTGGTCTTACAAGCGCACTTTTTTTGGGAATAAATACACTTTTTTGAATTAAAAACATAAGACAACAGTAAAGTTAGCCCAATTTTTTTTATATTGTGAAAGATAATGTTACGCCGAGTAAATTGATACCCAACATGTCACGCTTCAAAATTGCGCCCGCTCGTGGAATGGCGAAAAAAAATGTTACCCTTAAAAATCTTCATAGGTGACGTTTAAAAAAATTCTACAGGTTGCAGGTTTTGAGTTACAGAGGAGGTCTAGGGCTAGAATTATTGCTCTTGATCTACCGATCGCGGCGATACCTCGCGTGTGTGGTTTGAACACCGTTTTCATATGCGGGCGCTACTCACATATGCGTTCGCTTCTGCGCGTGAGCTCGTTGGGACGGGGCGCGTTTACATTTTTTTTTCTTATTTTACCATTTATTTTTTATTTTTACACTGTTCTTTTAAAAAAAAAAAAAAAATGCGTCACTTTTATTTCTATTACAAGGAATGTAAACATCCCTTGTAATAGAAAAAAAGCATGACAGGACCTCTTAAATATCAGACCTGGGGTCAAAAAGCCCTCAGATCTCATATCTACACTAAAATGCAATTTAAAAAAAAAATTTTGTCATAAAAAAAAAAAAAAAAATGGCCCTTTAAGAGCTATGGGCGGAAGTAACATTTTGACGTCGCTTCCGCCCTGCAATGGTATGGAGATGGTGGGGGCCATCTTCCCCTCACTCGTCTCCATACCCAGCAGAGAAGGGCATCCGATCGCCTCCGCCACTGCCGACGGCTCCGGTAAGTAGCGGAGGGCACTGGTGCGCGGCGGGAGGGAGGGCCCCTCTCCCACCGCCGATAAAAGTGATCTTGCGGCGAATCCGCCGCAGAGACCACTATTATCGGAAACCGGACCGCCAGCCAAAGAGGAGGATACCAGGGTTGAGGCAGCTAGCTGCTGCCATAACAACGATATTCCGCTTCAAAAGTTAGGACGTATATCGAAGTGGTTAAACAAAAAAAATAAAAATAATAATGTAGCCATTCATCCAGCGAATCCACATGTACAATTGTACTGTGTGTGTGAATATAAAACGTTATGTAATTAATTGGGCTATTTTCTCATCTAAACGAATGTTGTTTTGTTAGGAACAATAGTAGAATACCGCATTATGACCACTAGATGGAGCCGAGGAGTATACTAAACACATACATCCTTGTAAGGGCTCGTTCACACGTGACTAAAATTTCTGGCGCTCAACAAACGCTCCTATAGCGTTCGCATGGCGTTAGTATTAGGCGTCAATGAGCTTTAGAATGCCCTATGCGCGGTTTCGTAGCATTTGATGAGCGTTAAAACCGCTCCACAATGGAAAGCGACTCATTTTAAATGCGCCGCAACCGCATCGATACCATTCTGAAGACGCCTGCTGGAGCGTTACCATAGGCTTGAATGGGAGGCGTTGAAAGGCTTCAAAACGCCTACTGACTCGGCATAAGGCTTCAATTTTGAAGCAACGCAACGCTAACGCTTGGTGTGAACAGAAAGATGTGGTGTCTATTATATCTTGTGCATAGGCGTTTGAGGGGCGTTTTTAATGCCTGTCAAATGCCTGCTCCTAATGCCAGTGTGAACTAAGCCTAACAAGCGATAGGGTGTCACAATTCGAGAGAATACAAGAATAAGCAATTGGTTACATTGCTATTTCCCTCTAGCGCAGGGGTGTCAAACTCAATTTCATTGAGGGTCGCATCAGCATTATGGTTCCCCTGAAAGGGCCAGTTGTATTTGTAAGACTACCTAAATTTATCCAGAACCCCCCCACCCCACCCCATCGAACTGCATCGAATGGTGGGTGTGGCCAAATTGCACTACCAGTGGGAGTATCTTAAAGGGGCAGTAATTACCAGGAGTGCGTTATGTGCAGAGTTCAGGGATGCACTATGTACAGAGTGCAGAGCTCAGGGGTGTGCTATGTACAGAGTGCAGGACTCAGAAGTGCGGTATGTACCAAGTGCAGGATTCAGGGGTGCGCTATGTACCAAGTGCAGGATTCAGGGGTGCGCTATGCACCAAGTGCAGGATTCAGGGGTGCGCTATGTACAGAGTGCAGAGTTCAGGGGTGCGCTATGTACAGAGTGCAGAGTTCAGGGGTGCGCTATGTACAGAGTGCAGAGTTCAGGGGTGCGCTATGTACAGAGTGCAGAGTTCAGGGGTGCTCTATGTAAATATTGCAGAGTTCAGGGGTGCGCTATGTACAGATTGCAGAGTTCAGGGGTGCACTATGTACAGATTGCAGCGTTTAGGGGTGCGCTATGTACAGATTGCAGCGTTTAGGGGTGCGCTATGTACAGATTGCAGCGATCAGGGGTGCGCTATGTACCAAGTGCAGGATTTAGGGGTGCGCTATGTACAGCTTGCAGAGTTCAGGGGTGGGCTATGTACAGATTTCAGAGTTCAGGGGTGCGCTATGTACAGATTGCAGAGTTCAGGGGTGCGCTATGTACAGATTGCAGCGTTCAGAGGTGCTCTATGTACCAAGTACAGGATTCAGGGGTGTGCTATGTACCAAGTACAGGATTCAGGGGTGCACTATGTGCAGAGTTCAGGGGTGCGCAATCTACCAAGTGAGGATTCAAGGGTGTGCTATGTACAGATTGCAGAGTTCAGGGGTGCGCTATGTACCGAGTGCAGAGTTCAGGGGTGCGCTATGTACCGAGTGCAGAGTTCAGGGGTGCGCTATGTACAGAGTCCAGAGTTCAGGGGTGCACTATGTACCAAGTGAGGATTCAGGGGTGCGCTATGTACAGAGTGCAGAGTTCAGGGGTGCGCTATGTACAGAGTGCAGAGTTCAGGGGTGCGCTATGTACAGAGTGCAGGGGTGCACTATGTACAGAGTGCAGAGTTCAGGGGTGTGCTATGTACAGAGTGCAGAGTTCAAGGGTGCGCTATATACCAAGTGCAGGATTCAGGGGTGCGCTATGTACTAAGCGCAGGATTCAGGCGTGCACAATGTGCAGAGTTCAGGGGTTTGCTACGTACAGAGTGCAGAGTTCAGGAGTGCAATGTGCACAGGTGTGTATGTGTTGCATTTGTTAAAATATGATTTTTTAACTTAATCAGACATAACATTACATGGGACAATAGTGGTTGCTCATAGATTTTTTTGTCAGGTTTTGGCTTGAGTAGATTTCATACAATGGGTACATAGATATCATTGTTGTATTCAATTGACAGGCTATTAGGCTATTGCCTGTAGGCTACAGTAAGCAGGTAAGAGGGGCTGTCATACTGAAAGAATGACTGTTAGCCGGTTGTTATGGAAACTAGTTTGTAACCATTAACTTTTGTCAACAAACTTGTACAAATAAAAAGTCAGTAGAGACTGGGAAGACACACATCATCATGCTTTAAGATCAGAAGCCACTCATCATACAAGAAAAGTGCCTGGTCTCAAGGAGAATCGTTGCCAATGGAGATCACGAACATACAGTAAGAGAAGTTAAGTAACTTTTAAGTGCATTTGTTCTGTTATAGACTATAGGCTGTTCATTTGCTAGGCATTTTGCTTGTTATAGATATCTGTCAGTCTTGTATTGTATTCCTAATATTGCAATAGTTTTGTATGTACAGCATCTTTGTATAGTAAAAGCACATTTTACACACTGCAGAAATCTCAGCTTCCTTGCTTATACCACAAAGTAACCTTGCTAGATAGACGCAAGCAAAACAGTGTAGGAATGAGGAGTGCCCTATATACAGACTGCAGGGTTTAGGGGTGTGCAGGGGGTTCTGGCTGAAAAAAAAAAAAGCTCTGGGTTGCGAGGGCCACACGAAATGGGCTGGCGGGCCTTGTGTTTGACACTCTAGCATTATTTAGAATTGTTACATTGCGTCTTTAGAAAACGTATGTGTTTCCTGTGCACATCAGCTCCATCTAGTGGCCATAATGTGGTATTTCACTACTGCCCATAAGGGGGAGAAAACAGCTTGAAGAGCATTTTGTTTTTTGCACAATTCTCATGAATGGATATGGAAAAGGGGCATGGCAACCAATCAGTTAGAAGATTGGTTGCATAAGACATTTCGTGTCTTAGGATGTCACCCTAAAACAGGAAGTGCGTCCCTTACAAGATTACCAAGTAAAAAAAAAAAAAATATATATATATATATATATATATATAAATAAAACAAAAAACAAAAAAATACATAAAAAAGGGAAAAAAAAGAAAAATCAATAGTCATTAGACTGGTACACTGCAATATAATACATATTTGTTCCTGGGTTTAATTATATTATAATTAATAATAATTATATTATTATTATTATTATTAATTAAATTTTAACTCTGTTTATGAGTCCCTATATATAGAAACAAGACGGTCACTAAACCTGGAAGCCATTATTCCAGCCAGATACACATAAAGTGATTGTAATCCTGTTTTTTTTTTAACCGCTTGCGGACCACCCAGCGCATATATACTGCGGCAGGGCGGCCCGGCTGCGTGAAATTACATACCTGTATGCGATTTTGTGCACGAGGTCTGGGGGAGCACGAGGAGAGGCAGAACGGCGGTCTGCCTATGTAAACAATACAGACCACCATTCTGTGAGGGAGGAAAACAGAGATCTTGTGTTTCTGCTAAGCAGAAACACGGATCTCTGTTTTCCTCCAGTCAAAGCATTCCCCCCCCCTTACTTAGAAAGCACTCCCTAGGAGCACTTTTAACCCTTTGCTCGCCCTTGATGTTAACCCCTTCCCTGCCAGTGTCATTTATACAGTAACAGTGCTTTTTTTTTTTTAGCACTGATCACTGTATTGGTGTCAATGGTCCCCAAAAAGTGCCACTAAGTGTCAGATTTGTCCGCCGCAGTGTCGCAGCCCCACTAAAAATCGCTGATCGCCGCTATTACTAGTAAAAACAATAAAAAGTCCATAAAAATATCCCATAAGTTGTAGACGCTATAACTTTTGCGCAAACAAAATCAATATACGCTTATTAGGATTTCTTTTTTACCAAAAATATGTAGCAGAATACATATTGGCTTAAACTGATGAAGAAATTTGATTTTTTTTTTAAAAGATTTTTATTGGATATGTTTTATAGCAGAAATTAAAAAAATATTTTTTTTTGTTTTTCAAAGAATGTGGGTCTTTTTTTGTTTATAGCACAAATAATAAAAACCGGCAGAGGTGATCAAATACCACCAAAAGAAAGCTTTATTTGTGGGGGGAAAGAAAAAAAGGGACATCCATTTTATTTGGGTACAGCGTCGCAATTGTCAGTTTAGTGCTGTATCGCAAAAAATGGCCTGGTCAGGAAGGGGGTAAAACCTTCCGGGGCTGAAGTGGTTAAACAACAAGCTATACTTACCTGCTCTGTGTGATAGTTTTGCACAGAGCAGCCCTAATCTTCATCTTCTTGGGTCTCCTGGCTCCACCTCTTCGGCGAGTGCCCACCATCAGAAGCCAATTGATTGAAAACATAAAGGGGCTCCCCTGACCCCAGGGCGACCCTAGTAGTTTCGCCACTAGTGTCAGTCCTTTTTTATTTTTGCATTTTATTTTATTTTTTTATGGTTTTTTTTACCATTTATTTTACTTATTGTATTTTTTATAATTTTTTTTTGTTTTTTGTTTAAGAGCCCTGCTTGGGGGGCTTTAGTGAAATGTCAGGGGTCTAAACAGACCTCTGATGTTTTACCTTTGAGACAGAAAAAGGAGAATGAGGACACAGCCCTCAATCTCCATCTCGGCAGCCTCAGCAGAACAGAATGAATGGGCAGGAAGAGCTGTGTACAGAGCTTCCTGTTCATTCGCAAACTGAAGCATAGGAAACCGTTTCCTGTGCTTCAGTTATGAATGGACACAGGAGCTGATGGTACCGATCACTGACTCTGTTCATTCAGAAAAGGAAGGGGCCAATAAATAACCTATTTACCGACCCCTTTCCTGCTCTCCATCCTGACACATCCCCTGCAGCAGCCCGGGGAAAAAGGGAAGGGGAAAAGCCGGCAGAGCTGGGGGGGGGGGGGAATGAGGGAGGGTCAGGGGAGCACACAGGGCTGGGAGCAGCAGAAAGAAGAGAAAGCTGGATAGGAGGGACGACACTGTCGGGTTTACCCCTCCCCCCAGCTGTTGTGGGGGATCTGCCAGGATGGAGAGAGGGGAAGAGGCTGGTAACTGTCATTTACCAGCCCCTTCCTTGTCTTAATGATCGGTACCGGTCACCGACTCTCTGTTTTGTTTTATTCATAAATAGTTGAGGCATAGAAATCTGTTTCTGTACTGAGCTATTCCTGTTCATTCATTCTGTGCAACTGAGGCTGAATGAATCTGTCCTCAGTCCCTTTCTCTGTCTCGAAAGTGAGAAATCAGGGCTCTGTTTACACCCCTGATATTTCACCAAAGCCCCCCCAATGAAAGTCCTAAAAAAAAGATATGAAAAAAAAAATAAAAATGAAATTGTAAAAAAATAATACAAAATATAACAACAAAAATACACTACTGACACCAGTGGTGGAACTAACAGGGTTGCAAAGATTGCACTTGCACCTAGGCTCTGGCGTTCCACCCACTGTGGGGATTGTGGCCTCCTGCGAGACCATAATAAAGAGCCCCAGGAGTAGTGGGAAGGGCCCCGTCCGGGGGCCAGGGGGGCCCTTCATGGTTTCTTGCACCGGGGGGGGGGCCCCGAAAGTTCTAGTTCCCCCTCTGCATTGGTGGCCAGTGGGAAGAATGTTCCTTACATTGGTGGTCAGTGGGAAGAATGCCCCTTACATTGGTGATCAGTGGGGAGAATGTTCCTTACATTGGTGATCAGTGGGGAGAATGTTCCTTACATTGGTGATCAGTGAGAAGAATGTTCCTTACATTGGTGATCAGTGGGAAGAATGCCCCTTACATTGGTGATCAGTGGGAAGAATGTTCCTTACATTGGTGATCAGTGGGAAGAATGTTCCTTACATTGGTGATCAGTGGAAAGAATGTTCCTTACATTGGTGATCAGTGAGAAGAATGTTCCTTACATTGGTGATCCGTGAGAAGAATGTTCCTTACATTGGTGATCAGTGAGAAGAATGTTCCTTACATTGGTGATCAGTGGGAAGAATGTTCCTTACATTGGTGATCAGTGGGAAGAATGTTCCTTACATTGGTGGTCAGTGGGAAGAATGTTCCTTACATTGGTGATCAGTGGGAAGAATGTTCCTTACATTGGTGATCAGTGAGAAGAATGTTCCTTACATTGGTGATCAGTGAGAAGAATGTTCCTTACATTGGTGATCAGTGAGAAGAATGTTCCTTACATTGGTGATCAGTGGGAAGAATGCTCCTTACATTGGTGATCAGTGAGAAGAATGCTCCTTACATTGGTGATCAGTGAGAAGAATGTTCCTTACATTGGTGATCAGTGGGAAGAATGCTCCTTACATTGGTGATCAGTAGGAAGAATGTTCCTTACATTGGTGATCAGTGGGAAGAATGTTCCTTACATTGGTGATCAGTGAGAAGAATGTTCCTTACATTGGTGATCAGTGAGAAGAATGTTCCTTACATTGGTGATCAGTGAGAAGAATGTTCCTTACATTGGTGATCAGTGGGAAGAATGCTCCTTACATTGGTGATCAGTGAGAAGAATGCTCCTTACATTGGTGATCAGTGGGAAGAATGTTCCTTACATTGGTGATCAGTGGGAAGAATGTTCCTTACATTGGTGATCAGTGGGAAGAATGCTCCTTACATTGGTGATCAGTAGGAAGAATGTTCCTTACATTGGTGATCAGTGGGAAGAATGTTCCTTACATTGGTGATCAGTGAGAAGAATGTTCCTTACATTGGTGATCAGTGAGAAGAATGTTCCTTACATTGGTGATCAGTGAGAAGAATGCTCCTTACATTGGTGATCAGTGGGAAGAATGCTCCTTACATTGGTGATCAGTGGGAAGAATGCTCCTTACATTGGTGATCAGTGTGAAGAATGTTCCTTACATTGATGATCAGTGGGAAGAATGTTCCTTACATTGGTGGTCAGTGGGAAGAATGTTCCTTACATTGGTGATCAGTGGGAAGAATGTTCCTTACATTGGTGATCAGTGGGAAGAATGTTCCTTACATTGGTGGTCAGTGGGAAGAATGTTCCTTACATTGGTGATCAGTGGGAAGAATGTTCCTTACATTGGTGATCAGTGGGAAGAATGTTCCTTACATTGGTGATCAGTGAGAAGAATGTTCCTTACATTGGTGATCAGTGAGAAGAATGCTCCTTACATTGGTGATCAGTGAGAAGAATGCTCCTTACATTGGTGATCAGTGGGAAGAATGTTCCTTACATTGGTGGTCAGTGGGAAGAATGTTCCCTGTACATTAACTAAAGCTTTCTGACTGGATTATACTCTGCAAAAATATCTCTGGTCATGAAGGAGTTAGCTGCAGGTTGAAGAGGAGGAAGAGGTTTGAAGTATAAATTAGGGTTCATATTAGGGTTAAGCCTCAGTACACAGATATATATTTGTTGTATGAAGAGTTATGACCTGCTGTAATGGGATTTAAGTGTTTGCTAAAGGAGAAGTTGTTTCCTCATGTTCAATAAAACTTCTATTTTTTTTTTCTACCTTGAAGAAATGATGTAAAATGCTGGAACGATGGATGCATGAATTATATACAGTCATTGGGTTACCTGTTACTTTCCAAATTCCTTAAAGTTTAAAGTGGACGTCCAGCCAAAACTTGTTTTGGATAGAGCAGGGAAGGATCAGAACCCCTGTCAGGTTTTTGATGTGATCTGGGACTCCATTAAAGGCTTTTACCTTCACTTCCTGTCCTGCTGACATTTTAGGGAGACGGGAAGTGAGGGGAACTCTCCAAAAGTGGATACAGATCTCTGCTCAGTTATATCTGCTTTGGAGGACCAGAAGAGGCATAGGGGTCCAATACAGCGGTCCCCAACCTTTTTGACACCGGGGACCGGCTGCGTGGTAGAAAATCGTGCCAAGGACCAGGGAAGCACGCGGGGTTTAATCAATTTTTCGCTGGCAATTTGTCAGGGCAATGGCTGGTGTTAGTGCTTCAATCCTCACGGCACCATGCTTGATATGGTGTCAGGGTGATTGAAACGCATTATTTCTATTATTACATTGTAGTAATAAATGAAATGGTTCAACTCACCATAATGCAAAATCAGTGGGAGCCCTGAGCGTGTCACTTGCTACGTCGCCTGCCACCAGATGCAGACAGTCACTTGCCACGCTGCCTGCCACCAGATGTGGATTGTCACCTGCCACCAGATGTGGATTGTTACTTGCCATGCTGTCTACCACTAAATGTGAATTGTCACTTGTCATGCTGCCTGCCACCAGATGTGGATGGTCACCTGCCACGCTGCCTGCCACCAGATGTGGATTCTCACTTGCCACGCTGCCTGCCACCAGATGTGGACTGTCACTTGCCACGTCACCTGCCTCGTTGCCTGTCACCAGATGTGACATATCTCTTGCCACGCTGCCTGCCCCCAGATGTGGATTGTTACTTGCCACACTGCCTGCCACTAGATGTGGATTGTTACTTGCTACACTGCCTGCCACCAGATGTGGATTGTCACTTACCACCAGATGTGGATTGTTACTTGCCACGCTGCCTGCCACCAGATGTGGATTGTCACTTGCCACATTACCTGCCTTGTTGCCTGTCACCAGATGCGGAATGTCACTTGCCAGGCTGCCTGCCACCAGATGTGAATTGTCATGGCTTGCCCACTCGCTTGCTTCTCTCATGCACCCGGCTCTCATATGCCCGGCTGTCTCATGCCGCCCACCTGGCTCTCTTATACCGGCCGCCCAGCTCTCTCATGCCACCCGCCCGGCTCTCTCATGCCAGGCACCCGCGGCCTGGCTGCAGAAAGGCTACAGCCCGGCAGTGGGCCGCGGTCTTGTGGTTGACGACCCCTGGTCTAATAGACCCCCAATGTCTCCAAACGGAGTACCTGTCACCTGACCAATGCTGTCACATAGGGATTTGTTATAGAATTTAATTTAAAAACAAAAAAATTAATTATAATAAAATGTATTAACCACTTACCGCCTGCTAACAGTACATTTACTGCAAGTGGGCGGCACAGCCAGGCATGGCAACATATGGATGCATTGCGATCCACTTCCTGGTTTTCTCTGATTGGACACAGTACGAGTTTGTCAGCAGGTTTCCGCCAAAAGATTTTGGCTGTATACCTGCTGATCGGCTGTGGCCAATCACAGCACAGAGTTCTGTGTTTACAAACACACAGAACAGTGATCTGGTTGGTTGTTCTCCTTGAAATCCACTCTGAGTTCAGAGAGAAAAGACCGCCAGATCCTATGAATAAAAGCAGCACACAGACACTTGTTTGGCACACAGTTAACCCCTTGATTGCCCTTCTGATCACTCGTCACCCATTAGTACAGTATTATCACTGATCACTGTATTGGTGTCACTGGTGATGTCAGTGTTAGTTAGTATCCCTCCCAGCCTCTGGGGTTGATTTACTAAAGGCAAATACACTGTGCACTATGCAAGTGCAGCTGGTCTTGATCTTAGTAAATGAGGTGAAGCTTCACTTTGCAATCAATAGCCAATCGCATGCACGGAAAATTAAAAAAAAAATGCATTTTTTGCTTCCACATGATTGGATGATGGAAGTCAGCAGAGCTCTCCCTCATTTCATAAGCTCTGGAGCAATTGCATTTGCAGAGTACAGCTGCAAAGTGCACAGTATATTTGCCTTTAGTAAATCAACCCCAATGTCAATTACAGTCACACTAGAAGTCGCTGATCACCACCATTACTAGTATAAGTGTGGGATCAGTATCTTGATCACCATCTGAACTATACTAGTTTCTCCAATAGTATAGTGTCCCCAATAGTATAGTGTCCCCAAAAATGCAGTTTGTTTTTTACCAAAGACATGTAGCAGGATACATTTTGGCCTAAATTTAGATCAAATTTTGATTTTATTGGATATGTTTTATAACAGAAAACAGAAAATATTGTTTGTTTGTTTTTTTTTCAATATTTTCAGTCTTTTTTTTTGCTTATATAATAATAATAAAATAAGAAAAAGACAGTGGTGATCAAATACCACCAAAAAAGAAAGCTCTATTTTTGTGATAAAAATTGTATAAATTTCGTTTGAGTACAGCGTTGCATGACTGCGCAATTACCAGTTAAAGTAGTGCAGTGCTGAATAGCAAGAAATGCCCTGGTCATGAAAGGGGTAAAACTTTCCGGTGATCAAGTGGTTAAAAAAATAAATACTGTTAAAATCAACAAAATTATAATGAAATGTATTAAAAACAAGAAAAAAATAACCAACCAAAAAAAACCCAACAAAATATAATCTAATTGGCTTCAAAAAAGGGTGGGCTCGGGGTGCAGAGCACTGTACCCCAAGCCCACCCAGGTGTGTGACAACAGCGAATTTATATTCACTATTGTCTTCCTGCTTCTCCTTCCGGCCAATCAGGAAGCGGGTCTTAGGACCCGACTGGCCGAGAGGAGAAGCGACCGTATTGGCTGGGAGCAGAAGCAGGGGGAAGCTGCCCGCGACCTGGATGGGGTAAGTGTGGGGCTGGTGTGCAAACAAGCGAGTGAGGGGGTTGGGTTTGCTTGCCAATCACCTGGGGGGGGGGGGTTCTTGATCGATCGAACGGACGGGGGGGTTCAGGTGGTTTGTTTGCCGCCCCCCCCCCAAAAAATGAAGCACCAGCCGACACACTGGCTTTCTCTGCTCGATTCTCCTGTCAGCTTAGTTGTCAGTGCTAGATTGACAGCACAGTACAAAACTGAATTCAACTCCAGACAAAACCTTCTTTTAGTTTTGAATGGAGAAGGAGTTGAGGTGTAATTTATAGGGAAACTATATAGTTTTGGGGAAATGTATTTTTTTTCTGTTAAGTTTACCAGTTTTTAAACTAATCTCTCAGGGCTCATTCACACTAGTGGTTGAGGGGCGGTGTAAAACCTTTAGACGATCCCTAAAAACGAATCTCTTGGCGGAGGCATCACCTATTCTTTGGAACTCCCTACCTCAACCTATCCAGCAATCTCCTACTCTGTCCTCCCTTAGGTGATCTCTAAAAACTCATCTCTTCACAGAAGCCTCTCCCTTTCCCTGGAACTCCCTATCCCAATCTGTCCAGCTATCTCCTTCTGTCCACCTTAGGTCATCCCTAAAAACTCATTCTCTTCACAGAAGCCTCTCACATTCTCTGGCTAGCAACTACTCTAGTTTTTAGGGGATTACCCAAATGTGGACAATCTCTTCATGGATGCCTCGCCCATCCTCTAGAAAGGCAATACTCCAACCTGTCCAGCTATAAACTACTCTGTCCTGCCTATAAGTAATCCCTAAAGCTTCTGTGAAGAGGTTACCTCTTCACAGAACCCATTCCCATTCTCTGGAACTCCCTACCCCAATGTATTAAGCTATCTCCTACTCTTTCCACCTTTTAAGTGGCCCCTAAAAACTCATCTCTTTACGGAAGCCTCTTCCATTCTCGGGAACTCCCTACCCCAACATATCAAGCTATCTCCTACTCTTTTCTCCTTTTAGGTGATCCCTAAAAACTCATCTCTTTATGGAAGCCTCTTCCATTCTCTGGAACTCCCTACCCCCAACCTGTCCGGCTATCTCCTACTCGGTCCACCTTGAGGTGATCCCCATAAACTCATCTTTTCACAAAAGCCTCTCTCGCTGTCACCCAACAACCAAACTTTTACATTCTCCATCAACTCATTACCTTTTGTATCACTTACCCCTCCCTTGTAGATGGTAAGCTCTCACAAACAGGTCCCTCCTAACCCCTTTGTCTTGAATTGTTTTGTACCTGTATAATAATAGTAAATAGTTACCCCATCCGTGTCAGCGCGCTTTTGGCAGCCTTTGTCTAACTGGATACACTATGAAAATAAACACACGGAATTTGTTTGCTTAGACACCTCCCAGCTTATTCTTAGAAGCCGGAGACAAAGACGTCATTACGGTGGTGGCTCTTCTATCCCTTATCATTGCAGGTACTTAGGTGACATTTCACGGTTAGAACTAGGAGTGCAGAACATAAGAGGAGGTGTCCTTGTGTGATCAGTGATTAACCTCCTGCTTTCTTTACGGGAGCTGAGAATTAATATTTAATGTAGGAGTGACACACCCACAGCACAGGCGCTTCCCTGCTGGCCAGTCGGTACGTTATTCCAGCAGACTGAACACGCTGCACTGATAAAGGACAGACACCGCTGTAAGTAACGTTTCCTTTATACTCTTCTAAACAAATGGAAGAAATAGACGATCTTGTGAGTAGAAGAGGAACGTTCCTCTAAGGAAAACTTTATCACTTTTTTTTTTTTCTCTCTCTCTCTGATTTCCCCAGTTGGGTGACGTTAGATCAGCTGATCTGTTTTAAAGAGAAAAGTCTTAGGACTCATTTCCACAAATGTATAAAAATGTTTTATGAGCTCTGTAGGAGGTTAAAACACATTGTTTGAGGTTTTATTGTGGTCATGATCTGGAAACGTTGTAGCAGGTTTGTTTGAGAATGATTTCTTTCCATCTAGTAGAGGGACATGCTTTCTGTATCTTGTTCATGAGTAGCCTAGGTGCCCAACCTGTAGCCCTGAGGGCTGTATGTGCCCCCCCCCCCCCCTTGGTGCTTGTTGTGCATCCCTTGGACCCAGCAGTCTGCAGGGGGAGTTGTAACTTTGATTAGTAAAGGAGTAGTAGCCGCGTGATCTCTATTTGCATTGTGAAATACACTCACCGGCCACTTTATTGGGTACACCTTGAAAATACCGGGTTGGATCCTTTTTTGCCTTCAGAACTGCCTTCATTCTTCGTGGCAAAGATTCAATAAGGTGTTGGAAACGTTCCTCAGAGATTTTGCTCCATAGTGACATGATAACATCACGCAGTTGCTGCAGATTAGTCGGCTGCACATCCATGATGCGAATCTCTTGTTCCACCACATCCCAAAAGGAGCTCTATTGGATGAGATGTGGTGAGTGTGGAGGCCATTGGAGGACAGGGACCTCATTGTCCAGTGGTGAGATGATTGGAGCTTTGTGACATGGTGCATTATCCTGCTGGAAGGAGCCATCTGAAGATGGGGACACTGTAGTCAAGAAGGGATGGACATGGTCAGCAACAATACTCAGGTAGGCTGTGGTGTGTAAACCATGATCAATTGGTACTAAGGCAGGGGCGGATCCAGAGTCTAGTCTCGGGAGGGGCACTGCCAGAAAATATACTTTTTGGGGGTATATCTATCGGGGAAATGGCTGGTGTTGGCGCTTTAATCATCACGGCACCATGGTTGTTATTGTGTCAGGATGATTGAAACGCATTATTACTATTATTACATTGTTATAAAAAATTAAATAGTTTAACTCACCATAATGCAGAATCAGTGGGAGCCCCGAGTGTGTCACTTGCCACGTCACCTGTCACCAGATGCAGATTGTCACTTTCCCCATCGCCTGCCACCAAATGCGGATTGTCACTTGCCATGTCGCCTGTCACCAGATGCAGATTGTCACTTGCCACATCGCCTGTCACCAGATGCAGATTGTTATTGCCACGTCACTTGCCACGTCGCCAGTCACCAGATGCAGACTGTCACTTGCCACGTCGCCTGTCACCAGATGCAGATTGTTACTTGCCACGTCGCCTGTCACCAGATGCGGATTGTCAATTGCCACGTCACCTGCCACACGTTGTGGATTGACAGTCACTTGCTGTGTCACTTTCCTGCTAAGGTGGTCTCTTGTGTCCCAGAGTCAGGCAGCAGATTACCATTCAGGCAGCAGAGAAATGATGTAATCTCGCGGCTGCCTGCACGGTGAGGGGGGAACTGCAGGGATGCAGGGCGGGCGCCGGGCAGTGAGAGATGATGTCATCTCTCTGCCCCCCCGCCCGCCGGCTCCCTGATTGGCCAGCAGCCCGCAAACACATCGAGCCACACAGCTGCTCATCCGCTTTTTCACCTTCCCGCTCACCAACTGAGCCACCGGGCCCGCCCGCTGTCTCTCTCCTGCGGAGCCGCCCGCCGGCTCTCTCACCTACGGAGCCGCCCGGTGGCTCTCTCTTCTGGGGAGCCGCCCGCCGGTTCTCTCACCTACGGAGCCGCCCACCGACTCTCTCACTTGCGGTGCCGCCTGCCGGCTCTCTCACCCGCGGATCTACCCACCGGCTCTCTCACTCACCCGCATTCTCGGAGGGGGCAATTGCCCCGTTGCCCCCCCTGGATCCGCCCCTGTACTAAGGGGCCCAAAGTGTGCCAAGAAAAAATCCCCCCACACCATTACACCCCCTCCACCAGCCTGAACTGGTGATGCAGGATGGATCCATGCCCCAAATTTTGACACTAATATCTGAATGTCGCAGCTGAAATCCAGACTCATCAGACCAGGCAACGTTTTTCCAATCTTCTATTGTCCAATTTTGCTGATCCTGTGCCAGTTGTAGCCTCAGTTTCCTGTTCTTAGCTGACAGGAGTGGCTCCCAGTGAGTTCTTCTGCTACTGTGGCCGATCTACTTCAAGGTTGGATGTGTTGTGCGTTCAGAGATGGTACTTTGCATACCTTGGTTGTAACGAGTGGTTATTTTAGTTACTGTTGCCTTTCTATTGTGGCAATGTCTATGGCCTTGTCCAGTCTAATGAGAACTTTCCAGGCCAAAGATAGCTGACATCCTTCTGTATGTGGTGGGCTGTGAGGCATAGTGGGTGCAAGTTGGACAAAGTTATTGGGCGCCAGACACAGCATTGATTCATGAAAGACCGAAGTTTTCAAACAAAACTGATTTCTTTTTATGAGGAGGCAAATAAAACCATGGACAGAGGGGTGGCTGTGGACGTGATATACTTGGACAGAGGGGTGGCTGTGGACGTGATATACTTGGACAGAGGGGTGGCTGTGGATGTGGTATACATAGACAGAGGGGTGGCGGTGGACGTGGTGTACTTGGACAGAGGGGTGACTGTGGACGTGGTATACTTGGACAGAGGGGTGACTGTGGACGTGGTATACTTGGACAGAGGGGTGACTGTGGACGTGGTATACTTGGACAGAGGGGTGACTGTGGATGTGGTATACTTGGACAGAGGGGTGGCTGTGGACGTGGTATACTTGGACAGAGGGGTGACTGTGGACGTGGTATACTTGGACGGAGGGGTGGCGGTGGACGTGGTATACATGGACAGAGGGGTGGCGGTGGACGTGGTATACATGGACAGAGGGGTGGCGGTGGACGTGGTATACATGGACAGAGGGTGGCGGTGGACGTGGTATACATGGACAGAGGGGTGGCGGTGGACGTGGTATACATGGACAGAGGGGTGGCGGTGGACGTGGTATACATGGACGGAGGGGTGGCGGTGGACGTGGTATACATGGACAGAGGGGTGGCGGTGGACGTGGTATACATGGACAGAGGGGTGGCGATGGACGTGGTATACATGGACAGAGGGGTAGCTGTGGACGTGGTATACATGGACAGAGGGGTGGCGATGGACGTGGTATACATGGACAGAGGGGTGGCGGTGGACGTGTTATACTTGGACAGAGGGGTGGCTGTGGACGTGGTATACTTGGATTTTGCAAAAGCGTTTGATACAGTTCCCCACACACGACTCATGTGTAAGGTAAAGTCTATAGGCTTGGAAATATCAGTTTGTAAATGGATAGAAAACTGGCTAAAAGACCGAATTCAGAGAGTAGCGTTTAATGATTCTTACTCTGAATGGTCTAGGGTTATCAGTGGTGTACCCCAAGGTTCAGTGTTGGGACCCTTACTTTTTAATATCTTTATAAATTATATAGGGTCTGGGATTAAAAGTACCATTTCAGTCTTTGCAGGTGACACCAAGCTATGCAGTGGAATAACGTCCTTACAGGATGTCTCCAATTTACAAGCCGACCTCAATGCTCTGTCTAATTGGGCAGCTAAGTGGCAGATGAGGTTTAATGTTGATAAATGGAAAGTTCTGCACTTGGGGGATAAGAATATGCATCATACATACTAGGGGGAGTACAACCGGGGGGATCCATAGTGGAGAAGGATCTGGGGGTTTTGGTAGATCATAAGCTCAATAATATCATGCAATGCCAAGCTGCGGTTTCCAAAGCCAGCAAAGTCCTTTCTTGTATTAGGAGAGGTATGGACTCCAGAGAGAGAGAGATATTTTGCCCCCCCCCCCCGTACAAATCATTAGTAAGACCTCATCTGGAATATGCAGTTCAGTTTTGGGCACCAGTTCTCAAAAAGGATATCGGGGAACTGGAGAAAGTGCAGAGAAGAGCAACCAAACCGATAAGTGACATGGAGGAGCTCCGCTATGAGGTAAGGATTAGAGGAACTGAATTTATTTTCTCTGGAGAAGAGGAGATTAAGGGAGGACACTGGTCTGGCCACAACTAGAGTATGCCGTCCAGTTCTGGGCACCAGTCCTCAGGAAGGATGTAATAGAAATTGAGAGAGTCGAGAGAAGGACAACAAAACTTTTAATAGGGTCTGGAGGATCTTAGTTATGAGGAAAGGTTGCGAGCACTGAACTTATTCTCTCTGGAGAAGAGACGCTTGAGAGGGGATATGATTTCAATTTACAAATACCGGACTGGTGACCCCACAATAGGGATAAAACTTTTTAGCGAAAGGGAGTTTAACAAGACTCGTGGCCACTTATTAAAATTAGAAGAAAAGAGGTTTAACCTTAAACTACATAGAGGGTTCTTTACTGTAAGAGCGGTAAGGATGTGGAATTCCCTTCCACAGGCGGTGGTCTCAGCGGGGAGCATCGATGGTTTCAAGGAAACTATTATATAAGCACCTGAACGACCACAACATACAGGGATATACAATATAATACTGACATATAATCACACACATAGGCACTGAACCTTGGGGAACACCACTGATAACAGTGAACGCGTTTCGTTGATATTGCTTCTTCAGGAAATTTTACGTTGTGCTGGTTAGAGATGCACATGACAAAAAAAAATGTGTTTAGTTTCAAGATTTGTTAAAGGTAATCATTGAAAGTGGAGGTCCGCCCTCCACTGCAAAAATTAAAAGCCAGCAGCTACACATACTGCAGCTGCTGGCTTTTAATAATAGGACACTTACCTGTCCTGGAGTCCAGCGATGTCGGCACCGCAGCTGATGTTTCCATCAGCTGTCGGTGCATGCCGCCGCCATTGCGGGTAAGGGAACCCGGCAGTGTAGCCTTGCGGCTTCACGCTGGGAACCCTACTGCGCATGTGCGATGCTCCTCTCCTCTCTCCTACTGGCCCGGCAGCAGGGGGAAGGAGGAGGGAGCCCCAGCAAAGACGTCAAAGGCCGCGGGCCGGACTCCCGGAAGTGGTATCAGGATACTTGTGAAAGACAGGTATCCCCTCCTCCCCCCCCCCCGAAAGGTGCCAAATGTGGAACCGGAAGGGGGGGAGCAGGCAAATGAGTGGAAGTTCCACTTTTTGGTGGAACTCCGCTTTAAGTTTTGTCATATTCGTTATGTTAGAATGTTTCCTTTTTGGACTTTATTTTTTAGATTCGGATTCGTTTCATATATTCGTTGTTCCGGCTCAATTTGTATTTCGGAAGTCATTTCAAAAAGGTTGGCTATATTGATTTTAATGCTTTAATTCGTTATTTCAAGAGATTACTTATACACTCTGTTTGGATTGGATGGAGGTGGATCCATCAGAATCTCCAAATCATAACATAATGAATGGAATTAAATTAATTTTGGATACCTTAGGGACCACTCACACCAGAAACTGCACGTTTACCATTGGTGTGTGCAGCCTAATGCATTAGGGGGTGCTTCCTAGAGCACAAACACACGCGTGTGTATATCAGCAGCATAGAGGACAGTGTCAGTAGGGCAGGATTGGTGTCGGTAGGGCAGTGGGTGGTGTCAGTAGAGCAAAGATTGGTTTCAGTAGGGCAGTGGACAGTGTCAGTAGTTTTTTTTAACAATTTGTGTTTTTTTTTTAGGAGCCCAGTTATGGGGCTTTGATGAAATATCAGGGGTCTAAACAGACCCCTAGTGTCTCACTTCTGAGTTTACTATGCTTCAGTTGAGAATGAAGGCAGGAGCGATGGGTACAGATCCCTTACTTAGATCACTTAAGGAGCCGGTTAATGAAATATTTACCAGCCCCTTCCCCACTCCCGAGAGGAGAAGATAGTAGTGGTAGCACTGCAGGAGGAAGAAAGGAAGCAGGGGGAATCGGCACCGCACGGGGCGATTAGGGTGTGCCCAGGCCTCTGACATTTACTGTGCTTTTTGTGCATAGTGCAGTGATGTGCACTTTTTACACACATCTGCGGTGCATTTTTCTTAAGTTTGCATTTCCTTTGAGGTCATTTCTGTCTTCTTTGGGCTTGTATGTGCAGTGCATTTGCATGCATTTCTGTGCAGAAAAATGCAGCATGCTGTACCTTTTTCCTTTTCACTGCACTGCAATAGTGGGAAAGATGCCCATAGGATAACCTGGATTTTGGACTGTCTATGCAGTTGGAGTGCAGTCATAAATGCATCAACCTGCATCTGGTGTGAATAGGCCATTACGGTATTTTTTTGCAATTGGTTTCAATGTTAATGCAACATAAAAAACGCAAATTGATCCGTTCTCTATTATTTCAGATGCTTCCGACATTAACAAAAGGTCCGAATGAAATAAATGCATTTTATTATTTTTTATTATAGTTATTATAATATTTACTATTATGACTGAAATCTTATATAGAAAGCTACTGTATGAAATCAGTTTCAGAAGTTCTGCAAGTTTCACTCGCATGACTCTACAAAGCACGTTTCTCAAATGTACAAATTAGTAAATCAGCTTATTTTTCCCATCGGTTTTAAACACTTTGCAGGTTGACCTATTTACAAAAGATTATTATACAGCTTAGGGTGCAGTTTTATTTCATTTTTCTAGTTTGCGACTGAAGACTTCACACATTTGACCGATTTTTATTCGATTATACAGCATTAGGAGATGGTAATTTTACAAAAAAATATAAATTAAAATATTTTAAATTTTTTTTATCTAGTTGCCTTTTTTTTTCCAATTCTGCCACAGTGTCTGACAGCTTTTCCAGTATAATTCATTGTAGACATTTCATTTTTTCAAAGTTGGTCTAAAAACACAAGCTGTACTGTTGGCTGACTTTGCTACAGTTATTTATTTAGTTTTTAATTTGGATTTTTATTTTTTTTGATTGAACTGAATCAACGTTTTTCAACCATTAACTATGTAACTATTATATAATTTTCATAATACAGACTCATTACTTAAACAGTTACTTCTACGGTGCTTTGAAAAAGTATTCATTCCCCTTGAAATTTTCCACATTTTGTCATGTTACAACCAAAAACTTAAATGTATTTTATATCTGTTGGTCTATATGTGATAGACCAACACAAAGTGGCACATAATTGTGAAGTGGAAGGAAAATGATAAATGTTTTTTAAAATTATTTACAAATAAATATGTGAAAAGTTTGGGGGGCATGTGTATGGCGCCCCCCGGAGTCAATACTTTGTAGAACCCCCTTTCTCTGCAATTACAGCTGCAAGTCCTTTTGGGGATGTCTCTTCCAGCTTTGCACATCTAGGGAGGGACATTTTTGCTCATTCTTCTTTTCAAAATGGCTCAAGCTCTGTCAGATTGGATGGAGAGCGTCTGTGATCAGCAATTTTCAAGTCTTGCCACAGATTCTGAATTGGATTTAGGTGTGGACTGTGACTGGGCCATTCTAACACATGAATATGCTTTGATCTAAACCATTCCATTGTAGCTCTGGCTGTATGTTTAGGGTCGTTGTCCTGCTGGAAGGTGAACCTCCGCCCCAGTCTCAAGTCTTTTGCAGACTCTAACAGGTTTTCTTCTAAGATTGTCCTGAATTTGGCTCCATCCATCTTCCCATCAACTCTGACCAGCTTCCCTGTCCATGCTGAAGAAAAGCATCCCCACAACATGATTCTGCCACCACCATGTTTCACGGTGGGGATGGTGTGTTCAGGGTGATGTGCAGTGTTAGTTTTCCCCCACACATAGCGTTTTGCTTTTAGGCCAAAAAAGTTCAATTTTGGTCTCATCTGACCAGAGCACCTTCTTCCACATGTTTGCTGTGTCCTCCACATGGCTTCTCACAAACTGCAAACGGAACTTCTTATGACTTTCACCAATGTCTTTCTTCTTGTCACTCTTCCATAAAGGGCAGATTTGTGGAGAACACGACTAATAGTTGTCCTGTGGACAGATTCTCCCACCTGAGCTGTGGATCTCTGCAGCTCCTCCAGAGTTACCATGGACCTCTTGGCTCTTCTCTGATGAATGTTCTCCTTGCCCGGGCGGTCAGTTTAGGTGGACGGCCGTGTCTTGGTAGGTTTGCAGTTGTGCCATACTTTTTCCATTTTCGGATGATGGATTGAACAGAGCTCCGTGAGATATTCAAAGCTTGGGATATTTTTTTTTTATAACCTAACCCTGCTTTATACTTCTCCACAACTTTATCCCTAAACTGTCTGGTGTGTTCGTGTGATGAGGTTCGTTCACCAAGGTTCTCTAACAAACCTCTGAGGGTGTCACAGATATACTGAGAGTAAATTACACACAGATAGACTCTTTTTACTAATTTGGTGACTTCTGAATGCAATTGGTTCCACTAGATTTTAGTTAGGGGTATCAGAGTAAAGGGGGCGCCATACAAATGTACACCACACTTTTCACATATCACTTTTCACATATCACATTTCACAAAAACATTTATCATTCTCCTTCCACTTCACAATTATGAGCCACTTTGTGTTGGTCTATCACATAAAATCCCAATAAAATACATTTACGTTTCTGGCTGTAACATGACAAAATGTGGAAAATTTCAAGGCGTATGAATACTTTTTCAAGGCACTGTATGTACGTTTTAGGGATATCATTACATTTGGATGCCTCCAAGGGTGCTTGGTAAAGGTTGCTCTATATAAAAAAACAAAAAAAACAAAAAAAAAAAAAAAAAAAAATTGGTGTGGGTTTGATGTTCTCTGTATTTTTTCAGACATATAGATATATTTTGTTTATCTGCAGAACTCACACTCACACGAAAATACTTTGGGGCTTCCTGTACAGCTTTGATATACAGAACTTTGGAGGAAATGTAACTGGTTTATGAGGCAAAAAGCAGCAACAAATATTTTCTGAAGCAAGATTGCTCTGATTAAATCTCTGAGGTGTGCACACTTATGGCTCAATACTCTATACGAGTGTAAATTTACAAAATAAGCCTCAGAGATGCAAAAAAAAAAGATGCACATTTTCTGGCATTAATTATGCCAGTGACTTTTTCAAACGTCACACAACTAGTATGGCCCCATAGGCTTGTCTACGGTTGGCCTTACACTTGTGGAATTTTGTTCAAACGAGAAACATTACAAATCCCTCGTCCAACCTTTCGATGGTACCTTCAATGGACTCAACTGATTTCAGGCGGCTTTTATTCGACCACAACGTCAATGTCTCGGTTTTTGTAGAACAAGCGTTCTATTTCCAGATGGACTTTGACAAACGTATAAGACTAGTTACGATTTTTCTTGGCTGGGAACGAATTCAAATAATAGAAATGTATTTGTTTCCATTATATTTGATTCTTTTTTCGCTTGCTCTACTCTGGTTGAATCGCCCCCTTTAACTTTTAGATAAACAAATGTTCTGAAAAGGACATCTTTCGAATGAAATTCTACAAAGTGTGAAAGGCCAGCTTAAGCCTTTGTTTGGTTTACATTTTTGATGCGTTTTCTATTCATTTTAAGTGTGTTTTTGGTGCATTTTTTTTTTACTTTTATTGCACCAAATGTGCATAAAAAATGCAGCATACATGACTTTTTTAAAAACGCAACTGACCCGCAACTGAATGGTTTGAAGGGTTCCTTAGGGTTTGATGGTTATGCGTTTTTACTCCTCTTTTGGCAAGGTAAAAAACTGTAGAAAAACCGATCAGTGTGAAAGAGCCTTTAGACTCGGTTCACACAGGGGCAACTTGGCAGGCGACTTAGCCGCCTGACAAGTCGCGTTCCGTTCTGTACTATGGAATCGTTCTAAAAGGAACGACTCAGGTCGCTCCGACTTAGAAAAAGGTTCCTGTACTACTTCAGGACGACTTGCATTGACTTCTATACAGAAGTCATTTTGCAAGCCGCCGCTGAAGTCGTGTGCAGGTCGCCTAAGGCAATCGTGCTCCAAGTCCTGCTGCCCCGGCTCTTAGGTGTGGTGTGCCGCCCTCCCTCCCCCACCCCTGCACAGTCTTTCACTGGCAAGACCAGTGTACTGTTGTTCTCCACCTCCCTGAGCTTCTTATGCAGCTGAGAACAGAGGGGATGTGATCACTTATATAGAAGGAAAAATAAAAAAGGTACCTATAAGGTTTTCTTTATACGTGTACACATAATTTTGTTTCTAGGTTAATGATTTAGCCATTGGATACCTTTCACTGAAGAACTCTCCATTTCAATCACTGAGCTACTTAATTTATTTGTGATGCTAGTTTTTACATTTTCTATTTTACTTTTTCCAATTTTTTTTCCTTCTGTGAAAATAAAAACTCATAAAATTCTGGAGGTCAATGTAAGGTCTTTTGTTTGGCACAAGAACAGGTCATGGATACCTGAACGTAACTTCTATAATGCCGCGTACACACGACCGGACTTTCCGGCAAACTAGGTCCGACGGTCTTCCCGAAGGACTTTCGGCAGAGGTCCGACGGACTTTCAGAACGAACGGACTTGGCCACACACGAACGGACTAAGTCCGGTCGAAAGTCCGTTCGTTTTGTACGTGATGATGTAAACGGGACAAAAAAAGAAAATTCAATAGCCAGTAGCCAATAGCTTCCCTTGCGTCGCATTTGGTCCGTCGGACCAGCACACAGACGAACAGTTTTCCCGATTTTTAGTCCGTCGGACAGATTTGAAACATGTTCTATTTCTAGGTCCGTCTGATTTTTTCCCCAAAAAACGATCGGACTAGCCCACACACGATCGGATTGTCCGACGGGCTAATCCCGTCGGACCTAGTTTGCCGGAAAGTCCGGTCGTGTGTACGTGGCATAAGCCTTCGGGACCTACCTAAAGCCCACTGAACCCTTTAAACCCCCAACAATACATCTTAAGTTCACTGTTCTCATTGACTCCAACACAAAACGGTGACATTCCGCTAAAGTCTCCCGACTGCAACTAAAATTTGCTTGGAAAATGTTTTTGAAAGGTTAGGGAGGGTATATGTTGATAGTTTAATTGTGGTTTGACAGCTGATTTACATTTTCTATTTCAATTTTCAAATTTAAATTTTTTTCCTTCTGTGAAAAACTCATATCTATTTAGGTTTATGTCAGGTCTTTTTGTTTGGCACAAGAACAAGTCAAGGATACCTGAAAGTAACTTTTGTAAGCCTCAGGAGCTACTTAAAGCCCACTAACCCCCCCCCCCCCCCAAAATCCACCTTAACTTCACTGTTTTCGTTGGCTCCAACACAAAACGGTGACATTTTGCTGAATTCTCCCAAATTGAACTGAAATTTAAGGGGAATGAAAATTCTCAATTTTGCCCATCTCAACAATCAAAAGTTTTCTGTTGAACTCTTTATCATATTGGTCCACCACTGGATGTTCTAAATATTGGACTGTCACCGGATCCAGCCAGTTCAGGAAATTGAATGTCCATGGATCGCATTGTGCAGAATTCTGTACCGGGCTTCGGTGTCATACAAGTCGTTAGAAAATAAGAAGTTTCTTGGGTCAAAGTCTATACTCTTCTCCGCAACTTATTTTATATCAATCTCAAAAAAGGGACCCCTATGAAGCTCTCCTTTGCAAACCGATTGCGGAATTGCTTCGTCCGGAGCGTCAACTGGCTCTGCATCTTCTTACTGCAACTAAGTTAACTATAGCAAGGGCATGGAAAACTCTTGTACTTAGATTCGATACCGCGCTGCTGATCTTTTGCTCTCTTTAGTTTCATTTTGCATGCTTACCTTCTAAATTTATCAGGCTACCAGGAAATGACCTGGTTGGGATAGTTACAGTGCTAATATTGCATTTTTGGTATTGCATTTTCCTCTACATGCAAATTTATTTTTTTGCAGCATTTCTATGAGTTTCAAGACCCTCTGGATCATGATGTTTAACTAATTGCTGTTACGTGATGCCTTCCTTAACTTCTTCAGATCCGCGCTATAGCCGAATGACGGCTACAGTGCAGACCTACTTTGCCAGGAGTACGTCAATAGATGTCCTACTGTGCTCGAGCAGCCTGCGTGCCCCCTGTGATCAGCGAGTCTATGAGACTTGGCTGATCACAGATCGGAGTAAGCGGTCGATCCCGACCCCTTACCATGTGATCAGCTGTCAGCCAATGACAGCTGATCATGTGATGTAAACAGAGCCGGTAATCGGCTATTTTTTCTCCTCGTGCTGATAGCATGAGTAGAAAGAAAAAAAAGCCGATCACCGCCTGCTCTCAGAGGGACATTAGTCCCGATCAAGGAGAATGGCTGCCAGCTCATCTGTGCCCACCGCCGTGCCATTTACCAGTGCACAACAGTGCCGCCTACCAGTGCCCACCAGCGACACCTACCAGTGCCCACAGTGCCACCCATCGGTGTCACCAATCAGTGCCTCATCAACAGTCCTGCCCATCAGTGTCACCTACCAGTGCCCATCAGTGTCACCTACCAGTGCCCATCAGTGCCACCTACCAGTGCCATCTATCAGTGGTACCTATTAGTAACACCTATCAGTGCCCATCAGTGCCACCTAACAGTGCCATCTATCAGTGGTACCCATCAGTAACACCTATCAGTGCCCATCAGTGCCACCCATCAGGGCCCATCAGTGCCATCTTATCAGTGGCCATCAGTGCCGCCTTATCTTTGCCCATCAGTACCACCTTATCTGTCCCCATCAGTACCGCCTTGTCTGTCCCCATCAGTGCCGCCTTATCTGTCCCCATCAGTGCCGCCTTATCAGGGCATATCAGTGCAGCCTATCAGTGCCCACTAGTGCAGCATATCAGTGCCCACTAGTGCAGCCCATCAGTGCCCACCAGTGCAGCCCATCAGTGCCCACCAGTGCAGCCCATCAGTGCCCACAAGTGCAGCCCATCAGTGCCCACCAATGCCACCTCATCAGCGCATATCAATGAAGGAGAAAAATTATGTTATGTTTGCAAAATTTTATAACAAACTGAAACATGATTCTTTTTTTAAATTTTCTTTTTTTTTTTTTTTTTAGAAATTTTTTATCTTTTTTTGTTTGTTTGGCAAAAAATAAAACCCCCAGCTGTGATTAAATACCACCAAAAGAAAGCTCTGTTTGTGTGAAAAAAATGATAAAAATTTAATTTGGGTACAGTGTTGTATAACCGCGCAATTGTCATTCAAAGTGTGACAGCGCTGAAAGCTGAAAATTGGTCTGGGCAGGAAGAGGGTTTAAGTGCCCGGTAAGCAAGTGGTTAAAACTTGTAGGACTTTAGTATCCTTCTTTATTTGTTATGATCTGTTTTGCCCAATATGCAATGTAACCATCTAACTGTTGATCTTATCTGTTGGATGGAATATGAATAAAATCCCTTGTAAAAGAAAAACAGGAAGTTTTTCTTTTTATCTTGCATTTACCAGCAGCGGGTCAACTTGTTCTACCAGATACCTCAGCTATGTATCAGTTCTTTCCCATAGCCCAAGAATATTATTTTTTACATAACTTCTTCCTGTAACCCCGTCTTCTTTTCTCATACTAAAGGTAGAATTTTTTTTCAAAGTTCTGCCCCGCCTCAGGTAAATAGTAAAGCGCAACTAAACGTTCTCTTAACCACTTCAGCCCCGTAAGATTTGGCTGCTGAATGACCAGGCCATTTTTTGCGATTCGGCACTGCGTGGCTTTAGCTGACAATTGCGCGGCCGTGCGATGTTGTACCCAATGCCTTGTTTACATAGGCATCTCCCCGTTCTGCCTCTCCATGAGATGATCGTGGGCACCCGGCGGACATCAAGTCTGCGGGACCCGCGGGCGTGCTCACGGAGCACGCGGCGGGGGCGCACGCTGGCACGACGGCAAATTCAAAAGGGACGTACAGGTATGCCCATTTGCACAGCGGCGCCATTCTGCCGACCTAAATGTTCATGCGGCGGTCGGCAAGCGATTAACACACTATTTTCAACCCTTAGGGTAGTGGTCGGGGCTTACTGCACCCAAGCCCGGGACTAATTGTGAACTTTCACTAGTGCCCCCAGAGGCAGGCAGAGGCTAACATGCTGGTATAGTGTTAAGGCAGCACTCCAACTTAAAAGTGATGCTCCTCCACTAGAACACAGTTAACTGTTCGAAATGAACAATGTGAAGCATTACAGAAGTTGGCCACGGATTACAGACACTCCTCATCGTGCTTTAAAATACTCCTCTCACTTTTGTTGTGCAACATTTCGGAGCTGATATCACAGAGCTTGTTCTGGGACTCCACCAACCCAGTAACCTGTCACCCGACATCGATTCGTATGTTTCACTTGAATACTAGGAAGCTCACTTGTACATATCCTGTGCTTATTCTTCTCTCGAGGCCTCACTACTGGGTCCCTAGGGTGCCCCCCTGCTGCAAAGGTCAGTCCCAGTATGTGGTGAACTAGTTGCTAGGGAAGGAGTCTAAGCACCAAGCTCCTTCACTACCAGGGCCTCCATCACCCTTGTCATGTCACCCTTTTCCAGACTGCCTGGTTGCTTATGCACATCACACTAGTACTGGAGCCATTAGCAGCAGAAATATAGCTTCCTCCGAATAGCTTCATGGCACTTGAAACCACTGTACTGTATCTTTACAAACTCAACTCAGTCTCCTGTCAAGACCAGTTCTTTTTCGGGTACAATAATTTTTATTGGTATATAAAGAAAACAGATGCAAAATTCCCACACAGGGGATATGAACATTAGACACAATGCAGGATTTTGTGAAAACACAATAAAAGATGTGTCATAGAGTGTAAACTATTAACGAACAATAACATTAATTAAGGCGGGGAATGAGAAGAAGGAAGGAGGAACAGAGTGACAGGCAAAGAGCGAAGAGAAGAGAGGGAGGGTAGTAGGAGAAGGAGGGGCATAAGCGAGGAGCAGAGGAAGGGTAGGGGAGGGTAGTGGGATGAGGAAGCTTAATCAGAAAGGCCAAGGCTGGCCGGGTGCAAGGTTGGAAGAGCGCAAGACCACCATGGGGTCCACACTTTGAGGAATTTAACTTGAGTATTGTTGAGGATACTTGTCATGTTTTCATGGATAATAAGGGTCGTCTAGGTGCTCCTCACCTCTGCAAACGAAACAGCCAGCTTTTTCCAGGTCCTTGCTATTGTGCTAGTAAGAAAAGAGGCCCGGTAACGGACAATGGAGCACTGCTAGTTGGCATCCTTGCGGATAGTTACATGGAGTAGGGTGAACAGGAGATCAAACACTCTTCACCAGAATCCCACTAGGCAGGGGCAGGACCACCAAATATGGATTCTGTCTCCTCGCTGACCAAAGCCCCGGAGGCATCTATCACTATAAGTTGGACTTGACTTGGCAATGTGGGTCGAGATCCAAAACCATCGAAGGAGGACCTTATAAGCTGCCTCCAGTGTGGCTGTATTGAAGGAGCACTTTGCCATGCTAGACCAGGCCTTGCTCCAATCTGCAAGGTCAATTGGGGATAGGTCTTGCTCCTGCATAAGCACATAGGAAAGAGAAACAGAGGCACTGGTAGAGTTGAGGGAATAATATATCATAGAGATGGTGCCGGGGGCACCTGGGGAATGCAGGCAAGGGTGTTTGAAGGTGTTTTTTTGATATGGGAAAGTGTCATGTCGGCGAAGGGAGTATCCAGTGCCACAGCTGAATATAGCGAAAGAATTCAACCTGGAGCTTTGTGGGTCTCTTGAATCGAAGACCATGTAGGGAAGGTGAAGACAAGTTCTTTTTATAGGCATGCATGCACCCCTTTAGTGACTTTAGACCAGGCAAATTAATTAAAAGCAACGTTTTTTTACCAAGTTAACCACTTTCCGCCTGTAGGCAGTATTTATACGGCCTCGGGTTGAGGTGGTTATACCAGGATTATGGTTGTAGCCACAACCATGATCATGGTATCAGTCTTTGCAGCCGACGATTCCCTACAATGTAAAAGTGTTTCAGCGGCTATCTAGCCACCGGATCACTTTTACAGGTGGTGAAAAGGCATTTCCACACCCCTCCCACTGCTGCCTTTACCAAGATATTCCTTTCTATCAGGAAGCTTGGTAAGGATGCGACTGGTCGCATCCGATGCTGTACACAGAATGAAGGTAATTGCCATTGTTCCTTTCCCTCTGTGGTGTCAAACTGGAGTAGACAAAATGATCAATAAATGGTGTATTACATGCTTTTCATACTCCCTCAGTCACTATGGGATTCCTTTTCTGTGTTCTGCAAAAAAACTGGTTGATTCTGCTGCTCTCTATCTCCCCCTTCTGTCTATGTCCTCAATTCAGCTGGGGATTTTGCAGCTCTAGTGGCAACTCTGCACATGCTCAGTTTTCAGCGAGTTTCTTTGCTGAGCATTTCCTCCCCATCATATCTGAATAGCCCTTGTGACTATAGAGTCACACATGTGAGCAGATACAGAGTGTTAAATGACAGCCCACTCCCTACCTCCTTCTCCGTGCCCACTAACCATCTGAACACAATGGGGGTGGGATATTACATGTAGATATAGGGAGGCTTCACCTCCCTAATTTTTTAAGACAGAGGCTGGAGAGGCATGACGGGCAGAAATCCGCCCACACCATGTTATTTCCACAAAATAATAAAGATTTGATTTCAAATATATATATGTATGACAATTTTAAACAGTTTGATATTATTTATTTTTCTCTGTATTCCAAAGACAGTTTTTTTTTTTTTAAATGTGTGCAGCAGCAGAGGACTAAAAGCTCCTCCTGCTTATGTTTCCCTGCAGACAGGCTGGAAGAGAGCTGGGTCATGTGACAACTGGATATCCATTAGGAAAAAGGTACTTTGATTTTTTTTCTTCTTATTAAAATAATTACAGAGCCACCATCCACATACAGAAATAGAAGGGACAATGTAAATTACAACCAACTGAGCGACCACCTTGCACAGAATAGCCTTCTTGATCCCCTTCAGTCTGGATTTCGTCCTCAAGACTCCATGGAAACTGCTCTCTTAAAATTAACAAAATGATCTACTAATGGCCAAAACCAATGGACAGTATTCTGTACTCCTACTCCTGGACATTTCTGCTCCCTTTGATATGGTTGACCACCCCCTCCTCCTCAAAAAAACTCAACGCCTTTGGTCTCCGTGACTGTACTCTTCTCTGGTTCTCTTCCTACGTATCCAACCGCACCTTTAGCATTACTTACAATTCTACTTCCTCTTCTCCTCTTCCGTTTTCTGTTGGGGTCCCCCAAGGTTCTGTTCTTGCACCTCTCCTATTTTCAATCTACACTTCCTCCCTGGGTCAGCTGATAGCCTCCCATGGCTTCCAATACCATCTCTACGCTGACGTCACCCAAATATTTTTCTCTACCCCTCAACTCACTCCCTCAGTCTCTTCACGTATCACTAATTTACTATCAGGTATATCAGTGTGGATGTCACACCACTTCCTCAAACTCAATCTATCCAAAACCGAACTTATAATTTTCCCTCCCCCACATCCCCCTTTCCCTGATCTCTCTGTCAAAATCGATGGCACAACTATAAGCCCATCCCTACATGTCAAGGTCCTAGGTGTAGTCCTGGTCTCTGAACTCTCCTTTAAGCCCCACGTCCAATCACTGTCCAAATCCTGCCGCCTCAACTTCCGCAACATATCCAAAATACGCCCCTTTCTAACCAATGACATGACAAAGCGCTTAGATCACTCCCTGGTCATCTCTCGCCTCGACTACTGCAACTCCCTTCTCATTGGCTTACCTCTACATAGACCATCCCCCCCTTCAATCCATCATGACTGCTGCTGCCAGACTCATCCACCTTACTAACTGCTCAGTATCTGCTACTCCTCTCTGGCAATCCCTCTTATTGGCTTCCGCTCACCCTACAAATTAAATTCAAAATACTAACTACTTACAAAGCCATCCACAACTCTGCCCCCCAGCTACATCACTAGCCTAGTCTCAAAATACCGACCTAATCGTTCTCTTCATCCCTCCCAAGACCTCCTGCTCTCTAGCTTCCTTGTCATCTCCTCCCATGCTCGCCTCCAGGACTTTTCCAGAGCCTCTCCAATCCTATGGAACTCCTTACCCCAATATGTCCGATTATCTCCTACTCCATTAGCTTTTAGACAATACCTGAAAATCCTCTTCAGAGAAGCTCACCCTACCCACACCTAACAACTGTATTTTCATTTACTCCATCAGTTCATCCCCCACAGCTATAGGAGTGCGCACGGAGCGTGCTTTCAGCACAGCTGTTTTTGCAATATTGCACGTATATTTGCGGCCACTCTGCGCCAAGGCCCACCCACCGAGAGGTTGCATATTTGCGTGCTATTGGCGCCAAGGTGTTAAAGTATATTTTTTCCAAAAAATTTACATTTGAAAAATCTGCTGCGGGGGGTTCTAAGTAATTTTCTAGAAAAACAATGTAGATTTCTACACGAATGACAGAAATGTATGAATTGGCCTGGAGGTGAAGTAATTAAGTACAACAGAAGAACAATTCTCAGAAACGACACATATTCCTGTACATAACCTTGCCCTTTAGTTATGCCCCTGATATTCTCTTTAGCCCCATGAGGTAATCATACCTTAAACAGAGGAGAAAGTCTTTTAGTCCATTAGCCCATTTCAGCAGCACAAGTCCATACTCCTGGAACCCCGACTGGGCTCCTGCAAGGGATGGTTAATCAGTAAAGCAGCCGTTACATTTTCATGTTCCTGAACATCGAACTGAACTTTCGCCCAAACTAACAGCAGGCCACCCAAGAGCTGTTTTCTTCCCTTTGTATATGTTTTGTCCCCCAGAGGAGTGGATAATTCCCAAAAAGCCGGGAAAACCTGGCAAGCAGAGTTAACCCTTCCTTATCAGGATTCACCACCTCAGCCAGGCCAACACAGCTAATGTCCAGAGGTGGGTCATATTGGGGGTGTAGTGTTCTATTTATAGTGTAATAGACATGTAATAGAATTGTATTATGATCATGTCCAGTCAGGGCCATTTTTAATATTGATTGTACCCTGGGCAAACATTTTCTTGAGACAAACAAATAGTAGCTAAACTCAAAATCATTTAGTGCAGCAGATCAGGCAGCAATTGTGATTGGTTGCCAGAGGTTACAGCATAACATTACAACTCACTGATTAGTTGCTAGAGGTTACAGCACATTATTTCTGCTTGCTGATTGGTTGCTAGAGGTTACTGCACATCACTGCTCACCCATTGGTTACTGGGGAAAGGGGGGTGTTATCAGTGGCAGTGGTGGTGAGGGCGGGTGGAATGGTATTAGTGGCAATAGTAGGGGGGACTGGAGGGTGTGATCAGTGGCAATGCCAGGAGGTTGATGGGATCAGTGGCAGTGCTTAGGGGGGAGTCAGGGGACAGGTTTAGTGGCAGTGCTTGGGGGGGGGATCAGTGGCGGTGCTTGGGGTGGATGTGATCAGTGGCAGTACTTGATGTCACCTATCAGTGTCCACTCAGTTCCCCCTGCCTGTATGTGATTTTGGGGGTGAGAGAGAGAGAGGGTGGGTGAACTAGAGAAGGAGGTGAGAATGAGAGAAGGGGGGTGAGAGCGAGAGAAGGGGGAGCGAGAGAAGGAGGGTGAGAGCGAGAGAAGGAGGGTGAGAGCGATAGGGGGGAGGGAGCGAGAGGGTGGAGGGAGCGAGAGGGGGGAGGGAGAAAGAGGGGAGAGAGAGAGAAGGGGGGAGAGAGAGAGTGAAGGGGGGCAGAGAGAGAGAGAAGGGGGGCAGAGAGAGAGAGAAGGGGCGCATAGAGAGAAGGGGCAGAGAGAGAGAAGGGGGAGAGAGAGAGAAGGGGGAGAGAGAGAGAGAAGGGGGGAGAGAGAGAGAAGGGGGGAGAGAGAGAGAAGGGGGGAGAGAGAGAGAAGGGGGGAGAGAGAGAGAAGGGGGAAGTGAGAGAGAAGGGGGAAGTGAGAGAGAAGGGGGAAGTGAGAGAGAAGGGGGAAGTGAGAGAGAAGGGGGGAGAGAGAGAGAAGGGGGGAGAGAGAGAGAGGAGAGAGAAAGGACAGAGGAGAGAGGGAGAGGAGTGAGAGGGGAGAGAGAAAGAGTGGTGTGAGAGAGGGGTGAGAGGGAGGGGTGTGAGAGAGGTGGAAGAGTGGGGGTGGGTGAGAGAGGGGGGTGAGAGAGAATGGGGGGTGAGGGGGCGGGAGCGAGGGGGGTGAGAAGGCAGGATGAGAGAGAGGGACCCCTAGCCTTGTCTGCAGTCCCTTCTGTGCACCCCCTGTTCCAGTCCCTATCTGTGGGTATGGTGTGATGCCCAGGTACCTTCCATAAGACATTCATGCTGGCCAGCAGTGGGCAGGGCCCTTCTCCTTCTGGGTGGTGAGGATGGGGCTGCTCTGCTCCTTCCAGCGGAATCTTTTGTATGTCATAGACCGCGGACGGTCTCCGGGTAGCAGACCCTGGTTGCCTGCGCCTCCCGATGGTACTCTGGGCCCCCAATCAGCCTATACTCCGGGTCGCTGTTGAAGCTGGGAGTGGAGGTTGGAGGAATCCAGCCTCTGGGTGGTGCTGCTGTGTCGGGTTGCTGCGGCTGCTGCTTATCACATCTCCGGTGGTCAGCGAGCTCTTCTCCCTCCCAGGCTCTTGCTTCTTCCTGCCGCAACTGGTCCGGGACTCCCCATAACAAGGGGCTCAAGGGGCAGCTGCTTCGAGCCCCTCAACAATGACTGGGCCCTGGGCAGCTGCCCCTTTTGTCCCACGTTAAAGACATCCCTGTGTCCAGTGGTGGGTCATGTTGGAGTGTAGTGTTCTATGTATAGAGTGTAATAGAATCCCTCATCTCCTTGAACAGTCAAAACCCAGTAAGTCAAGAGCCCTCTCCACAATGGATGGCGAGTCAATGGACATGTACCACTCTTTCCCTCAGACTACATAACATTGTAGCTTACTCTGAAGCAGGTCATGCCACAAGGTGATCCTGTGCTTTCCATAGACCTTAGAAAGCGGTTGCATGTGCAGGCACAATCAGGATAAACAATCGTGTGAGTGCTTCATAAGCTTCTGGAGACACCTACCCTCTGCAGTAGAGTGGTTTACCATCAGACAAGTTTCCCTCGGCACACAGTTGCGTCACAGCCGAGTAATTGTCCTTCTGGCTACAACAGCCATAACTGTAAATGCTTTCTGCATCAAATTAAGGTTTGCCAAGTTTTATGGTGTCATAAAATACATTTATCTAGCCTTCATAATGCAGAGTGATGAAACATGGCAACAAGAATCTAACTGTAGCTAATAAAGTATCCAATACATATATAACTATCAGGGCTGAGGGGTAGGCAGAAGAGGTGACCGCCTTGGGTTCTTCAGCAGGAGAGGGGGTACAAAAAGGGTAGGACCTTCTACTTTTGCTGTGGAGGTAGTTCGCTGCTCAGCCCATAGTCCATAGCAAGCTTCCTGCCCCCTTGCTGTAGAGAAACATCCCACTAATTGGAAGCAATGCTCCAAACCATGGACATCTCCTGATATATTGAAGCCATCTATGACCATTCTGGTTGCATTGAGCACATGATCTGGGAGCTCTTGGCCCTGTAATCATCAATGGCTCCAAGTTGGGCTAGAAGAGGTATTGCTTGCCTCCTCCCTCTCTCCCTGTCAGGAAGCCAAGTTTCTGACAGCCAGCGACTATGTTGACCTCTGGGATTACTGCAAATACAAGTTCTATTGATAGGGAAAGTTGTCTGTAAGAAATATACTGTATATCTAATGGGAACTAAAAAAAAAATGGTTGGGGGGGCGGCGCATTTTGTCCTTCTCGCATTGAGTGCTAAAGGACCTCGTTCCAGCACCGATGACTAATAAAATAGTATGTACGGAATGCAAGTTATAACAGAGGTAGTGAGTCAGTAAAAAGTAAGCAAATTCAAACATACTTGGGGCAAACAATCTACACTTAGACAAAAAAATATATATATGTATATAGACATATAACAAAAAAATAGAAAAAATGGGGCAGATTTAGGGGTCTTTTTGTTTTGCTGTCACTCTTCTATGTTTCTATTACAGCAATATATCCAGTAATATACTATATAAGGACAAAGGCATCTTTTAAAACATAATTCAGTTGTTTAGACAATCAGCAGATAAAGGAAACTCGGAAGTGTGCGTTGTCTTCAGAAGGGGTGAATATCCACAGCAGGGAGATGGCAGATAGCTCCTCCTCCTCTCCCTCCCGCCAGCATTCAGCTGCTGCAGGAGGAAAATACAGGGGACCGGTACCAGTAAATGCCGCCACTTCTGTCCCCGTTCCTCTTCTTTCTGCTCCCCTCCCCCCTTTCGGTATAAAAGTTAGCTGCTGCTAACAAAGCAAACAGAATATTGGCATTACAAAGGGGATTCACTCCAGAGATAAAACGATAATTCTCCCGCTCTACAAGACTCTGGTCCGGCCGCACCTGGAGTATGCTGTCCAGTTCTGGGCACCAGTCCTCAGGAAGGATGTACTGGAAATGGAGCGAGTACAAAGAAGGGCAACAAAGCTAATAAAGGGTCTGGAGGATCTTAGTTATGAGGAAAGGTTGCGAGCACTGAACTTATTCTCTCTGGAGAAGAGACGCTTGAGAGGGGATATGATTTCAGTTTACAAATACCGTACTGGTGACCCCACAATAGGGATAAAACTTTTTTGCGGAAGAGAGTTTAACAAGACTCATGGCCACTCATTAAAATTAGAAGAAAAGAGGTTTAACCTTAAACTACGTAGAGGGTTCTTTACTGTAAGAGAGGCAAGGATGTGGAATTCCCTTCCACAGGCGGTGGTCTCAGCGGGGAGCATCGATAGTTTCAAGAAACTATTAGATAAGTACCTGAACGACCGCAACATACAGGGATATACAATGTAATACTGACATATAATCACACATAGGTTGGACTTGATGGACTTGTGTCTATTTTCAACCTCACCTACTATGTAACTATGTAAGAGCCGGAGAATGTAAATATGTCATTTACAGGACCTTTCCTTTTCTGAATGAACACAATGAGTGATCAGTACCGATCACTTGCTGTGTTCATTTATAACTGAAGCATAGTGAAATGTGTTTACTATGCTTCGGTTTGTGAATGAACAGTAAGCTGCTCAGCACAGAGGATTTCCCATTCATTCACTAGTGCAGCTGAGGCTGCGGAGAAAGGGAGTGGGGAATCTCTGTCCTCAGTCTCTGTCTCAAAAAGTGAGAAAAAAACTGTTAACAAAAAAATTATAAATAAAATTGTAAAAAAAAATAAAAATGATACAATAATAAAAATTAAAAAAAAACTACTGACATCATCCACTGCCCTACCAATGCCAATATCAGTAGGTCAGTGACACCATGGGATGCCCGACTGACACCGTCCGCTGCCCGACTGACACTATCCACTTTCGAGGTAGGGTAAAGTTATATAAAAAAAGTGACATTTGTTTTATTATATTTTTATAAATTTACCTTACTAATTAGTTAGGCCTTGCTAGTTAATTTCTTTAAAAAATAAAGATAAAATAAGGGCACTGAACGCTGGTAATTTTTGATCTCTTCCATGTTGTTCAGATAGGTCTCCACCTCTGAAAGGCTGCCTACCCCTGGTGCAAGGATTTTTGACACCCTAGGCGAAACCTAATTTTGCCACCCCCATTGGCTCCACCCCTGACCCCACCCCCTTTGCCCTACCCATGTGACAGGAGGCAGCGCTATACAGGAAGCACTGGCTCTGCTTCCTCTAGCGCTGGCTCCAGCGCTGCGATGCGCCTCAATTTACACCACCGGACGGACGGGGCAGCTGCCTGGGACCGAGTTAGTTACAAGCTGCAGCTTGCAGAGCATGCAGACATGGAGGGAAGTCAGCGGCCAGGCGCCCCTAGGCAGCAGTGCGCCCTAGGCGGCTGCCTAGTTTGCCTAGTGGTAGCACCAGCCCTGGGTATAGTGTAAATAGATCTACAGATAAAATGGACTTTAAAAAACACATTGTTGATTCTCAGACGTAGTTTATGGCAGCTATAAATCTCAGAGCCTGGACTATTGCACCATGAGTCACAGAGCTCAGGAGAAGTTTTAAGGCAAGCAGAGGTTTTAATTGAAAAATTTTAGTTTTACTGCCCACGACCGCGCCTGTCAATTGTAAAACACCCGGACAACGAATCCATGCAGACCCGTGTACTGTGTCTTTTCCGCGGAGAGAAAGGCGTGACAACTAGTTTCTTATCTTATCAGTTGGAAGTAAAACCTCCATTCTGGTTCCATTGCCTGTGCAAGGTGTGTGTCTGCCTGTAACCTTCACCAAGGACACATGTGATGGTGACAATGCCAAGACCCCGTGATCTTTGGTGGCCCCATAATAAGAAGTGTCCAAACTAGAACCTTAATGTCAGGATCATCAGGTATTCTGTTTAAGATGATGATTTAGATTGAAAACAAGTTTTAAATAATACTATAGAGGCATAAAGAGCGTTCCGATGACCGCACACCATACCAAGCCGTACAGTGCCTTGAAAAAGTATTCACACCCCTTGAAATTTCCCACATTTTGTCATGTTATAACCAAAAACATAAATGTATTTTATTGGGATTTTATGCGATAGACCAACACAAAGTGGCCCATAATTGTGAAGTGGAAGGAAAATGATAAATGGTTTTCAACATTTTTTTACAAATAAATATGTGAAAAGTGTGGGGGGCATTTGTATGGCGCCCCCCCAAGGAGTCAATACTTTGTAGAACAACCTTTCTCTGCAATTACAGCTGCAAGTCTTTTTGGGGATGTCTCTACCAGATTTGCACATCTAGAGAGGGACATTTTTGCACATTATTCTTTGTAAAATATCTCAAGCTCTGTCAGATTGGATGGAGAGTGTCTGAACAGTGATTTTCAAGTCTTGCCACAGATTCTCAATGTGATTTAGGTCTGGACTGTGACTGGGCCATTCTAACACATGAATATGCTTTGATCTAAACCATTCCATTGTAGCTCTGGCTGTATGTTTAGGGTCGTTGTCCTGCTGGAAGGTGAACCTCCACCCCGGTCTCAAGTCTTTTGTAGACTAACAGGTTTTCTTCTAAGATTGTCCTGTATTTGGCTCCATCCATCTTCCCATCAACTCTGACCAGCTTCCCTGTCCCTGCTGAAGAAAAGCATCCCCACCACATGATACTGCCACCACCATGTTTCACGGTGGGGATGGTGTGTTCAGGGTGATGTGCAGTGTTAGTTTTCTGCCACACATAGTGTTTTACTTTTAGGCCAAAAAAGTTAAATTTTGTTTTCATTTGACCAGAGCACCTTCTTCCACATGTTTGCTGTGTCCTCCACATGGCTCCTCGCAAACTACAAACAGGACTTCTTATGACTTTCTTTCACCAATGTCTTTCTTCTTGTCACTCTTCCATAAAGGTCAGATTTGTGGAGAGCACGACTAATAGTTGTCCTGTGGACAGATTCTCCCACCTGAGCTGTGGATCTCTGCAGCTCCTCCAGAGTTACCATGGACCTCTTGGCTGCTTATCTGATGAATGTTCTCCTTGCCCGGCCGGTCAGTTTAGGTGGACGGCCATGTCTTGGTAGGTTTGCAGTTGTGCAATACTCTTTCCATTTTCAGATGATGGATTGAACAGAGCTCCGTGAGATGTTTAAAGCTTGGGATATTTTTTTTATAACCTAATCTAAACTTTAAACTTCTCCACAACTTTATCCCTGACCTGATTGGTGTGTTCCTTGGCCTTCATGATGCTGTTTGTTCACTAATGTGCTCTAATAAACTTCAGAGGGCTTCACAGAACAGCTGTATTTATACTGAGATTAAATGACACACAGGTGGACTCTATTTACTAATTAGGTGACTTCTGAAGGCAATTGGTTCCACTAGATTTTAGTTAGGGGTATCAGAGTAAAGGGGGCTGAATACAAATGCATGCCACACTTTTCACATATTTATGTGTAAAAAAATTGAAAACAATTTATAATTTTCCTTCCACTTCACAATTATGTGCCACTTTGTGTTGATCTATCACATCAAATGCCAAAAAAATATATTTACGTTTTTGGTTGTAACATAACAAAATGTGGAAAATTTCAAGGGGTATGAATACTTTTTCAAGGCACTGTATGTCAGAAAGACAGAAGCAGCCTCAGCTCACTTCATCTAAGCCAGGCCTCCGATGTGTTTCGCCCCATCCCTGAGGCTTAGTCATGGAAGTGGGGGTTTCCCCGTGGCACAAGAGACTTATCCCATCCCGCTGAGGTAGGAGAAAAAAAAAAAACCAAGCCACACCATATAGTGTATAGGAGGAGTGGCAGAAGGAAGAAGTGATCCATGTAGTATGTCATGTATATCTCTGAAGATATGTACAGTGGAAGCTCGGATTACGAGCATAATCCATTCCAGGAGAATGCTCGTAATCCAAAGTACTCGCATATCAAAGCGAGTTTCCCAATTGAAGTCAATGGAAACGAAAATAATTTGTTCCGCATTGACTTCAATGGGATGCAAGACCGCATGCGGGCAGAGGTGGGGCAGGGGGCACCGGAGAGCCTCGGAAACGTCCGAAAAGGCCCGAGGACACTTCAGCTGACCTCAGCAAACCTCAGAAAGACTTCCTACCCGAGATTTGCCGAGGTCAGCTGTGCTGTCCTCGGGCCTTTCCGTACGGCGCCGATCGGTGACGTTCGGCTCTGCTCGGCTCCGGCGCCCCCCCACCTCAAGCCAAAAGCGGTACTGCACACCACTTTGGCCTGAATCGTGCTCGTTTTGCGAAACAACACTGGCAAGCCGAGTTACGATTTTTAAAAATACAGTGCTCGTATTGCGAAACGCTCGTTAACTGCATTACTCGCAATCCCAGGTTCCACTGTAAAGCAATAACCGCATACAGAGAGTCTCCATATGCGGTAAGAAGCATTGATAAAGTAAGACACTCCTATGTATTGGTATATTAGAGATGTAAATACACTAAGCCTTGGGGGTTGGTTGAAACGTGTCGGCGGGCATATCCTAGACAGAGTGAGGTAAGGCAGGTACCATCTTTCTGACATACAGCTTGGTAAAGTGTGCGGTCACGGGAACACTCTTTATGCCTTCTGCAGTATAATTTGAGTTGAGTTGGGATAGACTCGGTTTACCCTTCAGCGGAGCCCACTGATCAGGACTGGGGAAGCCTGGAGATCCTAAGTTGCATTAAGGTCCACAACTTTTAAATAACTCTGTAAAAAGATTATATGAGATATTTTAAGTCCTACATCCAATTGGATCAGTCAAGATTCTTGCCCAGCGTTAAGTGGCCTTGTACCTGGGCTAGCAAGACAATTTCCCCAAGAACAGCATCTCACCGGCGCCCCCCCAAGGAGGGCATTATGGGACGCTGGGAAGTGATCTTGGTTTTCTAATGTTGCTTTTTTCCTTTTGTATTTTTATTTGGGCGCTGTTATTTTTTTATTAGCTAATAAATAAATAAATAAGAGCCCATGTGGTTAACTTCAAACACATTGTTCCTACTTTCCCCTAAGCGATACATGTTTCAGCAAATAATATAGGACAATCCCGCTAAACAAGTAAGATGAGGTTCTGTATAGTCATCTAAAATGTGTGGGTGACCCTGGATGTACTCATCTCTTCCCGTAATTCTAGCTCCTTCTTGTAGAAGTAGAGAGTGTCATTGCAGATAATAATCTCCAACTAAAACTCAGCTCCAGCAAAAGAAAGCAAAAAATGTTTAGCGGAGAGTTGAGAAATCACATGGTATCTAGGAATGTACCACACAATGAAAATACAGTGGAACCTTGGATTACGAGCATAATCCGTTCCAGGAGAATGCTTGTAATCCTAAGTACTCGCATATCAAAGCGAGTTTCCCCATTGAAGTCAATGGAAACGAAAATAATTTGTTCCGCATTGACTTCAATGGCATGCAATAACGCCTGCGACCAGAAGAGTGGGGGGGGGGGGGGCGCTGGAGAGCCTCGGAAACGGCCGGAAAGGACGCCTCGGCTGACCTCGGCAAACCTCAGAAAGACTCTGTTCCTGAGGTTTGCAGAGGTCAGCCGAGCTGTCCTCGGGCCTTTCTGTGCATTTCCGAACGGCTGCAATCGGCGCCACTCGGCTCCGGCGTCCCCACACCTCAGACCAAATGCAGTACTGCACACGCTTTGGCCTGAATCGTGCTCATTTTGCAAGACAACACTGGCAAACCTAGTTCCGATTTTTAAAAATACAGTGCTCGTATTGCGAAACGCTCGTTAACCGCATTACTCGCAATACGAGGTTCCACTGTACCAACCTCTAGGACCTCCTAACCACTTCAATACCAGGCACTTTCACCCCCCTCCTGCCCAGGCCAATTGTCAGCTTCCAGCGCTGTCCCACTTTGAATGACAATTGCGCGGTCACGCGACACTGTACCCATATGACATTTTTACCATTTTTCGAGACAGATAGAACTTTCTTTTGGTGGCATTTAATCACCACTGGGCAGTAGTGTATTTAGGTTTTGTGCTGCCCTAGGCCTGACTAAACTCGTGCACCCCCTTAATTTAAATATGACCCACCCCTTCCTGTCAAGGCCACACCCCTTGCTGTTTAAGACCCACCCTGAAATTTTCGAGTAGTTCTGAGGGCCTTGGGGGGGGGGGGCAATGGATTACTCTAATTTGCAGAGATTTCCTCTCATTTCCTGTTTGGCTATGGGGCAGGAAGTGGAGGGAAATCTCTGCAATGGGACAGGGATGGTAAAAAATAAACTGACAGGGGCTATAACCCTCCCTTACTCTTTCCAAAATGAAAAAAAAAAAAAAGGTGTTGCCTATAGTTCTACTTTAAGCACAAATTTCTGATAATTTTATAGAGAGGACTAAGAAGATATAACCGAGCCAATGGTGCAGCAGAAAACATATAGCACAGTGAGGAAAGTTTGTGGTCCAGGATGAGAGGACAGTTTAAAGTTAGAAGTGCCCCCCCCCCCCCAGTTGCGGAATGCCAGCCTCCCCCCATACCGGAAGCAGTGCGGTCGCTTTATGGGGGGCGCTGGACTAATTTGCCTCTCAGCCCAGTCCGCCCCATAAGACTGGCGCTACACTAACAGCGCAAGCAGGCGGGGACTCTGTCCGTGCTGCCCCCCCCTGCAAAGTGCTGCCCTAGGCCTGAGCCTTGTCGGCCTAGACCAGGATACAGCGTTGCCACTGGGGGGGGGGGGGGGGTTATTTGTTGCTAAACAAAAGAAAAAAAGACCAAACGTTTTGAAAAAAAAAAAAAAAAAGATTTTTGTTTCTGTTATAAAATGTTGTAAATTAACCAGTTTTCTCCTTCACTGATGGGCACTGATGAGGTGGCACTGATGGGCACTGATGAGGTGGCACTGATGGGCACTGATGAGGTGGCACTGATGGGCACTGATGAGGAGGCACTAATATGGGGCACTGATAGGAGGCACTAATATGGGGCACTGATGGGCAGCCTTTATGGGCACTGATAGGCAGCAATGATGCGCAGTACTGATGGGCAATGACGGGCACTGAAAGGCATCACAGATAGGGCTGCACTGATAATGATCGGCTCTCCTCTACTCACACTCTGTCAGTGTGAATAGAGAAATGCCGATAACTGCCACTACCTAGTTACGCTGCGATTGGACACAGCCGATCACATGGTAAAGAGTCTACGTCACAGGCTCTTTACCGGGGGGGGGGGGGCACACCGCACTACCGATCCACCGGGGGGGGGCACGCACAAGCGGTTTGTTCATATGACGTCCAGTCAGTACGGGCGAGCCACCGGGCCGGGCAGGGTGTGGTTAAAGCGGTATTAAATCCAAAAGCAAACATTTATTGTAATGCAGCTTCATTTTCTTTTTTAGGCTTTCTTTCGTCTATTTTCATCCGCTGATCCAGCCAGTAACTCTAACGTTTTTCAAAAGCACAAGCTCTCTAAGGGTGCTTACAACGATTCAGCTTTTGTATATGTAAAAACCTTTATCCCAAAAGAAACACAACTGTTACTGTAACCGATTATAACGTTTTAACTGGAGTTAACACTGCTTTAAGACCCCCTTTCACACCGAGCCGCCTATAGCGTCGGCGGTAAAACGCCGCTATTTTTAGCAGCGTTTTGCCGTTGGATTTGCGGCGCTTTTACCCCTAGCAGCCGAGAAAGGTTTAAAACCGCCCGCAATGCGCCGCAATAGCGGCGTTTTGCCGGCGGTATCCCAGCGCTGCCCCATTGATTTCAACGGGGAGCAGCGGTGGAGGAGCGGTAAACACACTGCTCCTTCACCGCTCCAAAAGAAGCTTTTCCTGACGTCCTGCCAGCGCACCGCTCCGGTGTGAAAGCCCTCAGGCTTTCAAACTGGAAACAATGGAGCAGCTGTTTGAGGGCGGATTGCAGGCGCTATTTTTAACGCTATAGCGCCTGTAAAACCCCCTCGGTGTGAAAGGGGTCTTATTGGTTTGATAATATGGTGCAGTGTGATGTTCTTCTTTATGTATGAGAACACCAAGAAGCTTCCTTTTTATTTATTTTGTATTATTTATATAGCAATGATATATATTGTATACACTTGTAGTGATATGGTTATATCAATCATGTACTGGTTGTGTGATACTCCAAAAAGCCTTGTTATAAGACACTGGTAAATAATTAATCCCGCAGTCATTCTTGCCAACCTACTGGTCTTACTGGTTATTTTTATTATTTTTAACTACTTGCCGACCAGCCGCCGTCATTACGGCGGCAGGTTGGCACGATCCTGCGAGGCATTGTAGCCATTTGCGGGACCGGGAGAGCAGGCGCGCGCCCGCTGCACTGCGGGGGGGGGGGGGGGTGCCGATGCACGTGGCTGACGGTCGCGATAACCACTGGCCATGAGCGATCGCGAGCACGAGAGGCAGAACAGGAATGTGTGTGTGAACATCCCTGTTCTGTGAGGAGAGACAGATCGTAATAGCTAGGAACCCCGATCTGTCATCCCCTCTAGGTCAGTCCCCTCCCCCTACAGTTAGAAACACACACAGGGAACACACTTAACCCCTTGATCGCTCCCCCCAGTGTTAACCCCTTCTCTGCCAGTGACATTTTTACAGTAATCAGTGTATTTTTATAGCACTGATCGCTGTATAAATGCCAATGTGTCAAAAGTGTCCGACGTGTCCGCCATAATGTCGCAGTCCCAGTAAAAATCGCAGATTACCGCCATTACTAGTAAAAAAATATTAATAATAAAAATATATATATCTATATTTATAGCTATATATAGCTATAAATCTATCCCCTATTTTGTAGACCAGGGGTCTCAAACTCAAATTACCTGAGGGCCATAGGACAAATTTTCACATCCAATGGGGGCCGCATGCAAACTGTCCTTTCCATTGGTGTCAGCGGACACAATATTAACCCCCAGTACTGGTGTCAGCGGACGCAATATTAACCCCCGGCACTGGTGCCAGTGGACGCAATATTAACCTCCAGCATTGGTGTCAGCGGACGCAATATTAACCTCCAGCACTGGTGTCAGCGGACACAATATTAACCCCCCGCACTAGTGTCAGCGGACGCAATATTAACCCCCGGCACTGGTGCCAGCGGACGCAATATTAACCCCCAGCATTGGTGTCAGCGGACACAATATTAACCCCCCGCACTGGTGCCAGCGGACGCAATATTAACCCCCGGTACTGGTGCCAGCGGACGCAATATTAACCCCCGGCACTGGTGCCAGCGGACGCAATATTAACCCCCAGCATTGGTGTCAGAGGACGCAATATTAACCTCCAGCATTGGTGTCAGCGGACGCAATATTAACCTCCAGCACTGGTGTCAGCGGACACAATATTAACCCCCCGCACTAGTGTCAGCGGACGCAATATTAACCCCCGGCACTGGTGCCAGCGGACGCAATATTAACCCCCAGCATTGGTGTCAGCAGACGCAATATTAACCTCCAGCACTGGTGTCAGCGGACGCAATATTAACCTCCAGCATTGGTGTCAGCGGACGCAATATTAACCTCCAGCACTGGTGTCAGGGGACGCAATATTAACCTCCAGCATTGGTGTCAGCGGACGCAATATTAACCTCCAGCACTGGTGTCAGCGGACGCAATATTAACCTCCAGCATTGGTGTCAGCAGACGCAATATTAACCTCCAGCACTGGTGTCAGCGGACGCAATATTAACCCCCAGCATTGGTGTCAGCGGACGCAATATTAACCTCCAGCACTGGTGTCAGCGGACGCAATATTAACCTCCAGCATTGGTGTCAGCGGACGCAATATTAACCTCCAGCATTGGTGTCAGCGGACGCAATATTAACCTCCAGCATTGGTGTCAGCGGACGCAATACTAAACCCCAGCATTACCCCCTACACTCCACTTCACAAATATCCCCCCTTACACTCCACAAATACCACCCCCCCCCCCAAATCCCACTTCACAAATTTCAACCCCAGTCACGCAACTAAGGACTTTGCCCAGCCTCGGTGTGGTGGCTCACTTACCTCTCCTCCTGGCAGTCAGCTGGTGGCCTGATCTTCTGCCTCCGGAGTCCTCTCCTCCTGTCAGGTCCTGGCTTCATCACAGGCCTAGTGGCAGGGCACCCCGAGAACGCCACAATCTTCCGCCCTGAGGTGGCAGCAGGACCCTAGATCCGGGGGCCAGTGTTCTGTCGAGAAGTGCCTGCTATCGAATGGTGCCCGGGACGAACTGCGCATGCGCCGTACTATCAGCTGTTGTGACGGCGAGACGGCGCCTGCGCACAATAGCCGACTGAAGACATTTTTCAGTCAGATTGTGCCTCGTGCTGCCGAGGAGTGTTTATGTAGGCGAGGGGCGAAATTTAACATGAAGGGCGCGGATGTTTTCAATGATGGCCAGTGCTGCAAAGATGGGGGCAGGATTTTTAACGATGCCCAAACAAACCTGCTAAACAAATCTTTATCTGCTATTCTTCCTGGAGGAATTCTGCCCCCATCTTTGCAGCAGTGGCCATCAATGAAAAAATCCACCCCTTCATATCAGATCAGCAATGGCCTTCAATGGAAACATCGGCCCCCCATAAATTCCGCCCCTCACCTACATGAACGTGCCTCGGTACAATCTGACTGAAAAATGTCTTCAGTCGGCTATTGTGTGCAGGCGCCGTCTCGCCGACACAACAGCTGATCGTAAAATCAGCTGTTCTGCTATTTGCGTAGGGCGCATTCGCAGTTCATCCAGGTGTTCTGTCGAGAAGTGCCCCCCCCCCCATCGACTAGTGCCCAGGCTGAAGGGCGCATGTGCAACATCACAACAGCAGATTTTACCATCAGCTGTTGTGACGGTGAGACGACGCAGGCGCATAATAGCCGGCAGAATTTTTTTAGTCAGATTGTGGCCCGCACTCACCCGCGCTCCCATGGCGAGTTCATGTCCATGATGGGCGGATTTTATGGGCACTTGGGGGCGGATCTACATGGCCAGTGCTGCAAAACAAAACTTTGTGATGGGCGGATTTCTACATTTCTTGTGGTTGGATTTATGGGCACTTTAGGGTGGAATATCATAAAGTTTTATTTTTTTTGCAGCACTGGCCATCTAATTCTGCCCCAAAGTGCCCATGAATCCACCCACAAGAAATGTAGAAATCCGCCCATCACAAAGTTTTGCAGCACTGGCCATGTAATTCCTCCCCCCAAGTGCCCATAAAATCCGCCCACAATGTGTAGAAATCCGCCCATCATGGACATAAACTCGCCACGGGAGCGCGGGGCACAATCTGACAGAAAAAAAAAAATTCTGTCTGGCTATTGTGCGCCTGCGCCGTCTCGCCATCACAACAGCTGATGGTAAAATCAGCTGTTGTGATGTTGCGCATACGCCCTTCAGCCCGAGCAATATTCGATGGGGGAATTTCTCGACAGAACAGGTGGGCGGGGCGATGGGCGGATCCTCCCTCCGCTCTGCTCTCCTGTGTTGTGCGCGCTGGGCTGCAGCAGCGGAGGGAGGATCAGAGACAGAAAGCTCCCAGATGCTGCCACCTGCCAAGAATCGGCCCTGCCTGCGGGCCATTTGTAACCGGTCCGCGGGCCGGTACTTTGAGACCCCTGTTGTAAACGCTATACTTTTGCGAAAACCAATCAATATACACTTATTGCGACTTTTTTTACCAAAAATATGTAGAAGAATACATATCGGCCTAAACTGAGGAAAAAAAATGTTTTTTTTTATATATATATTTTTCTGGGGGATATTTATTATAGCAAAAAGCAAAAAATAATGCGTTTTTTTTTTCAAAATTGACGCTATCTTTTGTGTATAGCGCAAAAAATAAAACCCGCAGAGGTGATCCAATACCACTAAAAGAAAGCTCTATTTGTGGGAAAAAAAGACGTCAATTTTGTTTGGGAGCCACGTCGCATAATTGTCAGTTAAAGCGACACAGTGCCGAATCGCAAAAAGTGCTCTGGTCTTTGGCCAGCAAAACGGTCCGGGGCTTAAGTCGTTAAAAAAAAAAATGGGGATATTTATTATAGCAAAAAAGTACAACATATTGTGTTTTTTTTCAAAATTGACGCTCTTTTTTCGTTTATAGCGCAAAAAATAAAAACCGCAGAGGCGATCGAATACCACCAAAAGAAAGCTCTATTTGTGGGAAAAAAAGGATGTCAATTTTATTTGGGTGCAGTGTCACACGACCGCGCAATTGTCAGTTAAAGCGACGCATCGCCGAATCGCAAAAAAGGGCCCGGTCATTCAGCAGCCAAATCTTCCGGGGCTGAAGTGGTTAAACATCACATTAAAAAAAGGTCAAAAGTTTTCCAGTTTTATCGCTATGAGGAAATGCGCCACTTGGCTTAAAGCTGAAATTTAGTTTGGTTACATTCTTCCTTCCCCGGTTCCTCTTTGTCTCCTCATTAACATGCTTATTACATTGCTAACCACCTGCCAACAGTTTACAGTAAATATACTGCAAGCGGGCGGCAGGAGCAGGCTTGACAATGTACATGGGTTTGGGCTGCACCTACGCGCGCCCCTGCTGTGACTGAACACAGTACGCGTCTGGCAGATCTGCTGTGTCCAATCACAGTACAGAGTTTTGTGCATACCAAACAACAATCTGGCTGTTCCTTGTCCCTGAAAAGCAGGGAGGAAAAACAGCCAGATCAGCACGGCTGTTTTTCAGCTAGAACTTGCTGGAACTCCATTCCCGCACCTCTATCTCAGGCCCTCTGCTCCCTGCTCACCACTATCACTTGTAAACACAGCAGTCTGGCTTCTGTGTTTACAAGCAACAGCTTGTCTCCCAACCACACCCACAGATCTGATTTTCTGAGCAGCTCCCACTGAGTGCAGGATAGAGACAAGGGAGATGCAGGTGCCGGGGTGCAGTGTTGATGCCGACACCCCCCACTAAATGACCTCCCTAGTAAGTGAGAGAGGCGGAGCCACCTACAGTGTGTGGGGGGTACTACAGAAGAAGAGGGGTGAAAGTGAGTTGTGAATGGAGCAGTGTTGGATTGTGGTATACAATGCAAACCCCTCCCCCCTCTGGTCGGTCCCCAGCTCCGCACTTACCCCATCTAGGTCGCAGACAGCACTTCCTCCGGGCAACGGCTTTCCCTGTGCTCCTCCTCTTTTGCCTCATGGCGGCTTCTGCTGTGCGTCTCACACTTCTAGGCCAAGGATCGCTTCTTCTTTCCGCCAATTGGATGACAGGTTTCAGGACCCGCTTCCTGATTGGCCTGGGAGGAGAATCAGGAAGGCACTAGCGAATGTTCATTCGCTATTGTCACACAACTGGGTGGGCTCTGCGCCCGAGCCCACCCTTTTTTTTGAAGCCTATTGGAGCCTCTGGCTCTAATCATGTGCTTAAAAAAAAAAACAAAAAAAAAAAAACCCCATTGGAATCCATGCATCCGGCACCACGCATGTAGATTAGGGGGCGAGACGCATGGATAGGGGGGCGGCGCCGCTGCGCCCTGAATTACAGGCCACCACTGGGATGGAGGATGCAGAGGTAAGCAGCTGTGGAAGAAGGCTCAACTCTGCACTATGTATGTAGCGCACCCCTGAACTCTGCACTATGTATGTAGCACACCCCTGAACTCTGCACTATGTATGTAGCGCACCCCTGAACTCTGCACTATGTATGTAGCGCACCCCTGAACTATGTATGTAGCGCACCCCTGAACTCTGCACTATGTATGTAGCACACCCCTGAACTATGTATGTAGCGCACCCCTGAACTCTGCACTATGTATGTAGCGCACCCCTGAACTCTGCACTATGTATGTAGCGCACCCCTGAACTCTGCACTATGTATGTAGCGCACCCCTGAACTCTGCACTATGTATGTAGCGCACCCCTGAACACTGCACTATGTATGTAGCGCACCCCTGAACTCTGCACTATGTATGTAGCGCACCCCTGAACTCTGCACTATGTATGTAGCGCACCCCTGAACTCTGCACTATGTATGTAGCGCACCCCTGAACTCTGCACTATGTATGTAGCACTCCCCTGAACTCTGCACTATGAATGTAGCACTCCCCTGAACTCTGCACTATGTATGTAGCACTCCCCTGAACTCTGCACTATGTATGTAGCGCACCCCTGAACTCTCCACTTTGTGTGCAAAACCCCCGCACTCGGTACTGACTATGTACTGTACTATTGAATCCTGGTATTTAGTGCCCCTTTAATGCCACTGTAAGTAAAACTTGACCACACCCACTATTAGATGAGGTTTGGGGGGGGGTGTGTAGGTGGGGGAAGGGGGCACACATTACTAAGCACAGTTAACCCCTTGATTTCCCCTTGATGTTAACCCTTTAGCCAGTGTCATTAGTGCAGTGTATAGTATTATCACTGATCACTGTATTAGTGTCACCAGCAACGTCGGTGTCAGTTTCCCTCCCAGACAGTGTCAGTTAGCACAAGATTATCCGCCACACCATCACAGCCACACTAGAAGTCACTGATCACTGCCATTGCATCTATAGCTGCGTAAATTCCAGTACGTACTCCATATCCAATCAATATACGTTTATTGGGATTTTTTTTTAACCAAAGACATGTAGCAGAATACATTTTGGCTTAAATTTATGATCACCTCTGTTTTTTCTAAATTTTATTTCTCTTTTTTTTATCATTTATATAATAAAAAATTAAAAAAACAGAGGTGATCAAATACCAACAAAAGAAAGCTCTATTTGTGTGAAAAAAATGATATGAGTGTACAGTGTTGCACAACCGCGCAATTGCCAGTTAAAGTAGTGCAGTGCTGAATAGCAAAAAATGCGCTGGTCGTGAAGGAGGTAAAACCTTTCAGTGGTCAAGTAGTTACACAAAAACTTGTTTTTATACATACTGTATATATTATACCCAGCGATACAATGCAGCCTGATTATGGCTGGTGGGAGGAGCCAGCAGGGGGCTGTACATAGCTTGCTGAACACATCACAGCCCCCGGGCCTCAGTACTCCTCTCAGAACCCTCAGTTCTGATGCAAGCGGTGGGCGGGCCCTCGGGGGGAGTTATGAGAAGGAGAGGCGCCTCTAAGTGTAGACATTAAGATATATTTATTTAGCAAATCATACAGTTGGCAACTCACATTTCACCAATGCAAAGCGGGCACATCAGGGAAGTGTCAACATAGGGTCCGGTGATGTCACTGGGCTCAATGCATGCGTTTTTTGAGAATGCGCACTGTGTGCATACCTCCCAACTTTTTGAAATGGGAATGACGGACACCTATCGGCAAAAGCATGCAGGCTTTTGCCAATAGGTGCCGACACACCCCTTGCCACGCCCCCTTAAAGGAGAATTGTACAAAAAAACAAGATTGGTTAAACCCACAAGTGCTTATTTTTACCACTACTATTCCTTTTTATTGGCTTTTGGCATTTACCAATGCAGCAATTTAGAAATCAGATGAAAGGTTTAGTGCTGGAAAACACTTTTTGATAAATAAAAAGTGCATTTTATATACATCTATATGGATCAGACCAAAATGAGGGACAAATGAGGAGGAATGAGGGACAGAGGGGTCATTGCTCCAAATCAGGGACAGTTGGGAGCTATGCTGTGTGCATCACAGCAGTCGCGCTCCTTTGCCAAGCTCTTGGGAGGAGTTATGCAAATATCTAAATGCCTCGATGGGTGGGTGACAGCCTGGAGGAGTGGGTGTTCCTAGGCAGACTGTATTTGCATAGGTAACGCCCACATGTGATGTTGAGCCTCCGTAATGGAAAGAAGTGAAATCCAATTAATCAAAGGGGCGGGTCAGGGACAGTCAGACTGGGCAGGAAATGGCTAGATCAGCGGTTGACCTAAAGGGGACCTCAGATGCGGCCCCTAACATCACCAAAGGGCGGCACATAATGTTCAATGTATGTAATGCTGAGAGGAGAGTCAGAGACTGCAGACATAATAGAGGAAATGAGGGTCAGAGAGTGAGGACAGGATACATTGTTGGTGGGGAGATGCTGCAGAAGACAATCTGAAGCTGGGAAGAGGTTACATGAGGCTGGTAGAGATCAATGCTATTATCCCAATCATAGGTGTGCGCAGCCTATTGAATTAGGGAGTGCACCCCAAATGTATTAAAACATGGGGGCGGAAACTACAGGTCAGCTGACCTGTGACCATAAAGATGGAGGAGCTGGAGGAGACACCGGAGACCAGAGAGAAAGTGAGTGTGGCTCCCCGTGAGCCTGGATAGGAGGAGGGGTGCATATAGAATAATCAATCTCTCTGTTTTCCTCCTGCAGCCTCTTAAAGACCACTTCTCCTCCTCTCCCTCCTGCAGGCATTCAGAGGCTGCAGGAGGAAAATGGAGGGATTGATTCTTCTATATGCAACCGCTCCTCCTATCCCGCTACTTTCTGTTGCCCTCCTGTGCTCTCCAGTCCCCCCCCCCCTGTGTTCCCCAGCCCCCCCATGCTCTCAGGCCCCCCGTGCTCTCCAGCCCCCCGAGCTCTCCGCTCCGCCCAGTGCTAGTGCTCTTCAGCCCCCCCCCCCTTGCTCTTCAGCCCCTCGTGCTCTCCGCCCCCCCTGTGCTCTTCAGCCACCCAAGCTCTCCACCCCCCCAGTGCTAGTGCTCTTCAGCCCCCCCCCCGTGCTCTCCACCCCTCCCTGTGCTCTTCAGCCCCCCCATGCTCTCCGCCCCACCAGTGCTCTTCAGCCCCCCATGCTCTCCGCCCCCCCGTGCTCTCCGCCCCCCCCCAGTGCTAGTGCTTTTCAGCCCCCCATGCTCTCCGCCCCCCCCCGTGCTCTTCGACCCCCCATTTATCTTTCCCAGAGGGGGGGAGAAGGGGCCAATACATATGTAATGGGCTGCTCAGTCTTAGATGTCCAGGCCTATTTTTTGCCCCAGTCCAGGCCTGTCATATACCAAAAGGGTCTTGAGCCACTGGTTGGGCACCAGGGGACACGATGATGTTGGATATACTGGACAGACCAAGGTAATGAATACCTGTAAGTGTTACACTGACGCATTACTTGACAAGCATGCATCTAATGCTCGCTCCACGTTATGGATTTAATATATAACCAGAGTAAACGGCGGGGTGTCTTATAGCTCGGCTTTCATTTATAGAAAATATTCCTCCAACAAACCAGCAGGTCTGACTTCTGCCGGCGGTATCGGGGATTGTGTTTAAACGATATTTCAGGTTTCTCTGGCAACTAATGACAGTAAATGGAAATTGAACTACCCTTTACTCCACAGAAAGAAAAATTCTACAGCGTATTATCACCCCGTGTAATCATTTTATACTCGGGGCAGAGTAAACACAGCCGTCTGTTTTCACTCGTATTCGCTCCCTGACCAGCAGCTGCAGCTCCCTTAAACATACAGGAAGCGAATGATCGAGATGTGAGAGTAGGAGGGGAGCGGTGTGCATCATTACCTTTCTAGAGGTCGAGCACGCAGGAAGCGACGGAGATCTGGATGGACTCCCAAAAAAAAAAAAAGGGGAGCACCACGTTGTTAAAGTCCATTTTTAAAGCAGTAATAAACCCCACATATATTATATTGCAGCTTATTAAAGTGGTTCTAAAGGGCAGAAGGTTTTTTTTTTTATCTTAAAGTGATACTAAAGTCTTTTTATTTAAAAATAACAAACATGTTATACTTACCTGCTCTGTGTAATGGTTTTGCACAGAGAAGCCCGGATCCTCCTCTTCTTGGGTCCCTCGCCGGCGATCCTGGCTCCTCCCTCCTGCTGGAACTGCATGCAACGATGTAATGGATATGTACATTTGGGCCAACTATTTGGCATTTTGACATTTTTCCCAGTCCTATTGCTGGCATATTCAATAAATCTACGCTATGTTTTTATTTCTGACTGTGCGGCACTTCATCTAAAGTCCCAACGGGCAAAACTCTGTATTTGTATGTTAATGGGGATGGAGGCGCCCCACAGGGTACTACCAACCATATCCTTTTTTCTCCCTCCTGCGGGTGCCCCCACAGTAAGTAGCTTGCTACAGGGGGCACCTGAGCCAACACTCAGGTAAGTATTAGGGGGGCTACTGCCCCCCTAGTGTGCAGCAGCCCCCCTAATACTTACCTGAGCCCCTTTTCCATCCAGAGATGTTGCAAGAGAGCCTTCCGGGTGGGGCTGAGCCACGGCTCCACGTCTGAATTGGGGGGGCCCCAAGTCACGAGGTGTGACGAAACCGGTAGGAGGAGTCTGGCTGACTGATGCACAAGGAACTAGGAAGTGCTGTGGAGAAAATAGGACAGGGGAAATGCCGTACGCCGGGACTGCAGACCAGAATTCAGGTGACCATTAGACCCTTTCACACCAGCACAGCTTAATGCGGTTTTTAAATATATTCATTGTGTGTGTAATGTGATGGATTTTTAGTTGCTATTAAATCTTTTTAAAACGGAATTACACTATTGCACGCCTCTATTATTCCCTGTATGCATATGAGGTGATCTTTGAAAATTACCAGACGGAAGTTGTGGCTTTATTGATCAGTGTGAGGTGGAGTGAATGTGGGATCTGCGTTTACCACTAACCAGCCACTATATGGATGATGACCATCTAAGCTGTTACCATTTAACTACAGGCTTGTTTTTAAAGCCCTTAAAGTGGTGTTCCGGCCGAAATTATACTTTTATACTTTATACTTTTTAAATAAAAATACCCCTATAATACACAAGCCTAATGTATTCTAGTAAAGTTAGTCTTTAAATTAAGGTCTGTTTTGTTAGTTTATAGCAGTAGTTTGTTATTTTATAAACTTACAGCAGGCCATGGCCATTTTAAGTGTGGGCATCTGAAGCCAGACTGTATTTCTTCCTGGATCTCATCCTTGCAGATATCGCACATGCTCAGTGCAGCACAAGCAGTGTAATAGGTTTCAGGTCAGGTTTCCATAGCAATGGCAGTTTCAGAGGAAGTTGCCGCCCCTTCCCAGAAGGCATTGCATACAGGAAATGATGCGATGGGCCGCGGCCAGGGAGGAGGAAGTGAAAAATGAACACAGCAGATACACAGTAGGTGCTGAGAATTTTTTTTTTTAAATATCCAATTTGTTTACAGTGCACAGTTTAGTGAGGGATGCTGAAGAGTTGTAAAAGTGGGTGGAACTCCACTTTAAGGTGAGGGCACAACTGAAGGGGGAGAGTGTGCATTGCATGAAGACACCATTTGTTTCACCTTTTTTCTTTGATACGTTTATGGACTTTTTCTTGCTTATCAATATTGAGGACTGTGCATGTACACACTGAGCACTTGCACTTTTTACATCTGCTAATGAGCACCTGCACTAGAATTGGGGATATTTTACTTAATTATCCTATTATCTGTTTATTTATTTATTACCATTTTTAGAGTTTTAGTATATTGCATAATTCTTAGCGTCGGACATTGGGTATATATGTTTACATTGTCATATTTTTGAGAAAGTGGAGAGTGCTGGCCCGCCATTTCATATTTTTTATTTTATTTTTTGTTTTTTGAGCTTTTAGTTTTGGCAGCTCACAAGGTTTCTACATATATACAATCAGGAGACAGGTCTCACTATGTCTCACCGACCTGCCTCCTGATTGGCGGGGGGTGGAACGTTTGTGTGAAAATAGCAAAAATGTATTTGCTACCGTCGCACAACAGGGTGGGATCGGGATGCACCCCTAGCCCACCCATATTTGAAGCCTTTTAGAGCCTCTGGCTCTAATCTTGTGCTTCAAAAATCCACACCGACCCCCCCCTCATTGGAATCCATGCACCTGCCGCCCCGATATGTAGATCAGAGGGCCGGGACGCATGGATCGGAGGGGCGGCGCCCGTGCGCCCCGAGTGGACGGGCCACCACTGCCTCTTGGGGTACTTGAGGACAGGGTTAAGAACCACTGCCCTAGAGCACACGTGTCAAACACAAGGCCCACGGGCCGAATGCAGCACGCCGTGGCCATTTCATGTGGCCCTTGCAGCTGTGTGCACCATCTTGTCTCAGCAATTGGCAGCAGACAGGACAGAACTCCTCCTACAGATCCTGCGCTTGACTGTGCAGCCGCACCCCTTCGTCTCCGCCTGCCCTGGTAAGCAGCCTCTTGCAGCTGACTCCAGCCTTCCTCTGGTCCTCCTCCAGACCCTGCACTTTCTGATTCCCAGCTCTGCCCCCAGCCGCAGCACAACGTAAGGAGGGGTGCACCGTGACATAAGGGAGGATGTGGTACTCTTGACCTCTGATGGTGGGGGGGCTCTTAACATCTGATGTTAGGGGGGGGGTGCTCTGGACATCTAGTCTTACAGATGCCCTTTGAGAGCAACCATAATGCTGATGCGGCCCATAATGAAATTTAGTTGGACACCCCTGCCCTAGAGTCATTATTGTCGGTGTGCGTGAGACTGTGCATGTGACTTGCAGTCTGTGTAGTAGCAAGGGAGACCTGGGGTATATTCTCAGCAGCCCCTCCGGGGGGGGGGGGGGGGTGGTAAGCGCTACACCAGATATCATATATATATATATATATATATATATATATATATATATATATATATACACCCCTCCCCTACAATATGCCACACCTGGACACACCTGTCCACCATCATTGCTCAATGAAAGGTCCCGTGCCAGCTACTCTCTTGTAGCCTCAGTTAGGTGTGTCATATCAAGATAACGCCTCCCTCCCAGGAGACGAAGTGCAATGATTGTCTTCAATGAGGTTCATTAACATTCCCAACTTGGAGCAAAAGCTCAATCTCCTGGCAGCCCTTCACCTTGTTCCTGGGAATCAAGGCGAGGTTCGTCACCATTTTTCAAGTCTTCCTAATGCCAGTCTCATAGACCCGTCACCCGTATTTGTATAGCCGGTTCTACTTCTTTACCTGTACCAGAGGGCAGATGTTGGGGGGTGAGGAGGTGTGCAAGACCACTGCTAAAACACAAGCAGAAATTTTCAGCTGTTCATTGTATATTAAGTCAATAAGTACCATAAAAAAGCCATAAACTAAACTCTGGGCAGATTAAAAAGGTACAAAATAAATAAATCAGTAAATGTATTTTTTTTTTCATGCATAATATGACTTGGTATCAGCCTCCTGCAACCTCAAATATTACAGAGCCGAGACTGAGAAAATAGAAAAGCTGAGACTGAGAAAATAGAAAAGCTGAGACTGAGAAAATAGAAAAGCTGAGACTGAGAAAATAGAAAAGCTGAGACTGAGAAAATAGAAAAGAAGCAAAAAGGAGCCAATTCGTTGTGCAGCAGTGCCCCATGTGCAAACAAGGGACATGCCGATAGCAGGAAAGAGCAGAGAGGTAAGCTCCTCTGTCTGCTGCTTCCCCTTCATTGTCCAATCACAGGCTGAAGGGACAACACCTGACAATGCTCATTAACCACTTTCATCCTGGGCACTTTTTTCACCCCTTTCCTGCCCAGGCCAATTTTCAGCACTGTCGTCCTTTGAATGACAATTGCGGGGTCATGCAACGCTGTGCCCAAATTAAGTTTTTATCATTTTGTTCACACAAATAGAGTTTTCTTTTGGTGGTATTTAATCGCCGCTGAGTTTTTTTTATTTCTTGCTAAATAAACGAAAAAAGACTTGAAATTTAAAAAAAAAAAAAAAAACAAGCTTTTTCTTGGTTTGGGTTATAAAATGTTACAAATAAATAATAAGTTCTTCATAAATTTAGGCCAAATTGTATTCTGCTACATTTCTTTGGTGAAAATAACCCAAATCAATGTGCAGCGGAACCTCAGATTGTGAGTAACGTGTTTTACGAGCGTTTCGCAATACAAGCTATTTAAAAAAATAAAATAAAATCCTGATTCGCTTTGCGAGTGTTGTCTTGCAAGACGAGCAGGATTCAAGCCACTAGGGTGTGCAGTACCACATTTGGCCAGAGGTACGGGGGGGGGGGGGGGGGCGACGGTGACGCTCTGAGACACTTGGAAACACTCCGTTCCTGAGTGTCTCCGGCGCCCCCGAACACCTGGCCACATGCGGTACTGCATATACAAGCAGAAGCTGTGGAACGGATTATCTGAGTTTCCATTATTTCCTATGGGGAAACTCGCTTTGATATACAAGCGCTTTGGATTACAAGCATTCTTCTGGAACAAAATTTTGCTCATAAGCCAAGATATTACGTTATATTATTTAGTTTGTAAGAAAGTCCATAAACTATGATACATATTAATATATATATGTGAATGAAAATTTAACAATCCTGATATACTGACACTCATTTCTTGAGGCCCTAAAATGCCAGGACAATACAAATACCCCCCATATGACCCCTTTTTGGAAAGTAGACAGTCTGACCCCACCTTTTTAATAAAGCACCCATCAAATGCAGCCTCACCAGCGCCCATCAATGCAGAATCACCAGCGCCCATCAATGCAGCCTAACCAGTGCCCATCAATGCAGCCTCACCAGTGCCCATCAATGCAGCCTCACCAGTGCCCATCAACGCAGCCTCACCAGCGCCCATCAATGCAGAATCACCAGCGCCCATCAATGCAGCCTCACCAGCGCCCATCAATGCAGACTCACCAGCGCCCATTAATGCAGCCTCACCAGTGCCCATCAATGCAGCCTCACCAGCGCCCATCAATGCAGCCTCACCAGTGCCCATCAATGCAGCCTCACCAGCGCCCATCAATGCAGCCTCACCAGCGCCCATCAACGCAGCCTCACCAGTGCATATCAATGCAGAATCACCAGCGCCCATCAACGCACCCTCACCAGTGCATATCAATGCAGAATCACCAGCGCCCAACAATGCAGCCTTACCAGCGCCCATCAATGCATGTTTGCTTGCTTCCATTCATTTATATTTCAGGACACAGACACTATGTGTGAACGGAGCGGAGGCTGCCTGCTGATGCTGAGACTTAGTTGCTTGCTGCAGACAGAAGAGAGTAGGAACAGCAGTGGCTGGGGCACCCTAAAAAGCAGTGCGCCCTAGGAGGCTGCCTAGTTTGCCTTGTGGTAGCACCGGCCCTGCATACAAGGCTTTTTTTTTTTTTGGTCACCCTTGAAATACTGTATATCCTCTAGAACAGACTGCATTTTTTGTGATTCATATGGCAACCCGATTTCGGAATTGGGCAATGAGGACTGTAACTAGCTCAGCATCGATAAAACACCTGATCCTGCACTTGCAACTTTGTGCCACTAATTATCTTTTTAACCACTTGACCTCCGGAAGATTTACCCCCTTTCATGACCAGGCCATTTTTTGCAATATGGCACTGCGTTATTTTAACTGACAATTGTGCGGTCGTGCAACGCTGTACCCAAATAAAATGTATATCTTTTTTTCCCCCCGACAAATAGAGATTTCTTTTGGTGGTATTTGATCACCTTTTTGCACTATAAACAAAAAAAAAAAAAAGAGTGACAATTTTCTGCTATAAAACATATCTATAAAAAAAAAAAGGAGAAAAAAAAAAATATCTAATTTCTCCATCAATTTCGGCCAATATGTATTCCGCTACGTCTTTGGCAAAGAAAATCCCAATAAACGTATACTGATTGGTTTGCGCAAAAGTTATAGCGTCTACAAACTATGGGATTTTTTTTTTTTTTTTACTAGTAATGGCGACAATCAGCGACTTATAGCTGGACTGCCATATTGTGGCAAACATTCTGACACTAACTGACACTTTTTGGGGACCATTAACACGAATACAGTGATCAGTGCTAAAAATATGCACTGTCACTGTACTAATGACACTGGCTGGGAAGGGGTTAACATCGGGGGCAATCAAAGGGTTAACCGTGTGCCTAGCCAGTGTTTGCGGGTACTATGGGAGGTGCTTTCGCTAGAGAAGGATCTGGTTTCTTGTCCCCAATTTGCAGGAACACAGGGTTCATGCCTTCCCTACCGATAGGCAAATCACCATTCTGCATCTGTACCGAAAGATCGGCTGGGGCTGGCGGATATCGAGTCCGCGGTACCCGCCGGTTAGCTCCCGCCGTGTACATTATATATATATACACACACACACACACGATCCGGTGCAGAGGTGCTGCCCTGTAGCAGTAAAACTGCTGTAGAGTGGACCTTAAGCGGTTAAAGGGTAACTCCACTTTCATGGGAAATAAAATTAGCAAATATTGAAAAAAAATATTATACCATATACAATTGATACAAGTCATATCATAATTGAATATTATTAACCACTTGTTTACTGGGCACTTTCACCCCCTTCCTGCCCAGGCCAATCTTCAGCTTTCAGCGCTGTCACACTTTGAATGACAATTGCGCGGTCATACTACACTGTACCCATATGAATTTTTTTTATAATTTTTTTACCCACAAATAGAGCTTTCTTTTTGTGGTATTTAATCACCACTGGGGTTTTTTATTTTTTGCAAAACAAACTAAAAATGACCAAAAAACAAAAACATTTTTCATATTTTGTTATAAAACAAAAACAACAGGTACATTTTTCTCCTTCACAGATGGGCACTGATTAGGGGGCACTGATAGACTGCATGGATGGGCATGGATAGGCTGCATGGATGGGCACTGATGAGACAGCACTGATAAGTGGCACTAATGGGCACTGATAGGTGGCACTGATGAGGCGGCACTGATGGGCAATGATAGGTGGCACTGGTGGGCATTGATAGATGTCACTGATTAGCAGCACTGATGGGTAATGATATGTGGCACTGGTGGGCACTGATTAGCAGCACTGGTGGGCACTTAGGGGACCAATGTCCCTCTAACAGAAGATTTCGGGTTTCTTCTTTTCTTCACGCTGACAGCGTGAGGGGAAAAAAAAAAAAAAAAAAGCAGATAACCGGCTTGTGTTTACTTCAATTATCAGCTGTCATTGGGTGACAGCTGATCACATGGTAAAGGGCCCACTGTGATTGGCCCTTTAACTCGATCAGTGATCCCAAGGACTCTGGGGCACGCAGGCAGTGTAAGAACGGGAGAACGTCCATGTACGCCCCCCTGGCAGCCTGCGCTGTAGCCATTTTTCAGCTATGCCGTGGCCGCCAAGTGGTTAAAAATAATTTTTTCTTTTCAATCTGCAGCTCCGCAATTTTTTTGTAAAATGCAATATGGCCACCTGGAGGCGCTCTGTACACAGATGGTATACAGAACATCTACCCCCTCCCCCCCCAGGTATGTCATTTCCTGCTTGTGTGATTGGCTTACTGATTTTCTCAGATGTCTGCACTAAGATACAAATTCGATTTTGAGCATCCCCCTGCAACAAAAAACAAAATTTCAATTTATTTACAGTTTACTTCTGTACCCAACTCCTGATGAATGGCATGTAGCCATGAAACGCGTCGAGTTTCCATGGGGTGGTTAGACAAGTCTGGCTTATTACCTACTTACTGGCCCATATATACTTTTTTTTTTTTTTTTTTTTATACATGCAAAATTCATTGAGTACTATGTAACTATCAATGTGTATGTGCATCCATCTTATAGCAGCTCTTTTGCATATGATTTACCAATGCCTGCCAATAAGAAACCTCTTGTAGTACATTTATTAACATTTGCTATCTTTTATGTTTTTGTGTTGCCAAGCTAATGTATATGTATCCAATATGTTTATGCCATTGTGCATGTATATATATGAAAATACTTTTATACTATTGTTACAAATAAAAAATGATTACTATATACTCTACCTCCACAAGTCAATTGCCTCATTTAAAGTCCCACACTCCCTTTTTATGGACATGAGAATGTTTTACATAAAACAATAAAAATACATAAACATCAGACTGAAAAGAGAAAAAAGCAAGCTGCGGGCAGCCCAATATTAGGCAATTAGCCGTTGAATGTGTCAGTTCCGCTTTTGCTGCGATTAAAAGGGAACTTTTGCAGACATATTTTTTTTTTATGTCCCTAATGACGGTCATAGCAGTTACTTCCTCCTTAATAATTTCGCCTGCGCGGGCTTCAGTGTACAGAACCGTCCCGGTCTGGGTACCTTACGGATTTCTATTTTTTATAGGCAAGGGTTCGGGAAGCCTACTGATGTCCGACGGCAGCACAATTTTCATGTATGTACAGCGATATTTTTTAAAACGTACAGGAAGAAAGGCAGCAACTAAAAGAAAATACGACTATGCAGCTAAGGGGAAGAGCCACAACCCACATTGCGTGAGCTGTATAAATGACTACTGTATTAGTAATTAGACTATAGTAGGCGTAATTATGCCATAATTAGAAGTATAAAAATAATAATAATATAATAATAATATATAATAATATAATATATATACACAAACACACACAAACACTGTATATATATTTATGTTTATATATTTAGCATGACTCAGATTCTGTCCCTGTGAAACGATTTCTGGTTGTTGTTTTTTTTTTTTATTGACTTTTTATTAAGTTTTTACATACATTTTTTCATAAACATTTTGACCTTTTCAAACCTTGGCTGCAATACAAAAGCACAGAAAAAGACAAAAAAAATATATATACAAAATGCACAAAAATTGCTTCCAGTTAAATTGATATTAAGGGTCGGTTCCCACTAGGACGACTTGGGATCCGACTTGTAAGCCCTCAAGTCGCCCCAAGTCGCCCCAAGAAGAGATTTGCATTACAGTGAATGAGAGCGTCTTAATTTACACTACTGAAGTCGCTCCGACTTCAGAAAAGGTTCCTGTACTACTTCAATCCGACTTCTAGGCGACCTGTACCCATAGAATTCAATGGAAGTCGCCTCCAAGTCGGATCTCCATCTATATTGAAGCGACTTTACAGGAAAGAAATTAGTTTGCCCAGGCAAACCCCTCCCTCCCAGAGAGCTGATTATTCTGTGATTGGCCACAGCGAAAGTCGCATGTCCTGGAGGCGACTTGAAGTCGCGTTGTAAGCTGCTTAAAGTCGTTGAAGCCGCGTTGAAGTCGCCTTGCAAAGTCGCGCTGAAGTCGTGTTGCCCCTGTGTGAATCGAGCCTTAAGCTTGGGTTTTCTTAAATTAGAAAACAAACAAACATGTTATACTTACCTGCTCTGTGCAGTGGTTTTGCACAGAGCCGCCCCAATTCACTTCTTTTCACGTCCCTCGCTGCGGTCCCATCTCCCCCCCCCCCCCGAGCTGTGCCCCAAAAGAAAGCGGATTTCCACCCCCCCCCCCCCCGCCTCCTGGAGGCACCTCTGTGTGCTCTAGGGTTGCCACCTGCCCGGGATTCAGTTCGGGTTTGGAATCATGCATCCCGGGTTTCAGACTGCCTGAAACCCGGACACATTATTCGGACTGGACTGTGGCTTCCCAGCAGGGTTGCTGGCTGCAGTTGTGTAAGCTGAGAGTGTTTGTTACATTCTCTTTCACGCTGCCCAAAGTCGGCACTTAGACCCCTTTCACACTGAGGCGCTTTTCAGGCGCTTTCACGCTAAAAAAAAGCGCCTGAAAAGCTCATGAAAACCTATTTTCATTAAAATCAATGAATGCTTTCACACTGGGGCAGTGCTCTGGCAGGGTGCTGAAAAAAACGCCCCTCTCCATCGAAATGAATGGAAAGTGCTTCAAAAGTGCTTCAAAAGCTCTTCAAAAGTGCTCAGTGTTTTACTTGCAGTTTACAAGCGCCTCAGTGTGAAAGGGGCCTAACAACCCCCCCCCCCCCACATACAGACAGGAGAGAAGAGAGGGCTCGACCTGCACCTCTTCCACACACCCCTACCCCTCTGTGTCTGCCCACACTCCAATCCCCGCCGCGGTGCCTCAGAAAAGGAAAGTGAGGGCCAGAAATTTGAAATCCAGCAGCCTCAGATACATCTGGATGAGAGGTGCTGATTGCCAAGGGGTAAGTGAGCTCACCATCCATCCCCGTCTGTGACTGAAGTCTCCCCCTTCTATCTCCTGCCTCTGAGTGAGTACACTAAGGTAAATCAGGGTTCTCGAAGCACCCCTTACATCAGAGTTCCCCTTTACACCAGAAGCCACAGTGTTCCCCCTTACATCAGAATCCTCTCCGTACATCAGAGTTCTCAGTGTTCCCCCTTAGATCAGGGTTCCCAGAGAACCCCTTATGTCACAGTCCCCAGAGTTCTCCCTTACATCAGAGTCTGAAGAGTCCCCCCTTACAGTGAAAGGGAATTCTGCGAGTTCAGATGTAAAAGGGGGAACTCTGTAGACTCTGATGTAAAGGGGGACTCTTGTTAACTTCATATGATTAGGAATGTTATTTAATAGCAAAATATATGTACAATTTATGCTATAAAAAAAATTGCTGTGCTAAAGTGTTCGGGTGTGACTTAAAGGAAAGGTGGCAACCCTAGCATGCTCGCTCCCCACCCGCTGCTCTATGCATCCATAAGACACAGAGACGCGGCTTGCCCCCCCCCCCACTTTCTCCTTATTGGCTCACTGGCTGTGATTGGCAGCAGTGGGAGCCGATGGGTGCCCACTGCTGTCTCAGCCAATGAGAAGAGGCAGTGCCGGGACAGCCGAGTCTCTCAAGCACGTCGCTGGATCGAGAGGGGGGGGCTCAAGTGAGTATTAGAGGGGCTGTGGAGGGAGCGGCCCACAGAAGAAGCCTTTACAACCAGTTTAATGCAACCGCCTTTGTTGACATAAGGGGATCACAGCAAACACTTACAAGTAGGAAGCTCCATTTGGGACGTAACGCGTATAGGATTGGTCCCCGCTAATGATGCCATCACTTTGCATATTTAAAGGAAGGCATGAGTGTTTACACGTGTAATGCCTGTTTCTACCTTTTCATGTGAGTGTTTTTTTATTTTTCTAAGTGTTTTTTTATTTTTGTGTGAGGGTTCTTTTTTTTTATGTGGGTTTTTTTTTTATGCGAGTGTTTTTATCCCTTTGGTTTGACTAAAAAGTTTATACAGTGAGCTCCATTAGTTGCTTTTTGTCATTTTATGCCATTCTTGGTGCTGTGGCTTGCAGAGGATGTTGGTGGCTATGGCTGAAGGAAGATTGGAATGATGTACCCATTATAGAAAAGCTCTTTTGACCTCCGAGGTCCAGTACAGAGTTGAGCGGACTCGCTTACCACGCGGTGGAGCGCACATCATTTGTTTTGTGGAACAGGGGGAACACGTTCATAGACGATTGTTGGCACCATTCATGATTGAAGATTTTTGCTGCACTATTTCTTTATTGACCTAATTATATGATGTGTTCTGACTTTTATCACATCTTCCTCTGTCACATGTACAAGTTTTGTGACAGTAATTTTGATTTGAGCACCAGATTTAACAGCTTTGGGTAGCACTACACTATTTTAGTCATTAAAGAGGAACTGCAGTCTGTTCACATAATTTGTAAAAAAAAACATCTTTGCCATTCTGAAGCTTCCCTCCAACCACTTTGCATATTACCCTATATAAAGTATAAGCCAACCCGAATATAAGCAGAGGCACCTAATTTTACCACAAAATAATAGGAAAACTTATTGACTCGAGTATAAGCCTAGGGTGGGAAATGCAGCAGCTATTGGATAAACAATGCCCATCTGCAGCCTCCCTGTGCCTTGCAGTCTGTTCTGCGGCCATCCAATGTAACAAAGCCCCGCCTCCTCCTCGTCCGTGATAGACGGAACATTGATACAGTTTCCCAGCATTGTATCAGTGTTTCGTCCATAACGGACGAGGAGGAGGCGGGGCTTTGTTACAATGGACGGCCGACGAACAAACTGCATGACACAGCGGGAGACACCCACTGTTTTATTTGTCAAAGGTACAGCTGCAGATGGGCACAGTGAGGCTGCACCCTCACTCGAGTATAAGCCATGGGGGGCTTTTTCAGCATACAAAATGTGCTGAAAAAGTTAGCTTATACTCGAGTATATACAGTATTTTATACATACTGTGATTCTGTCCTTGCCAAATATACTGCAGAAATCTCCCTCCACTGAGTCTGGCTGCAACAATTTTAACTGTGGGGAGAGAGAGAGAGAGAGAGAGAGAGAGAGAGAGAGAGAGAGATGCACAATGTCATAAGCCTAGACTGACCAGACAAGAAACAGGAAGTGGGCTGTATAAGGGATTTACTGGCAGAAAAAAAATGTTTTACTATCCAAAGTTAAAACAATAACGAGGGCAGAAGAAAAGATTTTAAAAAAGACTGAAGTTCCGCTTTAAAGCGGAGCGCCGCCGAAAATTTTTTTTCTTAAAAGTCAGCAGCTACAAATACTGCAGCTGCTGACTTTTAAAACATGGACACTTACCTGTCCAGGGCGCCCGCGATGTCGGCACCCGAGGCCGAACCGTCTCTCCGTCCTCGGGTGCTGCCGCCTCCATCTTCGGTAAGGGAATCAGGAAGTGAAGCCGTGCGGCTTCACTTCCCGGTTCCCTATTGCGCATGCGCGAGTCGCGCAGCGCACTACGGATGGTCCCTGCTGCCTCTGGGACCCGTGTGTTTCCCAGCAGGCAGCGGGGAGGGAGCAGGAAGTGGCGTAAATAACCGCAGATTCTGCGGCTATCTATGCCGGAAGCGAGTACAGATACCTGTAATATACAGGTATCTGTACTCCCCTCCCCCCTGAAAGGTGCCAACTGTGTCACCGGAGGGGGGGAGGAATCTGATGAGTGGAAGTTCCACTTTTGGGTGGAACTCCACTTTAAGTAGACATATGTACCACAAACTCAATAACTCATGCTGGCAGAATCCATACAAAGAAACCAAAACAAAGGAGTTCAGAGACGAAGTTCTTTGTATTAAATTGGAATGACACAGGGAAAATATGAACTCGCTAACTGAAATGTATTTAATACTTTGTACAAAATCCTGTGTTGGTAATGACAACTTCAAGACGCCTCCTGTATGGAGAAACTATTCACATGCGTTGCTCAGGTGTGATTTTGGCCCATTCTTCCACACAGTCTTCAAATCTTGAAGGTTCTGAGGACCTCTTCTATGAACTCTGATGTTTAGTTCTTTCCATAGATTTTCTATCGGATTCAAGTCAGGTGATTGGCTGGACCATTCGAGCTGCTTTATTTTCTTTCTTTGAAACCAATTGAGAGTTTCCTTGGCTTTGTGTTTGGGATCCTTGTCTTACTGAAATCTCCGCCCTCGTTTCATCTTCATCATCCTGGTAGATGGCAACGGATTTTTATCAAGAATTATATATTTTTCCATTCATCCTTCCTTCAATATGAAGATTGCCAGTACCGTATGCTGAAAAACAGCCCCGCCCCCATCATGATGTTCTCACCTCCAAACCTCACTGTTGGTATGGGGGGTGTTTTTGGGGTGATGGGCCATTTGACCTCCAAACATGGTGTGTATTATGGCATCCAAAGAGTTTAATTTTGGTCTCCTCTGACCAGACTATATTCTCCCCAGTATTTCTCAGGCTTGTCTAAATGTTGTGCAGAAAACTTTAAAAGAGCTTCAACATGCTTTTTCTTCAGCAATGGAGTCTTGCGTGGTGAGTAGGGATGAGCCGAACACCCCCCGGTTCGGTTCGCACCAGAACCCGCGAACGGACCGCAAGTTCGCACGAACGTTAGAACCCCATTGACGTCTATGGGACTCGAACGTTCGAAATCAAAAGTGCTCATTTTAAAGGCTAATTTGCATGGTATTGTCCTAAAAAGGGTGTGGGGACCCGGGTCCTACCCCAGGGGACATGTATCAATGCAAAAAAAACTTTTAAAAACGGCCGTTTTTTCGGGAGCAGTGATTTTAATGATGCTTAAAGTAAAAAAAAAAAAGTGAAATATTCCTTTAAATATCGTACCTGGGGGGTGTCTATAGTATGCCTGTAAAGTGACGCGTGTTTCCCATGTTTAGAACAGTCCCTGCACCAAATGTCATTTTTAAAGGAAAAAATCTCATTTAAAACTGCTTGCGGGTTTAATGTCATGTCGGGTCATGGCAATATGGATGAAAATCAGTGAGACAAACGGCATGGGTACCCCCCAGTCCATTACCAGGCCCTTTGGGTCTTGTATGGATATTAAGGGGAACCCCGCACCCAAATTAAAATAAGGAAAGGTCCCTATATACTCTGAACAGCAGTATACAGGCGGTGCAAACAAGACAGGGACTGTAGGTTTGTTGTTAAGTAGAATCTGTTTGTAATTTTGAACATTTTTAACGTGTTTAGCTCCAGCCAAAAAATCTTTTCTAAGCTTTTTGGAAAACATAGGGAAGGGTTATCACCCCTGTGACATTTGTTTTGCGTCTTTCCTCCTCTTCAGAAGATTTCACCTCACTTTTTTGTCCCAATGAAAAATGTTTTTTGAAAATTTGGGTTTTTTTGTGGAACAAGGATTGGAAAGCATCAGTGGAAAGGAGAAATTGTTTTCCCATATTAACTCTTACATGAGAGAATTTCCCTTCCTAGGGGTAGATTTCATCTCACTTCCTGTTGTCTCCTTCCGTTTGCAAGTAGGAGTCGTTTGTAAGTTAGATGTTTGAAAGTAGGGTCCTGCCCTATATACTCAGCAGAAATTTGGGCCTTAGGTGTTGCTGTGGCCACAACACTGTAAGCCCTCACAGGGCCCTGCTGTGAAATATTAGATCAAGAATTGTAATTACATGCCCCTGTTGAACAGGAGCTGAAAAATTAGGCCTTAGGCACTGGTGCTGGTGCCACAAAACACTGCAACCCCTCACAGACACTCTAGTTGGAACGCAGGAATGAGCCCTGCTGCAAAGTATTGCATCAAAAATTGTAATTACACGCCCCTGTTAGACAGGGGCAGAAAAATTGGGCCTTAGGCACTGGTGCTGGTGCCACAACACTGCAACCCCTCACAGACACTCTAGTTGGAACGCAGGAACGAGCCCTGCTGCAAAGTATTGCATCAAAAATTGTAATTACACGCCCCTGTTAGACAGGGGCAGAAAAATTGGGCCTTAGGCACTGGTGCTGGTGCCACAACACTGCAACCCCTCACAGACACTCTAGTTGGAACGCAGGAACGAGCCCTGCTGCAAAGTATTGCATCAAAAATTGTAATTACACGCCCCTGTTAGACAGGGGCAGAAAAATTGGGCCTTAGGCACTGGTGCTGGTGCCACAACACTGCAACCCCTCACAGACACTCTAGTTGGAATGCAGGAACGAGCCCTGCTGCAAAGTATTACATCAAAAATTGTAATTACACGCCCCTGTTATACAGGGGCTGAAAAATTGTGCCTTAGGCACTGGTGGTGGCGCCCAGAACCAAAAATGTTCTTACAAGCTATCAGCGTGATGATTGAGGAGGAAGAGGATAATTACTCAGGGATAGTCACTCAGCATCAGCATAGGCAGTCTTTGAAAGGATCTGAAAAAAATTATTCAGTTACATCAGCATCAGGTGCTTGGTAGCTGGTGGTGATCCAAGACTGATTCATTTTTATGAAGGTCAGCCGATCGACCGAGTCAGTGGACAGACGCACCCTGTGATCGGTTACCACGCCTCCAGCAGCACTGAATGTGCGTTCCGAAAGAACGCTGGATGCAGGACAGGCCAGTAGCTCAATTGCATACTGTGCAAGCTCTGGCCAGTGATCCATCCTCAAGACCCAGTAACCCAGAGGATTTTCGGTGGGAAAGGTGTCCAAGTCTGATCTTGCCCCTAGGTATTCCTGCACCATGTAAAACAGACGCTGGCGATGGTTGCTGGAACCGATCATACCTTGGGGCTGCGGACCAAAAAATTGTCTGAACGCATCGGTCAGACGGCCACCTTCTCCACCGCTCCTTCTTTGACTGACCGAAGCCTCAGCAACACGTTGTCCAGAAACAGGAGTTTGTAACCTCCCAGTCTCTGGGAACGCGTTGCACAGACCTTTCTGCAAGGCCTCCCGAAGATGTTTCATCCTCTGCTCCCTCTGCGATGGCAAGATAAGGTCCGCAACCTTACCCTTGTAACGTGGATCAAGGAGGGTTGCCAGCCAGTATTGGTCCTTCTCCTTGATACCACGAATACGAGGATCCTTACGCAGGCTTTGCAGGATCAGGGAGGCCATGCAGCGTAGGTTTGCTGAGGCATTCGGTCCGGAGTCCTCTGGGTCACTAAGGACAACAACGTCCGCAGCCACCTCCTCCCAGCCACGTACAAGTCCATGTGTTCCTTGGGACTGATCCCTTAAAGACTGCTGATGCTGAGTGCCAGGCTCCACCTCCATACTGACACAATCTTCCTCCTCCTCCTCCTCCTCCTCCTCCTCGTCCTCTTCCTGTGTGATCGGCGGGCACGCAGGAACACTGTCTGGATAAAGGGGGCCTTGAGAGCTAAGGAAGTCCTCCTCTTCCTGCCTCTGTTCTGCCTCAAGTGCCCTGTCCATTATTCCACGCAGCGTGTGCTCCAACAGGTGGACAAGGGGGACAGTGTCACTGATGCATGCACTGTCAGTGCTCACCATCCTCGTGGCCTCCTCGAATGGTGACAGGACAGTGCATGCATCCCTGATCATGGCCCACTGGCGTGGGGAAAAAAAACCAAGGTCCCCTGACCCTGTCCTGGTGCCATAGTCGCACAGGTACTCATTGATGGCCCTCTGCTGCGTGTGCAGGCGCTGCAGCATGGCCAATGTCGAGTTCCACCTGGTGGGCATGTCACAGATTAGGCGGTTCTTGGGCAGGTTAAACTCCTTTTGGAGGTCCGTCAGCCGAGCACTGGCATTATATGACCGGCGGAAATGCACACAGACTTTCCTGGCCTGCCTCAGGACATCCTGTAAGCCCGGGTACCTGCCCAAGAACCGCTGCACCACCAAGTTAAGGACGTGAGCCAAACAGGGCACATGGGTCAGTTGTCCCTGTCGGAGGGCAGAGAGGAGGTTGGTGCCATTGTCGCAAACCACCATTCCTGCCTTAAGTTGGCGTGGCGTCAACCACCTCTGAACCTGCCCCTGCAGAGCTGACAGAACCTCTGCCCCAGTGTGGCTCCTGTCCCCCAAGCACACCAGCTCAAGCACCGCATGGCATCTTTTGGCCTGCGTACTTGCGTAGCCCCTTGAACGCCTACGGAGCACCGCTGGTTCCGAGGAAGAGGCCATGGAGGAAGAAGAAGAGGAGGGGGTGGAGGAGAGAGGTGTGTCACAATCAGCATTTTGGAGGCGTGGTGGCGGAACAACCTCCAACACTACTGCACCTTGTCCTGCATCCTTCCCAGCTGCCAGCAGAGTCACCCAATGCGCCGTGAAACTTAAGTAACGTCCCTGTCCATGCCTGCTGGACCATGAGTCAGCGGTAATATGCACCTTACCGCTGACCGCCCTGTCCAGCGAGGCATGGACATTGCCTTCCACATGCCGGTAGAGAGCTGGAATCGCCTTCCGTGAGAAAAAGTGGCGTTTGGGTACCTGCCACTGAGGAACCGCACATTCCACAAACTCACGGAAGGGGGCAGAGTCTACCAACTGAAAAGGCAGCAGTTGAAGTGCTAGCAATTTTGCCAAGCTAGCATTCAACCGCTGGGCATGTGGATGGCTGGGAGCAAACTTCTTTCGGCGGTGCAGCAGCTGGGGCAGGGAAATTTGCCTGGTACAATCTGGCGTCGGTGTACCAAAAGCAGATTGCCCACAAGTACTTGGCTGTGACACACCTAATTCTACACCTTCATTCCTCTCACTGCAGGTCTCAGAGAGGACTGAAGGTCTAGTGGGGTTGGAAATCTCAGCTGATGAGGAGCAAGGAGAGATCCTCTTTGTTCTTTGGTGTGGGTCTTTTAGATATGCTTGCCAACGAACTGCATGGCAGGTCAACATATGTCTGGTCAAGCATGTGGTACCCAAGCGGGAGATGTTTTGGCCACGCGAGATACGCTTGAGACATATGTTGCAAATAGCAGCGGTGCGATCTGATGCACTCGTCTCAAAAAAGGCCCACACCAAAGAACTTTTTGAATAACGCGCAGAGACTGCAGCGCCCTGCACATGTGGAGCTTTGGGGTGTGATGCAGTCAATGTGCTGCCCTTAGGCTGGCCCCTGGAGGGCATCCTGCCTCGTTGGTGATGTGCCGCCTCCTCCTCCTCCTCCTCTCTCCTATCAGGCACCCACGTTGAGTCAGTGACCTCATCATCCCCTCCCTCCTCATCACTGGAGCAAACCTGGCAGTATGCTGCAGCAGGGGGAGCATGACTGCCAGATTGCTGTCCTTCTTGGGCACCCCCTCTGTCCGTGCTCATGTTACTGCCTTCATCGAGCTCAGTATCATCATCAGAGCCTTCCAAACGCTGGGCATCCTCCTGGAGCATGTACCCAACACTGTGGTCAAACAGTTCGAGGGAATCCTCATGAGGACATGGTGGAGCTAGGGAAGGAGTCACTGATGACATTGAGCTGAGGGAAGAGGCCGCTGCTTTGCCAGACAAAGCACCCTGGGCATGGGTGAGAGAGGATGAGGAGGATGAGGACGGCTTGGTCATCCACTCGACCAAGTTTTCTGCATGTTGCGGCTCAACACGGCCAGCTGCCGAAAAAAAGGCCAAGCGTGTCCCATGGCCACGGGCTGATGAGGATGCACCGTCTCCACGACCAGCACTAGACACAGAGCCTGCTTGCCCTCTCTTATTGGCTTGTGACTGTCTGCCTCTCCTTCTTGGCCTTCCAGACATACTAATGGCCTGTAGCTGCACTAAGCTGGGATAGAACACCTGTAATTTTCTTCAGGTAGCTTTATATACTGTAACCAGACAAGCCTGCCTGTCAGTAGGAAGATAACAGGAACGGATCTAGCTGAACACTGTGAGCAGGACGCACTGCACTAAATGTAAATAGCAGGAACGGATCTAGCTGAACACTGTGAGCAGGACGCACTGACTGCACTAAATGTAAATAGCAGGAACGGATCTAGCTGAACACTGTGAGCAGGACGCACTGACTGCACTAAATGTAAATAGCAGGAACGGATCTAGCTGAACACTGTGAGCAGGACGCACTGCACTAAATGTAAATAGCAGGAACAGATCTAGCTGAACACTGTGAGCAGGACGCACTGCACTAAATGTAAATAGCAGGAACAGATCTAGCTGAACACTGTGAGCAGGACGCACTGCACTAAATGTAAATAGCAGGAACGGATCTAGCTGAACACTGTGAGCAGGACGCACTGACTGCACTAAATGTAAATAGCAGGAACAGATCTAGCTGAACACTGTGAGCAGGACGCACTGACTGCACTAAATGTAAATAGCAGGAACGGATCTAGCTGAACACTGTGAGCAGGACGCACTGACAGCACTAAATGTAAATAGCAGGAACGGATCTAGCTGAACACTGTGAGCAGGACGCACTGACTGCACTAAATGTAAATAGCAGGAACAGATCTAGCTGAACACTGTGAGCAGGACGCACTGACTGCACTAAATGTAAATAGCAGGAACAGATCTAGCTGAACACTGTGAGCAGGACGCACTGACTGCACTAAATGTAAATAGCAGGAACGGATCTAGCTGAACACTGTGAGCAGGACGCACTGACTGCACTAAATGTAAATAGCAGGAACGGATCTAGCTGAACACTGTGAGCAGGACGCACTGCACTAAATGTAAATAGCAGGAACGGATCTAGCTGAACACTGTGAGCAGGACGCACTGCACTAAATGTAAATAGCAGGAACAGATCTAGCCTAATCTAGCTAACTCAAATCAAATGACACTGTCTGTCTCTCTCTCTATCAGCACACCGGAACACACTACACAGGGCCGCCGTGCAGGCGGCCTTATATAGTGTGGGGCGTGTACTAAATCCCCTGAGCCATAATTGGCCAAAGCCACCCTGGCTTTGGCCAATTACAGCTCTCTCTACTGACGGCGCTGTGATTGGCCAAGCATGCGGGTCATAGTGCATGCTTGGCCAATCATCAGCCAGCAATGCACTGCGATGCCGCAGTGAATTATGGGCCGTGACGCGCCACACGAATTTGGCGCGAACGGCCCATAACGTTCGCAATTCGACGGACGGTCGAACAGCCGATGTTCGAGTCGAACATGGGTTCGACTCGAACACGAAGCTCATCCCTAGTGGTGAGCGTGCATACAGGCCATGGCGGGTGAGTGCATTACTTATTGTTTTCTTTGAAACAATTGTACCTGATAGTTCCAGGTCTTTCTGAAGCTCTCCACAAGTGGCTCTTGGCTCTTGGACTACTCTTCTGATAATTCTTTTCACTCCTCTGTCAGAAATCTTGCGAGGAGCACCTGGTCGTGGCCAGTTTATGGTGAAATTATGTTTTTTTCCAATTCTGGATTATGGCCCCAACAGTGCTCACTGGAACATTCAGAAGTTTAGAAATCCTTCTGTAACCAGTGCCATCAGTATGTTTTGCAAAAATAAGGTAGTAAAGGTCTTGAGAGAGCTCTTTGCTTTTACCCATCATGAGATGTTTCTTGTTGTGACACCTTGGTAATGAGACACCTTTTTATAGGCCATCAGTTGAGACTGAACCAGCTGATATTAAATTTTCACCGACAAGGGGCAGGATTGCTTTCTGATTACTGATAGATTTCAGCTGGTGTCTTGGCTTTCCATTCCTTTTTTTGCACCTCCCTTTCTTCACGTGTTCAATACTTTTTCCCTGTGTCATTCCATTTTATTACACAGAACTTCATTTCTGAACTTATTTGTTTTTTTGGTGTCTTTGTATGTATGGATTGCGTGGGTTGTTACCGACAAGTGGTGAAAATGTCATGTCAATAGCACCTTTAGAAATATATTTACCTAGAAATATGCTGTTCAATACTTATTTTGCCCGCTGTATATACACAAACACATTTCACAATCATAGGCGTATTCTTGTGAAATAAGCGAAACTTCCCAAGTCATCGTCATTCATTAATTATGAAATACTGAATAGTGGAACTACCTGGGGCCATGTGACTAAAAGGAAATTGCATTTCTTATCCAACGGAAAGTAAAGGCATTAGTACAGCTATCAAAAACTTTGCCAGTCAGTGTGAGATACGAGGCGACTGCGAGATGTTCAGGCGACATTCGATGAGGTGAGTTTTTGAATGATAAATGGGCAGAATTCCTGCTAGTGGGCTGTGTAACGATATAAAGAAACATCTACATTTATAATCCAGGATGCTGCTGTGCTATGTTAAAGTATAACTAAAGGCAAAACTTTTTCCCCCTTTGGATAGTACAGGGAGGGTTATAACACCTGTCCATATTGCTTTTAGGTACAGTGCCTTGAAAAAGTATTCATACCCCTTGAAATTTTCCATATTTTGTTATGTTACAATCAAAAAACTTAAATTTATTTTATTGGGATTTTATGTGATAGACCAACACAAAGTGGCACATAATTGTGAAGTGGAAGGAAAATGATAAATGATACAAATAAATATGTGAAAAGTGTGGAGGGCATGTGTATGACGCCCCCCCCCCTGAGTCAATACTTTGTAGAACCTCCTTTCTCTGCATTTACAGCTGCAAGTCTTTTTGGGGATGTCTCTACCAGCTTTGCGCATCTAGAGAGGGACATTTTTGCCCATTCTTCTCTGCAAAATAGCTCAAGTTCTGTCAGATTGGATGGAGAGCGTCTGAACAGCAATTTTCAAGTCTTGCCACAGATTCTCAATTGGATTTAGGTCTGGACTTTGACTGGGCCATTCTAACACATGAATATGATTTGATCTAAACCATTCCATTGTAGCTCTGGCTGTAGGTTTAGGGTCGTTGTCCTGCTGGAAGGTGAACCTCCGCCCCAGTCTCAAGTCTTTTGCAGACTCTAACAGGTTTTCTTCTAAGATTGTCCTGTATTTGTCTCCATCCATCTTCCCATCAACTCTGATCAGCTTCCCTGTCCCTGCTGAAGAAAAGCATCTCCACAACATGATGCTGCCACCACCATGTTTCACGGTGGGGATGGTGTGTTCAGGGTGATGTGCAGTGTTGGTTTTCCACCACACATAGTGTTTTGCTTTTAGGACAAAAAGTTCAATTTTGGTCTCATCTGACCAGAGCACCTTCTTCCACATGTTTGCTGTGTCCCCCACATGGCTTCTCACAAACTGCAATCAGGACTTCTTATGACTTTCTTTCACCAATGTCTTTCTTCTTGTCACTCTTCCATAAAGGGCAGATTTGTGGAGAGCACGACTAATAGTTGTCCTGTGGACAGATTCTCCCACCTGAGCTGTGGATCTCTGCAGCTCCTCCAGAGTTACCATGGACCTCTTGGCTCTTCTCTGATGAATGTTCTCCTTGCCCGGCCGGTCAGTTTAGGTGGACGGCCATGTCTTGGTAGGATTGCAGTTGTGCCATACTCTTTCCATTATCGGATGATGGATTGAACAGTACTCCATGAGATGTTCAAAGCTTGGGAGATTTTTTTTTCATAAACTAACCCTGCTTTAAACTTCTCCACAACTTTATCCCTGACCTGTCTGGTGTGTTCCTTGGCCTTCATGACGCTGTTTGTTCACTAAGGTTCTCTAACAAACCTGGGAGGGCTTCACAGAACAGCTGTATTTTTACTGAGATTAAATTACACACAGGTGGACTCTATTTACTAATTGGGTGACTTCTGAAGGCAAATGGTTCCACTGGATTTTAGTTGGGGGGCTGAATAAAAATGCACCCCACACTTTTCAGATAATTTTTTGTAAAAAGAAAATGGAAACCATTTATCATTTTCCTTCCACTTCACAATTATGTGCCACTTTGTGTTGGTCTATCACATAAAACCCAATAAAATACATTTACATTTTTCGGTTGTAACATGACAAAATGTGGAAAATTTCAAGGGGTATGAATACTTTTTTAAGGCATTGTATACTTTAAAGAATACATAGACATAGTCCTGGTTTGGTTTAAGGGTCCAAACTTCTAGGGGTTTTTGCTGTAAGCAGAAGTGAAGGGACTCAGTTGCAGCATTTTTCCCAGGAAAGGCATGTTATCAGAGGTGCTTTTGAACAAGGTGGAGATGTCACCGAACACTGTAGTAGTAGTAGTGCCTAATACAGGGATTTACAGATTACACAGGGATTCACAGGTATGGTATGAATAAAGCTCAGGGGCAGACAACCTTTGAAAGGTGGAGATCTACCTGAACTAGATGAAAGATCTAAGATTTCCATGGTTCTGTTCCTTGTTATTTTAAAGTAATTAACTAGTAAGGCCTAACTAAATAGTAGGGCAGTGGACTGCAATGGACTGTGACAGTAGGGCAGAGGTTGGTGTCAATAGGTCAGTGGATGGTGTCAGTAGGGCAGAGGTGGGTGTCAGTAGAGCAGTTGCAGTGTTAGTAGGGCAGTAGAAGGCATCAGTAGGGTAGGGCAGTGGACGGTGTCAGTAGGGCAGCGCACAGCGACAGTAGGGCAGGGTACGGCGACAGTAGGGCAGGGTACGGCGACAGTAGGGCAGTGCACGGCGACAGAAGGGCAGGGTACAGAGACAGTAGGGCAGGGTACAGAGACAGTAGGGCAAGGTACAGAGACAGTAGGGCAGGGTACAGAGACAGTAGGGCAGGGCACAGAGACAATAGGGCAGTGCACAGCGACGGCAGGGTACAGCGACAGTAAGGCAGGGTACAGAGACGGTAGGGCAGTGCACAGCGACGGTAGGGCAGTGCACAGCGACGGTAGGGCAGTGCACAGCGACGGTAGGGCAGTGCACAGCGACGGTAGGGCAGGGTACAGCGACGGTAGGGCAGGGTACAGCGACGGTAGGGCAGGCTAGTGGACGGTGTCACTACAGAAGTGAATGGTGTCAGTAGGCGATAAAGGAGAGAGCAGAGTGACAGAGAGATGAGCTCATCAGTCATATAAAACTCTTTTTATAAAAGTCTTATCTCTGATTATTTGTTTGTGTGAAGTTCAGCTTCAAAAGGAAGAACTGTGGCCATTTAAAACTGATTTCAGTCCTAGAACAGTGTAGTACTTTAGGTTTAATATTTGATGGTGTTGGAGGTCGTGGATCACAGTTGTGTTTTTTCTCTCCTTTAGATAAGAGAAGCAGCAGAGAGTGAATCCGGAAGATGAGGAGATTCAACCTGTGGAAATTTATGTGTGCGGCATGTTTGGCTTTTTGCGTCATCCTGATAACCAAACTTCCTCCTGAACATATCTGCCCCGATCCCTCTGATCCCTACCTGCAGGTAACTGAGCTGTAAATCACATCAGTACAACTTCAGTTTTTTTTGTTTTGTTTTTTGCAAGTTCCCCCTCATGTGAAAAAAAACAAAAACGTTCTCCTTGGCCAAGCATTGGCAGTCCTTTTCTGCCCATTTCCTCTGAGCTCAGCCTGTCCTTTACATGTCCCCTAGGGGGCCGCATGATCAAGCAGGCGCGGGTTCATAGCACTTCAACACTGAGGGTCATTAATGCAAAACTTCACATGATGGCCACCCAACGATGCCGCTGGAAAAAGAAGAGGAAGCTGCTTTGAAGAACACTTTTATGGGTCTCTCAAAGTGTGCCCTCTACTGGCAGTACCTCCAGTGGTTCCCAGACTCTCCTCCTGTTCATACAGTGAGAGCAGAAGGAACGAAGGGAACATCCATTCCCCAATCCCTCCTTCATCTTATGACCCTGGAAGCGACCTGCATTACGCCACCTCTGCGGTCACAGATGTCGTTCTTTGGCTAGTGTAGCCGAGGATGCAGCTATTTAAGCACAATCTGTGCTTGAATAGCTGCATTGGAAGGTGGGTGAGACACTGGGGGGGGGGGGGTTTAACAGCCCCCCAATATCTCCATGAAGAGGATCTGTCACCTGCCCATATTATCACATAGGGGACTCGTTAGCCCCCCTTGGGATAGCATTAAAGTTTAAAAAAGAAGATTGATAGAATATAAATTAAAAATAATTGCAACACCCCCCTACAAACCCCATATAAAAAGTGCAACATGTGAACATATATGTAAAATATCAATTGCGCCACACACGTGAGGTATCGTCGCAGACGTCAGAGTGAGCAATAATTCTAGCGCTCATGGTTAACTCTAAGCTGGTAACCAGGAGAGCATAGGTGTCCAACCAGCATCCTTCCAGCTGTTGCGAACTACAAGTCCCACCATGCCTTTGCGAGTCATTTTTGCAACGGTCAGCCTTGCAATGCCTCATGGGACTTTCCTTGCAATGCCTCATAGGACTTTCCTTGCAATGCTTTCATGGGTCCTGTAGTTCTGCAGCAGCTGGAGGGCTACAGGTTGGACAACCTTGGCACCCCAGATGTTTTGGAACTATGATGTGACTATTTCCTATGATGCTCAACTACACGGCACGAGTGCATGAGCATCATGGGAAATGTAGTAGACATGTGCACTGACAAATAATTTGTTGGTTTTCGTTTCATTCGTTTTTTTGCTTTTTCCAGAAATTCGGAAATTCAAGAATTCTGAATTAGGATTTTAAAAATTTTCAAATTTCCGAATTTTCGGAAATTCAAAAATCTGAAAAATCTGAAAAAAAGAAAGAAAATCTGTAAAATTCGAAATAATAACGAACTATTAAATTATAGGTATTGGAATTTCCTTTCAAATTCGTCTGTTTGTGAACGTAACGAATACAAATTTATCTGAAGTTACGAATTATCCGAAATAACAAATGCCGCATCTAAACAAATGGAACAAATTAATAATAAATAATAATAATGTTTTATTATTATTACTGTTATTTATTATTAGATCGTTACGTTCCATTCGTTTAGATGCGGCATTCGTTATTTCAGATAATTCGTACCTTCTGAGAAATTCATACTCGTTACGATCACAAACAGCCAAATTTGAAAGGAAATTCCAATACCTATAATTTAATAGTTATTATTAGTTAGTTATTTCAGATTTTCGAATTTTCATTCTTTTGAATTTTCAGATTTTCATTCTTTTGAATTTTCAGATTTTCATTCTTTTGAATTTTCATTCTTTTGAATTTTCAGATTTTCATTCTTATCCTTGGATTTTCAAATTTTAGAATTGGAAAATTCGGAAATTGGAAAATTCGGAAATTCGTAATTTCGGAAATTGAAAAATTCAGAAATTTCGTAAATAACGAATTTGTCAAAATTTGTTAAAAAAACTAATTTGGAACTAAACGAATTGCACATGTCCAAAATGTAGTTTCAAAACATCTGGGGTGCCAAGGTTCTCCATCACTGCTGTAGAGGCTCCTAAAGATTTACCTATGGGAAATTTTGGGTACCATTGTTTTTTTTTCTTTTGCAATTTCACGGGTATGCACAATTTAGTTCCCGCTCGTTTTAGTAAGTCTTTGGGTTGAAGTGGTTATAGGGGCATATGACGCTGTTATCTTTTTTTCCTGCCAGTGATGCAGAATAAAGTAAAAACAATCCAAGTGGCAAACTAGCTGCTTAATTGCCTTTACATGTGGGCGGGTCTCCCCCCCTTTTCTGGGCTTTCCCGCCCCACCGGGGGGGGGGGGCGGGACTGAAGCCGGTGGTTTCTGCTGGCTTACCATGGAGATGAGCAAGGACTAGAACCTCCGAGTTTGTCACTTCCGGTTTCGCTCAGATGTAAAACAAGCCATTACCGGTTTATTCTGACGCTTTTAAAAAGGGCAGAGAAGAGATCTGGGGTCTAGTAGACCCCGGATGTCTAAGTAAAGGGGACCTGTCACTGCTCATGCTATTAGGGATATTAATCAACCCTTGTGATAGCAATAAAAGCGATTAACTCCTTGGCACCGGCCGCACTCAAATATGCGGCCCCTTGGCAGCCGGACTTTGGCGTTTTCTTTTATTTGCGTAGATTTGTTTAAATAGCGCTGTGCCGAGAGTGCGCACTCCCGGCAGAATAACCGGGAGGCTAACGGAAAAGCAAGCAGCGATCGGGAGCTTTACAATCATGTGACCACCGTGACAGCCAATCACAGTGGTCACAGGCCCATAAGCCCCGCCTCCCATTATGTGAAACCCCTAAGGGGCCAGCAGCTGCCGACTCCAAGGGGTTAAAAAAAATAAAAAATTCAAATAAAATAAATTTTAAAAATGGCGGGAAATTTTTTTTTTGAAGCGCTTCAGTCCTCCCGTGCTTGTACGAAAGCGACAAACTGTTTGCACCACACATGTGAGGTATCGCCACGAACGTCAGCGCTAGAGCAACAATTCTAGCACTGAACCTCCTGTGTAACTCCAAACTGGCAACCTGTAAAGGCTTTTAAAGCATCACCTATGTAGATTTGTAAGGACTAGAGTTTGTCAGCGTTCCACGGGTGTATGCAAGTTTAAAGTGTGACATGTATCTATTTACTTGGCAGGACATCATCTTTTATATTTTACCAAACAATTGGGTATTATATTGTGTTTTTGAGCATTAAAATTGCATTTGAAAAACCACTGCGCAAATACTGTGTGACATAAAAAAATTGCAACACCCTCCATTTTATTCTCTATGGCCTCTGCTTAAAAAAGATATAATGTTTAGGGGTTCTAAGTAGTTTTTTTTAGCAAAAAAAAAAGAAAATGCAGATTTTTACATGTAGCAGAGAAATGTCAGAATTGGCTTAGTAGGTAAGTGGTTATGTCTTGACATGTTTGGTATCTATTTACTTGGCATAACATCATCCTTTATATTGGGCATTATATTGTGTTTTTTAGTATTAAAGTTGATTAAAGTGTACTTTTGTTTTTTTTAAATTGCGTTTGAAAAAAATCATTGCGCAAATACAGTGTGACCAGAATTGGCTTAGTAGGTAAGTTGTTAAAGGGGTTGTAAACCCTCATGGTTTGCATTCTACAGTCGGGTCCATAAATATTGGGACATCGACACAATTCTAATCTTTTTGGCTCTATACACCACCACAATGGATTTGAAATGAAACGAACAAGATGTTATTTAACTGCTGACTTTCAGCTTTAATTTGAGGGTATTTATATCCAAATCAGGTGAACGGTGTAGGAATTACAACAGTTTGTATATGTGCCTCCCACTTTTTAAAGGACCAAAAGTAATGGGACAGATTAACAATCATCCATCAAACTTTCACTTTTTAATACTTGGTTGCAAATCCTTTGCAGTCAATTACAGCCTGAAGTCTGGAACGCATAGACATCACCAGACGCTGGGTTTCATCCCTGGTGATGCTCTGCCAGGCCTCTACTGCAACTGTCTTCAGTTCCTGCTTGTTCTTGGGGCATTTTCCCTTCAGTTTTGTCTTCAGCAAGTGAAATGCATGCTCAATCGGATTCAGGTCAGGTGATTGACTTGGCCATTGCATAACATTCCACTTCTTTCCCTTAAAAAACTCTTTGGTTGCTTTTGCAGTATGCTTCGGGTCATTGTCCATCTGCACTGTGAAGCGCCGTCCACTGAGTTCTGAAGCATTTTGCTGAATATGAGCAGATAATATTGCCTGAAACACTTCAGAATTCATCCTGCTGCTTTTGTCAGCAGTCACATCATCAATAAATACAAGAGAACCAGTTCCATTAGCAGCCATACATGCCCACGCCATGACACTACCACCACCATGCTTCACTGATGAGGTGGTATGCTTTGGATCATGAGCAGTTCCTTTCCTTCTCCATACTCTTCTCTTCCCATCACTCTGGTACAAGTTGATCTTGGTCTCATCTGTCCATAGGATGTTGTTCCAGAACTGTGAAGGCTTTTTTAGATGTTGTTTGGCAAACTCTAATCTGGCCTTCCTGTTTTTGAGGCTCACCAATGGTTTACATCTTGTGGTGAACCCTCTGTATTCACTCTGGTGAAGTCTTCTCTTGATTGTTGACTTTGACACACATACACCTACCTCCTGGAGAGTGTTCTTGATCTGGCCAACTGTTGTGAAGGGTGTTTCACCAGGGAAATAATTCTTCGGCCAACCACCACAGTTTGTTTTCCGTGGTCTTTTGGTGTTGCTGAGCTCACCGGTGCGTTCTCTCTTTTTAAGGATGTTCCAAACAGTTGATTTGGCCACACCTAATGTTTTTGCTATCTCTCTGATGGGTTTGTTTTGTTTTTTCAGCCCAATGATGGCTTGCTTCACTAATAGTGACAACTCTTTGGATCTCATATTGAGAGTTGAAAGCAACAGATTCCAAATGCAAATAGCACACTTGACATGAACTCTGGACCTTTTATCTGCTCCTTGTAAATGGGATAATGAGAGAATAACACACACCTGGCCATGGAACAGCTGAGCAGCCAACTGTCCCATTACTTTTGGTCCCTTAAAAAGTGGGAGGTACATATACAAACTGTTGTAATTCCTACACCGTTCACCTGATTTGGATGTAAATACCCTCAAATTAAAGCTAAAAGTCTGCCGTTAAAACACATCTTGTTCGTTTCATTTCAAATCCATTGTGGTGGTGTATAGAGCCAAAAAGATTAGAATTGTGTTGATGTCCCAATATTTATGGACCGGACTGTATGCATTAAGGTGAAAAACCTTCAGTAGAGCTGCAGCCCAGCCCCCCCGAGCCCCCCGTTTTACTTACCTGACCCCGAGCCTTCGCCGGCCAGAAACGAGCAGACCAGCTCTAGCTGGTGTCTCGTGTTCTGATTGGATAGATTGATAGCGGCGCAGCCATTGGCTCCCTCTGCTGTCAATCAAATCCAATGACGCGGCGCTGGGGGGGGGCGGAACCAAGTCCTACATTCTGTTTATGGACACAGATACAGGACTCGGGAGCGCGCCCCACACGGGTATCCACCGTAGGGGAGAGCTTCTCCAATGTGGACACTGGATGTGGGAGGAGCCGCCAGCGCTACTGAGGGACCCCAGAAGAGGATGTTTGGGGCCACTCTGTGCAAAACGAACAGCACAGTGGAGGCAAGTATGACATGTTTGTTATTTACAATCCCTTTAAGTCTTGACGTGTTTGGTATCTATTTACTCGATGCAATCCCATCTTTTATATTTTACCAAAAAAAAATTGGGTATAACATTCTGTTTTTTTGCACTAAACCCATTTCCTGAGAGCTCAGCCTGTTATTTACACTCCAACTAGAGGGCGCAACATCAGGCAGGCTGGAATCATAGCACTCAAGGACTGAACGCCACTAACGCAAAACTACACAAGGGCCACCCAATGCTGCCGCCGGAGAAAGAAGAGGAAGCTGCTGTGATGTCACCAGACCAGATAAAAACATTTGTATGTATAGAGGTTTAAAAAGAAACAAAAAAAGTACGGGGGACTTCAGGCAAAACTCCCGACATTTTGAGATGGGAATGAGGGACACCTACTAGCAAACGTATGTAGGCATAGGACACGCCCCTGCCACACCCCCTTAAAGGAGATACAACCAAAAAAAAAGGTTAATTAAATCCACAAGTGCTTTTTTACCACTACTATTCCTTTATATTGGCTTTTAAAATTGACAAATGCAGCAATTTGGAAGAAAGGTTTAGCGCTGGGAAACACTTTTTGAAAGATAAAAAGTGCATTTTACATACAACTCTATAGATCAGACCAAAATGAGGGACAAATGAGGAGGAAAAAGGGACAGAGGGACATTGCTCCAAATCAGGGACAGTCCCTCCAAATGAGGGACAGTCCCTCGAAATCCGGGACAGTTGGGAGCTATGATTCAGGTAGGTGGCATGGTAAATGCCTGGAGTCCCCCTTTAAGAAGCCCAAATTCATCTCATGCAAAAGAAAAACGCCTCAGCCGAGTCCTGTTCCTACTGCGCACACGTGCACTCTGCGGCCCCATTCATTCTCGCCTATACGAATGAAAGGGGCTGCACATGTAAGAAGAGGACCTGGCTGTCTTTTTTTGGTGGTAGGCTTGCTCACATAGTTAAAATTGTGGAAACGTGGAGGGAAGTATATATTTTTCCAGATAGGCTGCATCCAGAGTGGTGGCGGTTGCGGTGGTGGTGATGACGTTGAGGGGTGCGGAGTTAAAGGACAACTTTATTAAAAGGTTAAATGGTAGTTACAAGGCTGAAAAAAAAAACCTCACAAGTCTATCCAGTTAAACCTATGTGTACAATTGTGTCATTTTTAATTCTCGATCGACTCCCACAGCCCTGTATATTCTGCTTCACGGGGAAAAAGTAAACTTGTCCTTTAAATCCCCTTTAAAACTTTATACAAACTAAATACATGCCAGGACCATCAAACCAAAGGGTGTGCAAAGTCGTACTCTGTTTGCTTTTTGCAAATACTAGCCACAGGTTGAGTAAAGAAAAAAAAGCCTGCATGCTGTAGAGAATGACCCTTGCGCGGTGTGTAGAAGCAGCGGTCTCTCTGCAGAGGTCCAAAATACCTTCTCCTGAATCAGAGCCCTATAGCCAGAAGGGGGGCAGGGGCTTTGCTTATTACAGAGCTTAGGTCTGACTCAGTAAGGAGGGGCATATTGGACCTCTGCAGAGCAGCCACTGCTTTCCTATAGAGCTGGGGTAGGCAACCTGGGGCCCTCCAGCTGTTGTGGAAACTACATTTCCCATGAGGCATTGCAAGGCTGACAGTTACAAATTACTGCCAGAGGCATGATGGGACTTGTAGTTCTGCAACAGCTGGAGGGCCCTCAGGTTGCCTACCTCTGCTATAGAGAGAGCAAGGGGTCCGATTTGACACAGTTTATATTAACTGAATAAATTCCAGGATCATCCAAAAAAAAAAAAGGGGGTGCAAAGTCTTACGATTTTGTTTTCTTTAAAAAGTAGCAAAGTTAAAAAAAAAAAACCAGCATACTGCAAAGAAGTAAGCTTGATCTCGGTGTGGAAGCAGTGGTCTCTCTGCAAAGGTACGAAACACCCCCTAACGAGCAATAGCCAGAGCTCTCAAATCAGAAAGGGGCATGAGCTTTGCTGATTGCAGTCTGACTCGGTAGGGGGGGTGTATCATACCTCTGCAGAGACACCACTGCCTCCAGAGAGAGCAAGGGTGCTGATTTGGCAGCTCTATTGGATTCCTTGAGATGTGTTGGGTTTTACAGGTCATCTGTCTGGACATTTAGGCAATCTGAGAGGTTAGCTGACCGGCCGTCCTTGTTCTTCAGAAAGCAGCCCACGGTTCAAGTGGTCCAGGGCCTCTTACTTTTTTCTTGCGTATCAAGCTATATAACCCCAGCACAGGATCTAACCCTTCCACTCTCTATCCAAATTACTTTCTTATAATCTATATTGTCTATATACACTCACCGGCCACTTTATTTGGTACACCTGTTCAATTGCTTGGTAACCCAAATTGCTAATCAGCCAATCACATGGCAGCAACTCAATGCATTGAGGCAATTACACGTGGTGAAGACGACTCACTGAAGTTCAAACCGAGCATCAGACATGGGAAGAAAGGGGATTGAAGTGACTTTGAACATGGCATGGTTGTTGGTGCCAGACGGGCCGGTCTGAGTATTTCTGGGATTTTCACACACAACCATCTCTCAGGTTTGCAGAGAATGGTCCATAAAAGAGAAAATATCCAGTGAGCGGCAGTTGTGTGGAGGAAAATGCCTTGTTGAGGTCAGAGGAGAATGGGCAGACTGGTTCCAGATGATAGAAAGGCAACATTAACTCAAATAACTACTCGTTACACCCAAGGTATGCAGAATACCATCTCTGAACACACAACACATTCAACCTTGAAGCAGATGGGCTACAGCAGCAGAAGATCACACCAGGTGACACTCCTGTCAGCTAAGAACAGGAAACTGAGGCTACAATTGGCACAGGATCACCAAAATGGCACAATAGAAGATTGGAAAACCATTGCCTGGTCTGAGGAGTCTGGATTTCAGCTGCGACATTCAGATGGTGGGGTCAGAATTTGGGGCATGGATCCATTCTACCTTGTATCACCGGTTCAGACTGGTCGTGGTGGTGTAATGGGTGGGGGGGGGGGGATATTTTCTTGGCACGCTTTGGGCCCTTTAGTACCAATTGATCATGGTTTAATCACCACTGCCTACCTGAGTATTGTTGCTGACCATGTCCATCCCTTTATGACTTCTTCTGATGGTTCCTTCCAGCAGGATAATGTCACAAAGCTCCAATCATCTCACCACTGGACAATGAGGTCACTGTCCTCCAATGGCCTCCACACTCACCACATCTCATTCAATAGAGCACCTTTGGGATGTGGTAGAACAGGAGATTGGCATCATGGATGTGCAGCCGACAAATCTGCAGCAACTGTGTGATGCTATCATGTCACTATGGAGCAAAATCTCTGAGGAACGTTTCCAACACCTTGTTGTATCTATGCCACCAAGAATGAAGGCAAAAGGGGTCCAATCTGCTACTAGCAAGGTGTACCAATAAAGTGGCCAGTGAGTGTAGATTATTCTTTTATTCTAAACACTTATTATTCCATAAATATATAAAGGAAAAAAATGTCTCTTCTGGTTGGATGTTACTCTCTGCAATTTTCTGGAGATACAATGCCAGACAGGGAAATAAAGGGAATTTCTTATTATTGTGTATTTCTGTCTTCTCAGGAAAGAGAAGCTCCCCGGCAAGAAATCCGCTTGTTTGATGTGCGAGAAGATGCTCTAGACACGCTTCGGATCCCGTATAAACATCTACTGGGCTCTCCTCCAAGTACAAAAAGTAAGCAAAAGCCAAACCTGTCTGCGGTTCCACTGGCTTCTTTTCAAAAAGGAACTCAATGCCATATCCCTTCTTTTTTTTTTTTTTTTTAAGAACCACACGTGAATGTGCTGCATCCTGATGCTATACCCATACACTATCCGGTTTGTGTATTTAAAAAATTGCTGTACGAGTATGTCAATCATTCACACTGGCTCCATGAATTATCTTCATTATTCTAGTAGGTTTATTGAAGTATTTCAGGAAAATATACCCCATTATTGCCACTAGATGGTGCTGAGGAGTCTAAAAAAAAAAAAAAATACACATTTTTGCCAGTGCTCCTGATGGTGAAGATGGGTTTTGCTGCCAGTTAGTACCAGGTTGTGGTCCTCCGGATCACCTCTACCAGGAGGTGGAGCAAGCCGGGGTCCAGGAGCAGATGAAGCAGGTAGGGATCAAGCAGAAGCGTAGTCAGTAAACAAGCCAAAGATCAGTTGCAGGTTGGGATCAAGCAGAAGCGTAGTCAGTAAACAAGCCAAAGGGTCAGTTGCAGGTTGGGATCAAACAGAAGCGTAGTCAGTAAACAAGCCAAAGGTCGGTTGCAGGTTGGGATCAAACAGAAGCGTAGTCAGTAAAAAAGCCAAAGGGTCGGCTGCAGGTTGGGATCAAACAGAAGCGTAGTCAGTAAACAAGCCAAAGGGTCAGTTGCAGGTTGGGATCAAGCAGAAGCGTAGTCAGTAAACAAGCCAAAGGTTCAGTTGCAGGTTGGGATCAAGCAGAAGCGTAGTCAGTAAACAAGCCAAAGGGTCAGTTGCAGGTTGGGATCAAACAGAAGCGTAGTCAGTAAACAAGCCAAAGGTTCAGTTGCAGGTTGGGATCAAGCAGAAGCGTAGTCAGTAAACAAGCCAAAGGGTCAGTTGCAGGTTGGGATCAAGCAGAAGCGTAGTCAGTAAACAAGCCAAAGGGTCAGTTGCAGGTTGGGATCAAGCAGAAGCGTAGTCAGTAAACAAGCCAAAGGTCAGTTGCAGGTTGGGATGAAGCAGAAGCGTAGTCAGTAAACCAGACAAAGGGTCAGTTGCAGGTTGGGATCAAGCGGAAGCGTAGTCAGTAAACAAGCCAAAGGTCGGTTGCAGGTTGGGATGTAGCAGAAGCGTAGTCAAACCAAAGGTTGGTAATGAGCAGTAGCGAAGATATGGACAGCAGCAGGAATGACAAGAGCGAGATATTGGCAGGACAGAGCACAAGAATCTGGCAAACAGGAAGTACAAAAGCATGGCTTAAATAGGAGGTTTATGGGAGGCACATAAGAATGTCTAAAGAATCAGACAAGGAACTGTCCAGAATCTCAGGTGGCTCAACAAGAACAAATGCTGGAAGACACAGCAGAGGTTGCAGGTTCAGATCACGGTCCTGATACCACGATTGTTCCTTTACTAGAAATTAAGTTCTGCGGAGAATATCAACAGGCCCTGGGCAGCAGCAAGGGCACAGCTGTGAGATGATTAGGCTTTATTGCATTGCACATAGCTGTCTACTTAGTGGAGGGAGCTTGGTGACAGGAGGGAGCAGATCATTTTCACTTGGTATCTTAAAAGAAGCTGCAGCTTTAAAAATATTGAAAATGGACTTTTGAAATAACAATGACATGTAGGAGCCCTATAATATATATATATATTCCTGATTGAGGTATTTCAGAAACATACCTCATAGTGGCCACTAGATGGAGCTATATACAAAGCACTTGGAGTGCCGCTCAAAGCACAGCTCTGCAAAGCCTTCCCTCTGCATTCAAACAAGCTCATCCAGGTTATCAGAAGTAAATCTGGAAGACAGAAGGTGGAAGCACCGCAAACCGGAACCCAGCCTCTATACTGACAGGTGAAGATATGGCTTCAACCTAAAACTCCTGACTACACCGCCTATGGGGCTTAATCGTAGAGATTACAGAGAGAGGGGTGTGGTCAGGAGGAGCTTTAAAGTGGTTGTAAAGGTTAATGGTTTTTACCTTCAAAGCATTCTATGCCTGAAGGTAAAAGACCTTCTGTGTGCAGCTTCCCCCGCAGTCCCCCCTAATACTTACCCGAGCCACACCTCGATCCAGTGATGTACAGGAGAGCAATGGCTCTCCCAAGTCTCTGGCTCCTCATTGGCTAAGACACAGCAGCAGTAGCCATTGGCTCCCTCGCAGCCAGTGAGGAGGGAGCAGGGGGCGGGGCCAAGCCACGCTCTGTGTGTCTTATGGACACACAGAGGCGCCTTGGGAGCGAGTATGCACAAGCTGCTTGGTATGGGGGGCACTTGGCAAGGGCCAGGAGCCCGGGGGGGACCCTCAAAGAGAAGGATCGGGGCTGTAAGTAGAACATGTTTATTATTTTTAAATTAAAAAAGTATGAGCTTTTACTATCGCTTTAAGTTGATGCCGTATCTTCACCTGTCTCTAGAGTGTTCTGGTGTGCAGCGCTTCCACCTTCTGCCACTAGATGGGGCTGACAATGATAGGAAATGCAAGGCAATACGGGGGATTATTCACAATGGCAGTGACTTTTTGAACAATTACTAATACGTATTTTTTTTTTTTTTGCTTCATATAGAATTTCTATCGATTGGCATATCTTCTGTTAAGAGAGAGAAGGGGAACTATCTTCGGACCACACTTCAGTCCATCTTCAGCCACAGCAGTCTGGCGGAGCTGGAAGAGGTGGTGGTTGTGGTATACCTTGCCAACACCAAATACTCTATAAACACAGAAGTGGCAGCAGACCTTGCAAATCATTTTCCATCAGAGATTGCGGCTGGGCAGCTGCTAGTGATCAGTAGCTACAGCAATGCCTATCCCACACTAGAAGGTCTTAAGAGGAACTACAATGACCCTCCTGAAAGAGTCAAATTCCGTTCCAAACAGAACGTGGACTACGCCTTCTTAGTCAACTTCTGCGCCAATCTGTCCCAGTTCTACCTACAGTTGGAGGATGACGTGACCTGCTCCATGAACTTCCTCACCTCAATTAAGTCATACGTCACACAATATATCAACCCATGGACCACGATAACGTTTTCCGGCTTGGGATACATCGGGAAACTTTACCACAGCGTAGACTTGCCAAAACTAGCACGGTTCCTTCTGATTTTCTACGATGAGATGCCGTGTGACTGGCTCCTGGATCTCTTCTACAAATCCAAGGCTCAGAAGGAGATCATACAGTACAAACCATCCCTCTTCCAACACATCGGGCAATATTCCTCCTTTCAGGGCAATGTAAACAATCTGAAAGATAAAGAATTCATGGAAGTCGGGGAAACCTACGGAGATCATCCACTGGCGTTTTGCTCCACCAGTATAAAGGCCTTTGAAGACCACACTGCGGACCGTGTGTGCTTCCCCGGTCCCAGTTTCTTTTGGGGGGTAGAGGTAAAAGCAGGTGACCATTTTACGATGACCTTCATGAATTCAACCAACATCAAGAAGCTCAGGATCCTTACAGGGAGCTCAGAGCATCCTGAAGACACCTTGAAATCAGGTTATGTAGAGTTTGGGAGACACAGAATCCAAGGGCACGAGCACATAACATGTGAAGCGTTTAAGAAAATCGGCGACTTTCAAAATGGGACGTTTTCCCTGGACAATATAGACCGGACAGCAGGGGGGTCAGTAGACTGCCTTAAAATTCAGGTTTCCGCGCCTCAAGCTGAGTGGATGATAATACGTAAAGTAGGTATTTGGGTCAGTAGAGAAAAGACGCTTCCTAAAAACTCCACGAATATTGTGGCAACTAACAGGTAGCTTCCTTCGGGAAGACAAATATTGATCTTCTTTGGATCGTTCTCTTTGTGAAGAAGCAATTTTATTTGCCGCGATAGTCATATGATTGAGCACTCAGCCAGCTGGGTATGTCTATTAACATCAGGGATCGCTGGTATATTTAATAACGGCGCACAAAGCCAAGGACTTCTGCCACCCGCTGCCCAACTACCCAACCACAGATCTTCTTGGGGGGGGGGGGGGCTCGTTCATACAAGACTAATAGTGTGCTGTGTTCTTCAAGAGAATTATGGATTTCAGCCGTTCTGCCTATTTACAAAGCTGCTCGCTCAATGTTTCTACTCATCTCAAGCATATTTTGATACAAATGGGAAAAATCCAGAGAAAATAGAGCGTTTGCTCGTTTTAAAAAGGCTTTGCATTTGCCGAAAATGTACACCGCCTTAAAAGAGACACTGACAGTGATGGCGAACCTTGGCACCTCAGATGTTTTGGAACTACATTTCCCATGATGCTCTTGCACTCTGCAGTGTAGTAGACCATTATGGGAAACTTGGTTCCAAAACATCTGGGGTGCCAAGGTTCGCCATCACTGCCCTATGAGGTCGATTTACTAAAACCAGAGAGTGCAACATCTGTTCCAGCTGTACATGGTAGCCAATCAGCTTCTAACTTCAACTTGTTCAATTAAGATTCAATTCAGCTTTGACAAAAAAAAAAAAACTGGAAGCGGATTGGTTCCTATGCAGAGCTGCACCAGATTTTGCAATCGCCAGTTTTGGTAAAATCAACCCCAGTGTGTCAATTTGTCCATTCAGGGCAAAGCGTTGGTGTCAACACATAGCCCACCCCCTCCAGGCATGCATACCTACCTAGCCATGCTTCTTCCTGTACTATCAGAGCCCTCGCTAAGGCTGGCCATACACCGTTCGAATCGAGATTCTAACCGCTAATGGGCAGGCTGAATGCATCGATCGACCAACCTGCCAGATTCAACTTCAATTATCGTTAGCAGCTGTTCTAGCCGCAAACGATAAGCGCTGTCTTCGCCCGGGCAGGGGGGTGGGAGCAGGCGGGAGCGAAGCCAGCAATCATCGCTAGCGGCTACACAAAACGCTGGTGATAATCGAGAATTTGGCAGGCCGATTGTACCCAAGTGTACCCGGGAGCAGACAACTGCTCGTCGGGAGGGATTCCCCTTTTAGCACTGTCTGTGCTGATGGGGAATCGTGCAAATTTCTTTCCTGCAACCCATGGTTGCAGGAAAGAAACTCACGCAGTGTATGACCTGCCTAATTCCTCGATTCACCCCATCAACATGCAGCGCTATTGTGTTCTGCCAGCAGGGAGTCTTCCCCACCGCCAGAACACAATGATCATTGCTGACGGCTATAGCCGAAAAAAACAGACATGCTGGTTGTACTGATTGATGGATCGACTTTAATACAACGAGCCTGCCTATAGACGGGTCGAAACTCAGGCAGTTCCTGCTGAACCGTATGAATCCGTCTATGGCCAGCGTTAGGCTTTCTTCTCATGGACCATCACCCCTTTGAAAAGCCATCTGCGGCGGATCACTTTGGTGGTTTGCAGGTGTTCAGGAGGCAGCAGTGCCATCTCTTGAATGTTTTTTTTTTCCCATCCCAGTTGGGACTTCCCATTAAATTAGAAGGACTTGTGTGTGTCAAGCATGCAGCACGGTCCCATTGACTTCACCAGGCACGTTCCTCAAGTAGCGTGCCTTGTACAGTAGAGTCCAATGCAAGATGGCACCATGGAACGGTGAGGCTGTGGCAATGTGACCAAACCCGTAACCACTTGTAGATAGGCAATACAGGGGGGCAGTAAAAACACGGATCAACTGCGCCCTGCCACTTGTGTGAGCAAGGTCTAACCGGGGCGAGGCTTCCAGGACTGGGGAAGCACATGACCTCCCCAAGGTGACCGTGCTTGGGCCTGAGTGGACAATCACCAGTACCAAACACAGTCAAGTTGAGGGTGCCAAGATGTCATCCTCCAACATTGAAGCTTAAGCAAGACATAGATGAAGCTAATTTTCTTTCCTTCAACCACAGTCAGTGATAAAGGGGGAATCCCTCCCGTAGCACTATTGTATGTGGTTTCCCCCCACCGTCAGAGTACAATGATCACTGCTGGTGGCTATAGTGGCGGCAGTGATCACATGAGAAAAAACAGACATGCTGGTTGTATTAAAGTCAATAGATCAGTACTACCAGTCTGACCATAGATGAATCGAAATTCAGCCGATTCCTGCTGAAACAGCCGAATTTCAATTTGTCTATGGCCGGCCTTAGACAAAAAGGGATGCTGCAACGGGGGAGGTGGTGAGGTTGCATGGGTGGGCAGGGCCGCTGATAAGAGGGTAGCACCTGCCCTCCTATAACAGGGCCCAGGGCCCTCTAAGTTCAACGGGAGGGAGGGGGCCAGTGCAAGAGTGGGCGCAATTACTGGAACTAATTCCCTTGTAGCCTTCCCTGTGCTTCAGTTTGTGAATGAACAGGGAGTCTCTATACCGAGCGCCTCCTGTTCATTCACAATGCAGCTGAGGCTGCAGAGATAGGATGGAGGAATCTGCGTTTCAATCTTTTTCTCTGTCTCAAAAGTGACAGTTGGGTGTCTGTTTAAACCCCTGATATTTCACCAACCCCCACAGGGCTGTTCATAAAAAAAAAAAATACTAAAAATTGTAAAAAAAATAAAAATAATTAAGGGCTCATTCTCACAGTTATTCCGGTTGCATGAATGAGTAGTTTGTTCATGCAGCTGGAGCCGCCTGTTAGGTTTGGTTCAATGTTCTTGTCTGTTAGGCGGTACGGGAGGCCCCATGATTTCTAACAGCAGCCCTGTGGGTGGGTAACAATGTGCATGCCTGGGGAAGTGGGCTATGTGCAGGTATGGTCACTTTTAGACATGTGCAATTCGTTTAGTTCCGAATTAGTTTAACAAATTTTGACAAATTCATTCATTTCCAAATTTTTCAATTTCCGAAATTTCCGAATTTTCGAAAATGCCGAATTTCAGAATTTCGGAAATTGGAAAATTCGGAAGTTCGAAATTAGGAAATTGCAAAATTCATAATTCGGAAATTCCAAAATTCCAAAATTTGGAAATTTGAAAATCCAAAAATAAGAATGAAAATCTGAAAATTCGAAAACCCAAAAATCTGAAAAAACAACTAATAATAAATGTTAAATTATAGGTATTGGAATTTCCTTTCAAATTTGGCTGTTAGTGAACGTATTTGAATGATCTGAATTAATGAATGCTGTATCTAAACGAATGGAACGTAACAATCTAATAATAATAAATAACTATAATAATAAAACCTTTTTATTATTATTTATTAGTTTGTTCCATTCCATTTGTTTGGATGCGGCATTCGTTATTTCGGATAATTCGTAAACTTCAGATAAATTTGTATTAGTTACGTTCACAAACAGCCAAATTTGAAAGGAAATTCCAATACCTATAACTTAATAGTTAGTTATTATTTTGGATTTTACTGATTTTCTTACTTTATCAGATTTTCAAATTTCCGAATTTCTGAATTCCAAAAATTTGGAAATTCGGAGTCCAAAAATTTGGAAATTCGGAGTCCAAAAATTTGGAAATTCGGAGTCCAAAAATTTGGAAATTCGGAGTCCAAAAATTTGGAAATTCGGAATCCAAAAATTTGGAAATTCGAAATTCAGAAATTCGAAAATCTGAATTTTCGGATTTCAGAAAAAAAGCAAAAAAACGAATGAAACTAAAACAAAACACATTTTTTGTCAGTGCACATGTCTAGTTACTTTGCCCCGAATAGGCAAACTGGCTGTCTCTCGTTAAGGGCTCATGCAGACAAGTGCAGGTTTTCCACTTCAGTGCTGCAACATGGAAGACTAGAAGGCTGGGTTTGACCTGATTTGATTCATTTCGGTACAGCAGGCTCTATTGAGATGCATTTGCATTGCAGTGCTGCTGTGAAATGTAAAAGGCAACAACGCCCGTCTACACGAGCCCCTATATCTGGCGTTATCTACTATGTAGAGAGAGAGAGAAAAACACGGAAAGCAAATTTTCTGTACTGTATATATTTTAAAATTTTGCTACATTGTGTTATTTCTCTTTTACCCAACATACAACACTACAGCACAAGCATTTTCCCTGGATCTACTTGAATTTCCTCTTCAATTATAAGAAGTGGGACTCATCACTTCCATCGCTCGTTCGGGTTCCGCTTGGATTGTTGCAAATCACGTGACACAAATCTTATTTTAACTTATATGTTGAGCTGCCTATTCGTTTATTGTGTTGGGATGAGAGAGGAGGAGCTCCACGGCGTCCAGAAAAACGCAACTCCTGATGTAGGATTCAAACAACATTTATTGGAAGTGTAAAGATATACATCAAGGCAACGCGTTTTGGGGGAATTGCCTCTCCCTTTTTTCGGGGGGGGGGGCGTCATAATAACCGGGGCGCCCTGACGATCCACGCTTCGAAATTTAGAGTGGAGCAAAAAAATTAAAAGTCCGCAGCTACAAATACGGTAGCTGCTGACTTTTAATATAAGGACACTTACCTGTCCTGGGATCCTGTGATGTCCTCACCCGAGCTCATTTTTTAATCAGCTCCGGGTGCAAGCGCCCGGCATCTTAAGTAAGGGAAACAGGCAGTGAAGCATGCGCCAGCCATGCTGCGCCTTGTGAATGGTTCCATAGTCTACTGGGTACCCGTGATGTGTCCCAGAAGACTGAAGGGGAAGGAGGGGGGGACCAAACCTCCGGCGATCTGAGCTGGAAGTGGGGACCTGTCAAAACCAGGTACCCCCCAGAAAAAAGCAAGCAAAGAAGCAGAACTTCCCCTTTTGGGCGGGGCTCTGCTTTAAAAACCACTTTGGAGCCCACCCCTATCCATAAGTACACACTAACAGCCCTGAAGAAGGAGGTGGTGATTCCACTGAAAATGCGTTGTTTAGGTTTACACTTCCAATAAAGGTTATTTGAATCCTACATCACATTAATTTGGGCGCCGGGCGCTCCTCCCCTCTCACCCAAGCACTTTAATATTATCAGGGTACTGATTCTGACTGGGGTGTGGGGGAAGGGTGGATATTTATAACCTAATCTGTATCAAAATAATATATTATTGCTTCTATTATTCAGTGACTCTGTAAACCTTGCCGGATACTTGCCTACATTTTTGGGTAAAGCTCTGTTCACACCTGTGTACATGCGGTTTAGGTGTGGTCCTTAACCCCTCAAAACATCACCAATGGATAGATTAAGGGCAGGTGTGCCTGGAGGGGGCCCATCCGTCCTTAAAGGCACAGTGACCAGGAGACGCTCAGCATCGATCCATTCTTATGTTAAGCTTCTTATTCATTTGTTGTGTTGGAGTGAGAGGGGAGGAGGGCCATGGTGTCCAGAAAAACGCCACTCCTGATGTAGGGTTCAAATAACATTTATTGGAAGTGTAAAGTTATACATCAAGGCAACGCGTTTTGGGGGGGGGAATTGCCTCTCCCAGTTAGGACTGCAGTATACACAGAGACGCGTTGGTGTGGCCACTGCGGCTTACGCATATATGTGCAAATGTTCATCAGTAATGAGAGTTCAGGTAGGAGATTTCCACTACAGCCTGTATACACAACCACATGTTAGACATTTGCGGTTCGTTTCGGTCCAAATTAAAATTCGGACAAATTTTCGTTATTAGAAAAGTACCGAATTGAAACGAAACTGAAATGCCGAAAAAAAAATATTCGGACGAAATTCAAATTCGAATCGTTTTAGTACTTTTCAAATATTTTTCAAATTCGAATAGTTTTCCAATTTTCAAAGAGAATTAAATAGAATAGAAAACAAAGGAATAGAATAGAAAAAAAAATATGTTTATTTTCTAGACTATTTTATTCTTTTTGGAAATTGGAAAACTATTCAAATACTATATAGGAGATTTCCACTACAGCCTGTATACCCGACCACATGTTAGACATATGCGGTTCGTTTCGTTACGAATTAAAATTCGGAAGAATTTTCGTTATTAGAAAAGTACCAAATTGAAACGAGACCGAAATGCCGAAAAAAATTTTCGGACGAAATTCAAATTCTAATAGTTTTCGAACTCGAAATGTTTTCGAACTCGAAATGTTTTCGAACTCGAAATGTTTTCGAACTCGAAATGTTTTCGAACTCGAAATGTTTTCGAACTCTTATCGAATTGGAATAGTTTTCCAATTTCCAACAGAGAATTAAAATAGAATAGAAAATAAAGGAATAGAATATTAAAGAAACCATTCCTTTATTTTCTAGACTATTTTATTCTTTTTGGAAATTCGAAAACTATTCGAAAACTTTTTAAATAGACATATGCGGTTCGTTTCGTTCCGAATTAAAATTCGGAAGAATGTTCGTTATTAGAAAAGTCCCAATTCAAAACGAGACCGAAATGCCGGAAAAAAATTTCGGACGAAATTCAAATTCGAATAGTTTTTCGAATTCGAATAGTTTTCCAATTTCCAAAGAGAATTAAATAGAATAGAAAATAAAGGAATAAAATAGAAAAAAATATTCCTTTTATTTTCTAGACTATTTTGTTCTTCTTGGAAATTGGAAAACTATGCGAAAACTTTTCGAATGCCAAAGCTTTTCGAATTCGATTCGAAAACGAATAAATGACACTAATTCCGAAAAAGAATTATACGAATAAAACAAATTTAACTAAACAAATTCATGTAAATAACGAATCAAAACAAATTTTTTCGCTCTGCACATGTCTACCACATGTGTGATGCCAATATCATGTGACCTGGCTAGTTCAGCTCGACAAGGAAATATTCTCTACACTACAGCATAAAAAGACACAACTGGGCGTGTGCAGGTCGGCTACCCTGCCTGTGTGTTAGCCGGCCTTCCCCGGATAGACCCTGCAGGAGGGGGAGGATCTGTGCATACAGGATCAAACAGCCTTTTTACACAATGCAGAGGATTAACCCCTTAGATTCAGCAGCGAGTATAATAAGCTTGCTTTACTGCATATACAGACTGATTTTACTGTTGTGGGTTTAGTAACACTTTATGTTCTTCAAAAGTGAACCCTTTCCAGATCATCAAATTCCTTCCTATCTCTCCCCGGTGAACCAGGAATGAGATCGGCTGCGGTGGGTATTTGCGCCGACCTTCCTCCCAGATGGGTTCACAGATCTTTTCCCACTGCGATGAATACAAGGATTTTGTGGTTTCTGAAATGACATGTAAATATTTGTGGTTAAAATAAATACTATTTTCTGGTAACTCCGCCTCCAGCGTGTGATAAATCATTATTATTGGTCTATAAAACAAGACAGACCCTCCTTATACTCCAGTGGAGAAAAATTTACTAAGATCTCAAGGTAAGTTGTATAGAAAATTACCCCCCCCCCCCCGGGGGCGATCTTCTGTGCTTAATGAGTAACTCCACTTTTGTTGATAGAAAAAAAAAAAATTCCCCCTCTGGGTGATCTCTGTACATTCCAGGGATTTTAACAAACTTTGTTGAAGATTCCGACCTTTTGTTATTCTGAAGAAGTCACTGTTGACTTTATAAATATCAATCAGCTGCTGCACCTGCAGGGTTCTAATGGGGGAAAGTGGCAAAGTCTGCATCCCTTTAGACATGATTTCCCTTTGGGATTATCTGACCGAAACTGAAATATTTGTTGCAGGTAATGCCCCAAAATCTGACTTGTATCTTCGTGCAGACTTCTGGGAAAATCAGTGAGCCAATCACACAAGCAGGAAATTACATCTCGGGGGGGGGGGGGGGGGTGCTGGGGGTGCGCTGTAGGTGGCCATATTGGATTTTACAGAAAATTACAGCGCTGCAGGTTGAAAAGGAAAGGTCATTTTTCATTAGGGTTGTCCCGATACTACTTTAAGACCGAGTACAAGTACTGATACTTTTTTCAAGTACTCACTGATATTTTTTTTTTTTTTTAACGTCATGTGACAGTTTTCAAAGCACAATACTGATTAGGTGGCACGGATATGCAGCACTGATGGGCACTGACTGAAGGCTGGGCACTGATAGGTGGCTGGCACTGATAGGCGGCACTTATGGGCATTGGGCACTGATAGGTGGCATTTACGGGCACTGATGGGCAGGCAAAAATGCCATAAGAGGAAAGGCTGCCTGCGACGCCCATCTTTGTACTCCTTGCACTCGGCCGCATAAAAGCAGCAGCGGTCTTGTTACACCCAGCCTGAACTATATGGGCTGGGGTAACATATGACTTGTGTAGCAACTATACAGGTTATACTGTATTATATATGTGTGTGTGTGTAAAATGCATAATATATTTTTTCTTGTGAGATTACACATTTCACATTACACACACTTTTCTAATGAGGAAAGCTGGAAAGCTGCAGGGTCCGCATCCCTTTAGATGCGATTTCCCTTTGGGAGCACCTCACCAAAAAATGACATTTTTGTTGCAGGGGATGCCCCAAAATCTGACTTGTATCTTAATGCAGACTTCTGGGAAAATCAGTGAGCCAATCACACAAGCGGGAGATTACATTTTTTGGGGGGCTATTCCCTACACTATCTGTATACAGAACGCCTCCAGGTGGCCATGTTGCATTTTACAGAAAATGACAGAGGCTGCAGATTGAAAAAGGAAAAGTAATTCCTTTTCAAGGAATTGTCGCAACTGTATAAGCTATATTCTTTTATTAGATTTTTTTTTTTCCCCCATGCAACTGGAGTTACCCTTTAGAGCAGACCTTTTCTGAAATGTCATCATAAAGCCACGTTAACAGTCTTGCTGAGATAAAGGACATAACCGAAAGCTGAAATAGAACGTTGCCCCAATATTCACCATGAAGCAGCCCCCTGCACTATTTCCTTTCTGCCACTAGATGTCCTCAGTCCTCCAGGTTAAATGACAGCATCACTCAACCACTCCAGACTGATCCACTGTCTGTATATACTGTCTATAGCAGTGTTTCTTAAAGTGGAGTTCCACCCAAAAGTGGAACTTCCACTCATCAGATTCCTCCCCCCCTCCGGTGACACAGTTGGCACCTTTCAGGGGGGAGGGGGGTACAGATACCTGTATATTACAGGTATCTGTACCCACTTCCGGCATAGATAGCCGCAGAATCTGCGGTTATTTACGCCACTTCCTGCTCCCTCCCCGCTGCCTGCTGGGAAACACACGGGTCCCAGAGGCAGCAGGGAGCATCCTTATTGCGCGGCGCGACTCGCGCATGCGCAGTAGGGAACCGGGAAGTGAAGCCGCACAGCTTAACTTCCTGATTCCCTTACCGAAGATGGAGGCGGCAGCACCCGAGGACGGAGAGACGCTTCGGCCTCGGGTGCTGACATCGCGGGCGCCCTGGACAGGTAAGTGTCCATGTTTTAAAAGTCAGCAGCTGCAGTATTTGTAGCTGCTGACTTTTAAAAAAAAAATTTTCGGCGGCGCCCCGCTTTAACTCCAGTCCTCAAGGCGCCCCAACCGGTCATGTTTTCAGGATTTGCGTTATTTTGCACAGGTGATTTGATCAGTTTCACTCCTTTAGTAATTCATTACCACAGCCGTTTCACCTGAGGGGAATCCTGAAAACATGACCTATTGGTGGCGCCTTGAGAACTGCTCTATAGAGATCACTAAATAAAAATGTCCAAGAGTCCAAAATCTTTTAGTAATAAAATTAGTTCACGGCAGGAAAAAACAAAAACCAGTCGACACGTTTCGGGGGGGGGGGGGGTCAAACCCTTCTTCTGGGCTCTGGTTTAACCTCTTGTCTACCAAGGTATGTTTATACACATCCTGGTATTTAAGGGGTTAAAGCACGCTTGCTATTCATATTTAGAGCTTACAGGTGAACGTTATCCCAGGCTCGGCCGTTCCTCTACAGCAGGGGTAGGCAACCTAGGGGGCCCTCCAGCTGTCGTGGAACTACATTTCCCATGAGGCATTGCAAGGCTGGCAGATACAATTACTGCCAGAGGCATGATGGGACTTGTACTTCTGAAACAGCTGGAGGTCCCCAGGTTGCCTACCCCTGCTCTATAGAGCCTGAGACTGCGGTAATTGGATGTACCATTGAGAACAGGAGGTGATCGGAGAATGAACGTTCGCCTTTGCAACGAATGAAGCCAGAAGCCATGTGTATTACATTGTTTCCCCGACAACTGTAGCCGAGGATGCAGCTAATCAAGCACAATCTGTCTTTAATTGACTGCAAGGGAGACATTGGGCTTCTAATAGACTCCTGATGTTGCTATAAAGAGAACTTGCTTACCGGCTCCACGATTCTCACATAGGGGGCGTTTGTTAGTATGTGATAGCCATAACGTTGAAAAAAAAAAAAAGTGTTAAAAAAAAAATACAATTAAAAAATAAAATTAAACAAGATTCAAAATCACCCAATGGGAAACAATCTGCCATAATCACCATGATTTTTTTTCTCAGAGAACAGGTGACTCACCCCTTGCCTCCGCCCCCTACCCGCCTCTGAGCACTGCCCCCTGTTTCCACCCCCCAGTACCACACTTTTTAGAGGCGGCGGACGACTGTGTCTGTGTCCTGAATGAATGGAAGCAAGCAAACATTCATTGATGGGCGCTGGTGAGGCTGCATTTGATGGGCGCTGGTGAGGCTGCATTTGATGGGCGCTTTATTAAAAAGGTGGGATATACATGGGCAGGGCAAAGGGGGTGGAGCCAAGGGGGGTGGCAAAATGAGGTTTTGCCTAGGGTGTCAAAAATCCTTGCACCAGCCCCGACTCTGTGCAAGGGTTTTACACAGAGCGTCCCCCGATCCTCCTTTTCTGAGGTCCCCCGGTGGCACTCCTGTTTCCTCCTCTTCAGTGAGTGCCGCCCCCACAGAGACCTCATTTCCATGGGGGCACCCGTGCGGGCGTGCTCCCGGCAGCAGGACTTGGCCCCCCCCCATGTCACTGGATTTGATTGACAGCAGCGGGAACCAATGGCTACTGCTGCTATCAATCTATCCAATGAGGACAGAGACAGCGGCTGGAGTTGCTGGGCTTGTCCTCGATGCTGGAACGATCGGGTTCAGGTAAGGAAAAGGGGGGCTCTGGGGGGGGGGGGGGATGATGCAGCACAAAAGGTTTTTCACCTTAATGCATAGAATACAACTCCTTTAAAATACATCCCCTGCTATAACACACCCTCCAGCATTAAAAGACCCCGCCAGCAACAATAGATCCTCCTTAGCAATAATAATGCCCCCCCCCTCCCCACCAACAGCAGATCCTCCTCACAACAATCAACTCCCCCAGCAACAAAGGATCCCATGCAACAAAATACCACCCCCAGCAACAATAGACCCGCAACCACATCAAAAGACCCTCCAGCAGTCAGCAGTAATATACACTCCAGCAGCCATCATCATTAGATCTCTCCCTTAATAGTAGATCCATCCCAGCAACCACTCCCCCCCCCCCCTGCAACACAAGACCCCCCCCCCATAACAATAGACCCTCCATGCAAAAATAGATCCCCTTCAGTGACAATAGACCCTTCAGCACACCCCAGCTTCTTTTGCCATCACATACATTCTGTGTTCCGGCTGAAGAAAAGCCCTGATAATCACTAGAGATCATTTTTAAGAATCTCAAAGTTGCAGAACACTTTAAAGTGATTCTAAAGGTAATTAAAAAAACAAAAACAAAAACAGAAACATGTTATACTTACCTGCTCTGTGTAATGGTTTTTCTTCTGGGGTCCCCCGCAGGCGCTCCTGTCTCCTCCCCCCCTTCTGAGTGCCCCCCATAGCAAGCTGTTTGCTATGGGGAACACTTGGGTGGGCTTGCTCCCGAACCAGACTATGCGTGTCCATTGACACACAGGGAGCAGCCTGGCTCAGCCCCCCCCCTCCTCACAGGCTGTGATTGACAGCAGCAGGAGCCAATAGCTCCCGGTGCTCCCTCTGTGAAATTAGAGAGCCGCTGCTCTCGGGCACAGCACTGGGGTTAGGTGAGTGTTTGGGGGGGGGGGGGGATCTGCCTGTGACTGGTCAGAAAAGCAGCACGGTTTTCACCTCCTACTAGCAAGTTCTTTGTAAACACATCAAGGGATCGGCTTTCCTAGTCTGAGCTCTGCTGTACAGGTAGTGGAATGGGCTTGGGACCAAGCCACATTCAGGTATTGCATTTGAAAAAAAAAAAAAACATTTAATGATGAATTGAAGAATGCAGAGTTGTATTCAGGAGTTTCTTTTCTATCTGTTTGGAGTTCTGCTTTAACTCTCCTGAAAACATTACAGCTCGGGGGCTCTTCCCTACACCGGGCAAAATTCTGAGCGTTTGGTCACATGATCTTTGCCAAAAGGGAGGAGCAGAGTTTCAGTTGGTTCATCCTCCGCCATCAGCAGAGAACAAATTCCGTTCAGACTTGGGATATATTATCTGTGATATTCTAGGATCAATATCATCGGGAGAATATACTATCCCTTGTTTAGAACGACAAGGGGGGGAATTCCTGGGAATGTGCAAACAAAATGATATATACATGAAGAAAAACAGATACACACGCACATACATACACACGCACATACATACACACGCACATACATACACACGCACACACATACACACGCACATACATACACACGCACACACATACACACGCACACACATACACACGCACATACATACACACGCACACACATACACAAATCCACTTACTCTAAAGGCAAACCATCATACTCACATAGGTGTCCTTTTATGAAACTGAGATCAGCGGCGATCCCGAGTCTCACCGCTGATCTCAGCTCATTACCAGTTTATGAAACTGAGATAATCAGCGGAGAACATGTTCTCCGCTGATTATCTCAGCACAGTGAGAATTCACAGAAACGGCCAGTTTATGAAGGTGCGATCTCGGCACCTCACTGGCGATCTGTGACAGAATTCTCACTTTCTGATTCACCATTTCAGAAGTGGAGAATCAGAGTGAGAAGCCTGAAACTGACTGATATTCTGGAGAAAGCAAGAAGTCTTTTGACTTCTTTCTTTCACCAGTCATAGTACATCGTCCCCACCATTACACACCCCAAAACCAGCAGGATAGGAATTTATAGTGTGTACATATATATATATGCATACATACATACACACACACACACATATATATATATATATATATATATATATACACATACACATATATACACTACCGTTCAAAAGTTTGGGGTCACATTGAAATGTCCTTATTTTTGAAGGAAAAGCACTGTACTTTTAAATGAAGCTAACTTTAAACTAGTCCTAACTTTAAACAAATATACTCTATACATTGCTAATGTGGTAAATGACTATTCTAACTGCAAATGTCTAGTTTTTGGTGCAATATCTACATAGGTGTATAGAGGCCCATTTCCAGCAACTATCACTTCAGTGTTCTAATGGTACAATGTGTTTGCTCATTGGCTCAGAAGGCTAATTGATGATTAGCAAACCCTTGTGCAATCATGTTCACACATCTAAAAACAGTCTAGCTCCTTCCAGAAGCTACAAAACTGACCTTCCTGTGAGCAGATTGAGTTTCTGGAGCATCACATTTGTGGGGTCAATTAAACGCTCAAAATGGCCAGAAAAAGAGAACTTTCATCTGAAACTCGACAGTCTATTCTTGTTCTTAGAAATGAAGGCTATTCCATGCGAGAAATTGCAAAGAAATTGAAGATTTCCTACAACGGTGTGTACTACTCCCTTCAGAGGACAGCACAAACAGGCTCTAACCAGAGTAGAAAAAGAAGTGGGAGGCCGCGTTGCACAACTAAGCAAGAAGATAAGCACATTAGAGTCTCTAGTTTGAGAAACAGACGCCTCACAGGTCCCCAACTGGCATCTTCATTAAATAGTACCCGCAAAACACCAGTGTCAACATCTACAGTGAAGAGGCGGCTGCGGGATTTTGGGCTTCAGGGCAGAGTGGCAAAGAAAAAGCCATATCTGAGACTGGCCAATATAAGAAAAAGATTAAGATGGGCAAAAGAACACAGACATTGGACAGAGGAAGACTGGAAAAAAGTGTTGTGGACGGATGAATCCAAGTTTGAGGTGTTTGGATCACAAAGAAGAACGTTTGTGAGACGCAGAACAAATGAAAAGATGCTGGAAGAATGCCTGACGCCATTTGTTAAGCATGGTGGAGGTAATGTGATGGTCTGGGGTTGCTTTGGTGCTGGTAAGGTGGGAGCTTTGTACAGGGTAAAAGGGATTTTGAATAAGGAAGGCTATCACTCCATTTTGCAACGCCATGCCATACCCAGTGGACAGCGCTTGATTGGAGCCAATTTCATCCTACAACAGGACAATGACCCTAAACACACCTCCAAATTGTGCAAGAACTATTTACAGCAGAAGCAGGCAGCTGGTATTCTATCGGTAATGGAGTGGCCAGCACAGTCACCAGATCTGAACCCCATTGAGCTGTTGTGGGAGCAGCTTGACCGTATGGTACGCCAGAAGTGCCCATCCAACCAATCCAACTTGTGGGAGCTGCTTCTAGAAGCGTGGGGTGCAATTTCTCCAGCTTACCTCAATAAATTAACAGCTAGAATGCCAAAGGTGTGCAATGCTGTAATTGCTGCAAAAGGAGGATTCTTTGATGAAAGCAAAGTTTGATGTAAAAACAATGTTATTTCAAATACAAATCATTATTTCTAACCTTGTCAATGTCTTGACTCTATTTTCTATTCATTTCACAACGTATGGTGGTGAATAAGTGTGACTTTTCATGGAAAACACAAAATTGTTTGGGTGACCCCAAACTTTTGAACGGTAGTGTATATATATATATATATATATATATATATATATATATACACACATACACATATATATATATATATATATATATATACACATACACACATACACATATACACATATATATATATATATATATATACACATACACACATATATATATATTGTAGCAGAGCGTCCCAGAGAGAGCCAGGAAAAGTCCTGTTCGGGGTTTATACATCTCCCAGGCTCCTCTCATACAGGTTCAGGGATCTGTGATCCATGGTCCGGTTCAGGTCTTGGTCCTCTCCCCCAGGCTAATTTAAGCTCACCTGAGCAAGACAGCCCTTGCTCTTGGCCTGGGATACTCAGACAAGCTTCTGTGTAGGAGAGCAAAAAGGTATGTGGAAGCTGACAAGCTGTAGGCTTGCTCAGCCTGATAGTTAGGATTTGTAAATATTGTTTAGTTAGTGCCGAGACACGGCTAGGTTTTGTTTTGGCTATTTTTGGTTCCTATTTGTTTTCTTTGGAACACTGTACAGCACCTGTATATAGACTTGTATATATCACAAATAAACACCGCACTGTTTGTCACTATTTCACTGGATTTGGTATCTGTGCCTGAAAGACTGCTCATCCCAGGGAGCTTTGTACCTGCTACCTGTCCCCCAGGTTACATATGGTGGAGACTGCGACCAGCTGTAGTAAGTTACTACTTAAAAGGCCAGTACCTAGAGTGACTAAACATGGAGGAAATCCTAAAACAATTGGTGATATCCAATGCTGCACAGCAACAATCCAATGCTGCACAGCAACAAACAAATGAGTTATCGCAGAGGCTGTTTGAACAGCTAGCCACTGATGCAAAAGAGAATAGGAAAACCTTGGCTGCGGTTGTGGAGATGCTAGCACAGTGGTCACCTGCTAAAGTTAATGTTGTTGGAGACAAGCCCTCAGCCATCCATGTGGGTCGCTTTCTTTCTAAGATGACTGCAGATGATGATCCAGAGGCCTTTCTCTTAACCTTTGAACGGACCGCTGAGAGGGAAGGTTGGCCCAAAACCCAGTGGGCAGGACTGGTCGCCCCCTTGCTGTCTGGAGAATCGCAGAAGGCCTACTATGATTTGGAGTCAGCAGAAGCAGGAGACTATGAAAAGGTCAAGCGGGAAATCCTGGCGCGACTTGGTGTCACCTTGGCAGTTCGAGCACAGCGGGTCCACAACTGGTTCTTCCAAGACGAGCGGCCCCCAAGATCGCAGATGTTCGACCTAATTCACTTGGTGAGGAAATGGCTACAGCCGGAGTCCCTGTCTGGGCCACAAATAGTGGAGCGTGTGGTCATGGACCAGTTCCTGAGGTCACTACCAGTTCCCCTGCAGAAGTGGGTGAGTCAAGGAGACCCCAACTCGGCGGACAACCTCGTGGAACTTGTTGAAAGGTACTTTGCTGCAGAGAACCTTGTCACCACCCCTACAGCCGCACGGACTTTCCGCCCAAAGCCACGGTCCCCCCAGGCAACCGGTAAGACTGTTCCAGGGGAAGTGGGTGGTAAGCATGGCAAGGAAATAGGGGGGAGGATTTTTGGTGCCAGGACTGAAGTTTGGCGTCCCAAACAAGGGAAGCTACTGCCTGTCAGCAAACCCAACTGGGGAAACATCAGGTGTTTTCGTTGCCAAGAACTGGGACATGTTGCAGCAAACTGTCCATTGACAGATGAACCAATGCAGTGTGATCTATCTATTAGAAGGCAATCTATGTTTGCTGCTGTTTCATGCGCTGCAGCACCAAGTATGGGAAAACACATGTGCCAAATGACTGTTAATAATAAGCCTATTACGGCCTTGCTGGACTCTGGAAGTCTAGTGACTTTGGTTACAGCTGAGATGGTTGAAACTGTGAATTTGCATGCTAAAAAAATTGCTGTGATCTGTGTACATGGGGATACCCGCGAGTATCCTATAGCCACTGTTCAGTTTAAAACTGGCTTAGGTACGGTGACCCATCCGGTCGGACTTGTTCCCCACTTGGTGCACGAGGCCATCGTTGGTAGGGACTTCCCTACGTTTTGGGAACTGTGGGATCGTCCCGACCCGGTCGCAGTAGCTGACTCAGTGACAGAGCCAGAACTCCTGGCCGCTGCTGACAATATGGGTTCAGGGGACTCTTCTCAGGGCTCCCCAGGTTTTCCTTTCTCAGTTATGGCAGGAGAGCTGGAGGAGCCTGAGGAGGTCCCCACAACCAGTGGAGCTGGACAGCCATCTGCTGAATCTGAGCCTACGTTGGAGTTTGCTGACCTTAATGTACACAAGGAAAATTTTGGTACCGAGCAGAGAAAAGACCCAACCCTTGCCAGGGCCTGGGAAAATGTAATGGTGATTAATGATGTACCTGTCGAAGCAGGGGACAGGCTCTGTTTTCCTTATTTTAGCAGCAATGAGGATTTACTGTATCGTGTATGTAAAAAAAAATGATGAAGTGGTTGAACAGTTGGTGGTTCCTAAGCCATACAGACGGGTGGTGTTGGAACTTGCCCATGGGCACTTGCTAGGAGGTCATTTAGGGGTTGAGAAAACTACTGAAAGGGTGTTGCGCAGGTTTTATTGGCCCGGGATACAGAAGGATATTGCGAATTATTGTCAATCCTGTCCTGTGTGTCAGATGTCAGCCCCACTACAACACTTCCGAAGTCCTTTAGTGCCCTTGCCCATTATTGAAGTGCCCTTCGAGAGGATTGCCATGGACCTTGTGGGTCCACTTCCCAAGTCTGCCCGAGGTCATCAGCATATCCTCGTAATCATGGATTATGCTACTCGTTACCCTGAGGCCATTCCCTTACGCACTGCGTCTGCTAAAAACATTGCCAAAGAGCTGTTTATGGTGTTCAGTCGAGTTGGAATCCCTAAAGAAGTCCTTACAGACCAGGGCACCCCATTTATGTCACGAATAACTAGAGAGCTGTGCAAGTTATTTAAGGTGTCGCAATTGCGAACCTCGGTGTACCATCCTCAAACGGATGGCTTGGTGGAACGCTTCAATAAGACATTAAAGAGCATGTTAAAAAAGGTTGTTGACAAGGATGGGAAAAACTGGGACTTCCTGATACCATACTTGATGTTTGCCATCAGGGAGGTTCCCCAGTCCTCCACGGGGTACTCTCCCTTTGAGTTGCTTTATGGGAGACACCCTCGGGGACTCTTAGACATAGCCAAAGAAACTTGGGAGGGGGAGCAGACACCCCATAAAAGTGTCATTGAGCATATCGCTCAAATGCAGGACAGGATTGCAGCAATCATGCCGATGGTAAAAGAACACTTACTGCAGGCCCAAACAGCTCAACAGAGGATATACAACAGGGGGGCCCAACTCCGTGTTTTCTCACCTGGTGATAGGGTCCTGGTGTTAGTTCCCACTGTTGAGAGAAAGTTCCTGGCTAAGTGGCAGGGTCCCTTTGAAGTAATTGAAAGAGTTGGGGAGGTCAATTACAAGGTATATCAACCAGGGAAAAGGAAGCCCGAACAGATTTACCATATAAACCTGTTAAAGCCCTGGAAGGATAGACTGGCGTTAACTGCGAGGTCCCTCCCGGTAACGCCTAAGGGTACTGAGTCCCTTCTGATCCCAGAGGTCACGATTCCAGACACCCTGTCATATTCCCAAAAGCAGGAAACTAGAGAATTCCTGATAAGAAATAGAGAGAGATTTTCAGAGTTACCTGGCACGACTTCAGCAGTTCAGCATGATATTGTTACTGAACCTGGGGTCCGTGTCAAGCTCAAACCATACCGAATTCCTGAAGCGAGGAGAAAGGACATCAGCGAGGAAGTTAAAAGAATGTTGGAGCTAGATGTCATTGAGGAATCCAATAGTGACTGGTCTAGCCCCATCGTGTTAGTCCCAAAACCGGATGGCACTTGGAGGTTCTGTAATGACTTCAGGAAGCTTAATGCAGTGACAAAGTTTGACACGTACCCAATGCCCAGAGTGGACGAACTTATAGACCGACTTGGCAAGGCTCGCTATCTGACCACTTTGGACTTAACAAAAGGTTATTGGCAAATACCCCTGACTGGTAGCGCCAAAGAGAAGACCGCATTTGTGACCCCAGAGGGTTCCTTTCAATACAAAAAAATGCCTTTTGGGTTACAAAATGCCCCCGCGACATTTCAGAGGGCCATGGACAGGACTCTAAGACCCCACCGACAATATGCAGCAGCACATCTAGATGACATAGTGGTACATAGCACTGACTGGGAGTCTCACTTGCCCCGTGTCCAGGCTGTCCTTGATTCCCTCTTCAAAGAAGGTTTTACAGCAAATCCAAAAAAATGTGCCATTGGTCTAGAGGAAGCCAAGTATTTGGGCTACACTATTGGGCGTGGGGTCATAAAACCTCAAGTGAATAAAATAGAAGCCATCCAGGAATGGCCACGTCCTGCAAACAAGAAGCAGGTCAGGGCCTTTCTTGGCATTGCGGGGTATTATAGAAGATTTATCCCAAATTTTGCAACTATAGCTGCCCCACTGACAGACCTTACGAAAGGGAAAGACTCTGTAATGGTGAAATGGTCCGCAGTAGCAGAGGAATCTTTTCAAGTCCTGAAGAAGGCTCTTTGTGCACAACCAGTACTGTACTCCCCCGATTTCTCCAAAGATTTTTTGGTTCAGACGGATGCGTCTGATGTTGGTATCGGGGCAGTACTATCACAGGTACACAATGGGGAAGAACACCCTGTGGTGTACCTAAGCAGAAAGCTCAATGACCATGAGCAAAGGTATGCAGTCATTGAAAAGGAGTGTTTAGCCATAAAGTGGGCCGTGGACGCACTCAGGTACTATTTGTTAGGGCGCCAGTTTGACTTAATAACTGACCATGCTCCTCTGAAATGGATGGCCCAAAAGAAGGAGACTAATAGACGGGTGAACCGGTGGTTTTTGGCTCTACAGGATTACTCCTTCACTGTAAAACACAGGCCAGGTGTTGAGATGGGGAATGTAGATGCCCTGTCCCGTGTTCACTCCTGTTGGGCTACAGGTGTTCCAACCCTGGGGTTGAAACAAGGGGGGAGGATATGTAGCAGAGCGTCCCAGAGAGAGCCAGGAAAAGTCCTGTTCGGGGTTTATACATCTCCCAGGCTCCTCTCATACAGGTTCAGGGATCTGTGATCCATGGTCCGGTTCAGGTCTTGGTCCTCTCCCCCAGGCTAATTTAAGCTCACCTGAGCAGACAGCCTTTGCTCTTGGCCTGGGATACTCAGACAAGCTTCTGTGTAGGAGAGCAAAAAGGTATGTGGAAGCTGACAAGCTGTAGGCTTGCTCAGCCTGATAGTTAGGATTTGTAAATATTGTTTAGTTAGTGCCGAGACACGGCTAGGTTTTGTTTTGGCTATTTTTGGTTCCTATTTGTTTTCTTTGGAACACTGTACAGCACCTGTATATAGACTTGTATATATCACAAATAAACACCGCACTGTTTGTCACTATTTCACTGGATTTGGTATCTGTGCCTGAAAGACTGCTCATCCCAGGGAGCTTTGTGCCTGCTACCTGTCCCCCAGGTTACTATATATATATATATATATATATATACACACACACACACACACACACACACACACACACACACACACACACACACACACACACACACACACACACACACACACACACACACACACACACACACATATATATCTATATATATAGATATATATATATATATCTATATATATCTATATATATAGATATATTTTTTTTTAGATGTTCACGTCTCTGGCTGGGTTCACACTTGTGCGATGCGTGAACCAGCGTGATTCCTGTGCGGGTTTTCACATCGCACCTACATTGACATCTGCGCACCACTGCGGGTGTCAATGTAAAGTTAATGACACCCCCAGATCATTTCACAGATCGCAGTGCGAACTATGTAATGGTGCAGGAATCAGATCGCATGCGTGTTCACACCCATGCGATCAGATTCCAGTGCGGACCAAACAAAGGGTCCTGTACCATTTTGGTGCAAATGCAATATGGTTTAGGGCCAGTTCCGACTGCTGCGGTGTCCAAGATCGGATGTGATTCGCACCGCACTGCAGTGCAAAATCACATCCGATCTCTGTGCGATGCGATTTCAGCCATACAGATAGTATTGCTAAATTTGCATTGCCCTCGGACCAAACTCTTACAGGACCCTTTTTTTGGTCCACAGCAGAATCGGATCGCATGGGTGTTCACACCCATGCGATTCAATTACTGTCTGAGTTTGCAGATCGCACTGCGATATGCGACCTGATTTGGGGGTGTTGTTAACTTTTAGGCCCAGTTCACACTTGTGCGATGCCGGACATCGCACAGGCATCGCATTTAATTCGCAGCACACTGCCATTCACATTACATGCGATGTCTGTGCGGTGCGATATCAGCTGTACAGATAGTATGGCTGATATTGCACCGCATTTGGTGCAAACACGCACAGGACCCTTTTTTCTGTTCGGACCAGAATCGGATCGCATGTGTGTTCACACATATGCAATCCGATTCATGTCCGGACTGTCAGTTCGCAGTGCGATATGCAAGCTGAACTGGGGGTGTCGTTGACAATGTATTGACACTCCCCAGCGATTCGCATATGGCAGTGTGAACTGACATGCGAGTCGGTGCGATGCGGTAACCCGCAGTGGATTCGCAGTGTTCTCGCATTGCACCAGTTTATCAATTTTTATGTTTATCAATTATGAAATATATTTTATTTTAATTTATTAATAAATATTTATACTTGTATACTTTATTAAAATTATTTTTTTAATGATTATAAATGTATTTTGCATTTATATGAATGGTGTATAGCTGCATTACATATGTGCATTACATTCATTTACTATACACCATTCACATTTAAATAAGGACATGTATGATCTTTAAATATTGATAAAAACAATGTTTTTTTATAATTAGGTTAATGTATATTGTGTAGGGGGAATTTAACGTTGTTATTTTATTAATATGTTGGGGAATGTGTGCTGATTTGTGTTACACTTTGTATTTTATGGTTCCTCATACTGTAATCCCGCTATATCACGCGAGATTATAGTGAGAGGAGCCGTTTCTCAGGAGTTCCTGGCATTTGTAGATCGCTCCTCAACTCAACATGAGAAGCCATCTACACACTTTCATAAACAGGCACTCAGAGGAGAGCGATCTCCTCTGAGAATGCCTGAGAACTGAATCGCGGTATTTTACCTCACTTTCATAAAAGGACACCATAGTGATTGTTTGTCTGACCCATGAGACTAAACCCTATACTGTATATTACTGCTTATCAAGTGCCCTCTAGTGGCTACAATTGATTATTAATATTTTTTTGTGAACACAGCAAAGCCACACGCACGCTCTATTCTCTGACGCCTTTCCTCATGTAGCCAAGTCCCCGGCCTCTCCTGGCCTAATGGTGACCTCCAAAGTCAGGGACAGCTGACACCCTTCTGTGTAAAGTGGGTTACTAGGCATGGTGGGTGTAATGCAAAGTAGATTGATGGGTGCCAGACACTTCTTGAATGCAAAGAGAAATTTTTCTCTCTTAACTGCTTGCTGCCCGCCCACCTTCAAAATGACGGCGGGGCGGTGCAGCTCTCGTTCTGGGACGCCGTCATATGACGTTGTCCCAGAACGGCCCCGGGCCGTGTTGCTAGGACACAGCGCGACCCCGATCTCTGTGAAGAGCCGCGTCCGCGGCTCTTTAACCATGAGATCAGCTGCGTCCAATCACAGCCGGTCACATGTAAACAAGGAAGTGCCGGTAATTGGCTCTCCTCGCCTCACACTGACAGAGTGTGAGGCGAGGAGAGCCGATCAGCGGCATCTCCTCACAGGGGGACATCTAGGCATGTAATCAGGGCACTGATTACAATAAATAAAATACAGTGTCACAAAACAGTGCCCACCAGTGGCAGCAATCAGTGCCCACCACTGCCCACAAGTTCCACCTATCAGTGCCCATTAGCGATGCCAGTCAGTGCTGGCAATCAGTGCCGCCCATCAGTGCTGCCCATCAGTGCTGCCCAATGCCCACCAGTGCCTATCTGTGCCGCCTATCTTTGCCCACCAGTGCCTACCAGTGCCACCCAACAGTGCCCACCAGTGCCGCCTATCAGTGCTCATCGGTGCCACATAGCAGTGCCCATAAGTGCGGCATATTAGTGCCTCATCAGTGCCGCCTCATCAATGCCCACCAGTTCAGCCTATCAGTGCCCATCAGTGCTGCCTCCTCAGCGCACATCAGTGAAGGCGAAAAATTACTTACTTAGTTACAAAATTTACTGACACAAAAAAAGAAAAAAATTTTGGGGCTTTATTTTTTATTTTTTGTAAAAAATAAAAAACCCAGCAGGGATTAAATACCACCAAAATAAAGCTCTATTTGTGTGAAGAAAATGATAAAAAAAAATGTGTTTGGGTACAGTGTAGTATGAGTCGGGAGGAAGTAGAGAGGAGACATTGCTGGAAGTGGCAGCAGAGGAGCCTTTGATATGCTCGAGGGGATGGATCTATATCGCTCTCTCCATTAGTTGGTCAAATCATCTGGTTGATAAGTTATTTTGCTCACCGAAAGTCTGACATCTGGTTAGCAGGCTCTTTATGCGGTTTTGGTGCAGGCATTAACCCCTTCACTGGTAGATTTGGTTGATACTTCACAAGATTACAAGGATTCACTATTTGTTATCTATTATCTGGTAAGCAGGCTCTCCGTGTGGTGCTGGTGTATTCACTGTTTTTTTTCACGAGGATCCACATACCCGCATGATTTGCACTAAATATTTGTCATTGGCCAAGAGGCCTTCCGTGTGCCATCCGTTGTCTTCAAACACTGGGTGATTTACCGTATTTAATCGGCATATAACACACACTTTTTTCCCCTGAAAATCAGGGGGAAATCGTGGGTGCATGTTATAGGCCGATCCCCGCCGATTTTGTGTCATCGGAGCGATCGCAGCAATTGCCGCGGTCGCCGCCGACATACACAGCCGTGGGTAGATTCAAATATGGCGCTGAGACTGCAGGGATACTTCGGAGCCGAGATACACATACCCGAGTGTTTTCGGCGCCGCTCACAGTCACGCCCAGTCCCGCCCTATGATGGACATAACACAGGTCCAAGGGCGGGACTGGGCGTGACGGCGGCGCCAAAAAAAGCCGAGAACACTCGGGTGTGTGTTTCTCGGCTCCGACGAAGCCCTGCAGTCTCGGCGCCATATTTGAATCTACCCATGGCCGGACTGGGGCAAAGCTGCACGGGCAAACCTGTACTAACAAAGCTGTACTGGGGCAAAGCTGCACTGACAAGGCTGCACTGGGGCAAGGCTGCACTGACACTGAAAAGGCTGCAGATGGACAGATAACGCTGCATTGATGGGCATTTTAATGTAAGTTTTTTTTCCTTAAACTTCCCTCCTAAACTTGAGGTGCGTGTTATACGCCGATAAATACGGTATATAATATTTATTCCTCTCACTATGTGAGTGTCACTCTTTTTTCTTTTTATAAATTGTATGTCAGTATTACCCTATATTGTTATATTTTTTTTGGGTTAATTTTTCGTGGATTCCACGCCAATTCCACGCGAGTGAAAATTGCCATACCCTACTGTGACCGGTTGCATAAAGGCCCGGGCTGGGTTTAAGCCACCTTCTTGATTTGGCTTGCTATCCGGTAATCAGTTGGGAATATATTTTGCTTCAATCAAACACTGAATGTTATTAATTGGACAGTCGAATTGTTTTGAATTTTTAAATTTTATTAGTTTCATATTATCAGGAATTTTTTTTCTCACAGAGATTTTTTCACGGAGATATTATCTAATTATTCACTTATTTATTTATCAATCTAAGCGCGGCTTTTCTATTTTGTACAGTGTAGTATGACTGTGCAATTGTCATTCAAAGTGCAACATCGCTGAAAAATGGCCTGGGCAGGAAGGGAGTGTAAGTGCCCATGTAGTATGGGTCTATATTCATATATATAACTTTAGTTATTGAATTACTACAGCCCGGTAGGCAAGTGGTTAAACAGAACTGTGGGAGAGAGGGTTAGGGGCCAGGACACCCTTTAGTAGTCACAATGCTAATTAGCAGACTCCGAGACTTCTATAGGTGGACAGCCATGCAGGGAAAGGCACCCAGGCGGGCACCACATCTGCATGTGTAGACACACGCTGTCTCCTATGGCAACAATCTTGAACAGTTTCTAACAAAGATTGTAATGAACTCTTCCACTTCCTGAATGAATGAGTGACTTGTATAGCGCTACCTATGCGAACTGAATCGCCTCAGGGCGCTTTTTGCCACCGGTGTCCATCTGCGGTATAGCGCGGTCCTTTGCCCTGTGGGGTCCTGACACGCTTACAACATACACATATTTGGCCAATTTTTTCGACAGGCTCTAATTAACCTACCAGCATGTCTTTGGAGTGTGGGAGGAAACCGGAGTACCCGGAGGAAACCCACGCAGGCACAGGGAGAACATGCAAACTGCAGGCAGATGGTGTCATGGTCGGGATTTGAACCAGCGACCCTATTGCTGCTAGGTGAAAGTGCTAACCACTACACCACTGTGCTTCCTCCACAATCTCCTTTTTAGATCTTCACTCAATTGAGCTCCCAGTCTTTCACCTAGACCCGCTGATCCACTCGCCACTGGATCTCCTGAGCTCTTCCAACCTTCTCACTCAGTATCTTCCTCAAGCGCCACCCCCGCTGGCCTGCTCGGTCCCTGTCTTGGCACACAATAATGCTCTGCAAGCATCAACTCCGCTGGTTGGGTCCCTGGCTTGACTTATGCTGAAGTTTTCCAGATCCTTCACCGTTCCCGGTTGTTGACAATACTGCTCCGGTACTTGCTTCAGCTACTCACTGAGGTCCCTGGTAATAAGGTGGATGGTCCCTTAGTGGCGACAGCTTCACCTCTACCTCCGACCACGACAGGTTCTCCGGCTGGTAGAAACCGTCACTTCTGTTTGGACTGTAAGCCACAATTCCAACCCTGCGCTGCTCTCTTGCTTCTGGATAGGCCCTCAGACAGCCTAGCAGCCAGATGTCCCTGGGATAGGCCCAAACTCCGGCCTAGCAGCCCAGGGCAACACAACACACGTCCACCCAGACAGCTGTCCAGGTGGTACAGAACCCCGATCACCTGACTCCACCTAAATAAATAGGCTCTCCCAGCAGGCCAAGGGACCCAAGAAAATCCCTGTCCATTGGCTTAGACACCCCATGTATTCCTAATCTGTCCTTGGTATGCCCTTGTCTTATCCAATGTCACCAGATACCCGGCCACCTAGCGACAGAAGAGAGAAGTGCAGCAATTCCAGAATTAGTAAACAATAGATATAATAAAACAAAAGTGAGTTCAGTCAAGGAATGCTAGCCAGCACTTAAAGGGTAATTCAAAACACCTCAAATCAGACAATACATAAAATAAAGTGCAGCGCAATCATATTAAAGTCCATAGAATCATCTGCTTGATGAAGGAACCAATCATATAGATAAGAATAAGAAGAACCTCCTACTAGGTGCAATCTTGAACAAACGATAATAAAGAGGTGATTTCAGCCCATCCACCACAGATACTGCAGCTTCTCACCTCATAAACTCGACCTGTCACACAGCATTTGTCCCACACCTGGGGTACCGATCGTAAGCGATCCGGTCGATGGTGACATAGCACATATAAAAAAAGAAGGGAGATATTCAGCTTTAACAGAAGTTTCTTTTTCGTTATATTAAGCTGACATGTTTCGAATTAGCTTCATCAGGGGATGTACGAATCAAAAAAAGCATAAAAAACGCGCCAGACCTCCTAGAGGCAGCCACCGCCACGGGGAACCAATCGACCCAAGTGAAAGGGGCTCGGTGCGGCCACGGAAGGCACACAATATGACCAGGTTAAAATGAATTAATTCAGAGAATTGGGTGGAGGGCATCTGAGATATAAAGAGATTGTAAGATCCAATAGGGGATGTGCTAAATAACTCAGTGCGGAACACAAGAAGCCTGCATTCTATTGGCCAGAGTGTGAATTTATTCGATGTATTAATGCGTGACTGTGCCTAGCGTTAGCAAGTGTTCATACACATAAGGGTGCTTTTGAGCATTTTGTTACGCACAAAATCTCCTCTCCTGAACGTGACATTGGTGGTAGTGGGGGGGGGGGGGGGGGGCTCTGCCTCTGTAAACCCCTATAGTGTGCATGGACACATAATCTAACATAGAGAGGCATTTAGAGACACAGATAAATAAAAAAATGAAAAACACCTGTAAAAGCAGCATTTTTTTGAGCTCAGGTTTGCATGAGCCCTACTGTGACAAAAACACAAATTCACACCCACCCCTTACAGTGCGTTAAGCCGCGTGCTCATGTACATTGCCTTAAGGTAGCCCATTCAAATGAATAGGCTGCCAACGTACCAGAATGGATTTTTTTAAACCTAGTACACCACAATCTATGGTATCTTGATAAAGAGGTCCACGCCCCCAGAAACGCGTTGTCCCAGCACAACAATCTGGTTCGCGTCACCCCAGAGGTCTCCCTTGCTCGTTCTGCGTGGCACCCTGTTGCTCATAGCCACGTACATGCCCTGTGGTGACCGCCAATCTATCTACTCGGTGGAGAGAGCGGCTGCTCATACCTCCCAACTTTTTGAGAAGGGAACGAGGGACACCTATTAGCAAAAAGGTATGCAGGCATAGGACACACCCCCTTAAAAGAGAATTGTACAAAAAAAAAAAAATTAGTTAACCACTTGCTTACTGGGCACTTAAACCCCCCTCCTGTCCAGACCAATTTTCAGCCTTCAGCGCTGACACACTTTGAATGACAATTGCGCGGTCATACAACACTGTACCCAAATGAAATTTTTATACTTTTTTTTCCCACAAATAGAGCTTTCTTTTGATGGTATTTGATCACCTCTGCGTTTTTTATTTTTTGTTAAAAAAATTGAAAAAGACAGAATTTAAAAAAAAAAAATTATATATTTTTTATATTTTGTTATAAATTTTTGCAAACAGGTAATTTTTCTCCTTCGTTGATGTACGCTGATGAGGCGGCACTGATGGGCACCGATAGGTGGCAGTGATGGGCACTGATGGGTGGCGGTGATGGGCACTGATTGATGGCAGCACTGCTAGGTGGCACTGATAGGTGGCACTTGTGGGCATTGTTGGTGGCACTTGTGGGCATTGTTGGTGGCACTTGTGGGCATTGTTGGTGGCACTTGTGGGCACTGGCAGGTGGCAATAACAAATGGCACTTGGAGGCACAGATGAGGCATCTGTGCCTCCTTCCTCTTCGGGACCGATGTCCCTTTCACATAAGCCGGTGATCGGCTTTTTTTTCCTCCTCACGCTCTCAGCGTGAGGAGAAAACGAAACCGATCACCGAGTCTTGTTCACATCATGTGATCAGCTGTCATTGGCTGACAGCTGATCACATGGTAAGGGGCCGGGACCGGCCCCTTACTCGGATCTGTGATCATCCGAGTCTCCGTGACTCGGTGATCCCAGCGCGCACACCACGCGCCCTGCAGGGAGTGCGCGGTGCGCGTGTACAGGGGATGACGTCCTATGACGTCCTCCCGGAGATTGAGGTCCGCGCTGTAGCAGTCATTCGGCTATGGCCCGGACCTCAAGTGGTTAAACCCACAAGTGATTTTTACCACTACTATTCCTTTATATTGGCTTTTGAAATTTACAAATGCAGCAATTTAGAAATAGGATGAAAGGTTTATCACTGGGAAACCCTTTTTGAAAGATAAAAAAAATGCATTTTATATACAACTCTATAGATCAGACCAAAATGAGGGACAAATGAGGAGGAAAGAGGGACAGAGGGACTTTGTTCCATATCCGAGACAGTTCCTTCAAAATCCGGGACAGTCCCTTTGAAATCCGGGACTGTTGAGAGCTATGCACCCTGGCCTGGGGCTCAGCTTATAGCTGTAGTGACCACAAGGGGCCGACATTGCTGGCCTCCTGAGGCTCCTATAAAACCTGACTGTGCTCGGCTTCTGTACATTTTTACATCACTGACCCGGAACAAGCAGATTAGAAGGTCATAGTGAAGACACAACTCCCTATCTGCATACAAAGTCTGCGCTTCAGCTAAAGTCACAGGATCAAGTAGGACAGCCAGGCAACCAGCATTTTGAGATGGAAAGCGGTGGCAAATGGCAGCCTCCATATAGTCTCGCTACTTGTTTCCTCTAAAGTAGTCAACATAAAATAAAACATTGCGCATCCTGCTGGGAAAAAAACTGTTGAAGTGAATGCCAAGCACACCCTGAATGCTGCATGGAAGCATACTCTACTCCACTCATTTAGGGCAAATTCGCAGTGCGGTGACGGGCATTTTATTGCATTGTGAAGCACCTGTCACCACAAAGACACACAGAAAGTGATTGTTTTCTGTGTGTCTCATTCACTCTGCAATGCAGTACAGATACATAGCTCCCAATTGTCCCTGATATGGAACAAGGTCCCTCTGTCCCTATATTCCTCCTCATTTATCCCTCATTTTGGTCTGATCTATATAGATGTTTTTAAAATGCACTTTTTATCTATGAAAAAGTGTTTTCCAGCATTAAACCTTTCATCAGATTTCTAAATTTCTGCATTTGTAAATTCCAAAAGCCAATATAAAGGAATAGTAGTGGAAAAAAGCACTCGTGGGTTTAACCAATCTTGTTTTTTTTTGTTGTACAATTCTCCTTTAAGGGGGCGTGTCAAGGGGTGTGTCCTATGCCTGCATACTTTTGCTGATAGGTGTCCCTCATTCCCATCTCAAAAAGCTGGGAGATATGCAGATATGTGCTGCAACGTGGTGCGATAAAATGCATACTCATATTTGCTGCATCGTGAAAACATCAGTCACTGCAAGGACACGCAGAGAGCAATTGTTTTCTGTGTGTCCCCATTCACACTGCAACGGAGTACAGAGCTACATTGCAGCATGCTGCAATTAAATGCACATATGCTGCATTGTACCGCAGCGTGCTGTACAAAATCACATGCTACTGCACACTGCACCATGCTGCTGTACAGTGACATGAATTAAGTGCACTTTTGTACATTTAAAAAAAAAATTGGTACAAAAAAAAAAAAAAAAAACCCTGTATGTGATGCTCTAAATTGTGCACCACACTGCCCCCTACTGCTCTTGGGAACGTACTGCTGCTGGAGAGGTAAAGCCTTTCGGCAGCTATCTGTTCTAGTGTGTATTCTCCCTAAATCCTTTCTTTATACGGCATTTGAAAAATAGGGCCCCGTGCACACGAGAATGCAAAAAAATAAATAAATAACCTCTTTTAGAAGTGTCGGGCTTTTTTTTTCGTCTTTTGAATGCAGCTGCTTGTTAGCTAATCTACCCATGCACATGCGTAAACCACTTCAGCTCCAGGAGATTTACAGCCCCTTTCATGACCAGGCCATTTTTTGCGATACGGCACTGCGTTATTTTAACTGAAAATTGCGCTGTCGTGCGACACTGCACCCAAATAAAAAGTATGTCCTTTTTTTCCACACAAATAGAGCTTTCTTTTGGTGGTATTATTTGATCACCTCTACATTTTTAATTTGTTTTGCGCTATAAACAAAAAAAGGCTGACAATTTTAAAAAAATTAAATAAAAAAAAAAAAAAAATAAAAAATAAAAAAAACACCAATATGTTTTTACTTTCTGCTATAAAACATATCCAATTAAAAAAAAGTTAAAAAAAATTAAAAAAAATCTAATTTCTTCATAAATTTAGGCCAATATGTCATTGCGACCGTCGGCCACGAGCACCGGCACCCCCGCAGTGCAGCGCGCGCGCGCCTGCTATCCCAATCCCGCAAGCCGACGTATTGCTATGACGGTTCGTGGGATCGTGCTGACCTGCCGCTGTATAATGACGGCGGCTGACGGCAAGGGGTTAAGCGGCGCTTTTCGGCCACTAACAGGGTGCTTTTAACATCAAAGAAGGGGTTAAAAGCACCCGCGTTGCGGCGCTTCCAAATCGCTTTTTAGGTGCTTTGGAAGAGCTGCCCATTCATTTCAATGGGCAGGGCGGTTTGGGAGAGGTAAATACAGCGCTCCCAAACCACCCCAAAGATGCTGCTTGCAGGACTTCTCCCTAACGTCCCGCAAGCGCACCGCCCCCCAGTGTGAAAAAAGTCACACGGAAAGGAATGGGAGGCGCTTTACAGGTGCTATTTCTAGTGCTTAAACGCCTGAAAAACGCCTCAGTGTGAAAGGGGTCTTAATGCGTAAATGTGCATAAATGCATTCTAAGTGGCTAGAACAAATATTCCAGCCAATAGAAAGAGTTTATGCACATGGACACTTGTCACTACATGCCAAAACGAGCACCCTTGACAGAAAGATCCAGAACACAGCGGAGTATTTAATAGATTGCATTACGTCGGCTTATTCTGACACTCATTTACAGCATGCTCGTTCCATCTCTAGGACTCAAAACTATTAAAACGTCAGCCACAACCAGACAAATAGTATTTTTTTTAAAAGGAGGTTTGGAAATATCACCCCCATAACTTTCCTCAAGACAGGGTCACTTTATACAAAGTATACAATCAGGGAATAGGAATGAATTACAATCGAGAGAGATATTCTTTTTGTCCACTAGATGGCAGCCTAGTCTCACAACTGCAATCAGGAGCAGATTCCTGCACTGCACAGACTTCTTATAACACACAAGATATTTTACAGGTTTGATCCAAACTACAATATTATTGGGATTTGTTCTTCAGTTTATTATAGGGTTGGCGCCAAGGAAATCATATCTTTATTCCTCTGTGTCATATCGTACATGTATGACCTGCTGGTTTATAGTACAGACATAATATGGCCCTCCTCAACCATGTTATCCCCGGTGAAGCCTTAAAAACAAAAATTTAAGATCTCAGAGAAACCCTAAAATAAATTTTCTCATCTACAACTCACTCTGACATTAGTCTGATTGGCGAGTTGTACATATAACAAGCATATAATAAAACATAAATAAATAAAACAGAATAAAAAAAATAAAACAGAATTGCATGCTGAATATCTGAATGACAAGTCACAAAAGGCCTCATTCACACGGGTGTACCAATTTGCACAGTTATTTTTTATTTTTTTTGGAGTCCGCGGTGTGGAGCGCTATTGTTTACTTGGAGTAAGCCGGACCAATAAAAAACTTCGCAAGAAAGTGGATTTTTAAATTAAAAATACAAAATATAAAACAATAGTAGAACCACGAAAAGTCGGCAACAAGGTGAAAGTGAAGAAAATTCTTCTTCTTTATTAATACAAGGAGTAAAAACGTTCCACATGACAAGCAACGCTAACGTGTTTCAGAAGGTCTTCATAGACTGAAACGCGTTAGTGTTGCTTGTCTCAAGGAAAACTTTTACTCCTTATTAAAAAAAAAAAGGAAAAAAAAAATTTCACTTTCACCTTGTTGCTGACTTTTCATGGTTTTGTTGTTTATGCAAGCAGCCGGAGTCTGCTAGTCTGGCCCGGTGATAAAACAGCCCCAGCCTGGGAGGTGTTGGATCGGGTTGCAGCACCTCACTTTGGTCTCGATTTATAATCAGTATATTAAAATGTGCAAATGGTGCTGAAATACTTTGAATAATCTATTGAGATGTGAAATAAATAAAACATGGGATATAAACCCCAACATCCTTAGCCCCCATACAGAATATGCATATACTGTATATAAAAGCCCAATCCAATAGTGTTCCCTGTGCACAGTCCTGTAATAATGTGCAATGTGTTCTCAGTAATATCAGCCCACAGAGTCTCTCTTACCGGCCTCTCACTCTCTCCACCACACCTCTGATTGGAATCCCTCTCAGTTTTGGCAATAAAGCAGACAAAACATAACCCCCCATAGTGTAAATCCGGATACATTATAATAATAAAAATATTATAATAAAACCCACAATACGAAATGCTCTCAGAGTACTAAGCAATGCGTTTGTGCAAACCCCACTGACCGCTCTAATTCCATGTATATGTGACTTTGGAGTTACGTAATGACATCAATGGGTATCTGCTTACTCAACTTGTTTTGTCACGAATGACTTCATCAGGAGTGGAATCAAAAATCATGAAGAAGTCACCCAAATATGGAGGATGTCAATTGTAACGCCCACATATGGAGAAAGCCATTGTGACTCCCGCAGTGCATTTCTGCAACCCCTGCTCTAATTCCATCTATATGGGAGTATTGTTACGTAATGAAATCAGTGGGTCTCTGCCCACTTGTTTTGTGATAAATGACTTCATCAGGAGTGGAATCAACAATCCTGAAGAAGTCATTGTGACTGCCGCATACCGAGATAGTCATTGTGACCCCCAAAATACGGAGGAAGTCATTGTGACTCTCACAATGCATTTCAGCAACCCCTGCTCTATTACCCTTTATATGGGAGTTTTGAGTTACGCAATGACGTCAGCAGGTCTCTGATCACTCAACTTGTTTTCTAATGAATTACTTCATCAGGAACGGAGTCTCCAATCCTAATAAAGTCATCAAATCTACCAAATATGGAGGGTGTCAATCGTGACCTCCAAATATGGAGAAAGCCATTGTGACTCTTACAATGGATTTCTGCAATCCCAGTGACAGCTCTATTTCCATGTACTATATGGGACTTTTGAGTTACATAATGACATCAGCATGTCTCTGCCCACTTGTTTGGTCATCAATGACTTAAACAGGAGTGGAATCAACAATCCTGAAGGAGTCATTGTGACTCGCAAAATACGGAGGAAGTCATTGTGACTCGCAAAATACGGAGGAAGTCATTGTGACTCGCAAAATACGGAGGAAGTCATTGTGACTCGCAAAATACGGAGGAAGTCATTGTGACTCGCAAAATACGGAGGAAGTCATTGTGACTCGCAAAATACGGAGGAAGTCATTGTGACTCGCAAAACACGGAGGAAGTCATTGTGACTCGCAAAACACGGAGGAAGTCATTGTGACTCGCAAAACACGGAGGAAGTCATTGTGACTCGTAAAACACGGAGGAAGTCATTGTGACTCGCAAAACACGGAGGAAGTCATTGTGACTCGCAAAACACGGAGGAAGTCATTGTGACTCGCAAAACACGGAGGAAGTCATTGTGACTCGCAAAACACGGAGGAAGTCATTGTGACTCGCAAAACACGGAGGAAGTCATTGTGACTCGCAAAACACGGAGGAAGTCATTGTGACTCGCAAAACACGGAGGAAGTCATTGTGACTCGCAAAACACGGAGGAAGTCATTGTGACTCGCAAAACACGGAGGAAGTAATTGTGACTCCCAAAACACGGAGGAAGTAATTGTGACTCCCAAAACACGGAGGAAGTAATTGTGACTCCCAAAACACGGAGGAAGTAATTGTGACTCCCAAAACACGGAGGAAGTCATTGTGACTCCCACAGTCAATTTCTGCAACCCCACCGACAGCTCCAATTCCATCAACTTTAGAGTTACGTAATGGCATTAGCAGGTCTCTAACCACTCAACTTGTTTTGTCATGAATGACTTATGGCCCGTACACACGATCCGAATATCGTACGAAAACGGTCGTCCGAGGAAGGATCGAACGATATTCGGATCGTGTGTACACTACTTTCGACAGCCGATCACGACCGTTCATCCGATATTATTCGATCGGACATGCACGAAAATTTTCCTCGTACGATTCCAGATCGTACGATTTTCGTTTAGTCAGTATAGTTGTCGTCCGAAAATACAATACAAATACATTACAACACATGACATCACTTCCCATTTTTTTTGTCTGTCGTACGAGAATTTTCGTGACTTTATTTATCTATTCAATTTCTACTTGCGACTTTAAGCGAGAACAGTCGTACGATCGGTCGTACGATATTCGGATCGTGTGTACGGGCCATTAATCAGGAACGGAGTCGCCAATCCTGATGAACTCAGTCTCCCAAATATGGAGAAAGTCAATATGCCCCCCAACTCTCACAATGCATTTCTACAACCCCACCGACAGCTCTATTTCCATTTACTATATAGGACTTGTAAGTTACATTATGACATCGGCGGGTCTCTGCCCACTCAACTTGTTTTGTCATAAATTACTTCATCAGGAGTGGAATCAACAATCCTGAAGAAGTCATTGTGTCTCACAATTATGGAGGAAGTCATTGTGACTCCCAAAATGTGGAAGAAATCATGTTGACTCCCAAAAATGGAGAAAGTCATTGTGACTTACACAGTGCATTACTGCAACCTCAGTTACGTAATGACGTTAGCGGGTCTCTATCCACTCAACTTGTTTTTTTCATGAATGACTTCATCAGGAACGGAGTCTCTAATCCTGATGAACTCATTCGGTCTCTCAAATATAGAGGAAGTCACTGTGCCCCCAACTATGGAGAAAGTCATTGTGAATCCCAAATATGGAGGAAGTCATTGTGAATCCCAAATATGGAGGAAGTCATTGTGAATCCCAAATATGGAGGAAGTCATTGTGAATCCCAAATATGGAGGAAGTCATTGTGAATCCCAAATATGGAGGAAGTCACTGTGAATCCCAAATATGGAGGAAGTCACTGCGAATCCCAAATATGGAGGAAGTCACTGTGAATCCCAAATATGGAGGAAGTCACTGTGAATCCCAAATATGGAGGAAGTCACTGTGAATCCCAAATATGAAGGAAGTCACTGTGAATCCCAAATATGAAGGAAGTCACTGTGAATCCCAAATATGAAGGAAGTCACTGTAAATCCCAAATATGGAGGAAGTCACTGTGAATCCCAAATATGGAGGAAGTCACTGTGAATCCCAAATATGGAGGAAGTCACTGTGAATCCCAAATATGAAGGAAGTCACTGTGAATCCCAAATATGAAGGAAGTCACTGTAAATCCCAAATATGGAAGTCATTGTGAATCCCAATTATGGAGGAAGTCATTGTGAATCCTAAATACGGAGGAAGTCATTGTGAATCCTAAATACGGAGGAAGTCATTGTGAATCCCAAATATGGAGGAAGTCATTGTGAATCCCAAATATGGAGGAAGTCATTGTGAATCCCAATTATGGAGGAAGTCATTGTGAATCCCAATTATGGAGGAAGTCATTGTGAATCCCAAATATGGAAGAAAGTCACTGTAAATCCCAAATATGGAAGTCATTGTGAATCCCAAATATGGAAGTCATTGTGAATCCCAAATATGGAGGAAGTCATTGTGAATCCCAATTATGGGGGAAGTCATTGTGAATCCCAAATATGGAGGAAGTCATTGTGAATCCCAAATATGGAAGTGAATCCCAAATAAGGAGGAAGTCACTGTGAATCCCAAACATGGAGGAAGTTACTGTGAATCCCAAATATGTGGAAAGTCCTCCTTTCCCCAAATTTGCTCCTACATTGTTATTCTGACACACAGGCTTCTGAGGGAAACCAGAAGATTTTTCATAACAGGCATGGTCCACTGTTTTCACCATCAGGAAACCCACCCCCCCCCAAAAAGAAAACACCATGCAGGAGATCAGCAGCGCTTAGATGCAACAAAGGGGAAAAAAACAATTATTGTATTAGAATACAAATGGCATATGTTTGACACATAGTGCTTTAGCAAACCATGTTTGAATTCCAGTAAGTTCAGGTTTGGATCTACTTTAAGCCTTAGTCAACACTGGTTGACACCCTGGACGGCTCCCTTGTTATGGATGTGACTCTCCATGTAACAGCTGATTCCAGCATGAAGTCTTTCATGTAACACGGGGAGAAAAGGAATCCACCCACTTACAAACCACATGAGCACTTCCTCAGAATAATTGACAAGGCAGCGCGGAGAAAGAGGACTCTTTTAAATAAGAAGGAAGCTCATGTTGCAGCGGCACATTAACACACAAGGAGCGGGCACACTGAGCCGATGATGGATGGAGAGTCATTCTTGGCTGAGCGACACATCGGGATAAACTCTCTATTATGTACATGTTAATGTGTAAGCCAAACTCATGGCTAATTCTCCCTGAGTAACAATCACCGCCATGAATGGGAGTCAATGTATGACTAGAGCTTAACTCATTTCTAGCTGCGGCAGGTCTCAGCCTCTCATAAGGACCGATTCTCAGTAACGCATTTTGTACCTGGATCACACAATCATAACTCGGGGACAAAGAGAACATTAAATCTGACCTCCGGCCTTCCCTTCAGTCTTTGCACAGTTGTATCGGCTCCTCTCCTGGACTGAAATGGCTTCCTCTGATTTCACCGCACACTGTGAGCTTCTCACAACGTGCATTAGAAGCTGAAGTCATACAGAGCGCTTTCCTTCCCAGCCTAGCTGTCCCTGGTCTGCTACTTTCATTCACTGGATTTCAGTTTTGTCAATCGTGGAGGCTCCGCATCACATCTGGATGCTACCTAGGGCGGTCTGCATGCAAAACAAAACCAAAGAAATTCCAAGCTCAACTTACCGACCAGCCCGCAACCAACCAAATTGTCTTGTCTTAATGCATTAAATACCGAGATTTAGTTTGCACACATTTGCAAATACATGCACAAGCTACAGAGCCCTGTCAAGGAACCCCGGTATTTAAACGCATACACTTAGACAGGATCATTTGGTTGGTTGCAGGCTGGTCGGTAAGTTGAGCTGGGAATTTTCTTTTTGTTTTGCATGCGTTGCCCTTCCATGTGCTTCTTGCTGCAAAAGGCCAGCTATAGGCGGGGGCAGCGGCCATTTGTTTATGCTGTTAAAATATTGGTGAGGGGACGCGCTGGACACCTTTGCTGCCATGGTGCTATATGCTGGGTGTCCAGTACGCCCCTGTGCCTTTAAAGGAGGGGTGGCCTCTCTCCAGGATTACCTGCCCTCTGCCTATCCATTATAAAGCATGTGCTTCAACTATGGAGGCTCTCAGAATTTAGAGTTGGGACTACAGAAAATACTGGGGTGCCTTGACGAAACCTTTCCGTATTTGGAGATTAAATCTTTTTTTTTTTCTTTAGAAGTAAAGAGTGCCCCCTTGTCCTCTGATGACCGTAAAGTGAATAACTCAACACCAAGTTCACTATATGGACCACTTATTTATACATGATGATCATATCCCCCTTTATTCTCCTCTTCTGCAGGGAGAATAAAATCAGTTCCTCTAATCTTTCCTCATAGCTGAGCTCCTCCATGCCTCCTTTCAGTTTGGTTGCCCTTCTCTGCACTTTCTCCAGTTCCGATATCCTTTTTGAGAACAGGAGCCCAAAACTGAACTGCATATTCCAGATGAGGTCTTACTAATGATTTGTACAGGGAGGTAAAATGATATATCTCTCTCTCTCTCTCTCTCTCTGGAGTCCATACCTCTCCTAATACAAGAAAGGACTTTGCTGGCTTTGGAATCTGCAGCTTGGAATTGCATGTTATTATTGAGCTTATGATCGACCAAAACCCCCCCAGATCCTTCTCCACCATGGATTCCCCCAGTTGTACTCCCCCTAGTATATATGATGCATATTCTTAGCCCCCAAGTGCAGAACTTTACATTTATCAACATTAAACCTCATCCGCCACTTAGTTGCCCAATTAGACAAGAGCATTGAGGTCGGCTTGTAAATTGGAGACCTCCTGTGAGGACGTTATTCCACTTGCAAATGTGTGCAAACAAAACCCCTGTTTTTAACACATACTGTTAGATAGAATAATTCTGTTGGTTGTAGGCTGATCAGTAAATTAAGCTGGGAATTTCTTTGGTTTTGTTTTGCATGCGTCGCCCTTCCATGTGCTCCTTGCTGCAAAGGCCAGTTATAGGGCGAGGGCAGCGGCCATTTGTCTGTACTGAATGCAAATGAAGCCTGCCTAGGAACACTGACTCCTCCTGATTGACATCCATCTATTAAGGCATTTTAATATCTGTATTCTGATGTTTGCACAATACACTGTATTGTCAAAAAAATTGGGACGCCTGCCTTTACACGCACATGAACGGCATCCCAGTTTTAGTCCGTAGGGTTCAATATTGAGTTGGTCCACCCTTTGAAGATATAACAGCTTCAACTCTTATGGGAAGGCATTCCACAAGGTTAGTGTGTCTATGGGAATGTTTGACCATTCTTCCAGAAGCGCATTTCTGAGGTCAGGCACTGAAGTTGGATGAGAAGGCCTGGCTCGTAGTCTCTACTCTAATTCATCCCAAAGGTGTTCTATCAGGTTGAGGTCAGGACTGTGCAGGCCAGTCAAGTTGATCCACCCCAAACTTGCTCATCCATATCTTCATGGACCTTGCTCCGGCCAATTCCCTGGGGAAGCGTGCCCACTAGGTGGAGGGCGTGGGGGGGGTCCATAAATATTCTAAGGTCTGCCAGCAAGGTGCAGAGAGAGAGAGAAACTGAGAGAAAGTCAGAGGAGTCATTCTGCACACTGAGTGTCACGTACCTGAAGGGAGACTGAAATGACGAGGTCGGCCTCTCATATCTCTAGCCCTGGTCCCGCTGAGAGTGGAACAGAAGAAGCAAAGGGACAGAAGGAAAACGAGTGCCTGCAGATGAAGACCTGGAAACTTGTAGCAGGAAGTCGCAGCTGGTCGCAGGAACGTAGTCGCAGACACTCAGATGGCAGTGTTGAGCCAAGCAGGGAACAGGAGCAAGGTCACAAGGATAGCCTGGTTCGGTAGCAGATGGGCAGCAAGGTACCAAGGCGTCAGGCAGAAGCAAGGTCAAATGGGAAGCCGGGATCAGGAGCCAGTAATCAAAGTATAGCAGAGTCCAGAGGCAGGGTCAAGGAAAGCCAAGTTCAGCAATAGGGATCAAACAGGATAATCACAGGATTCAAGGTATCAGGAGCACAGCTGAAGACCAGTGATCAGTGGTCAGGGCACCCTTTAAATATCTGGTGCCAATTGGCACGCGCTCCTACACGTGCACGGCGTCCGCCGCGCACACGTACCTATGGGCATTTGAAGTCGCCCGTGTGCGTGCGCATACGTGTGCGCCAGCCATTTTCCAATGGTTTCCTTACACTGAGTGAGCACTTGATCCTGCTATACAGAGAAGTGACTGTGGGGTGGTTTATCTCACAAGCAAAGTGCAGTGGCATACTGCTAAAGTGTGCTCAGTACAGCCAGGAGTTGTATAAGTCAGCCAAAAGAATACAGTGCAGCCAGAGTTTGTGTAATGCAGCCAGTATTTTTGTACCAAGCAGATAGAAGCCTAGAAGTCCTCAAGTTCTACAGTTTTGGGGTATCCCATGTTCCCCATCCCTATACCAGTTCCTGTTCCTAAAAAAACAAAAAACAAACGAGAACCCCCCTAGACTGATTCTTGAGCCAAAGGAAGAAAGCTGAAAATGCTGTGTGCCTGGCAGTGCATGCTGAGAGTGGGGGAAACGGGCTTATATAAACAGCGGCTCCTGCGGGGCTAGGGCTACATGTAAATTTAGTGGAAAAAAGCGGATTCTAAAACTAAAACGTTATTAAGAAATGAAAATGACTGACCCCTTTGGTTGAACAAACGTCCTGTATCCCCTAGTTGAACCCCGGGGGGGGGGGGGGAGGGTGTTAAATTATTTTTTCATACAATTATTTGTCAATACACAGCAACTGTTGCAGTCAGCCCGGAAAATCCCCGAAGCATGGCATTATGGTCTAAATCGCTACAATTAAGGTAACTAAACTTGTTTTCAGCGAGCCGCACTTGGCGACATACTGGAGGGATTGAGCCAAGGCTTCTTAGTGCCCCCGGGGAACGCTATTCGAGTTGGAGGCAAAACTTAATTAAAAAAATCCTAATACTTCATTACACATATAAGGATAAGAATCTGACACAGCGTGCGGCTTGCTCGGGATGCGTGCCAGTGTTTGCTAATAAGAAGAGCTGTCTTTGTGCATTATTCCTACAAACAATGTCTGCCCCACTTTGTGCTTAGGGAAAACATGAAGAAATATCTTTGGTATGAGTAGGTATTTCCTGCATGCCTTCAAGCGCAAATTTTTTTTTTTGTTTGCATTAACATTATCCCTTCGGATTGGCCATGACCTCCACCACTTGTGTAGAAATTGATATTGTCATGATATAGATGTTAGTAAATGGAGAGATTGCTTTCTCTTGTCAATGGGGTGAGTCCTTTAGAACAGTCTTGTCAAGTTTAGTGTTTAATAATCAAAATAGGATACATGAGTTTTTATGAAAGGTTTTAATTTTTCATAATGAACAATTGGTTTTGGGGGGGGAAGACGATAGGTAATGGAAGGGTCTGGAACATGCTTAAAACTGTATTTTGCACCCTTTTATAGGTTTTGTTATTTTACTTTATACCAGGAAATTGTGAAAATGGTTGGAGATTATGCCTTAAGGAAACTCGTATCTATATGAAGAAAATCCTCTTCCATCCTTTCCAACTCCCCTGACATATAGCATCAGAGGAAGGAGCCAAGTGGAATACAAGTGGCCACCCATAGCAAAAAAAGTGTGGTTTGCAACTTTCCCACTGTTAGAAGAATTGTGGCGTGCAAGCTTAATTGGTCTCAGGATGCCTGCAGTAGGATTGGCAGGGTTTCAGGATTGTCAGCTCTGGAGTGGCTCTAGCATATGAGCTTCAGCTCTAAGAAACCCTCAGTTACAGCTCTTAGGCAGCTCCAGAAACCCCAGCTTTCGAGATGCTCTAATGTCCCCAGCTTCTCCGGCTCCAGAGACGCTGCCAACATCTCCGGCTCCAGAGACGCTGCCAACATCTCCGGCTCCAGAGACGCTGCCAACATCTCCGGCTCCAGAGACGCTGCCAACATCTCCGGCTCCAGAGACGCTCCCAACATCTCCAGAGACGCTCCCAACATCTCCAGAGACGCTCCCAACATCTCCAGAGACGCTCCCAACATCTCCAGAGACGCTCCCAACATCTCCAGAGACGCTCCCAACATCTCCAGAGACGCTCCCAACATCTCCAGAGACGCTCCCAACATCTCCAGAGACGCTCCCAACATCTCCAGAGACGCTCCAACATCTTCAGAGCCATGCCAACATATCCAGCTCCAGAGCCGCTCCAAAATCTCCGACTCCAGAGCCGCTTCTATATTCCAATCTCCAGAGCCGCTCCAACATTCCAATCTCCAGAGCTGCTCCAACATTCCAATCTCCAGAGCTGCTCTAACATTCCCAGTTCCAGCTCTAGGCATCTCCAGAAACACCAGCTCCAGAGCTGGTCCAAAAACTACCGTACTTCTCTAACTCAAAAATGATTGAGAGCTGCTATGCCCACCTAGAGCTGGATAAGAAATATAAAGTAAATCATTTTTGAAGGGTGAACAATGGGGTCCTACTTAAAGTGGAACTTTAGTCAGCCTTTAAGCGGAATTAAACCCTCCTATCCTTTACAGCCAAGGAAGCTGCTACTGTTTGATCTGCAACTGCCATGGTGCTGCACATGTGATGAGTTATGACATCAGCCATTTCATGGTTTGATAGTTTGGTTGAGAACACAAGCAAATGTGACAGTTATGCCCCGTACACACGGTCGGATTTTCCGATGGACATTGTCCGATCGGAGCGTGTTGTCGGAAATTCCGACCGTGTGTGGGCTCCATCGGACATTTTCCATCGGATTTTCCGACATACAAAGTTGGAGAGCGGGAGATAAAATTTTCCGACAACAAAATCCGATCGCGTCAATTCCGACCGTGTGTGGCCTGTTCCGACGCACAAAGTGCCACGCATGCTCAGAAGAAATTCCGACACGGGACAGCTCGTTCTGGTAAACTTAGCGTTCGTAATGGATACTGCACTTTCGTCACGCTGCAATGTTCAAAATGGTTAAATACAGCGCACTCTCTTCTTCTTTATAATGTGACAAGAATTAAGTCGTTTTGATGCTCATATTCACACACACTTCTCACAAACTTCTTTCGTTACTATTTATCGGGATTCCCTCAATATATTTTGATTTCTCACATCTGACAACATATTTTTTTTTTTACTTTAATGTAGAATCTTTTTTTGTGTTTCTCTTTTTTTTGTTTTTTTTTGGTGATTTTGATTTGTACTCCCGAAAATGTTTGTGTTTTTTGTGACAAGTTCCCACAACACCATTGATATGTTGTTCTATTTAATCTGTAGGAGATTGTTTGGTGTTGTTGTCTCTTGTTAATTTCACATTGTACTTTAGAAATGTACCTGAATCCTCACCAACAAACTGTCCTTTTTGGATGAAAACACACACAGGAGAGTAGAATTTACCTAAAAATATTTTATTAAGGGGGTCACAACTATAAACAAAGAGGGAGGCAACGCTGGAGAAACTGCAGAAGTGGGCGAAGCCTTGGACCCCCAGGGCAGACATCAATTATTTAAAGGCAAAATTGGTGGCCTGAGGAGTCCATATCTAAGGGAGGGCAGTCTGGTCCAGAAGTCCCAGAGATCCGGAAAGCAGCAGATGACATCTGTGTCCCCAGGCTGTGGTCATACGAGAGACTGCATCTTCTGTCAGACCAGACTGAACCAAGGGCCATCACTCTCAGGTCTTCCTTCCACGCTTCCTTACAGGCTTTGGCTGTGGTGGTGGAGTTGTGGCAGCAGGAGGAGGAGGAGGAGGATCATCGATCTCAATGACATCCGTCTTGTGTGTCAGTTCCCCACTCTCCCCCTTACGTAGGACTTTATAAATCAGGTCCTCAGAGATCTTGCGTTGGCCCTCCTGCATGCCCTGCAATTTGGTGACAGCCATGCAGGCAAAGGCCTCTTCAGGACTGGGGAAGGCTCTGAGGGACGCAGAAGCCTCCTGGATCAGCCTGTATGCTGAATCCTGCACAGGACTGGGAGTGGCCTTCCTGGCCCTTTTTGTATGGAAGGCGGAGGGGAGGAACCTGAGACTCAGTCAGGCTGCGACTTGTCCCAGGCTTCTCTTGGCTGCCACTTAGCCCCGCCTCCTCCTGGCTGCAACTAATCCCCGCCTCCTCCTGACTGCCACATTCCACAGCCTCCTCCTGGCTGAGGTCTTCCTGTGTATGAAAAATGACATAGTTTTAGTATTTTTTACATCAATCACACACAATTTTCACCTCCTGACTGCTGCAAATTCAATGTTAACAAATATAACAGACTATCCTTCTGAGCCCAGCATTTTTCATTCTTGTCCCAATTTTGGGTGCCCACTACTGTCTATTGATATGTAAAACACTTTTTTCAATCAGCAATTAGTGATCAATAATAACATCTAATAAACATCATTTATTTATTGCCCAGAAATCTGTAGAGGAATGCTATACCCGGCTCCAGCTGGGCTCCTCCACTTCTTCCTGGCTGGAAGGCCCAGGTTGGACATCGGAAGCCTCAGCTGGGGTGGAAGGAAGAGTGGAAGGAAGAGTGGAGAGGGATTCCCTGACTTCAGTGTGGTCTGACAGAAATCGCAGTCTCTCATAGTACCACAGCCTGGGGACATAAACGTCATCTGCTGCAGCTCCAGACCTCAGGGAATCTGTGACCTTCTTGCGCTCCCTAAGATATGTGCTCCTCAGGCCACCAATTTTAGCTTTTAAATAAGGGATGGTTGCTGTGGGGACCACTGGCTTCACCAATTCCAGCAGTTTCTCCAGCGCTGCCTGCCTCTTCTGTTTGTGATTATAGTGGGGGTGTCTCACTTGCCACAGACAGGGCAGCTCCCTGTATTTGTCTATGAACAGGGGCAGGAAATTGTGGTCGTTGAACCCATCCATTTTCTCTGCAAGACACAACACAAGACAAACCCTACTGTCAGGCCAAACTCCCCTAATCTTGTTACAATATAGGCTTCAATTTCGAAGCAGTATAGGCCCAAGTTTAGATCCTACCTTCGTTAGCACGATCGGCGTCTCCGATGCTCCTTCCTCCGCTCACAGATCGTACGTAAGACGCGCGCGTTACGATTTATACACACTGCGCATGCGTATAACTCCGCCCGCCCCTGACGTTCTATTCTATTCCCCGCCCCTTTTCGTTCGGCGCAGTGGAGGAAGAGCACATGGCGGATAGACAGCAGGATCGTGCTAATTACAGCAACGAGGAGGAGGGAAGGCCGGAGCCTGAAACGTCCCGATCCAGAAGGAGATTAAAGGACTCAAATATGTCCTTTGGGGAGATGTTGGAAATGGTGGACATCCTGAAGAAGGCCGACTATGATGGAAAGTATGGGCCTTACCCCAACCACAATGTCCGAAAGGCCAAGATCATGGCGAAAGTGGTCAGGAGTCTGCACCGGAAATTCGGGGTACGACGATCGAAAGATCAGCTCAGGAAGCGGTGGTCGGACCTGAAATTACAAGAACATGAGCAGTACAGAAAGATCCGGAGAGTGCTGCAAAAAAGTAAGTAGTTGTGCTGTGTTCCTATTGTTCTTGTGTTTATTACGTTCGTACTGCTCCATGTGCTTTTAGGAACTGTTGTACAGTTTAAAATGGCAACTTTCATGTTCATGGGCACATTATTCGTTCGGATCACACATTTTTTTTTTCGGACGATAAAATACCATTGTTTAGGCCATATGCATTTGGCCACCATTTTGAGGCCCTATACTTGTCTTCAAAGAATTGGGGTGTGTAGATGGCTTTGTTACTAGAATGAAATGCAAACTAGATTCTGTGTAAGGAGAAGACACTGAGCAGCTGTTTTCACATCTGGACACTGGAGCACTAGTGTGGGACCCCAGAACACCCTTTTTATTAGGGGGGCCACACAGGTGCTCCAGTGTATACTATAGGGGGGGCTACATCTGTGAAGCTTGTACAAAACAGGTAAAGTATTGCAGCTTGACAAAGGACACTAAAAAAGCTACATCTTGAAACTCGGCTAAAATAGACAATTGTACCCCACTTCCAAGCAATGTTTCATCTTTATAGTTCTGCCATCAAATATCTGTGTGCTAATTATACCATTTTTGTTTGACATAGGGGAGAAAAGACTCGGAGGACACCCCTCATCCAAGGAGACCAGAGCCCCCCCCCCCCTCTGGAAGAAGGGGAAATCCCCCCAACACAAGATGAGCAGGAGGATGAAGACGTGGTGGAACTAGTCACCACAACAGGTGAGTGTCTGCGACCACAGGCTCAGATAAGAGATGGATGGCGGCATTTTTTAGACCTAATTTATTTTGGGGTTCCTCTCTTTTTAGATGATCGTGAGGTTGTGGATGAAGATCCTTTCACATCAGAAAGTGCCCAGATCCTGATCGGGGAGATCATGGGGTGTAATTTACAATTGGAAAACATCAAGCAAAACATCAATGATGTTATTCCAAAATATAAAAACATCATTGATGTTTTGGGGCGAGTTTTTTTTTTGTAAATTATTTTTATTAGATTTTCAATGTGAGTACCGAACAAAACAGAGCCTATTTGGGCATACCCAGGCTTGATCAACAACTACATAAAAAAAAAAAAAAAAAAAAAAAAAAAAACACATAGAGTCTATATCTATATTCCTAACTAAACCATTGTACGCTCAACCACCTTGCGACTGTTTAAAGTAGTGGGGCGAGTTTAAAGCCCCTCAAAATCACTTTCTTCTTTTGTCTGCTACAATGTGCGAAATGTTTTTGTGATTTTTCCCAAAGCCAAATTTGGAGGATGCACACAGTGTGCCAACATGTGCTATCTGCCATCACGGGAGATCAATGGACGCATTTTGGGGGTGCAACCCCTTCCTCAATAATAAAGTAGCGGTGAGGAAGGGCTTTCTCCCCCAAAACACATCCCTTGATCCCCCGTGATGGCAGGTAGCACATGTTGACATTGTGAAATTTGTGTGCATCTTCCAAATTTGGCTTTTCCAGGGGTGATTTCCCCCATCTGAACACAATATCAAACGCAGTTCCTAAATACTGATGTCTGATATAGCCTTCCAGTTCTACCAAATGTGAACTTTGTAAGATCAAGATTTGTGTCTTTCTTGTGGGTTTTACACAGGCCTGTTTTCTATAAAATGCACATTTTGATTTTGGATAATGACACCACAAAAATTGTTATACAACAAACATGTTGGTTTGTCAGAAAAACCTTTGGTAAATGCACATGTGATTGTGCTGGTATTAAAAAGATTGTTAATCAAGAATGTGTGGATTATTGTCTCAACACTACAACACTTTTGGGGTGATGTAATTGTTGTTTTATGAGAAAATGGGGGTAATTTCCTAAGGGCAAATCCACTTTGCACTACAAGTGCAGTTGCAAGTGCACTTGTAGTGAAAAGTGTCTTTGCATTTAGTAAATAACAGCCAACAGTGCTTTGTAGAAGGTTACCCAATCACGCCATTTTCTGCACTCCACACATTTCTGTCAGGGTCAGCTCAAACAAACACAAGCAGTAAATGTCCACAAAGAAGAGCCTGGGGGGAGATGCCTGTCGAGAACTTGAGGTCCTGCAGGCTTCTCCCTGTCGCCAAATACCGCAGGGTAGCGACCAACCTCTGCTCCGCAGTGATGGCTTGCCTCATGCAGGTATCCTGCCTGCTGATATAGGGGGTCAGCGAAGCCAACAAACGGTGAAATAAGGGGTCCGTCATCCTGAGAAAGTTCCTGAAATCACCAGGATTATTCTCATGGATCTCACGGAACAAAGGCATGTGACAGAACTGGTCACACTGAAGCAACCAATTCTTGGTCCATGAACTCCTCCTCACCCTGTTCATGGACTGGACTTGTGTCAAGGTCAGGACCCCAACACCAAGCCCCCGCACAGCACGAACTCTACGAGGAGTACGCATACGAAACATGGCTAGAAAACGGTCAGCTGGTCAGAACGAAGTAACAGAACGCACTGAAGAACAGCAAGGCCTGTGAAGAGCGACCTGAAAAACAGCAACGAGCGGGCAAGATCGCACAGAAAACTCCGATACGAACTGACTGAAGAGCAGATACAAACCCACAAGCACAAACTGAACGGCAGAAAACGATCTGAAAGCCAAGAGTCTGAAAAAGCGCGAATCATCTCTCACCAAACTTTTACTAACGCGAGATTAGCAAAAGGAGCCCAAAGGGTGCCGCGCTTGGTTCTGAACCGGCCTTTTCTAGTCTTGTCGTACGTGGTGTACGTCACCGCGTTGTTGGCGATCAGAAATTCCGACAACTTTGTGCGACCGTGTGTATGCAAGACAAGTTTGAGCCAACATCCGTCGGAAAAAATCCTAGGATTTTGTTGTCGGAATGTCCGAACAAAGTCCGACCGTGTGTACGGGGCATTAGCATTCCAGAAATGTAATTGTTTTCTGAAACCGTTAAATCGGTGGGTTTAGTTCCGCTTCATGATCTACTTCTGCTCAGGGGCTCTGGGCTTCAGCAAAATGGCAACCTCCAGCAAGAAGAAACAGGAACAATGCTGGAGGCAATTTACAGCACACACTACTTTTGGTAGCATAAATATTCATGTGCAATGTACTGTAATGTTCCGTGGTAAAGAACATTATTTTTTATTAAGTTGTTATAGGTAAAGTTCCGCTTTAAGTATTGCAGGGGTGCCGATTACTGACCTTAAAAATAATAAACTTGTGGGGATCAGGATTGGGGGTCCTACTGAAAAGCAACTTCAAAACTCAATATTTTCCCCCCACCCCTTCAATCCTGCACCACCATCTTTGAATATCTAATGTATCTGCTGCATATCTGTGCATGCTCAGGATTCAGATACCGCAGCACTTAAATGGTCAAAAAAAAAAAAAAAAAAAAAGGAATTATTCAATTTTGGGTGAACCGATTAGTGACCTTAAAATAAATGACTCTTGGGAGGTAGAGATTGGGGTTCTACTTAAGTATTGCTGCAGAAGTCATTTACTAACCCTGAACTTTCTTTAATCTTCAGGCAATTTCCCACCCACCTTAAAGTGTTTATTTTTGATAGATTATTGACAGGTGTCCTTGCCAGCAGTTGATGGTACCGCTTCTGAAAGGTACCATCAGCTGGTTAGTGCAAAAATTTAGATGCAGACGTTCATGGCTGATACAGCCGTGGTCAAAAGTTTCGAGAATGCCACAAATATTACATTTTCAAAGTCTGCTGCCTCAGTTGTTATGATGTCAATTTTGCATATACTCCAGAATGTTATGAAGAGCGATCAGATGAATTGCAATTAATGGCAAAGTCCCTCTTTGCCATGAAAATGAACTTCATCTCATAAAAAACATTTTCACTGCATTAGTGAAGAAGGCTTCTGGCCGCCCAAGAAAGTCCAGCAAGCGCCAGGACTGTCTCCTATAGTTGATTCAGCTGTGGGATTGGGGGCACCACCAGTGCAAGGCTTGCTCAGGAATGGCAGCAGGCAGGTGTGAGGACATTGGCATGTACAGTGAGGAGAAGACTTTTGGAGGATGGCAAGGTGTCAAGAAGGGCAGCAAAGAAGCCACTTCTCTCCAGGAAAAATATCAGGGACAGACTGATATTCTACAAAAGGTACAGACTAATAAGGACTGGGGGAAAGTCATTTTCTCTGATGAATCCCCCTTCTGATTGTTTGGGGCATCCAGGAAAAAAACCTTGTCCGGAAAAGGAAAGGTGAGCGCTAAGATCAGTCCTGTGTCATGCCAACAGTAAAGCATCCTGAGACCATTTATTTGTGGGGTTGCATCTCAGCCAAGGGAGTGGGGCTCAATCACAATGTTGCCTAAGAACACAAATAAAAAAATGGTACAAAAACATCCCCTGAGAGCAACTTCTCCCAACCATCCAAGAAGAGTTTGGTGAGGAACAATGCCTATTCCAGCACGATGGAGCACCTTGCCATAAGGCAAAAGTGATAACCAAGTGCCTTGGGGAACAAAATCTCAAAATTTTGAGTCCATGGCCAGGAAACTCCCCAAACCTTAATCCAATTGAGAACTTGTGGTCACACCTCAAGAGGTGGGTGAACAAAAATAAACCCCACAAATTCTGACAAACTCCAAGCGTTGATTATGTAAGAATGGGCTGCCATCAGTCAGGATGTGGCCCAGAGGTTGATGACAGCATGCCGGGAAGAATTGCAAAGATCTTGGGAAAAAAAAAAAAAAAAAGGGCCTACACTGCAAATATTGACTCTCTGCATAAACTTCATGTAATTGTCAATAAAAGCCTTTGACGCTTATGGAATGCGTGTAATTATACTTCAGTATCCCAGAGTAACATGTGACAAAAAGATCTAAAAACACTGAAGCAGCAGACTTTGTGTTGATTAATATTTGTGTCATTCTCAAAACTTTTGGCCACGGCTGATACAACCACTAACACCACATCAAAAACTGATAATTTTATATCAAATACCTTCATTTAAGAATAACTCAAAAAAAAAAAAAAAAGGTATTTGATATAAAGTTTCTTTTTTCATGTGGCGTTCGTGGTCGCAGCAACCACATGGAGAAGTTCTTTGTTGCGTCATACAATGTAGCACATTGTACTCAACTCCCATAAGCATGTACCCATTGTAGCAGAAAAGGTGATCATTTATGGGATGGGGTGAACTTAGGAGATACTCTTTCACTTTGTCCTGAATGGGAAAAGCAATGGGGTCTCTAGGTATGATCTGTATTGCATAGTTATATTGATCCAGCTCGGCACAGTGCAAGTACGTGGATCTCTTGCAGATCTGTTACCTAATGGGCCGCTGGGGAAGCTGACAATCACTGTAGTAGCCGGTGATCTGCTGAGAAAGTTCCGCTCTGCGGATAAGGACCCCCCCTCTACTGCGCAGGCGCAGCGCCTGCGCAGTAGGATCCGGCGGAAATAGCCAAAGGAGAATAGCTGAAAATCAGCTGTACACGGCGCCTGTAAGAGGGCCGCTCGCCACGCTTCGGGCACAGCCTCGCTTCGCTCGGCTCTTTTTGATTCCCCCTCTAGGTCCACTTGGATGGTGGGGAAGGAACCTGGACCCAGGCGCCATGTACAGCTGATTGTAGATTTTGTGCTTCGGCTATCTCCGGCGGCTGATAGTAGTTTGTACTGCGCAGGCGCTGCGCTTGCGCAGTACAGGGGGGGGAACTTATCCGCCGAGGGAACTTTCTCGGCAAGACACCGGCGCTACTACAGTGATAAAGGTCGTCTTCCGGGTGCTGTGCTTGTACTGCCTCCTCTATGCACACTAACCAGAACGGGGTCGCCTACTCACCACTGCCGCCATTCACGCCTTGTATTTTTTTTTTTATATGACTGGACAAGGTGAAGAGGAGAGGGTGGTGACATTGCAAGTTCTGCATCATCCAATCATAGAACACCTTGTTTACATGGATTAAAATGCAAGGCATCCGTGAACGATGGGAGTGCCGCCCCCCGCCCCCTGCTTATTGTGCAGCGGAGAAAGCCGCTCAGCACAGGACCCAGAAGATTGCATCCAACGTAGAACTTGTGACTACTACAGTGATTGTCCACTTCACCAGAAGCTCCTCAAGTTGAGCTATTCATACTTAGATTGTGCCAAGTTGTACTAACGCAACTATTCAATAAAGATCATACTTTGCTCGCTGATTGGATGAGGTGGTGGAGCGGGGAGATGAAGTCACAATCTTCGCCTCATTCAACCAAGAAAAAAAACTTTGTGTACACTGAGGAACATACAGGGCTTTCTTTGAATGGGCACAGGGCCAAGCGACCCCCTGTGGTCAGTGTATTTGCAGGTGCAGTCTATTTTCTCCACCGTAGGTGGCGCTTGTCCGCTGTGGCAATGCAGGTGGAGGAGGAAATTGAAAAGAACCTAGTTCCTCTATGGCAGTGGTTCTCAATTCCTGTCCTCAGGACCCACTAACAGGCCAGATTTTAAGTATTACCTTGGGGGAGATGCAGACTAGAATACTGCAATCACTGAGCAGCAAATTATATCACCTGTGATGTATTTCAGTTATCTTGCAAGCCTGGCCTGTTAGTGGGTCCTGAGGACAGGAGTTGAGAACCACTGCTCTATGGTTTCCTCGGTCACAGGGAGGCGGCATCCGATTGCATGCCATGACCTCATGTGACTTTAGTGGCCATCTTGGGTCAGGCAGTGTCTATTTAAGACCCTGGCTCCCAGGTTTGTCATGCAGTTTGCGAGTTGCAGTGTAGGAACAGGATACCCGTCTGTCAGGGACAGTGGTTAGCATCTGGGAAAGGTTCCCGGAGTGGGGAGGAGTGGGGAAAGTGCAGGGACACACCACTCTTCCTGGAAACCTCCCGTTTTGGGTACGGACCAGTCAGGCCACATTCCACCCCTTGAGACAGACTCTGTCGGCTTCCCAGAGACTAGTGTCTACGCACACATCACTTTTACATCTTGCGAGTGTTCCCGGTCGAGTTTTCTTCCCTCCGGACCTGTGGTGTAATGTTGGATTCTGTTACAATATACTGTATTTCTGTTTTTGCACTCGGACTCTGAGTGTTTTCTGCCCGCCACACCACACTCCAATACCCACAAGTGTGCAGAGTGGTAGATGCTGGGTGCAAGAAGATTGCAGCTCTCAATGCAGATTGTCAGCTTCCTCAGCAATCCCTCGGGTATGAGAGATGCATACTTATATTGGTCCAAGCTGGACCAATGCAAGTATGCAGTAGAGATCATACCTCATTCTCTGATTGGAAAAGGTGGAGATGTGGGGAAGTGATGTCATGATCTTTACCTTATCCATTCAGTGAACACCTTGTATACCCTGAAGAAGATACAAAGGTGTTCTATGAATGACGGTGGTGCCAAGAAAGCTACCCCCTGTGGTCAGTGTGCAGTTGGGAAGCACACTGACCACAATACAAAAAGATCAAAACCTGGAGTTCAGCACTTACAGACGGGAAGAGTTTTCCCCTTAATGACCAGGCCTTTTTTTGCTATACGGCACTGCATCGCTTTAACTGACAATTGCGCGGACGTGTGACGATGTACCCAAACAAAATTTATGTCCTTTTTTCTTCCCACAATTATAGCTTTCTTTTGGTGGCATTTGATCACCTCAGCAGTTTTTATTTTTTGCGCTATAAAACAAAAAAAAAGAGCGACAATTAAAAAAAAAAAAAAAAAAAAAAAAAAAAACAATATATTTTTAAGTTTTTGCTATAATAAAATATCCCAAAAAAAAAAAAAAAAAAATGTAAAAAAAAAAAAACTAAAAATTTCTTCATCAGTTTAGGCCATTATATATTCTTCTACATATTTTTGGTTGATAAAAATCGCAATAAGCGAATATTGATTGGTTTGCAGAAAAGTTATAGCATCTACAAAATAGGGAATAGATTTACGGCATTTTTATTTTTATTTTTTTACTAGTAATGGCGGTGGTGATCAGCGATTTTTAGCGGGATTGCGTCGGACAGATCGGACACTTTTGACACTTTTTGGAACCAGTGACAATTATACAGCGATTAGTGCTATAAAAATGCGCCGATTACTGTATAAATGTCACTGGCAGGGAAGGGGTTAACACTAGGGGGCGATCAAGGGGTCAAATGTGTTCCCTGGGAGTTGTTTCTAACTGTGGGGGTGGGGGGAGGAGACTGACTGGAGGAGGAGAGAGATCACAGTTCTTAATCACTAGGAACAGCAGATCTCTCTCCACCCCCCTGTCAGAACGGGGATCTGCCCGTTTACATTGACAGATCCCCGTTCTGGCTCTCTTTCCCGTGGTCGCGGGTGGCCGGAGGACATTGCAGACGCCGGCTACGCGCATCAGGTCCTCCCATCGTGCAGCGGGCGCACGCCTGCTATGGCTCTTAAACAGGGCTTGTGCAAGGATTTTTGACACCCTAGGCAAAACCTCATTTTGCCCCCCCCCCTTTGGCTCCACCCCTGACTTCACCCCCTTTGCCCTGCCCATGTATACCCCACCTTTTTAATGAAGCGCCCATCAAATGCAGCCTCACCAGCGTCCATCAAATGCAATTTATCAGCGCCTATTAAATGCAGCCTCACCAGCACCCATCAATGAATGTTTGCTTGCTTCCATTTATTCGGGAGCCGGGACACAGATACAGTCCTCCTCCGCCGCTGCGCCTCTGACACTATGTGCGAATGGAGCAGTGGCTGCCTGCTGATGCTGAGACTTATGCCGCGTACACACGCGCGGACGTTCGAACGAACGGACTTGCCTACACACGATCACACCAAAGTCCGACTAATTCGTACGCGATGACGTACACCGGACTAAAATAAGGAAGTTGATAGCCAGTAGCCAATAGCTGCCCTAGCGTGGGTTTTCATCCGGACTAGCATACAGACGAGCAGATTTTTCGACCGGACTCAAGTCCGTCGGAAAGATTTGAAACATGTTTCAAATCTAAAGTCCGAATAGAAAGTAAATCAGCGCGTGTATGATAATAAGCAGCTGAACACCAGGGTCAATCAATCAAATCCCTAAATAAATGTAAAAGATGGTGCAGCGCTGAGTAAACTAAACTAAAACATCAAGGGATATTAAATGCAGTTTAAAGGAAAAAATCCCCATACAACATAAAATGGAAGCGTTTTAGGAGTAAATCAAAAAGTCCAGAAAGTCCATGAATATCCAAGAAAACTTTTAAAAGGTTCCACCAAGTGATCGTGATATCATGCTGATATAGGTGACTGATGTGCCTTTCACCGGTATCTGAAATAGCCTCTCACCTGACGACCAGGACCCTTTAATTACAGAGGGTCATGCAAGCCTTCCCTTACGGGTCATATACATGAATGGTGTTCAGAATCGGGGACCAAGGGCTCCGTCACATACCGGGTGGAGTAATTCCGGACGTTCCAATGGTGTATGTAAAAAGAGTAACAACATATAGTGCTCTCCGTTTGCCAAACAATTTATTAAAAGTAATGAAAATACACTTACATAGCTAGCACTTCTCAAGTGCCAGTGAAACAGCAACAAGCGGTGATGTGTAAACACAGATGGAATAGAGCATGCGCGGTGGCCGCGGGTGACGTCACGACGTCTCGTTCTGGACGCGTTGCGTCCCAGTGGGCGGGGACTTCTTCAGCAGAACTGAAGAAGTCCCCGCCCACTGGGACGCAACGCGTCCAGAACATCAGTCACCTATATCAGCATGATATCACGATCACTTGGTGGAACCTTTTAAAAGTTTTCTTGGATATTCATGGACTTTCTGGACTTTTTGATTTACTCCTAAAACGCTTCCATTTTATGTTGTATGGGGATTTTTTCCTTTAAACTGCATTTAATATCCCTTGATGTTTTAGTTTAGTTTACTCAGCGCTGCACCATCTTTTACAAATCTAAAGTCCGTCAGATTTTTGACCGAAAAAGTCCGCTGCAGGTCCGATGGCAGCAGTGCGCCCTAGGCGGCTGCCTAGTTTGCCTAGTGGTAGCACCGGCCCTGCTCTTAAAAGGAGCCAACGTACAGCTACGGCGATTCGCGAGAAAGAGCCGACCTGACGCAGTATAATGATGTCGGCTGGTCGGCAAGTGGTTAAGCAGACGTCTTCTTCAAGAAAGAGGAGCGTTTAGATTACATTTCTGTAACGGCGGTTCCTGCTTCATTCAGATTAACGTCAGAGGAGACAGCCCACGGGTTAGCCTGTATAGAATATCTCACGGTATTTATTGTAACCTGTGGAGTAAAGGCTACGCCATTGTCTCCTTTCACAACGGTAATGTCACGTTCCACATTCCTCTGTACAAGTGCGGTGACTGCTCATTCTCCGTCCCCTGAGACATCGCACAGCCCATCATTAGATATCCAGATATTTCTTCACAAAACCCTCAATCTTTTTATAAAGGTGTGAAAAAAATGCAGAATGCCTCCCAGATTCATAACTTTCCTGGAATCCTATTCTGACCGGCCAGCACACCCTGGGGCTACACTAATAGGAACTTTATTGTGATAAACTATGTGACTTGAAGGCCTCCCATTCCATTCTGGGCTGGTGATCCTGTCCCTACCGTCCCAGAGGAGAGAGACTGACAAAAGAAAGTCCATTGAGACAGTATAACCATACAGATTATGGTGAGAAGGAACTAAAAAAGCATCAAAAAGCTCTCCAACTGAATCCGCGCACAGTACAGTAAAGCCTTCCCAGTATAGAAGGTGTTCACGTGTCTCATTCCATCACATGTCCCAAAAATGAGAGGATTGTTTCTAATTTCGGGACAGTGAATGAAGCCATTCAAATCATTCCTATGCGCTTGCTGACCGCCGCGGCAGAGCCTCCTGCGCTGGATCATCTAGTATGGGCCAGGACAAGGGGTGGGCAGGAGGGGGATTTGTGTTAGAAGGAGAACATTTGGGGGGCAGCAGGGGGTAAGTATTGTTCTAGGAGGGGAATTTGGGGTGGGGGGATTGCTAAGAGTGGTGATTTAGGGGGATTTGTGTTGGGAGGGGGAGAGAAGATTTGTACTAGGAGGGGGGATTTGGGGGGGAATTTGAAATGGGGGAGAAGATGTATACTAGGAGGGGAAATTTTAGGGATGGAGGATATGTGCTAGGAGGCGAGTTATTTTTTTTTTGGGGGGGGCGCATTTGAGCTGGAGGGATTTGGGGGCAAAAAATTGTGCTAAGGAGGAGGAATTTCAGCAGGTGGTAGATTTGGAGGAGAGAGAATTTATGCTTAGGGGGTAAGCATGCAGATTAGTGCTCAGTGTCTTTGTGGGGGGGGGGGGATTTTTGCTGACACACAATGCTCATACATCTTGGGGGGGACGCAGTTTGACATGTTCGCCCTGGGCTCTAGATGACCTTGTCCCGGCACTGCTTCTGGGTAGGAAGCACGCTAGCTGTGCTAAGTCACAACACAAGCCGATCAGCGGGTGCCGGTCAGTGATTGACCGCTGGCACCCACTGATCGCTGAAGAGGAAGACAGGACAGAGCTCTGTGAATGTAAACAATAAAGGAGCTCTGTCCTGTATGAGATTGGTTGCTCTATGAGCTCTGTGTCTTTCCTCGCAGCTCCCTAGTTGTGCTTGTCCCTGGACTTTCTCTCAGGCTTTGGCCTTGCTCTGTCCCAACCTGGACAGCATGGTGCACCACCACCTCCCGGCTCCCCTCACACCTCGCTCTGTCCCAACCTGGACCACCTCACGGCTCCCTTCACACCCTGCTCTGTCCTAACCTGGACAGCATGGTGCACCAGCACCTCACGGCTCCCTTCACACCTTGCTCTGTCTCAACCTGGACAGCATGGTGCATCACCACCTCACGGCTCCCTTCACACCTTGCTCTGTCCCAACCTGGACAGCATGGTGCACCACCACCTCACTGCTCCCTTCACACCCTGCTCTGTCCCAACCTGGACAGCATGGTGCACCAGCACCTCACGGCTCCCTTCACACCTTGCTCTGTCTCAACCTGGACAGCATGGTGCATCACCACCTCACGGCTCCCTTCACACCCTGCTCTGTCCCAACCTGGACAGCATGGTGCACCACCACCTCACTGCTCCCTTCACACCCTGCTCTGTCCCAACCTGGACAGCATGGTGCACCAGCACCTCACGGCTCCCTTCACACCTTGCTCTGTCCCAACCTGGACAGCATGGTGCATCACCACCTCACGGCTCCCTTCACACCTTGCTCTGTCCCAACCTGGACAGCATGGTGCACCAGCACCTTCACACGCTTGACCTCTTTGAGGGGGTGGTGCCCTGAGCCCCATCTCTGGCTCTAATATGAAGCCAGCATACACCCGAACCATTAGTGTGCCTGCTTCTCCCAAAATCTGGCATAAACCACCATTTCATGGAGTAGCACAGGATCACCCAGCTACACCTGTCAGTGGGGATGTTACATAGTTGGTGAGGTTGAAAAAAAAAAACACAAGTCTATCCAGTCCAACCTGTGTGTGTGTGTGTGTGTGTGTGAGATTATATGGCAATAGTACATTGTATATCCCTGTATGTTGTGGTCATTATGGTACCCATCTAATAGTTTTTTTTTTTAAATTATCGATGCCTCCCGCTGATCCCACTGCTTGTGGAAGAGAATTCCACATCATTACCGCTCTGACAGTAAAAAACCCTCTACGCAGATTAAGGTTAAACCACTTCTCTTCTACTTTTAGTGAATAGTCACGTGTCTTTTTAAATTCCCTTTCACTGAAAAGATTTTTCCCTATGCTAGGATCACCAGTACGGTATTTGCACATTGACATCATATCTCCTCTCAAGCTTTTCTCCAGAGAGAATAAGCTCAATGATTGTAGGTCTTTCCCCATAGCTGAGACCCTCCAGACCCTTTATTAGCTTTGTTGCCCTTCTTTGTACTCGCTCCGTTTCCAGTACATCCTTGCTGAGGACTGGTGCCCAGAACTGGACAGCATACTCCAGGTGCGGCCGGACCAGAGTCTTGTAGAGCAGGAGAATCATTGTTTTATCTCCGGAGTTGATCTCCTTGAGACAGCAATGGAGTGCCATTGGCTCCAGCTGCTGTCAGAGTCCGTGAGCCAATGAGGAGAAAGAGGGGGGCAGGGCCTAGCCGCGGCTCCATGTCCGAATGGACACACGGAGCTGCATTTCGGCTCAGGTGGCCCCATAGCAAGCTGCTTGCTGTGGGGGGCACGCAGCAGGAGGGAGGGGCCAGGGGAGCCGACAAGGGACCCCGCGAAGAGGAGGATCGGAGTTGCTCTGTGCAAAACCATTACACAGAGCAGGTAAGTATAACTTTTTTTTTTTGCCTAAAAATAATAAACATGAGACTTTAGTATCACTTTAATTCAGTAAAATGCTAATATAAAACTTGCAAAAAAAAAAAAAAAATCACCTTTATGTACACAGTCATATCTAATAAGAATAGAACACCAACGCTTTCACATTCCAGGGAAAGTGGAGATATTGTTGTATTGGGTTAAGCAAATAAAATATCCGCCTTTGAACAAAACATCTTACGGCACATGGTATTACCCGGTACACCAAACAATACAGCTGCATTTAACCGCTTGACCTCCGGAAGGTTTTACCCCCCTTCATGACCAGGACATTTTTTTTTGCTATTCAGCACTGCATTACTTTGACTAGCAATTGCTCGGTCATGCAACACTGTACGCAATTAAAATTGATGTCATTTTTTTCATACAATTAGAGCTTTCTTTTGTTAGTATACGATTACACGTTATAATTGTGGATAATTCGGCCACATTTTAAGTGCAAAGCCCTTTTCAGAGCACTGCAACACTTCAGCATTGTGCATAATGAGAACATGTTTCGAGGGGGCCAAGCCCTCTTCATCAGAGCTCTGAGGATGTGTCAAGAAGTTCCGCAGAGCTCTGCAACGCATTAGCAATATAAATAATACTGATGCATTTCAAAAGGCCAAACCCTCTTCCTCAGAGCTCTGCAACACATTAGAATTGTGGACAATCTGACATGTTTTAAAGTGCTTGTAAAGTCAGAAGGTTTTTTTTTTTATCTTAATACATTCTTTGCATTAAGATAAAAAGTCTTCTGTGTTTCGCGCTCCCCTCAGCCCCCCCCCCCCCCAACACTTACCTGAGCCCCATTCCTGTCCAGCGATGTCCACAAGTGTCTCGGCCGTCCGAGACTCTCCCTCCTGATTGGCTGAGACACAGCAGTGGCGCCATTGACTCCCGCTGCTGTCAAAGTCAGTTAGCCAATCAGGAGAGTGGGGAGGTGGGGAGGTGGGGGCGGGCCGCGGCTCCATGTCTGAATGAGCACAGGGAGCTGTGACTTGGCTTGGGTGCCCCCATAGCAAGATGCTTGCTGTGGGGGGGGGGGGGGGGGGCACTCAACAGGAGGGAGGACAGGAGCACAGAAGAGGGACCCGAGAAGAGGAGGATCGGGGCTGCTCTGTGCAAAACCATTACGCAGAGCAGGTAAGTATAACATGTTTGTTATTTTTATAGAGAAAAAAAAAAAACAAAAAAACTTTACAATTACTTTAAGGGCCAATGCCTCTTCCTCAGTGCTCTGCAACACATTGTGGATATTTCTGACATGTTTTGGAGGGCCAAGAGGACAACTTGGCCCTTGAAATTCATCAGAATAATGCACCATTATCAGTGACAGAGGGTTGCTTTTCCGGTCTTACAGTTTGTAACCAGGGATTTGAGCAGTGGCGGCCGCTCCACTAGGGGCGCCGCCCCCCTAATCCACGCGCCCGACCCCTAATCTACATACAGGGCGCCAGATGCATGGATTGCAATGGGTTTGTTTTTGGTTTTTTTGAAGCAGGTGATTAGAGCCTGAGGCTGGGTCTGATTGGGTAGGACTGATCAGGTGATAGGGGCCACACTGAGGCACTGTGGTTTACCAAACCATGGGTGCAGCGCAGTACACCTGTGGCTTTCCTGCGGGTTAGCTGCACTTTGCCATAAACTTCTATTATATTCTTCAGGTGTAGTGCACTTTCTGAAAGCGCACCAAACCCGCAGGTAATAACAGGAGTCTTCAGTTGTCAGGGCTGGGCTCAGCCCTTCTTTCTCTGAGCTGGCCGCTCAGCTGTCAGCTAATCGCCAGCTCCTTTCTCTCCACAGTTACTCAGCTGATGATGATATCCTGCTCGTCAGTCCTGCCTACTTATGCAGTCCAGATCAGAGGAGCTCTGCCTTCGCCTTGGTCAACATCACAGAGACGATCTCCTGCATTCCTGTTAAGACTTGCTTGGCTGACATCCCTTCTGGCTCCAGATCCTGCTTGCTGTTTTGCTACGCTCATCTCCGGCTTTCTGACGTTTGGCTTGTCTGACTATCTGTTCCGGTTCCTGAACTCTGGTTATGTTTTGTTCTATTTACTTTTATTATTAAACAAGTGTGATTTAACTGTACTTCTGTCTCGGTCTGATTTCATGGTTTCTGACATCAGCTCAGTGCAAGTAACCCGCCATCGCTGAGCAGAGGTCGCGGGCCACATCAGAGGGCTCCGCGGGCCACTGGTTGGGCACCCCTGGTTTAGACAGTTTAGATCAGTGGCGGCTGGTGCTCAATATTTTGGGGGGGGGCGGCAAACAAACCCGCCCCCTCAGTCGCACTTAAAGCCATCACCACCCCCCACTCCGGAAGGCCGGCCCCGGCACTCGCACTGCTCCAATTCCTGCTCATCCTCGCATCCGCTGCTGCAATCTCCTCCTCGGCGGCCAATACACGCTCCTGGCGCGGGCTTCTGCTATGGGCTCTGCTAGGAGGACGGGGCGGGCTCTATGCAGCCGGGAAGGCGGCGATCAGTGCCGAGTGGCTGTTGCTTCTCCTCACGGCTGAACAGTAAGTGGGTCCTGAGACCCAACTGGCAAAGAGTCCTAAGACTCCCTGGCCAATCGGGTCTCAGAACCCGCTTCCTGATTGGCCAGGAGGAGAAGCAGGAAGACATTAGTGTATATTAGTTTGCTAATGTCACACAACTAGGCGGGCTCAGGGCGCAGTGCTCTGCGCCCCTAGCCCACCCTTTTTTGAAGCCAATTAGAGCCTCAGGCTCTAATCATGTGCCTAAAAAAAAAAAACCCCCATTGAAATCCATGCGTCCGGCGCCCTGCATGTAGATTGGGGGCCAGGTGCATGGATTAGGGGGATGGCGCCCCTGTGCCCCTAATGGAGCAGCCGCCACTGGTTTAGATATAGACTAAGGTGGTGGATTTTATGGACCACAGGACCGGACACCATAATCAGACTCCCACACAGCTACACAGAGCCCTGAGCTCACCTAGCAGAATCGTGTACAGGGAAGGCTCCTCTCTGAAAAGAAAAGCTCTGCTCTGAAAGAAAAAAGATAATGATCCAGCAAAGTGGCCGCTTCCTGCAAAAGGAAAGACGAGTGCACAAAGCACATCTCAGCAATTTTATGATCACTGAACGCCCAACAATGACACCGATCGTTTTGCAATTGCGGTAAAACATATTTATAATGGGTCTTTTCCCTCCGTTTCAGGCCGGTCCTTTCATTCCACGGCAGATTAAATTACCCACTTCACAACAGTTGCCAAAGCTCTGATTTTCTGCCTGGTATCCACCAGGGAACGGGGAAAATGTTATACAAGCAAGCTCTGAAAAGGCCTCTTTGTTCCACCTTCGGGCTCGGGGAAAAAAGTGCGATTTAGATATCGGTGTTCTAGGCCCAGACATCTGGGGGGGGGGGGGGGGCTGCGTCAATCGTGAGGAGGTGGACGCCGAGGAGACCCTTGTCACCAGCTGCTTTTGCCGCAGACGCCCGTAATAAAAACCTGCCACGGTGAAAGGGGGGGGGATTTGTCATTTCAAGTAGCCTCTTCAGCGCTTAGAGATCTCAAGTGTTGGCCAAGTTCACAAAGAGTCTGTAATGGATCTTATGAAAAGGCTGGCTATGTCTCCCAGGCGCATGCATTAATATGTTGTAGAACAAACAGGTGTACGGGGCCCCGCTGAACGCGCTGACAAATTACACAGGCCTGAGGGGAACTACGAGACACTTTACACAGAAATGGAACAAAAGAGGGGGGGGGGGGACCTGAGTGACAAGCCAAGTCCGGGCCTTGTAGTGTTGAAGGGTCTGAGAACATGGACCATCATTGTGTCACTGGGGGACTCTCTGGAGAAGATTGTATTTATTCAGGTAAACTTGTATAACCCCAATGCCACCAGATGGAATATACCGGGGGGGCATTTAGAACACTTGGCAGAGAAAAAATTCAATGTGGCCAACTATTCACCTTGGTAAATAGTTAAAAAAAAAATATATATATATATATATATCCACTTCAGCCCCGGAAGATTTTACCCCCTTAATGACCAGAGCATTTTTTGCGATTCGGCACTGTGTCACTTTAACCGACAATTGCGCGGTCGCGCAACGTTGTACCCAAACAAAATTGACGTCCTTTTTTCCCCACAAATAGAGCTTTCTTTTGGTGGCATTTGATCGCCTCTGCGGTTTTTATTTTTTGCGCTATAAACAAAAAAAACACAAAAAAAAAACCTGACAATTTTGAAAGAAAAAAGGAAATATTTTTTACTTTTTGCTATAATAATTATCCCCCAATTATTTTAAAAAAAACAAATTTCTTCATCAGTTTATGCCAATATGTATTCTTCTACATATCTTTTTTTTTTTTTTTACCAAAATCGCAATAAAGCGTATATTGATTGGTTTGCGCAAAAAGTATACAAACTATGGGAAAGATTTATGGCATTTTTATGGTATTTTTAATATTTTTTTTTTTTTTACTAGTAATGGCGGTGATCTGCGTTTTTTAGCAGTATTGTGACATTGCGACGGACAGATTGGACACTTTTGACACATTTTTTGGGACCATTGACATTTATACCGCGGTCAGTGCTATAAATATGCACTGATTACTGTGTAAATGTCACTGGCAGGGGGTTAACACTAGGGGGCGATCAAGGGGATAAATGTGTGTTCCCTCAGTGTGTGTTCTAACTGTATGGGGATAGGACTGACTAGGGGAGGAGACAAATATCATTGTTCCTACTTAGTAGGAACACACGATCTGTCTCCTCTCCCCTGACGGCACAGGGATTTGTGTGTACACACACACACACACACACACACACACACACACACACACACACACAAATCCCTGTGCTGGCTCTGGTGCATGTGATCACGCGTGGTCGGCGGCGATCATGCCCGCCAGCCACGCGTATTGGGTCCCCTGCTGTGCAGCAGGAGCGCACGCACGCCCTCTGGTGGTTCTCCTGGGCAAAGCCGTACCCGTACGGGATTTCGCCCAGGAGAGCCATTCTGCAGTAGTAAAAGTACGTGAGGCGGTCGGGAATCGGTTAAAGGGGGAATCAGGGATGGCAAAAATAGCAAATTATATTTCGGCTTTAAAACATACAGTGCAACAGGTGTGTCCAGCTTGGAAGCCGCTTCCTAAACGCATACGTCTATTACTGCAGTCACAATACTCTTCAAAGCCTTGGCATAGGAAGTGGAGACTGGGTTTAATGTGACTTTGAAAGCAGCTTATCTGGGAAGCTTGCACATAACATGGGAAGGAAGGCCAGGCTGTGAAAACATTCAGTGACACATCGACCGAACCGATTCTTCCCGGGGTAAGTACATTCCCTATATGACAATGACAACCACAAAAACATGGCAGGGTTATGTAAAGGGCATTTGTCACCCATCAAAATAAAAGAAAAAAAACTCTCCAAAGTTGGAGCAAAAAGCAGCTCTACGGCTACTTCTATACTAGACAACAAATTGGAATGAGTGGCAAGTGTTCAACAAACGTTGGTGCTGAATTGCAATAAGGGCCCGCGGTTGGGCCACGCTTTTACCGCCCTCTCCAACTGCTACCCCCCCCCCCCCTTTAGCTGCAGAGGCAGCGGCCAGAGGTGTACACACAGCCACGGCAAGAATTATACCCCCTGTAGCTTAACATTACCCAATCAAGTGAGAGGGGGGGCGCTCTGCAAACCCTCACAAATGCGTGCAATGCACCTGCTTTAAAGCGTGTTAGCGTGGGGGGGGGGGGTCAAGAGATGAAAACAGATGGTGAGGAAGAAATGTCTCCCACTGCTGCCTCCCTGAGCAGAGAGGAGAAAGTTGCTGCAGATGGGCACAGCGCTGGATAAAGACTGGGCTCAGGCAAGAATAAAGAGGGGTGAGGGGCCGATACGCGTAATGGGCCAATTTTTACCTTAGAGCGGTTATAAAGGCTCAAGGCTCATAGAATACATGAAGGTAAAAAAACCTTCTGCACAGCCCCCCCCCCCCCCCGCCAAATACTTAACTGAGCCCCCTCTTGATTCAGCGATGTGCACGAGAGCAGCGGCTCTCCAGGGTCTCTCCCTCCTCATTGGCTTAGACAGCAGCTGGAGCCACTACTGTCAATCACAGCCAGTGAGCCAATAAGGAAAGTGCAGGGGCGGACCAAGCCGCGTTGTGTGAATGGACAGACAGAGCAGCGGCTCAGAAGCCGCTTGCTGTGGAGGGCACTGGGCAGGAGGGAGGGGGCAGAAGTGCCGGCGAGGGACCCGAGAAGAGGGGGATCGGGGCTGCTCTTTTTTCAGCGAGGGCCCACATAAGAAGCCGCTTGCTATGGGGGGGGGGGCACCCGTGCATCCTGGTTTCCGAGCCAACTCTGCGTGTCCATAAGAGTTTGGCTTGTTGGCCCCACCCCCCCCACTTCCTCCTCACCGGCTGTGTAGCTCCCGCTGCTGTCTCTGAGGCAATAGGGAGGGAGAGAGCCAAGAGAGCTGCTGCTCTCGTGCACAGCGCTGGATGAAGATTGGGCTCAAGTGAGTATAAGAGGGGGCTGGGAGGGGAGCTGCATGCAGAAGGCTTGTATCTTAAAGCGGAACATCAGTCATTTTTTAATCTTTCCATCTATTAAATCTTCTGCCCTTGTTGTTGTTGTTTTAACTTTGGATAGTAAAACATTATTTTTCTGCCAGTAAATCCCTTCCCACTTCCTGTCTCTTGTCTGGTCATTAGTCTAGGCTTATGACATCATGCACAGCTCTCTCTCTCACTCCTGTGAGAGTTTGCCAGGAAGGGGGGTGAGTCATAAGAGGGCCAATGAGAGCTGCAGAGCTGGAGCTGTGCCTCTGTGTAAATCCAGGAAGTGAACAGGCAGAAGCTTCAGCTGCCCACAGTTAAAATGAATGCAGCCAGACTCAGTGGAGGGAGATTGCTGCAGCATATTTGGTAAGTACAGCATTACAGTATATATAAAATAATATGCAAAGTGGTTGGAGGGAAGCTTCAGAATGGCAAAGATGTTTTTATTACAAATTATGTGAGCAGACTGCAGTTCTTCTTTAATGCATAGAATGACAGAGAGATGAGCTCATCAGTATTCTGCTTCTCCTTTCACTGCCAGTCACAGGCTAGGGGAGAGACATGCAAGTGTAACTGAAATAGACAAGACTGTGCTGTGTGTCCGGGTTGCGTGAATCTTAGACCTGGAGGAGCAAATATACAAATCCTTCGACCATGCACAATGCTGATGCTCATGGGCTGGGCTTATGAAGCTTTCCACTTGAAAAAGTACAGTGGCTCCTTTTGGGGCAGAGTTACGTATTTTTGCCCCAATAGACTTTGAAGCAGTGGCGTATGAACAGGGGTCACTATTGCTACTCGGCCCCATGCTCCAGGGGGCCAGTGCAGCTCCCCCTTGTACACCGGGATGGGAGGGGTTGAGGTAGGGTTGTCACCTGTCCAGGATTCACCCGGGCAAACTGGGTTTGAATCATGTGTCCGGCAGATTCAGCATCACGGGGGGGGGGGGGAAGAAGTTTCGGAGTCTGCCAATTATCATTGCATCTAGTGTTAAGGGTGTCCCGGCCCTAACCCTCTCTCCCACGCCCATCATTTCTTCTTGCATCACACCCACCATGCCTGTTAACCCATTCTACAAGGAAGGATGTCAGCTCTCCCTAACCCTTGAGGTCACCATTATGCCTCTGGGGGCCCCCGGGGACCTTGCTACACTCAGGTCAAGTGCGAATGGGGCCTTAGTCACCTTGGCTATAGCTTTCTTATTGAAGAGGGTCACAAAAGGACCAACAAGGGAAATACAATTGCTGAAGCCTTCATATAAGGCTATAAGAGCCTTAAAGGCAGCGTCCAACAAAACCTCCTTGTTTCGGATGGAGTTGGACTTTCGTTCCTTCTTACAAATCCAACTTTTTACTGTCCCCGTGAGCCGTCTCCATTTCAGCCCTCTCCATAAACCCCCGGCGTTATTTATATAACGGCGTCATAAATACACGCACGTAATGCGAGGGGAATTTACTGGCAGGTAAGACGTGAATGTGTCGGGCTGTTCCTCCCATATAAAAGATTTTGTTGGTTGCATTAAACGTATTTTATAACCTTCGGCTAATGCACAGCCTAGGCAGCTGTAAGATTACAAGTCCCCAGTTCATGACCCGAGTCAAGGAACAACGTCTACAACGACGACAAACTCAGAGAACTCAGCCGAGGCCGGCCCCATGGATCTATTTGATAGGTACGGCTCATCCATTATTCATCGCTTTAAAATATTTATGGACAAAGGCCAGCCCGGTGAAACCTCAACTCCACAATCTTGTAGTTGAAGGAGCTTCAGGGTCTGACATCTGTTACTGGATCTTCTCGGTATATAAATATTGGTCACTGATCTCTCCTCGGTATAATTATACAACTAGTTAACCTCGTCTGCTGGCAATCAGAATGGTTGGCAGATGCGAGATTCAATTACCGAGTTTATTGTAAGAGATCGAGGGAGGATTCCAAGTTTCGCAGATACCTCAGAGAGAGAGGGAAAAAGAACCAGAACATCATGTCACGGTGCTGCCCGAACACGGCGGAGGAAGACGTTCTGCAGACGGATTGGGCCTTTCCTTCGTTTGAAGAATATATAGGGAATAAAGGCCTCATTCACACTAGCAGCAGCGCCTACTGCTTGAAAAAGCAATCCGTGATTGGCAGGTGCCTGGGAGGCGATATGTCACCTCTTTACCACTTATTTTAACTCTGCGAAGCCTGAATCACTGCAACAACCATTGTGGACCAGATCCACTCACAGCTTCACCGCTAAACACATCAGCAGGAGCGTGCGATACGGCACTGCGTTACTTTAACGCAGTCATGCGGCGTTGCGCCCAAATAAAACTTCCGTCCTTCCCCCCCCCCCCCCCCGCCCACAAATAGAGCTTTCTTCTGGTGGCATTTGATCACCTCTGCGTTTTTTTTTTGTCCTATGAACAAAAATGACGACCGACAATTTTGAAAAAACAAAACAAAAAAACAAACCAAAAAAAAAAAAAAACACAATATTTTTTACTTTCTGCCATAAAATATGCAATAAAATAACAAAAAAAAAAAAGAATTTATTCATAAATTTAAGCAAATATGTATTCTGCTACATGATTTTGGTAAAAAAAAAAAAAAATCCCAATAAGCGTATATTTACGCTTTTCGGGCACTTTTAACCCCAAATGGCGCTTCTGTGGCGCTTTTTTTTAGGCGATTTGGAAGCCCTGCCCATTCATTTCAATGGGCAGGGCGTTTTGGGAGCGGTGTATATACCGCTCCCAAACCGCCCCAAATCTGCTGCTTGCAGGACTTTTCCCAACGTCCCGCTAGCGCACCGCCCCCCCCCCCCCCCCCCCCAGTGTGAACAGACACACTGAAATGAATGGGAGGCGGTTTTTCAGGCGCTATTTAGAGGCTATTTCTAGCGTTAAAATGCCTGAACACCGTCTCAGTGTGAAAGGGGTCTTACTGACACTTTTGAAACTTTGTAGGAACCAGTGACACGAATACAGTGATCAGTGCTAAAAATATGCACTGTCACTGTACTAATGATACTGGCTGGGAAGGGGTTAAACATCTAGGGCAATCAAAGGGTTACACATGGCTCCCAATTGTCCCTGATTTCGAGAGACTGTCCCCGGTTTGAATCAATGTCCCTCTGTCCCTCATTTGTCCCTCATTTTGGTCTGATCTATATAGTTGTATATAAAATGCACTTTTTATCTTTCAAAAAGTGTTTCCCAGCGCTAAACCTTTCATCTGATTTCTAAATTGCTACATTTGTAAATTTTAAAAGCCAATATAAAGGAATAGTAGTGGTAAAAAAAGCACTTGTGGATTTAATTAACATTTTTTTTTGGTTAATTCTCCTTTAAGGGGGTGTGCCAGGAGGCGTGTCCTATGCATAAATTTGCCAGTAGGTGTCCCTCATTCCCATCTCAGAATGTTGGGAGGTATGAACATCTAGGGCAATCAAAGGGTTACCTTTGTGCCTAGCCAGTGTTTATGTGTACGCAGAGTGGTGTTTTTCATTAGGGGACGTCATTTTATTTTCTGCTTCGTGGGGAAAGAAAATCCATTACTTTACTGCTGACAGGACAGAGCTCTGCCTGGTTTACATAGGGAGAGTCCTGTCCTGTGTGTACTCCTGACAATAGGCCGGTGCTGCCGGTAATCTACTGGTTCAGCAACCGCTGATCGTCATCTGCTGTATAAAATCACAGTCGCCGGTGCATGCCCCCTCCCTGGAAGTGTCGGATCTAGCTACGTGATCTGGCGCAGGTGAGCCGCCTTGTATGCAAGTTATACGGTCGGCAAACAGTTACACCGGAATGGCTGCATGTTCTTTAGGTGGGCAATGTGGGAGCGTTAGAACCCAGGCTCAACTGCCTGTTTTTACCCCCCCCCCCCCCCCCCCCATGTAAATGAGGCCTTAGATCCAGAGATCTTAGGTGCCCTCTGAAAAGCAATCTATGGTGGGCTTTTGACGGGCAGTAAGGAGGCGTTATTAGGGTTGCCACCTTTTCTTCAAGCCAAACCCGAACACATTAGCAGCGCACAGCAATTTTTTTTTTCAGTAGTACATTAAATTCATTACCTCTGTACAATGCAAGGGAATTTTTATGTCTTTATGTAGTATACACTATACATATATTTTGTGATGAAATAACATTTCTAATCATATGGAGTTAATCACAAGAGTCCCCCTTTACATCAGAGTCCACAGAGTTGACGCTCTTGGCTTACAATTGCAGTGAGCAAGTCTGCTGAGTTGCCACAGTCTGGGCCAGGGGCGGACTGATACCTCATGGGGCCTCCGGGCAATTGAAGATCGTGGGTTCCCCAGGTTTAAAGATGGCTGTCTCATGGGAGCCAACATTAATGTGGCAAGCCGAAGCTTAGAGGCACCAAGCTCTACAACATGCAGAGTGGCAGAAGGAGTGCGGAGGGGATGGTGGGGGTAGTATGTATAGGAGAGGAGTGCCAGAGGGGATGGTGGGGATAGTATGTACAGGAGAGGAGTGCGGAGGGGATGGTGGGGGTAGTATGTACAGGAGAGGAGTGCGGAGGGGATGGTGGGGGTAGTATGTATAGGAGAGGAGTGCCAGAGGGGATGGTGGGGGTAGTATGTACAGGAGAGGAGTGCGGAGGGGATGGTGGGGGTAGTATGTACAGGAGAGGAGTGCGGAGGGGATGGTGGGGGTAGTATGTACAGGAGAGGAGTGCGGAGGGGATGGTGGGGGTAGTATGTACAGGAGAGGAGTGCGGAGGGGATGGTGGGGGTAGTATGTACAGGAGAGGAGTGCGGAAGGGATGGTGGGGGTAGTATGTACAGGAGAGGAGTGCGGAGTGCATGGTGGGGGTAGTATGTATAGGAGAGGAGTGCGGAGGGGATGGTGGGGGTAGTATGTATAGGAGAGGAGTGCGGAGGGGATGGTGGGGGTAGTATGTACAGGAGAGGAGTGCGGAGGGGATGGTGGGGGTAGTATGTACAGGAGAGGAGTGCGGAGGGGATGGTGGGGGTAGTATGTACAGGAGAGGCGTGCGAAGGGGATGGTGGGGGTAGTATGTACAGGAGAGGCGTGCGAAGGGGATGGTGGGGGTAGTATGTACAGGAGAGGCGTGCGAAGGGGATGGTGGGGGTAGTATGTACAGGAGAGGAGTGCGGAGGGGATGGTGGGTGTAGTATGTACAGGAGAGGAGTGTGGAGGGGATGATGCCAGTTGGATATATGAAGGGAACTGGGGGGGTGATGCACTGGGGGGAGTTGAGGGCTGAGAAATAGTGAAGGGGAAAAAGTGAAGCAAAATGCAAGGGGATTTTGTTTTTCCAGCCCAGAGTTCACCTTTAATGGGTAGTAAAGCCAGAATAAAGATAGCCAAACTAAGGTCTGCACCTTCCTTTAACCACTTCAATACCAGGCACTTAGACACCTTCCCGCCCAGACCAATTTTCAGCTTTCAGCGCTGTTGCAATTTGAATGACAATTGCGCGGTCATGCTACACTGTACCCAAACAAATTTTTTATCATTTTGTTCCCACAAATAGAGCTTTCTTTTGGTGGTATTTGATCACCTCTGCAGTTTTTATTTTTTGCGCAACAAATAAAAAAAGACCGAAAATTTAAAAAAAAAAAACAAGTTTTTCTTTGTTTCTGTAAAAATTTTTTGTAAATAAGTATGTTTTCTTCTTCAATGACGGGCACTGATATGGCTGCACTGACGGGCACTGATACGGCGGCACTGATGGGCACCGATGAGGTGTCACCAATGAGGTGGCACTGATGAGGTGGCACTGATGGGCACTGATAGGTGGGACTGGTATGCGGCACTGAATGGGCACTCATAGGCAGCACTGATGGGCACTCGTAGGTGGCATTGATTGGTACTTATGGGTGGCACTGATAGGTGCCACTGATGGGCACTGATAGGTGGGCACTGATGAGCACTGATGGGCACTGACAGGTGGCACTGATGACACTGATTGGTGGCACTGATAAAATTTATTGGTGGCATTTCTGGGCATATCTAAAACATAATGGTGCCAATCAGTGCCCATTTGTGGGCACTGATTGGCACAGATTGGGCACATGTGGATGGCCATGGGGTACATACCTGGCCATCCACATGTTGCCCCTTCCCTGGTGGTCCTAGTGGTGATCCCTGGTGGTCCAGTGTGATGATCTGAGGGGGGGCTGCGCTGATAAACAATCAGCGCAGATCCCCCCTGTCAGGAGAACCGCCGATCAGCTCTCCTCTACTCCCGTCTGTCAGACGCGAGTGAGGAAAAGCCGATCAACGGCTCTTCCTATTGACAGAGTGATCAGCCGTGATTGGACACGGCTGATCACGTGGTAAAGAGCCTCCGCCGGAGGCTCTTTACCAAGATCGGTGTAGCGGTGTGTCAGGCTGACACACCGCTCCACCGATCGCCGCGATGAGCGCCCCCGCGGGTACGCGGCGGCATGTTATCCTGCTGGACGTCATATGACGCCCAGTCAGGATAACGGAACCACTTCCCGGACGTCAATCCTCTATAGAGCGGGCGGGAAGTGGTTAAAAAAAAAAAAACAATGGCACTTCCCACACTTCTAGTCTGAGGCCTAATGCATATAGGACATTTAGCCCTGGGGCATGAAAATTTCATGTGAGTGGACGGCACAGGGTGCACTGTCCAGCCTCATACCTGGCAGCCTGTAAAATGCTATGAGAGGTCGAAAGCTGCTGCTGTTGCTTCAATACAGGGCTTCGGACAGGCTTTGTTAAAGCTCTCTGAACGCCAGTCAAAGCTCCTGTCACTAAATAAAATAGTTAGCTTACAGTCCTGTTTACACCTTGCTTTTGCTTCGCTGCAAAAATTATACCTCGTGTCACTTTAGTGGGGCTTCAAAGCCTCCATAGAAGTCTATGCCAAAGCTCGCTTGAAGCACCTGCGGCTTTTGAGAGGCTTTAATTCAGCTTTAGCTTTGCTTTGTTTTGGAGAAATTGGAGGGTGTGAGATATCCACACACAGGGCATCTGCCAAGCTTTAACAAAGCTTCAAAAGAGCATCATGGAAGCATCACTGACGCTCCACCGAATCATCAAAAACAGATCAGAAAAGTGTGTTGAAGCGGTAGGCACTTTAATGTGTGTTCAAGCCAGTGGCTGGGTGACCATTAGGGGCCCCCCTCTCTGTACTATGGATAGATTCACACATTGCATGAATCTATCCACGGCTGCTGTAGACACCCCCTATTCAAGCATCCGGCCCCTTTTCGGGCGCCGGGCGTTTGAATTATAGTGGCGGGGGGTGTTTTTGAAGCACCTGATTAGAGCCATAGGCTGTAATAGGTGTCAAAAAAGGTGACCTGCGAGCGCAATCCATTGCACTCGCAGTGCACCCAGGTGTGTTAGCAAAGCAGATGTAATACCGGGCAACCCGATTGGCTGAAGGCACAAGCGCTCCCATTGGCACCAAGGAATACAGGAAGAAGACACGCACAGAGGACACACAGGAGCCACCGCTGTGCTACCATCCCACCATCGCTGCCTGACCCACCACCACGATGGGTTAAGTGCCGGGCTGATAGCGGGCGGAGGGGCACAGTTGGCTGCATATTATGGGCACAGAGGCTGTATTTGATGAGCACAGAGGCTGCATACAATGGTCACAGGTGGCTGCATACTATGGGTAGAGGCTGGATATTAGCTGAAGCTAATGAAGCTTTCAGCCTCTCGTAGAGTTTTTCAGGCTGCCGGCTGCACCTGTGCCTTCCATCAGAACCCCAAACAACAGATTCCCATGCACCAGGGCTAAATGCCCAGTGAGCATGAGACTTCATGAGTACCTTTTCTAAGGCTGGGTTCCCCGCATTTCAGTTTGCAATAGCAGGAGATTTTGACAGACTCTCTATGGAGCCGGTTCACATATCTCCGCAGCTGTGCGTCTTTTGGTCTGTTTCAGGTACGAATTCAGCCAAAAATTCGGGCTGAAATCGGAGCTGAAACGGTGAACCGGGACGCACCGCACCCCTTGCTGTGAACCCGGCCTAAAGCCCCATACACACTATCAGATTTTCTGCTGATTTTTGTCTTCAGATTTACCAAAACCATGTAGTGCAAGGGCCCTGCCTGATTGCATACAAATTGAAACTCCTAAGGTTTGACCTCATATTATATGGTTTTGGTAAATCTTAAGGAGTAAAAAAATCAGCAGAAAATGTGAGTGTATGGGGCTTGAGATTGTCAGCAAAGCTGGAGTTCTAAAATCCCCTCTATACAGGACAAAGGTTTTTGCAGTCTTATGCTGGCCATACACTATACAGAAAATCGGCCGAACCCATTTTCGAAAAACGAACGTTCGACCGTGACCGCAAACGATCTTGCCATCATATAATGACCGATAATCTGTTCAGTGGACATGAATAAATAATTTTGTGTTCGTTTTTTTACATATACCTAGTGCAGACAGTTCGGACGGGAAACACATTAACCTTGCAATTTATCGTACGTTCGGCAGAAATTTTCCAAACATGCTGTTCGTTTTTTTTCCACAAAAACGTCACAAACGATTATCGATTTGTACCCACTAACTTGCCGAAAAACGAACGAAGTGTCCATTCGAACGATTTTTCGTATAGTGTATGGCCAGCATTACCTTTCCCTGTTCTGTTTGTTTCCTAATTGTCCCGTCTCCTGCTGATCTGTGAATGGGAGGGCAATGGCAAAGATTTCATTATCAGCACCTGGTGAGGTCTCAGGGTTCTAATGAGAAAAGCTCCTGTGTGTCTGAATACAGACCATCTCCCCCAAAAATACATCTTCTATTCCTAGAAATGTTCCATTGGGTCCCCCCAAGTCCTGCTCCATGCCATCACTTACCTGCAGATGCCTACCGATGACGGCCAACAAGCCGGACACAGCTGCATATCATTAGGATATAAAGGTCTCTGTAATAACGGGCCTCGTGCAGACGGGACGCTTTGCAGACTCTACTAGAAGCCTCCACTCCTGGCAGCAGCGTTTTGGCAGAAGAATCCCTTTGTTGCGTGTAAAAGCATGTAACGCGTTTAGGGGCGCATCAATCGCTTGGGCGTTAATTCGTTTCATTGGCCAGAATAATCATTTAAAAGTGCTAAACACGCCTAGTGCTGATGCATGTTTAGATGCGTGTGCACGTGTTTACAGGCGTCTTTTCCTGCCATAATGCCGCTGCTCCTGGACGCACTGGCTGTGGATTTATTTATTTTTCTTGCCTTTAACCGTTTGCCGATCGTATCACTTAGACCCCTTTCACGCTAAGGCAGTTTTCAGGCATTTTAGCGCTAGAAATAGCACCTGTAAAGCGCCTGAAACCCGCCTCCCATGCCGCCCGAATGTGAAAGCCCGACTTTTTTGTTGATAGCATAAAAATAAAACCGCAGTGGTGATCAAATCCCACCAAAAGAAAGCTCTATTTGTGGGGGGAAAAAAAGACATCAATTTTGTTTGGGTATCAAATCGTCAGTTAAAGTAACGCCGTGTCGTGTCACTAAAAATGGCCTGGTCATGAAGGGGGGGGGTAAATCTTCCAGAGGTCGAATGGGTAAACACCCCTGCCTCTAAACTCCTCTAAATGTATGCATGGACACACAGGCAGAGGCGGCTCTCTAAATAGGCAAATTAGGCGGTCGCCTAAGGCCTCGCACTCACGGGGGCCTCGCGGCCGCCTAATTTGCCTGTTCTCAATCACTGAAGTTGACGCCGGCGGCTCCGCCTACCCCCACTGGGACTCTGTGGCTTAGGAGCTGACGGACAAATCAGATACTGCCCGCAGCCTGAGGAATAGCGGCCTCATCACGGAGCGTCCCAGTCCCTGGGGCCTCATGTGTAAGTTTTGCCTAAGGCCTCACAAAGCCTAGAGCCGCCTCTGCACACAGGCTAACATGCGGGGACGTTCAGAGGCAGGAAAAAAAAGATCCGCCAGACGCCCCCAGAAGCAGCTGAAAAAACATTGTAAGGCCTTAGACCCCATTCACACCTATCGCATTTTTAGTGCTTTTTGCATTTTGCAGATTTGCACTACAGAACGTGTTCCAAAGGGAACCATGTTAAATGGACTGTAGTACAAATCTGCAAAATGCAAAAAGCACTAACAATGCACAGGTGTGAATCCAGCCTTAGACCCCATTTACACCGGTGCAACTTGTTGCATGACAAGTCGCATCCTATTGTCCTCAATGGAACTGTTGAAATTGGTGCAACGCCTGTGTTTGCGGTGCCGCACCGATTTGAAAAAAGTCGTTCCTGCACTACTTTTGGCAATTTCAGGTGCGACTTGCAATAAACATCTGTGCATGAAGTCGCACAGATGTCAGCCAAGTTGCACTGGCATGCAGCTTTGCATTCGTGCAATTTCAAGTGAAGTTGCATCATTTCAAAGCTGCATTCAGTGTGAACCGAGACTTAGCCCTTCACACTGAATGCGGGTTTCAAAACCGCATTCTTTTTTGAGAGACATCTGTGCGGATTCATGCACAGATATTTATGGAAATCGCCCCCCCCCCCCCGCGAAGTCGCCAAAAGTAGGGCAGGAACTACTTTTGGAAATCAGTGCGGCGCCGCAAATTCGGTATCGCACCGTTTGGGACGCTCCTATTGTCGGCAATAGGCTCCGGTATAACATGCGATTTGACCTGTCAAATTGCGCCAATGTGAATGGGGGGGGGGGGCTTAGCAGCGGGTTAGAAATCGTGCGAGTTCGGCTCTCTAAAAGAATGCTCTATTTGAAAAAATAAAAAAATAAAAAAGGACACACATTTTGTTTGGGTACAGCGTCGCACGACCGCGCAATTGTCAGTTAAAGCGACGCAGCGCCGTATTGCAAAAAAACGGCCTGGTCAGGTCAGGAAGGGGGGTAAATCCTTCCTCGGGCTGAAGTGGTTAATTATATTGATTCTTTACTGAATCTCTCAATTAGTACAGTAGATCTAGCACAGAGATAACTACAGGCTGTGCAGTCAGATTTCCATGCCTCAGCACGGGGTGTATCTAAGATTATGTATGAGATACACCCAACACAGATTGCCACCCTGTAAACCATGGGGCTTGTTTGTGTATCCTGGCGGTGATAACATCTAGAAATATCTTGGCGCTTCATCCTGGCAAAGTAAAACATTCTCATGGTGATGCATCTGTTTTCTGCTTTACATAATTTATGTATTTGTTGTTTTTTTTTCCTATCTGTTTTCATAATATGTTTATGATATCAAATGCCGCATTCTATAAATAGCACTGCACCCTGCCTTTAAAGCGGTGTTAATCTTAAAAGCAAACATTTATTATATTGGAGCTTACCAATTCTTACATGTGACGGCTGAATTTGTTTTCTGTTCTTTTTTTTTCTTTTCCTTCTATTTTCATCCGATGATCCAGCCAGTAAGTCTGTTGTTTTTCAAAAGCTCAAGCTCTCCAGCAGAATGTATCAGTTTACAGGGATGAGACAAACAAATTTACCACTGGAAGGGGGTGCTTACAATAATCAGCTTTTACTGTATATACTGGAGTATAAGCCGAGTTTTTCAGCACATTTTTTTGTGCTGAAAGTGCCCACCCCTCCTCCCCCTCGGCTTATACTCCAGTCAAGCACTTTTCTGCAGCAAAAAATGTCATTTTCCGAACCGACTTTGGGGCCCCGTATCTCGGGGCCACTTGGTGCTAGGAACCCCAAATTTGGTGTGCAAACCCAGTAGTACCACAACACATGCAAAGCTGGGGTTCCTAGCACCAAGTGGCCCCGAAATACAGGGCCCCAAAGTCGGTTCAGAAAATGTCATTCTCTGCTGCAGAAAAGTGCTTGACATTTTCTGAACCGAATTTGGGGCCCCATATCTCACGGCCACTTGGTGCTAGGAACCCCAGCTTTGCATGTGTTGTGGTACTAGTTCCACTGGGTTTGCACACCAAATTTGGGGTTCCTAGCACCAAGTGGCCCCGAGATACGGGGCCCCAAAGTCGGTTCGGAAAATGGCATTCTCTGCCGCAGAAAAGTGCTTGACATTTTCTGAACCGATTTTTGGGGCCCCGTATGTTGGGGCCACATGGTGCTCGGAACCCCAGCTTTAGATATATTGTAATGCTAGTTCCTCTGGGTGTGCACACCAATTTTGGGGTGCCTAGTGCTAAGTGGCCCCGAGATACGGGGCCCCAAATTCGGTCAACTGTGTCCATCTGCAGCAATGCAATTTCGGGACCCTTTGGGTCCAGAGACCCCAAATTTTGGCTGCAGCTGGGGGGCATCTAGGAACCCTTAACTACCGAGTTTGAAGTTCGGGGGACCTATGGCTGCAAATGGGCACAGTGAGGCTGCAAATGGGCATTGTTGACCCTCTTTTCCACTTACAGTAGCTGCGCATTTCTCACCCTAGGCTTATACTCGAGTCAATAAGTTTTCCCAGTTTTTTTGTGGTAAAATTAGGTGCCTCGGCTTATACTCGAGTATATATGGTATTTATTTATAGGTAAAGTTGTTGGAGGGAAAATCCGATTGCCACTCGGGGGGGGGGGGGGGGATGTGGATCAGGAAGGATTTTTTTCCCCCTGCTGTAGCAAATTGGATCATGCTTTGCTGGGGGTTTTCACCTTCCTCTGGATCAACTGTGGGTATAGGATTGTGTACAGTGGAACCTCGGATTACGATGCATAATCCATTCCAGGAGAATGCTTGTAATCCAAAGCACTCGCATATCAAAGCAAGTTTCCTTGTAATAGGAATAAAAGTAATCAACATTTTTTTTTTTTTTTTTTTTAAAGAAAGTGTAAAAAAAATAAAATAAAAGTAAAATAAAGAATAACAAAAAATCTTTTACATTATACAAAGAAATTTTACTGTTGTTTTTTTTTTTTTTTTTTTATCAATGACCCCCACAATATTGACCCCCCCCCCCCCACCCCACATCTCTCCATAAAGAGGACCTGTCATGCCTTATTCCTATTACAAGCAATGTTTACATTACTTGTAATAAGAATAAAAGTGATTAACATTTTTTTTTTTTTTTAAGAAAGTGTAAAAAAAAATAAAATAAAAGTAAAATAAAGAATAAAAAAAAAAATACATTTAAAGTGCCTCACAGAAGCAAACGCATACGTAAGTCGCGTCCACGTTTGTAAACTGCGTTCAAACCACACATGTGAGGTATCGCCGTGTGCGTCAGAGCAAAAGCAACAATTCTAGTCCAAGACCTCCTCTGTAACTCTAAACATATAACCTGTAAAAAAAATTTAAAGCGTCGCCTATGGAGATTTTTAGGTACCGAAGTCTGGCGCCATTCCACAAGTGTGCGCAATTTTAAAGCGAGACATGTTGGGTATCTATTTACTCTGCGTAATATCATTTTTTACATTATAAAAAAAATTTGGCTAACATTACGTTTTTTTTTTGTTTTGTTTTTTAATTAATGACCCCCACAATATTGTCCCCCCATAAAGAGGACCTGTCACGCACTATATCTATTACAAGGGATGTTTACATTCCTTGTAATAGGAATAAAAGTGATCAATTTTTTTTTTTTTTAAAGAAAGTGTCAAAATAAAAAATAAAAGTAAAATAAAGAATAAAAAAAACTTTTACATTATACAAAGAAATTTTACTGTTTTTTTTTTTAATCAATGACCCCCACAATATTCACCCCCCCCCCCCCCCCCCCCCACATATCTCCATAAAGAGGACCTGTCATGCCTTATTCCTATTACAAGAGATGTTTACATTCCTTGTAATAGGAATAAAAGTGACAGTTTTTTTTCCCAAAAAAAGCGCTTGGAAAATCGCTGCGCAAATATCGTATGACATAAAAAGTTGCAACAACCGCCATTTTATTCCCTAGGGTCTTTGCTAAAAAAAAAAACCGTATATAATGTTTGGGTGTTCTGACTAATTTTCTAGAAAGAAAATGATGTTTTTTACATGTAGGAGCGAAGTGCCAGAATTGGCCCGGATGGGAAGTGGATAAAAGCAAAGGAAATCTTGGACTATTTTCGAACACCATTTGAATGTATGAGGAATTTTTTGTACAAATTTTCATTTGAAATTCTACTTGTAAATACCCAGCTTAAGGCTGGATTTACACTAGCGGCAGGGAATGCTGCTCCCTCTGAAAAGCAACCTGCAGTGGATCGTCTTTCTGGGGCATTTGACAGATGGTGAGGTGGCACCCACTTTAGCCCTATAAATACCGTGTGTATGGTTGCAGGGCAGTTGCAGCGTGACCCCCTATCTTAAATGAGTCGGGTTCGACAGTAGTATTGTCTCCAAACGCAACAGGGGCAGCACATGTACACCTCCCTCCAACTGCCTTTGCAGCCTAAGAGGGGGGAGTTGCGGGCAGCAAAAATGTGGTGTAACCATGTGTTTTTACCACCCCCCCCCCCCAACCGCAAGTGTAAACAAAACCTAACCCTTGTTTTTTAGTGCATTTTGTAGAAACGCACCACAGTCCATTTAACATGGCTTCCTATGCATCTAGTTCACATCTGAGCCTGTGCGTTTTTTGGAAAGGGTCGGGGACTTTTTTTTCCTGCCGCAGATTGCATTTTGTGTGTAATAGACTTCAATGGACCTGCACTAAAAATGCAAGTGTTGTGGGGTTTTTTTTGCGTTTTTTTCGGCTAATGGGAAAGTATGACAGTTCGTGAAGTGCAGCTTTGATGCGACTCTACACTCTCTGGCACGCAAGTAGCATTAAAGTAGAATAAAAAAAGTCCCATCAAAGTAGTGCAGGAATCTTTATGGATCCAAAGTCGCTGGTTAGGGTTAGCGGTAATTGTTAAGGTTAGAATGCTAACCCTAACAATTACCCTTAACCCTAACATTTAACCCTAACCCCAACATTTATTTCTAATATTTAACTCTAACCCTAACATTTAACCCGAACGATAACCTTTAACTCTAAAGCTAACACTTAACTCTAACCCTAACCCCAACATTTAACTCTAACCCTAACCCCAACATTTAACTCTAACCTTAACCCCAACATTTAACTCTAACCCTAACATTTAACCCTAACCCTAGAATGTAACCCTAACATTTAACCCTAACGATAACATTTAACCCTAACTCTAATGCCCCGTACACACGGTCGGACATTGATCGGACATTCCGACAACAAAATCCATGTATTTTTTCCGACGGATGTTGGCTCACACTTGTCTTGCATACACACGGTCACACAAAGTTGTCGGAAAATCCGATCGTTCTGAACGCGGTGACGTAAAACACGTACGTCGGGACTATAAACGGGGCAGTGGCCAATAGCTTTCGTCTCTTTATTTATTCTGAGCATGCGTGGCACTTTGTCCGTCGGAATTGTGTACACACAATCGGAATTTGAACGGATTTTGTTGTCGGAAAATTTTATAGCCTGCTCTCAAACTTTGTGTGTCGGAAAATCCGATGGAAAATGTGTGATGGAGCCTACACACGGTCGGAATTTCCGACAAGGTCCTATCACACATTTTCCGTCGGAAAATCCGACCGTGTGTACGGGGCATAACCCTAACATTTAACCCTAACGATAACACTTAACCCTAACCCCAACATTTAACTGTAACCCTAACATTTATTTCTAACATTTAACTCTAATCCTAACATTTAACCCTAACGATAACCTTTAACTCTAACCCTAACACTTAACTCTAACCCTAACCCCAACATTTAACTCTAACTCTAACCCTAACATTTAACCCTAACCCTAACATTTATTTCTAACATTTAACCCTAACATTTATTTCTAACATTTAACCCTAACATTTAACTCTAACCCTAACATTTAACCCTAACGATAACATTTAACTCTAACCCTAACACTTCACTCTAACCCTAACCCCAACATTTAACTCTAACCCTAACATTTAACCCTAACCCTAACATTTATTTCTAACTGTTAAACCTAACATTTAACTCTAACCCTAACATTTAACCCTAATGATAACCTTTAACTCTAACCCCAACATTTAACTCTAACCCTAACATTTATTTCTAACATTTAACCCTAACATTTAACCCTAACTCTAACCCTAACATTTAACCCTAACTCTAACCCTAACATTTAACCCTAACCCTAAAATGTAACCCTAACCCTAACACTTAACTCAAACTCTAACATTTAACTCTAACCCTAACCCTAACATTTATCTCTAACATTTAACCCTAACATTTAACTCTAACCCCAACATTTAATCCTAACTCTTACCCTAAGATTTAACTCTAATAGGGCGTACACACGGTCGGACTTTGTTCGGACATTCCGACAACAAAATCCTAGGATTTTTTCCGACGGATGTTGGCTCAAACTTGTCTTGCATACACACAGTCACACAAAGATGTCGGAAAATCCGATCGCTCTGAACGCGGTGACGAAAAACATGTATGTCGGGACTATAAACGGGGCAGTGGCCAATAGCTTTCATCTCTTTATTTATTCTGAGCATGCGTGCCACTTTGTCCGTCGGATTTGTGTACACACGATCGGAATTTCCGACAACGGATTTTGTTGTCGGAAAATTTTATAGCCTGCTCTCAAACTTTGTGTGTCGGAAATTCTGATGGAAAATGTGTGATGGAGCCTACACACGGTCGGAATTTCCGACAACAAGGTCCTATCACACATTTTCCGTCGGAAAATCCGACCGTGTGTACAGGGCATAACCCTTACATTTAACCCTAACGATAACTTAACCCTAACCCCAACATTTAACTGTAACCCTAACATTTAACCCTAACCCTAACATTTATTTCTAACATTTAACTCTAATCCTAACATTTAACCCTAACGATAACCTTTAACTCTAACCCTAACACTTAACTCTAACCCTAACTCCAACATTTAACTCTAACTCTAACCCTAACATTTAAACCTAACCCTAACATTTATTTCTAACATTTAACCCTAACCCTAACATTTATTTCTAACATTTAAGCCTAACATTTAACTCTAACCCTAACATTTAACCCTAACAATAACATTTAACTCTAACCCTAACACTTCACTCTAACCCTAACCCCAACATTTAACTGTAACCCTAACATTTAACTCTAATGATAACCTTTAACTCTAACCCTAACTCCAACATTTAGCTCTAACTCTAACCCTAACATTTAACCCTAACCCTAACATTTATTTCTAACATTTAAGCCTAACATTTAACTCTAACCCTAAGGATAACATTTAACTCTAACCCTAACACTTCACTCTAACCTTAACCCCAACATTTAACTCTAACCCTAACACTTCACTCTAACCCTAACCCCAACATTTAACTGCAACCCTAAAATGTAACCCTAACCCTAACATTTAACTCTAACCCTAACATTTAACTCTAACCCTAACCCTAACATTTAACTCCAACACTAACATTTAACCCTAACCCTAACATTTATTTCTAACATTTAACCCTAATATTTAACTCTAACCCCAACATTTAATCCTAACTCTAACCCTAAGATTTAACTCTAACTCTAATCCTACCATTTAACCCTAATGATAACATTTAACTATAACCCTAACCCTAACATTTAACCCTAACAATAATATTTTACCCTAACCCTAACATTTAACCCTAATATTTACCTCTAACCCTAACTCTATCTCTAACCCTAATTCTAAGATTTAACCCTAACCTTTACATGCATTTACATTTTGGACACATAAAGGTTCCTGCACTACTTTAATGAGGCTTTGATGCTACTTGAGTGGCAGAGAGTATAAAATCGCATCAGATTCGCACTCCATGAACAGAAATGTCATACTTTCCTATTAGCCAAAAAAAATAAAACGCAAAAAGAAAAACACATCAAAAACGCATAAAACACAAAAACGTGCCGGAAAAATGCATCAACCGCAACCTGCATAGATGTGAACCTAGCCTAAAAGCAAATCAGTCAAGTCTTTTGTACATTATTCTGCTCCAGCAATGTTCTTCAAGGAGACATACCGTCATCAAATAGATAATTGACTGCTAAATGTAAATTCCCAGACTAAACACAGGCATTGCATTTCCCTCAGCCAGCGTATAGCGAGCGCTCGGTGTATGCAGTGCGGTGGCCGGCCATGAATACAGCACTGGGATGCAATCTTTTCTATTTATATCCATTACTTTTTCTGAGCAGCACTGCTCCGTTTAGGTGGCTTGTAGGAAAAACTTTGAGAACAATTCCTAGTAGTGTGTGTGTGTGCCTCTCTCAGCCCCCTTGGTGGGGGGAGTTGGAAGGGGTGGGGCTTGGAGGAGGAAAAAGACAGAGCTGGAAAGGCAGCAGAGAGGCAAGTGCTGGCTTTGGTGTCATTGTGCTGCACGGGGAGGCGAGCTCTCCGTCACAACATGCTCTGCACAACCAGAAGCTGAGCCAAGTGAGCAGAGACTCCGGTGTGTCTCCAAAAGAGAGCATCATGAGGACCACCGTCAGAGGTTGCTGAACCCGCACTTTAAGACTTCACCTGAGTGGACAGATCTCCACTGCGTGCAAAGGAATTGCCACTGTCCTCTCCAGTGCTCACTTTTTTTAGCTCTGCACTGCATGGATTACAGTTTTGGTCTTCTGCACAAGTTGTGATCTTCTCCGAGCGGCCATGGAGAGCGAGGAAGAGTGGAAGATCTCGGTATGGCTGTGCCAGGAAGAGAAGACGGTTTCGGGGCTCACCAGACGCACCACCTGCGCCGACGTGGTTAAAGTCCTGCTTGAGGACCACAACCAGAAGCAGCCTGAAGAAGGGTCCATGCTGTTGGGGCCTCCTCACTCTTACTGCATTGTGGAAAAGTGGAGGGGGTTCGAGAGAATACTTCCCAACAAAACTAAAATATTAAGACTTTGGACGGCTTGGGGAGAGGAGCAGGAAAACGTCAGGTTTGTGCTGGTTCGGAACGAAGCTTCGCTGCCTAATATAGGTCCCAGGAGCGCCGAAGCTAAGGTGGTCCTTAGCAGGGAAAGCCCATGTCCTTTCAGAGGAACTACATATCCCACGGCGGTGCTGACCCAAGAAAGGCAGCGCAGGGTGGTGAGAAAGGCTTTCCGAAAGCTGGCCAAGATGAACAGGAAGCGGCAGGAGAGTTTATCCAGAGAGTCCAACGCCGTGGAGAAGATGGAAACGCTGGTCCACCTGGTCCTCTCCCAGGATCACACCATCCGTCAGCAGGTGCAGCGGATTAAGGATCTGGACAGGGACATAGACAGGCATGAGGCTAAAATCCATTTTGACAGGATGAAAAGACACGGGGTTAACTACGTCCAGGACACCTACCTGGTCGGGGTGGTCCCTGAAAAGGCTTGCGACAGCGGTAAAGAGGACAAAGGTCCTTCAGACCAGCTTTTTGTTGACTTTGAGGACTATGCTCAGCAATGCGAGGGGGTCCTGTTACTGCAAGATCAAATAACGCAGCAGGAGGCATTGATCGAGCAGATTACTGCCCAGATCCAAGAGGAGCTAAACAAAAGGTGGATGGACCGGCGTCAAGAGGAACTGTCCTCAAAAGACCAGGACACGGACTCTACCAGCGGCGACCTGGCGGATTGTGAAAACGAACTCTTCCTGGAGAACGAACGGGTTAAAACGGAGCTCAGTACCAGCCTCTACATAGGACTGAGGTTGAACACCGACCTGGAGGCTGTCAAGGCCGATTTGGAGTACACCCAAGAAGTGTGGGACGAGAAGGAGAAAGAACTGCAAAGCCTTTTGCAGAGTATGAGTGCCATGGAACTGTCGGAACCTCAGGAGGGCTCTGGGGAGCTCAGTCCAGGGTGCTCCCAGGTCGTAGAGAGGAGCTCTGTGGACAGTCCAAAAGTTTGGGCCAAGAAAGAGGTGGAAAGGTGTACAAACTGCGAAGGGAACGATGAAGACTCAGACACGGGATTAAGTTCCATGCATAGCCAGGACTCTGATTCTGCACAAGTCTGTGAATCTTTGGTATAGTTGACGTTCCCTGTTGATGCCTCTGGGGGCACAGGGATGGAGGGGGGGGGGACACAAGTGCTATTTAATTCCTGTTGTTTGAAGGTCCACCTTGGCGTCTATATCAAGCAGATCACAGTCATACGTGAACTTTCCAATGTTTAACCGTTTTTCTATTTGCACATCACTGGCAAAAGCACATTTGAAACTCTGGGAACTCTTCCCCTGGAATGTAAGGTTTATTTTATAGTCGGACTGTAACCTTTCTATATTATTTGCGCAGTATAATACACATAAAGAAAAAAAAAAAAAAACACGCAAGAAAACAATTTTTCTCCTGGCTTGACAACCCTAGAAAGCCCCTAGGTACAAGTTTGTAAGCTTATTTTTTTAAATAAATATTTGCTAAATGATGATTTAGCGCACTTAATGTTTATTTTAATGTAATTGTTTTTTTTTTATTATTTAATTTTATTAAGATATTTATTATTTTATTTAAGATAGAAACATAGAAGAGAAAAAAGACAGAGTAGTCCATCGAGTCTGCCCATTTTTTTTTTTTTTTTTACATGTTTTGTATAATTTATTTTGTATTTTTTTTTTAATTATTTGTTCTGTTTAACTGTTTTTAATTTTTTTGCCTGAATATGGATCTATGTTTTGTAGGATTCATGTTAATAAGAAACTGCCAACCACTTGCCAGCCCAGTCAAAGGAAAAAAGAACTATAGTTACAAGTGGTGTTAGTTCCTAAGTTACGAGCTGTGTTTGTTCCAGCGAGTTGAGCGGACAATACCGTTCTCGACGCGATGTTTATTACTCCCGTACTTAGCGATCCATTGTAGAAGTGCCAGTGCGGCAGCTGTACGGCTTCATCTAATGACCCCCCCCCCCCCCCTATAATAAGGATTTAGGCTCCATTCACACTTGTGCGACTCCCAAAGTCGTGTGATTTTTTTTTTTCCATTGCGACTTTGATGCAGCTTTGATACAACTTTTTAATGCAATTTTTGATGCGGCTTTGGATGGGTGCGACTTTGGCTGCTGACTGACTTTTTAAATAAATATTTGCTAAATGATGATTTAGCGCACTTAATGTTTATTTTAATGTAATTTTTTTTTAATGTATTTTATTTTATTAAGCTAGAAACATAGAAGAGAAAAAAGACAGAGTAGTCCATTGAGTCTGCCCATTTTTTTTTATTTTCACATGTTTTGTATAATTTTTTCTTGTATTTAAAAACACAACTGTCGCATTAAGACCCCTTTCGCACTGCCCGTGCGTTAGTGGTAAAGCGCTGCTCGTTTTGGCGGCGCTTTACCGCTGTTTAATCGGTGCTTTGCGGCTGCTAGCGGGGTGCCTTTAAACCCAAAGAAGGGGTTAAAAGCGCCCGTGTTGTGGCGCTTCCGAATCGCTTTTCAGGCGCTTCGGAAACGCTGTCCTTTCATTGCAATGGGCAGGGGCGGTTTAGGAGTGCTGTATACACCGCTCCCAAACTGCCCCCAAAGATGCTGCTTGCAGAACTTTTTCTAACGTCCCGCAAGTGCACCACCCCCAGTGTGAAAAGCACTCGGGCTTCACATTCGTCGGCATGAGAGGCGGTTTTCAGGCGCTTTACGGGCGCTATTTCTAGTGCTAAAATGCCTGAACACTGCCTCAGTGTGAAAGGGGTCTAAGATGCGACTTTCATGCGACTTTTGAGAGGTTAGTTTGCAGTCTGTGGAAATCAAGTTGCATGAAAGTAGTGCAGGAACCTTTTTTAAAATGTGGCTGCGACTTTAAGGGTCGGTTCACACTAGGACGACTTGGGATCCGACTTGTAAGCCCTCAAGTCGCCCCAAGTTGCTTTACTGTGAGCTTTGCATTACAGTGAATGAGAGCGTCTTAATTTACACTACTGAAGTCGCTCCGACTTCAGTGCGTACTACTTGTACTACTTGGATCCGACTTGGTAGGCGACCTGTACCCATAGAATTCAATGGAAGTCGCCTCCAAGTCGGATCTCCATCTACATTGAAGCGACTTTACAGGGAAAAAAATTAGTTTGCCCAGGCAAACCCCTCCCTCCCAGAGAGCTGATTATTCTGTGATTGGCCACAGCCAAAGTCGCCTGTCCTGGAGGCGACTTGAAGTCACGTTGTAATTTGCTTAAAGTCGCGCTGAAGCCGCGCTGAAGTCGCCTTGCAAAGTCGCACTGAAGTCGTGTTGCCCCTGTGTGAATCGAGCCTTAGTCGTATAGATTTGAACAGCTTTCCATTGAAAAACATTGGCTTATGGGGGTGATTGACTAAGGCTGGATTCACACCTATGCATTTTTAGTGCTTTTTGCATTTTGCAGATTTGCACTACAGTCCATTTAACATGGTTTCCTATGGAACACGATCTGTAGTGCAAATCTGCAAAATGCAAAAAGCACTAAAAATGCATAGGTGTGAATCCAGCCTAAAACCAGAGCACTCAGACTCTGGTGCAGCTGTGCATGGCAGCCAATCAGCTTCTAACTTCAGCTTGTTCAATTAAGCTTTGACAATAAAACCTGGAAGCTGATTGGTTTCTATGCTGGGTTGCCCCAGATTTTGCACTCTCCAGATTTAGTAAATCAATCCCTGTGCGTCAAAAGTCAAGTCGCACAAAGTGTGAATGGAGCCTTAGTGTTTTTAATGCTTGTACTGGTATCAAAGAGACAGTGAGACTAGACTAGAACTGGTGCTCGCAGAATGCGGTGAAGCTGTGCATGGCATCCAATCAGCTTCCAGGTTTAAGGCTGGGTTCACACTGGTGCGAACACAGACATTGCATGCGATTCGCACCATATTGCTGTGCAGATCACATGCCATGTCTGTGCGATGCAAATTCAGCCATACAAACTGTATAGCTGAAATCGCATGCGCACCAAAATGGTACAGGACCCTTTTTTTTTTTTTTTTTTTTGGTCAGCACTGGAATTGGATTGCATGAGTGTTCACACCCATGTGACCTGATTCCTGGACCATTTGACAATTCGCACTGCGATCTGCGAACCGATCTGGGGGGTGTCATTAACCAGTTACAGACCGGAAGTTATGACCAGGCCATTTTTTGCGATTCGGCACTGCGTCGCTTTAACTGACAATTGCGCGGTCGTGCGACGTTGTATCCAAACAAAATTGACATCCTTTTTTTCCCACAAATAGAGCTTTCTTTTGGTGGTATTTGATCACCTCTGCGGTTTTTATTTTTTGCGCTATAAACAAAAAAGTGCGACAAATTAAAAAAAAAAAAAAAACAATATTTTTTACTTTTTGCTGTAATACATATCCAAAAAAAAAAATATTTCTTCCTCAGTTTAGGCCGATATGTATTCTTCTACATATTTTATGTAAAAAAATCGCAATAAGTGTATATTGATTGGTTTGCGCAAAAGTTATAGTGTCTACAAAATAGGGAATAGATTTATGGCATTACTATTATTTTTATTTTTTTACTAGTAATGGCGGCGATCTGCGATTTTTAGCAGGACTGCGACATTGCGGCGGGCACATCGGACACTTTTGACTCTTTTTTTTTGGGGACCATTGACATTTCTACAGCAATCAGTGCTATAAAAATGCACTGATTACTGTTTAAATGACACTGGCAGGGAAGGGGTTAACACTAGTAGGCGATCGAGGGGTTAAATATGTGTTCACTAGGGAGGTGTTTCTAACTGTGGGGGGAGGGGACTGACTGGAGGAGAGAGATCACTGTTCCTGATCACTAGGAACAGCAGATCTGTCTCTCCTCCCCTGTCAGAACAGGGATCTGTCTGTTTACATTGACAGATCCCCATTCTGGCTCTTGTTCTCACGATCACGGGGGGGCCAGCAGACATCGTAGCTGCCGGCCACATGCATCCGGTCCCCCTCCGTGCACACCTGCTATCGCTCTTAAAGGAGCCGCCCAGCGGTTCGCAGATGTCTGTGTGAACCAGTGTGTAATTCGGGTGCGATGTGGGGACCCGCACAGGAATCTCAGGGTTTCCCGCATCGCACCAGTGCGAACTGGGACTAAGGCTATGTTTCCACTATTGCATCCCCAAAGTCGTGCGATTTTGCCGCCTTTTTTTACCACGATTTTTGACCGCGACTTGAAGAAATGCCTGTGTATTCTTGAGGTCTATAGACCTCAAGCGCATCAAAGTGGGACCAAAGTAGTGCAGGGACTAATTTTGAAGTCGCAGCAACTTGAAGTCGCACAGATATATGGGGTACGACTTGTTATGCGACTTTTCAATCCTAAATCGCATGAAAAGTCGCACTAGTGGAAACATAGCCTTAGTTTTTTGAATATTTGTACTGGTATCAACATAGCTCCCAACTGTCTCTGATTTGGAGCAATGTCCCTCCGTCCCTCGTTCCTCCTCATTTTGGTTTGCTCCATATGGTTGCATATAAAATGCACTTTTTATCTTTCAAAAAGTGTTTCCCAGTGCTAAACCTTTCATCCAAATTCTAAATTGCTGCATTTGTAAAAATGAAAAGCCACTATAAAGGAATAGTAGTGGTTAAAAAAAAAACCCCCTGTGGATTTAATTACCTTTTTTTTTTTTTTTTGGGGAGGTTAATTCTCCTTTAAGGGGGTGTGGCAGGGGGCGTGTCCTATGCCTACATACATTCTCTAGTAGGTGTCCCTCATTCCCATCTCAAAATGTTGGGAGGTATGGTATCAAGTGAATCTGGAGCAGCTGTGCATGGTATCCAATCAGCTTCCAGGTATAAGCCCCCTCGTTCACATTGGGGGGGAGCGACTTGTCATACGATGTGACAGGTCAAATCGCATAACAAGTCGCTTCCTATTTCCAGCAATGGGGCTGTTCAAATCAGTGTGCCGCTGACTTTGTGGTGCCGCACCGATTTGCAAAAGTATTTCCTGCCCTGCTTTTGGCGGTTTTCCAGGTGCGGCTTGAATAGACATCTGCGCATTAAGCCGCAACAGATGTCTTCCACGTCGCACCGCAAAGTCGCAACTGATTAGCAGCATTGAAATTGTGCGATTTTTAGATGAAGTCACGCAATATTAACCACTTGCTGACCAGTCGTACCAGTTTTACTGCGGCAGAATGGCACAGCTGGGCGAAACAACGTTATGTAACGTCGCTTCGACCCTGTGGCCACTAGGGGGTGCACCCGCTGCTCGCCCCGCCCCCTCCTGAGCCGATGAGAGTGCCCGGCGGTCACGATCACCGCCGGGCTCCTGCGATCGCTGGTGACACACCGAGAACCGGGATCGCACAGTTTCCGGTTCTCTGAGGGGAGAAGAGACTGATCATCTGTTCATACAAAGTATCAACAGCGATCTGTCATCTCCCCTACACAGTCCCCTCCCCCCTTCAGTTAGAACACAGAGAGGGAACACACACTTAACCCCTTGATCGCCTCCAAGTGTTAACCCCTTCACTGCCAGTGACATTTTTACAGTAATCAATACATTTTTATAGCAATGATCGCTGTATAAATGCCAATGGTCCCAAAAATGTGTCAAAAGTGTCCAATGTGTCCGCCATAATGTCACAGTCCCGATAAAAATCGCAGATCGCCTCCATTGCTAGTAAAAAAAAATGCCATAAATCTATCCCCTATTTTGTAGACGCTATAACTTTTGCGCAAACCAATCAATATACGCTTATTGCGATTTTTTTTTTTTTTAAACAAAAATATGTAGAAGAATACATATCGGCCTAAACTTAGGAAAAAAATAGTTTTTTTTATATATTTTTGGGGGATATTTATTATAGCAAAAAGTAAAAACTTTTTTTTAAAATTGTCGCTCTTTTTTTGTTTATAGCGCAAAAAATAAAAACCGCAGAGGTGATCAAATACCACCAAAAGAAAGCTCTATTTGTGGGGGGGGGGGGGGGGGGGAGACAGTTTTGTTTGGGTGCAACGTCGCACGACCGCGCAATTGTCAGTTAAAGCGACGCAGTGCCCGAATCGCAAAAAAGTGCTCTGGTCGGGAAGGGGGTAAAATTTTCCGGGGCTGAAGCGTTTAAAGACGCAGCCAACGTGAATGGGGGGCTTACTGTCAAAGCTTAATTGAACAAGCTGAAGTTAGAAGCTGATTGGCTGCCATGCAGAGCCGCACCAGATTGCGCGCTCTCCGGTTTTAGTAACTCCGCGCCAATGTGATGATACTGAAGACCAATTGAAAAACTTTTTTTTTTTTTCTGAACTCATGTTGTTGAGTGAAGAGCGTCACTCCCTACACAGGTGCTTGGTGACAAGTATCCCTCTCTGCAGGCGCGGTATTACCTGTATGATGGTTTAATGTTTCTGCCGCCGTGTCATGTTCAGGCGCATCGTTTGCTTACTGAGAAAAATTAAAATAAGATTTGTAGATGAATACGCAAAAAGTCTCAGAAGCAGAACTCGGGAAGGAACGGCCAGCCTTAGGCTCCGTTCGCACATGTCCGGCTGAGGTGTCAGCGCGATTTTTAAAAGTAGTCGGGTGTGTGTTTGTTTTTTGTTTTTTTTGTTTTTTTCACCGGTTCAGGTGCGAATCTATGCTTTAAATCGCACCTGAACCAGACTTTAAAACGTACAGGACTCTTTTTAAAAACGAGAAGGCTCGCTGGTTCACGTCATGCGAATTGGGATGCGGTTTCAAAAACGCATCCAATTCGCATATATGTGAACCCAGCCTAAAAAGTGCAACTTTGAATGGGTGCAACTTGGATACGACTTTGGCCTTGACCAGAGATAACGAACAACTGTTGCACACAATTTGCATTGTATAACATTCAGGTACGACTTTCATGCAACTTCTGAGGGTTAACATTGAAGTCTAAAATAAGAGGATTGTCCACCATGAGGGGTTTTCAAGGCAGCAAAAGAAGATTGAAAAATACTATGGAAAGTGGCGTTAATGAAGTGCTCAGACACCATGTTAACATCTCTACAGCCTACAAAAATCCTCTGAAGAAGACCCGGTGGGGTCGAAACGCGTCAACATTCATACACAAGGTTTATGTACAGGATTTATATGCAAGATTTATGTACCATTTTTCCTCATGGTGTCTGAGCATTGTATATTACTACTTTTGTGCACTGTCATGCTAGTGACGGTGTTTTTATCTTTTGTATCATGGCTCATGTTTTGACTACATATGCCTATAGCATCTTTTTCACTTTGTTATAATAAAAATTTCATTAACGGCACTTTTCATAGTATTTTTCAATCTTCTTTTGCTGCCTAGAAAACCCCTCATGGGGGACAATCCTCTTATTTTACATTAATATTTGGGGTGTGCAGCTACTCTGTCTTTCCTCATATGAGTGTCTTTCCATTTAACATTGAAGTCTATGGCCCTAAAGTTGCTAGAAAGTCGGACCAAAGTAGTGCATGAACTACTTTGAAGTCGCTGTAAACTTTTTTTTTTATTTGCCGCCCCCCCCCCGTGTGTTTATTTTCATTTGTCTAAAGCTGGCCAAACACGGTTAGATTTTCCTGTGACGTTTGTAGAAAAATCGTTGGTCAGAACATTCTTTCTTGCCATTATCAAGTCAACTAATTTGTTTGTAAAGCCCATAAAATTGCGGCCAGACCTGTTCTTTGAATGGAATTTCAGAGATTTTAAAAAGGTTTAAACCAAACCGCATTCATAGTCAGGATTTCATTTTGAAAAAAAAAAAAGATTCCGCTCTGCTCCTTAGAATTTTTAGAAAGGGTGGTAAATATGCTTTGCCCTGTGTGTCCCCCATATTAGTTATTCTTGTATTAAGAACTTTCTTCAACTTATGGATGATGCTTATGCCATAGCTCCTAACTGTCCCTGATTTGGAACAAAGTCCCTCTTTCCTCCTCATTTGTCCCTCATTTTGGTCTGATCAGGGCCAGTGCTATCACTAGGCAAACTAGGCAACCGCCTATGGCGCCTGGCCACTGGTGTTCCTACTCTCTGCAGCAAGCAACTAAGTCTCAGCATCAGCAGGCAGCCGTCGCTCTATTCGCACATAGTGTCAGAGGCGCAGCGGCGGCGGAGGACTGTGTCTGTGTCCCGAGTCCCGAATAAATGGAAGCATGCAAACATTCATTAATGGGCGCTGGTGAGGCTGCATTTGATGGGCGCTGGTGAGGCTGTTTGATGGGCCCTGGTGAGGCTGCATTTGATGGGCGCTGGTGAAGCTGCATTTGATGGGCTCTGGTGAGGCTGCATTTGATGGGTGCTGGTGAGGCTGCATTTGATGGGCACTGGTGAGGCTACATTTCATGGGCGCTGGTGAGGCTGCATTTGATGGGCACTGGTGAGGCTGCATTTGATGGGCGCTGGTGAAGCTGCATTTGATGGGCTCTGGTGAGGCTGCATTTGATGGGCTCTGGTGAGGCTGCATTTGATGGGCTCTGGTGAGGCTGCATTTGATGGGCTCTGGTGAGGCTGCATTTGATGGGCTCTGGTGAGGCTGCATTTGATGGGCACTGGTGAGGCTGCATTTGATGGGCACTGGTGAGGCTGCATTTGATGGGCGCTGGTGAGGCTGTATTTGATGGGCGCTGGTGAGGATGCATTTGATGGGCACTTTTGAGGATGCATTTGATGGGCACTTTTGAGGATGCATTTAATGGGCGCTGGTGAGGCTGCATTTGATGGGCGCTGGTGAGGATGCATTTGATGGGCGCTGGTGAGGCTGAATTTGATGAGCATTGGTTACTGCATTGATGGGCGCTGGTGAGGCTGCATTTGATGGGCGCTGGTGAGGCTGCATTTGATAGGTGCTGGCGGGCTGCATTAGATGGGCGCTTTATTAAAAAGGTGGGGTATACATGGACAGGGCAAAGGGGGTGGAGCCAAGGAGGGTAGCAAAATGAGGTTTCGCCTAGGGCATCAAAAATCCTTGCACCAGCCCTGGGTCTGATCTATATAATTGTATATACAATGCATTATTTATCTTTCAAAAGTGTATACCCGGTGCAAACCTTCCACCCAATTTCTAGATTGCTGCATTTGTAAAATGTAAAAAGCCAATATAAAGGAATAGTCGTGGTTAAAAAAGAAAAAAAAAAAAAAAAGAAAAAAAACACTTGTGGGTTTAACACATTTTTTTGGTTTCATTCTCCTTTAAGGGGGCGTGGCATGGGGTGTGTCTTATGCCTACATAATTTTTCTAGTAGGTGTCCCTCATTCCCATCTCAAAAAGTTGGGAGGTATGCTTATGCACCCTGATCTGTAGGTATCATAGTGATTTCCAGGGGTTCCCCAAAACCTGACAATGATTTTAAGGGTTCCCCAGAGTGGGAAAAGGTTGGGAGAGGCTGGTGTAGATACGTGAGCCCCTCGTGTGACAGGCCGTCTTTGTGATATTTGATATATCATTGCTGTATAGTGGGAACTATTCTCTAACTCACCGCTGACTCGCCGTCCAATCATCCCAGAGAAGAAATGTCCAATCTGTGCATTCTGTTACCTAATATGGCAGCTTTTTGGACAGAAGGCATCACAGCATAACTCCCAACCGTCCCTGATTTTGAGGGACTGTCCCTGATATGGAACAAAGTCCCTCTGTCCCTCTTTTCTCCTCATTTGTCACTCATTTTGGTCTGATCTATAGAGTTGTATATAAAATGCACTTTTTATCTTTCAAAAAGTGTTTCCCAGTGCTAAACCTTTCATCCGATTCCTTTCTAAATTGCTGCATTTGTAAATGTCGAAAGCCAATATAAAGGAATTGCAGTGGCAAAAAATGTAACTAATCTTTTTTTGTATAATTCTCCTTTAAGAGGGAGTGACAGGGGGGTGTGTCCTATGCTACATACTTTTGCTAATAGGTGTCACTCATTCCCTTCCCAAAAAGTTGGGAGGTGTGATCATAGGAGCGTTAAAGAGGAGACACCTGTGTGAGAAGGGTCTGCTAGAAGCAGCTATTCTCAGACTGCATACCCGAGCAGCGACTAGGTGCAGCCTCACTGCCCCAGGAAATAGTGTGAGGCACAAGCAAAGGGAGAGCCTTCTTCCATCAGAGCCTTGTCACCCAGGTGTTGCACTTTGTCCAAATGTCATTTTCTGTATAGATTGCTGTGAAGATTATTATCCTTTGTTCTCTATAAGGCCTCTTGCACACAATACTCCTGTTGGATCATCTATTTTTTCAGCCGTTTTTTTTTCCTGTATGTATTTTCGCACATTTTCACCCACATGCGCGCAACTTATGTTAATGGATGCGCACAGTTGGCGCTTGTGGGTTTTTTGTTTTTTGGGGGGTGGCAAACAACCACCCCCTCTCCTCCATGGCACCTCAAAGCCCCCCCCACCCGCTCGCTGTCTGCCGGTCGGTCCACTTACTCCATCTAGGCAGCGGTCATCGGGCAGCGGCGGGCATCAAGGAGCAGCGGGGATCAGGCAGCGGCAGACACCAAGCTGCGGCGGGTATCATGTAGTGGCTCCTGTGTCTTCTCCTCCTCGCATCCGCCGTGCGTCTCTTCCTCTCCTTCTAGGCGTCCAATAGGATCGCCTGTTCTTTTAGCCAATCCGGTGACGGGTATCAGACCCGCTTCCCGATCAGCCAGACGGAGGATCAGTGTTGCAACAGCGAAAATTCATTTGCCATTGCAACCCACCTGGGTGGGTTCATAGCATAATGCTCTGCGCCCCGAGCCCACTCCATTTTGAAGCCTATGAGAGCCTCTGGCTCTAATCGGGTGCTTAAAAAAAAAAAAACACCCCCCGCCGCTGTAATTCAGGCGCCCGGTGTCCTGAAAGGGGCCGGACGTGTGAATGGGGGGGTGGTGGCGATGGATAGAGCATGAATAGGGGGTGGTGGCCCGATTTTTTTTTTTCTTTGTATGTGAAAGATGATGTTATGCCAAGTAAATAGATAGCTAACATGTCACGCTTTAAAATTGCGCACACTCGTGGAATGGCGCCAAACTTCGGTACTTAAAAATCTCCATAGGCGACGCTTTAAAATTTTTTACAGCTTACATGTTTAGAGTTACAGAGGAGGTCTAGTGTTAGAATTATTGCTCTCGCTCTAACGATTGCGACGTATGTAACCTGTGTGTATCTGGCTCTGATACTAGCCAGTGCCTCACCAGCCACTCACCTCACCGCACGTCCCTACCCCACATATATGTGTGCGGCCGGAGTGAAGAGGTTAAAGAGGAGCTCCAGGCTCCCCCCCCCAAAAAAATTTGTATAAGTGTCCCTATACTGTAGCTGCTGACCTTTAATACAAGGACACTTACCTGTCCAGGGATCCAGCAATCTCCTCATCCGAGCCGATTCTTCAATCAGCTTCGGGTGCAGGGGTCAGCATCTTAAGTAAGGGAAACAGGAAGTGAAGCCTTGAAGGTTTCAAGGCCAGTTTCCTACTGCGCAAGCCGTTTCGCTTTGTGAATAGTCCCGCAGTCTTCTGGGACCTGTGATGAGTCCCAGAGGGCTGTGGGGGAAGGGGCTGAACTTCTGGCATCTGCCCGGAAGTGGGAGTGGGTACCTTTCAAAACCAGGTACTCTCTCCTCCCAAGAAAAGTGCCAAATGTGGCAGTGGATGGGGGGGGGGGGGGGGGTGAAAACAAGCAAAACTTCCCCTTTTTGGGTGAAGTTCCCCTTTAATACACTACTGTATTTGTCGTCATCTTCTTTTTCAAATATATTGTCTATGTTTAATTTACATCGAGAGAATGGGGACCCCTTCCACCCCCAGGCTCCATATCAGCCGTATGACCTACTATGGCTACTGTTACCAATGACAACTGTCTGAGAGGGGATTTCCCTGATTTTAGAGAATTTTCCTTCTCACTTCCTCTACAGGAGAGGAAAGAAAGGGAAATTCCCAACAGGACACAGATGGCAAAAAGACCCAACAGGAATTTAAACCATTTCCTACTCTATCCAAAATAAATAAAGGTTTGGCTTTAGATAAACTTAATTTTTTTTCTGGATCTCAGGGACTGTTAGTTCCATATTATCCCATTGAGTGTTGTCGCTAAAAGGGCAGTGGGACAGTTTAGATGTAAAACCTGATTCCCATTTTTATTCTTTTATTCTGCCGTCTTAGAATGCTTTCGGAATGTTTAGCAGAGAGAAACAGCTGGCTGACTTACTGTTGATTAAAGAGGAACTCCAGAATGAGCAAATATCATATCATGTGTATTCTTCTTAAATCTCAATGAGCTTTGTGTATTTCTTCCAGATCTGTGCAGTAATCCAGTGTGAGACTTTTCCTTCCTGTAATAAAGACCGCTCACTGCTGCTCTCTCTCCTTGTGCAGGGTGACTGGTCTTGTCTCTGCCCCCTCCTGTAGTTTTCTGCAGACAGGCTGTAGTGGGTGGAGCCTGCTGGACCCCTCCCACATCTCTGCTCTCTCTCCTGGTGCGGGGTGACTGGTCTTGTCTCCGCCCCCCTCCTGTAGTTTTCTGCAGGCAGTCTGTAGTGGGTGGAGCCTGCTGGACCCCTCCCACATCTCTGCTCTCTCTCCTGGTGCAGGGTGACTGGTCTTGTCTCCGCCCCCTCCTGTAGTTTTCTGCAGGCAGTCTGTAGTGGGTGGAGCCTGCTGGGCCCCTCCCACATCTCTGCTCTCTCCTGGTGCAGGGTGACTGGTCTTGGCTCCGCCCCTCCTGTAGTTTTCTGCAGGAAGCCTGTAGTGGGTGGGGAGCGAGTACCTGATTTTGACAGGTACTCGCTCTCGCTTCCAGCTGAGATTGCGTCAGCGAACTTAGCTGGAGGTTTGGCCCCCCTCCTCCTTCCCCCCGCAGCAGGACCATCCAGAAAGCGCACTTGCGCAACAGGGAACCGGCTGGGAGGCCACAAGACCACCCCTTTCACACCGGTGCCGCTCTAGCGCTAAAGTGCCGCTCGTTTTAGCGGCGCTTTAGCGCTGTTTGAGTGGCGGGTTTTAGGTCGCTAGTAAGGCGCTTTTAACCCCAAAGAAGGGGGTTAAAAGCACCCCTGTTGCGGCACTTCTGAATCGCTTTTCAGGCGCTTTGGAAGCGCTGCCTATTCATTTCAATGGGTACAGCGTTTTGGGAGAGCTAAATACAGCGCTCCCAAACTGCCCCAAAGATGCTGCTTGCAGGACTTTTCCTAACGTCCCGCAAGCTCACCGCCCCCAGTGTGAAAAGTCACACTGAAATGAATGGGAGGCGGTTTTCAGGCGCTATTTCTAGCACCATAATGCCTGAAAACCGCCTCAGTGTGAAAGGGGTCTAAATGGAGATGGTGGCAGCTGCACCCGATAGCCGATTGATAAATCGGCTTGGGGGAGGACACCACTGGATTTCCGGACAGGCAAGTCCCCCTATATTAAAAGTCAGCGGCTACAGTATTTGTAGCTGCTGACATTTTAATTTTTTTCTAAAGGAGCCCGGAGCTCCTCTTTAAATTATTTTTTGTGTGCTGGAAGGTCAGCTTTGATTTTCCAGTAGAAAGCAACGAATTTTAATTATTGGGACACATTTACAATATCCTGATTTCTATAGAAAGTTAGAGCCGAGCTTTAGTCCGCCTAGCAGGCGGCTCCACACCCCCTCAGGCACCACCATTACGTGCATGCATAGGTGATTTTTCTTGCACGCGCAAAGACAGGGAAACTTTCAGACATCCCTGGTACCAGTCTTTGCACATGTGCGAGGGAAACTGGCACATTTGCCCAGTAAAGGCCCACTTTAGGAATTTTTTGTGGTGAGTGAAGAAGCTGCACAATCATTTTTCTGAATTGAACATACAAATACTGCAAAGGTCAATTACTAAAAAAACAAAAAAAAAAAAACACAACCGTATCCATTGAGACTTTTATGTGAACTGAAAAAATAAGGTACAGTGTTGACATTGCCGCACGTGTTATCGGTTAGCGGACTGGCACTCATGTGTGGTCATTGGAAATGAATGTGATCTTCCTAGGCCTGGGCTAAGCTTGGTGTCACAGGGCTTAGCAATGAAAGGGGTCATTCAGATATTGCCGATGTGGCCCTTCCTGATAATGGGAATTCCTGAGCTATGAGTGAACAAGGATCACCATAGATTAGCTGTCTGAATACTTTTTGTCAGGCAGAGTGTACTGCTGACCCTTCTGTTCTGAAATCAGTCGGTGTACAATCACTGGTATTAACCCTTCCATTACCAGCCGCAGGCAAGAGGACAAGGTGACCCGCAGCTAAGAGCTGGATACACCTGTCCTGACTTTTATAGAACTAAAAAAGAAAAAAAATTACAACAGAGCAACAGCCCACATACAGTATCTCACAAAAGTGAGTACACCCCTCACTATTTTGTAAATATTTTCTTCTATCTTTTCATGTGACAACACTGAAGAAATGACACTTTGCTACAATGTAAAGTAGTGAGTGTACAGCTTGTATAACAGTGTAAATTTGCTGTCCCCTCAAAATAACTCAACACACAGCCATTAATGTCTAAACCGCTGGCAAAAAAAGTGAGTACACCCCTAAGTGAAAATGTCCAAATTGGGCCCAATTAGCCATTTTCCCTCCCCGGGGTCATGTGACTCGTTAGTGTTACAAGGTCTCAGGTGTGAATGGGGAGCAGGTGTGTTAAATTTGGTGTTATCGCTCTCACTCTCTCATACTGGTCACTGGAAGTTCAACATGGCACCTCATGGCAAAGAACTCTCTGAGGATCTGAAAAAAAGAATTGTTGCTCTACATAAAGATGGCCTAGGCTATAAGAAGATTGCCAAGACCCTGAAACTGAGCTGCAGCACGGTGGCCAAGACCATACAGCGGTGTAACAGGACAGGTTCCACTCAGAACAGGCCTCGTCATGGTCGACCAAAGAAGTTGAGGTCACGTGCTCAGCGTCATATCCAGAGGTTGTCTTTGGGAAATAGACGTGTGAGTGCTGCCAGCATTGCTGCAGAGGTTGAAGGGGTGGGGGGTCAGCCTGTCAGTGCTCAGACCATACGCCACACACTGCATCAAATTGGTCTGCATGACTGTCGTCCCAGAAGGAAGCCTCTTCTAAAGATGATGCACAAGAACAGTTTGCTGAAGACAAGCAGACTTTGCTGAAGACAAGCAGACTAAGGACATGGATTACTGGAACCATGTCCTGTGGTCTGATGAGACCAAGATAAACGTATTTGGTTCAGATGGTGACAAGCGTGTGTGGTGACAACCAGGTGAGGAGTACAAAGACAAGTGTGTCTTGTCTACAGTTAAGCATGGTGGTGGGAGTGTCATGCTTTTAAAATTCAACATCAAAACAGTGTCACCGACTTCTAAATACTGTATTTCACGATATAAGCTCAGTTTAGTGGTAAAAATAAGTGTGAAATGCAAGACTTCGGTGGGTGTAAAAAGATGTCCGCTTGGTGACGTCAGAAAGTAGGATTTACTGCGGCTGAGTGTGGGGTGTACCAAGATGGCCGTGATGGAACGTCACTTCCGTTACAAGATTTGTATTTCAAACAAGGTCGTCTAATCTGACGGAACACCTGCATGCATACTTGAGCTAAAGGCAAATTGATTCCAGGAAGTAAAAGCTACATGAGTAATTTGCCCTTACCCAAGATGGCCATGGTCATAAATGCTAGGGGGGGGGGGGTGTTTTTCAAAGTGATTTCTCAACAAAATAAATCATAGAGACATGGATGGATGGGGGAATTTGCTTTAAATATTAAAAATGAATTAAATCGTGTTTTTAGTTTGTGAGGCTTAAATACAGTGAAGATCCACTTTAACCTAAAGCTGGCCATATATTATACAATTTCCTTTAGATTTACCTTTAACTATGTAGTGTGAGGGCCTGCCTGACTGCATACAAATTGAAAGTGTTTGGGTTTGACCTCATATTATATGGTTTTGGTAACTCTAGAAAAAAAGTTGTACAAGAAAATTGTATAATGTATGTCCAGCCTACCTCCCTCCCACTGATACATACTTATGGTTATGGTTCTGCCATTTGTTTACATTCAGCGGTCATGTCTACACTGTTCTGGTTGCGCCTGCACATTAGTGCCCCATAGACTGAGGTTGTGTCTAGGGTTGTACCGATACTAGTATCGGTGCAGATACCGAGCATACTCGTGCAAATGCTTCGATGCTTGACCCGATAATGTCCCTTTCCCTGTCTAAAAGGGGATATGTCAGGGGTCTGGGATTTAGACCCATGACATTTCACCAAAGCGACCCCCCCCCCCCCCAACAGGGTTGCTTACAATACAAACAAAAAAGGGAAACATTGTAATAAATAAATATTTAAAAGTAAAATTGTAAAAATAATTAAAAAAATAAAAAACCTTTTTATTACCATTACTGTTCCTTTATATTGGCTTTTGAAATGTACAAATGCAGCCATTTAGAAATTGGATAAAAGGTTTAGCACTGAGAAACACTTTGAAAGATAAAAAGTGCATTTTATATACAGCTATAAAGATCAGACCAAAACGAGGGACAAATGAGGAGGAAAGAGGGACAGAGGAACTTCGTTCCAAATCAGAGACAGTCCCTCGAAATCCGGGACAGTTGGGAGCTCTGACTGAACACATACTAGGGCCAATTTAGACAGGAGCCTCTTAACCTACCAGCATGTCTTTGGAGCGCGGGGGAAACCGGAGCACCCAGAGAAAACCAATGCAAGCACAGGGAGCACATGCTAACTATATGCAGACAGTATCTTGGTTGGGTCAAACCGAGAACTCCAGTGCTATTAACTAGGGTGGTCTGTTGTTTTCAGGAAGAGCTATGTGCAGCCCCTCATACCAACCATGATCTGTCTGCATTTCGTAGAGAAGCACAGAGACTTATGGCCCGTACACATGATAGGATTTTCCAACGAAAAAGGAGCTTGTTGTCAGAAATTCCGACCAGGTGTAGGCTCCATCGGACATTTTCCATCGGAATTTCCGTCACAGAAAGTTTTGAGAGCTGGTTCTCAAATTTTCCAACAACAAAATCCGTTGTCGGAAATTCCGATCGTGTGTACACAATTCCGACTCACAAAGTTCCACGCATGCTCGGAATCAAGCAGAAGAGCCACACTGGCTATTGAACTTCATTTTTCTCGGCGTACGTGTTGTACGTCACCGCGTTCGGAATTTCCGACCAACTTTGTGTGACCGTGTGTTTGCAAGACAAGTTTGAGCCAACATCCATCGGAAAAAAAAACATGGATTTTGTTGTCGGAAAATCCTATCGCGTGTACAGGGCATTAGTGTTGACATCACTGGGCTTAAAATAAGGTATAATGAAAACAGAAAACTTTTATTTAAAAATGTCATTAGCATGTTGATAAGGGGGGAGAGGGGGATTAACCAAGGAAGGCAAAATATATGCAGATTAAACTTCAGCCTTAAATACAAAGTGCTCAGAAAGTTCTGTTGCGCATTCCCAGGCCTGTACAGCTGTGCTGTGTTTAGCTGACAACATGTTTAATTATTTTCCTTACTAGGGATATTACAAAATCTATCTTCAAGCTAGCTACAGGGATAATGCGATTTGTGGTGATGGGGAAGGAATGCGCTGGTGCAAGCCAACAGATCACTCCTTCCAAATAAAAGGTTAGGCATGAGGTACAAACATGTTAGACATTATGGCTACCTGGCTCCTGCTATTTGTTTTACTTGCAGACCAGGAGTGGATGGGACAAATCTCCCAGATTCTTTAAAATCTTAGCAAACACATTCTGTTTGTTGACGCACGAGATATAAAGCCAGAGAATTTGGCCGAGCTGGAAGGTGCTATTTGCATTGTGTTCATACAATGCGCATGTGATGGAGCATGACTTGTTGGCTTGGCAGGAACTCTGATGATAATTGTGAAGTGTCTCGGGAATAGAGAGGTGAAACGTTCTGCTTTCACAAATACAATCATGCAATTACTTTGCATATTCCAGACTTGTGCATTGAAAAGGAACTGTTGCTTTTAGAGGGCTGTGTTGACCAAGTCATGTTCTCCCTTCAGCTGGTAACCTTCGGGATTCAGGACAAAGCCATGGCCTGTCTTCACACAACTACACATTCCTTTCTGACAACTCAGTCTTTCTCAATCTTTTAACACCAGGGTATCCCTAAAAATATGTTCAGGTTTCAGGAAACCCTTCCTGAAAGCTATTTATCGGGGGGGGGGGGGGGGTTCAGTAGGGAATATGCCCCTTACATTGGTGGTCAGTAGGAAGAATGTGACCTTGGTGTTGGTTAGAAGGTCTACAGATACCCAAATAGATAGTAATTGGGTCATTATGCTGGTTTTGTCAAATAATGTAGGTCCTGGAACTATGCAGGCTCTATCAGGTGGGAGTTTAACCAACCACAGCTCAAGGAACCCCTAGAAAGCTCTAAAATAGCCATAGGGTTCACCAAAACCATGGTGGAGAATAGCTGCGCTAACTGTCCCCCAAACAAATGGTTCACTAGCCCTTGAACTATGAAGGCTCCATCAGATGCAAGGTCAATATACCTCTAGAAACCTCTGAAGGGACCCTATTTTTATCACCACAACCCTGGCTGAGAATAGCTGCGCTAATTATTCCCTAAACAAATGGTAAATTCTCCATCAGATGCAAGGTCAACCAGCCACAGCTTAAGGAATACCTACAAACCTCTGAAGAAAGGTTCACCACAACCCTGGTTGAGAATACCTTTGATAACTATTCCCCAAGGAAATGATTAAGTTTAGTACTGAATGAGTACTAGTACTGAAACTATGCAGGCTCCATCAGATGTGAGGTCAAGAAACCCCTAAAAACCTCTGAAGGAACCCTATGGTACAACACAACCCTGGTTGAGAATAGCTGTGCTAACTATTTGTCAGAAACCATAAATCAGACCGAGACAGAAGTACAGTTAAATCACACTTGTTTAATAATATCAAAAGTAAATAGAACAAACGTAGTCAAAACATAGCCATAGTTTGGTAACCGGAACAGATAGTCAGACAAGCCAGGACGTCAGGAAGCCAGGGATCAGCGTACTTCAGAACAAGCCATGATATCAGGAAACTAGAGATTCAGCATAGTAGAACAGTAAGCAAGATCTGGAACCAGAAGGGACATCAGCCAAGCAAGTCTTTAACAGGCACGCAGCAGAGAGTCTCTGTGATGTAGACCAAGGCGAAGGCAGAGAAGATCTGGGCTGGACGGCTTAAGTAAGCAGGACTGATGAGCAGGATATCATCAACAGGTGAGTCACTGTGGAGAGATAGGAGCTGGCAATTAACCGACAGCTGAGCGGCCAGCTCAGAGAAGGAAGGGCTGAGCCAAGCCCTGACACTATTCCCCAAACGATTCACTAGTCCTGGAACCATGAAGGCGGCATCTGATGATAAAGGCTCCATCTAGTGAACTAGCCACAGCTCAAGAAATCCTTAGACATCTCTGAAGGAATCCTAGGGTTCACCACAACTCTGGTTGAGAATAGCTGTGCTAAGTATTTCTCTATCCAATGCCAGGTCAACCAGTCACAGCTCAAGGAACCCCTAGAAACCTCTGGAGAAACCTTTAGAGTTCCATGGAACCTTGGTTGAAAATAGCTGTGCTAACTATTCCCCAAACAAATGGTTCACTAGTCCTGGAACTATGAAGGCTCCATCAGATGCAAGGTCAAGGAACCCCTAGAAACTTCTGAAAGAACCCTATGGTTCACCACAACCTTGGTTGATAATAGTTGTGCTAACCATTCCCCATACAAACGGTTCACTAGTCCTGGAACTGTGAAGGCACCATCAGATGCAAGGTCAACCAGCCACAGCTCAAGGAACAAAACCAAAGAAAATTCGCAGCTCAACTTACCAGCCAGCCTGCAACCAACCGAACTACCCTGTCTAACAGTTTGCGTTAAAAACAGCAGTTTAGTTTGCACACATTTTCAAATACGATTGAAACCTCCAGAGCCACTTCACGGCACCCCAGTATTATCTGCAGTCCTAACTCTATAAATTTTTGAGAGCATGTATTTGCATATGTGTGCAAACTAAATCCCTGTTTTTAACGCACACTGTTAGACAGGATAATTCAGTTAGTTGCAGACTGGCTGGTAAGTGGAGTTGGGAATTTTCTTTGGTTTTGTTTTACATGCACTTCCCTTCCATGTGATCCTGGCTGCAAAGGCCAGTTATAGGTGGGGGCAGTGGCCATTTGTTTGTACAGCTCAAGGAACCCCTAGAAACCTCTGAAGGACCCTATGGTTCACCACAACCCTGGTTGTGAATAGCTGTGCTAATTATTCCCCAAACGGTTTACTAGTCCTAGAACTTTTAAAGTGATATTAAAGTCAAATTTTTTATTAAAGGAAACAACAAATATGGCGTACTTAACTGCTCTGTGCAGTGCTTTTGCACAGAGTAGCCCGCATCCTCTTCTTCTGCTCAGGTTTCACGTTGGCACACCTGCCCCCCCCCCCTTCCTGCCGAGTGCCCTCACAGCAAGCAGCTTGCTATGTGGGCACCCAAGCTTAGCTGCTGCTCTGTGTGTCCATTCAGACTCAGCACTACCCCCTCCGTCTCCTGATTGGCTCCTGCTGCTGCCAAAAGCCAATCAGGAGTATGAGTCCCCGGAGAGGCAAGGCTGTCCTGGACAATGCTGGATCGAGAGGGGGCTCAGGTAAGTATTAGGGGGGCTGCACAGAAGGTTTTTAACCTTCATGCATAGAATGCATGAAGGCAGTGGCAGCCCGTAATGCAGGGTGCAGGGGCGCCGCCCCCCTATCCATGCGTCCGGCCCCCTAATCTACATGCAGGGCGCCGGACGCATGGATTACGATGGTTTTTTTTTTTAAGCACATAATTAGAGCCTGAGGCTCCAACAGGCTTTAAAAAAGGGTGGGTTCGGGGGGCGGAGCACTGCGCCCGAGCCCACCCAGTTGTGTGACAAAAGCAAATGAATATTTGCTATTGTCTTCCTGATTCTCCTCCTGGCCAATCAGGACCCGTCACCCGACTGGCCGAGAGGAGAAGAAATCCTATTGCCTGTCTAGGAGGAGGAGGAAGGAGACACACGGCAGAAGCCGCCGTGAAGCCGAGGAGGAGGAGACGCAGGGGAAGCTGCCGCCTGTCGCCCGGAGGAAGCGCTGCCCGCGGCGATTTTGGGTAAATGCGGGGCTGGTGCAGGTGACTCGACCGACCTGTGGGTGGCTGTGGGTGCACAGGTCGGTCGAAAAAAAAATTATACCACCAGCTGCCACTGCATGAAGGTAAAAAAACATTCAGCCTTTACAACCACTTTAAGGCTCCATCAGGTGCAAGGTCAACCAGTCACAGCTCAAAGAACCCCTAGAAACCTCTGAAGAAACCTTAGAGTTCCACAGAACCCTGGTTGAGAACAACTGTACTAATTATTCCCCAAGCCAATGATTCACTTTATAGCTTTGCTTTTCGTTAAAGTGTAAACCCTAATAATGAACTTGTCTTATTTGCTTCCAGGGCTGCCATTAGAAATCATGGGGCCCCCGTATAGCCTGATAGGGCCCCCCCACCAACATTTCCATTGGATGGGCTGTGACAGCAACATAGATTCTCTGCTCCTCTTTAGTATCACTTTAACATATGTAATGCTAGAGTTCTGCTTTAACTACCTGGTAAGTAATTTACTTGCAAGAATCATGCGTATATCTAGTGTCAGGACACCCGATATGCACATGCTTTTTTACACGTGAGACATTCACTACGTAGTGATGCAATAATAACAATGACCGCTCTGGACCATGCACCTTTAACAACTAGCCAGTAATAGCAGCCCCCATATTTTTATCCAGGTAGGTTGCTTTTAATGCCATTTCAAGGCAAAAAAAAAAGCTTTTCTTAAAGCGGTAATAAACCGAAAACCAAAAATGTAATATATTGCAGCATACCAATCATTAGATGTGGTGGCTGCATTAATTTTCTTTTTTAGGCTCCCCCCCTCCCTCTGTTTTGACCTGGTGATCTGCCCAGTAACACACCTCTTGTATTAGAGCGCCCCCATTCTGGATGAAGGAGCACCTTTGGATAGCAGCATTGTCAGTCGGGGGGGGGGGGGTGTTAGATGTACTAGCAGATTTAAATACACCAATAAGTCCTGAAGTCAAACCTCAACTTTATAAGCAGTTACAGCAAACCGTTTTGTCTTCTTTTGGGATAAAAGTTTTACATACATAAATAAAAGCTGATCATTGTAAGCACCCCCTGACAGTGGTAAATGGTTTGTCTCATCCAGTGGTGGCTGGTGCTCAAAATATTTGGGGGGGCGCAAACAAACTGAAAAATTCTGAAAAAAAACCCCCATCAATTGCAGCCTCACTGTGCCATCAATCGGGGCCACTGTGCCATCAATCGTGACCACTGTGCCATCAAATGCGGCCACTGTGCCAAACGCGGCCACTGTGCCCATCAAATGTAGCCACTGTGCCCATCAAACGCAGCCACTATACCATCAAACGCAGCCACTATGCCATCAAATGCAACCACTGTGCCCATCAAACGCAGCCGCTGTGCCCATCAAACGCAGCCGCTGTGCCCATCAAACGCAGCCACTGTGCCCATCAAACGCAGCCACTGTGCCCATCACACGCTGCCACTGTGCCATCAAATGCTGCCACTGTGACCCATCAAATACAGCCACTGTGCCCATCTTATGCAGCCACTGTGCCCCATTAAATGCAGCCACTGTGCCCATCATACACAGCCTCATTGTGTCCCATCATATGCAGCCTCACTGTGTCCTATCAAATGCAGCCTCACTGTGTCCTATCAAATGCAGCCTCACTGTGTCCCATCATATGCAGCCTCACTGTACCCCATCATATGCAGCCTCACTGTGCCCCATCAAATGCAGCCTCACTGTGTCCCATCATATGTAGGCCCCTTTCACACTTATACGACTTGTCCCACGATTTTGTACTGCAAAATCGTATGACAAGTCATTCTCCATGATTTTCAATGACTACCATTCATATTGGCACGACTTTAAGTCGTGCCGACTTGAAAGTAGTCCCTGCACTACTTTGGTCCAACTTCTATGCGAGTTGTACTCCATAGACCTCAATGTTAAACCCTGAAGTAGCATGCAAGTCGTGCCTGAAAAATATATAGACACGACTTCAGCACGACTTTGTAAGCACAAGCCTGGCTCCCTGATCGGGAAAGGAAAACTTTTTTTTCCTTTCCCGATGAGCGACAGGCAGTGCTGACAGCTGTCTGGTATGAATCCAGAGGGGGAACTCCACGCCAAGTTTTAAATGAAAAAAACGGCGTGGGTTCCCCCCCCCAGGGGCATACCAGGCCCTTAGGTCTGGTATGGATCTAAGAGGAACCCCCTACGCCGAAAAATCGGCGTGGGGTCCCCCCCAAAATCCATACCAGACCCTTATCCGAGCATGCAGCCCGGCCGGTCAGGAATGGGGGTGGGGACGAGCGAGCGCCCCCCCCCTCCTGGACCGTACCAGGCCGCATGCCCTCAACATGGGGGGGTGGGTGCTTTAGGGCATGGGGGGCACCCTGCCGGCCCCCCCACCCCAAGTTGATGAGGACAAGGGCCTCTTCCCGACAACCCTGGCCGTTGGTTGTCGGGGTCTGCGGGCGGGGGGCTTATCGGAATCCGGGAGCCCCCTTTAATAAGGGAGCCCCCAGATCCCGGCCCCCCACCCTATGTGAATGAGTATGGGGTACATGGTACCCTTACCCATTCACCTTCTGCAGCTCAATTGCTAGCGGTGGTCCGGACTTCTGCCTTCTGCCTTCTTCTTTTCTTCCAGAGATGTTGACACGACGCTCTCTACAGCTGGAATGGTCTCTGAACGCTCCGCAACAGACTTTTATAGGCGGTGACTCCGCCCCCCTATGAGGTCACTGTCCCGGGGCATGCTGGGACTGTGCCGTCATAAGGGGGCGTGGTCATCACCCGGTGACCACGCCTCCTAAAACGTCACAGTCCCAGCATGCCATGGGACTGTGACGGCATAAGGGGGCGGGGTCACCGCCTATATAAGTCCGTTGCGGAGCGCACAGAGACCATTCTGGCTGGAGAGAGCGTCGTGTCAACATCTCTGGAAGAGAAGAGGGAAGAAGACGATCCAGAAGTCCGGACCACCGCTGGCAAAAGAGCGCCAGAAGATAGCGGTGGAGCCGGCAGAAGATGCGGACACCGGGTGAAGACGCCGGAGAGACCCCCGAAGTCGGAAGAGGACCCCCGAAGTCGGAAGAAGATTCCGGAGCTGCCTAATAAATTATTTTAAAAACCTGTGTACTGTGTTTTTTATTGACGCTTTTTTCCCTAGGTGAATGGGTAGGGGTACCATGTACCCCATATTTATTCACATAGGGTGGGGGGCCGGGATCTGGGGGCCCCCTTATTAAAGGGGGCTCCCAGATTCCGATAAGCCCCCTGCCCGCAGACCCCGACAACCAACGGCCAGGGTTGTCGGGAAGAGGCCCTTGTCCTCATCAACATGGGGACAAGGTGCTTTGGGGTGGGGGGGCCGGCAGGGTGCCCCCCATGCCCTAAAGCACCTACCCCCCCATGTTGAGGGCATGCGGCCTGGCACGGTCCAGGAGGGGGGGGGGCCGCTAGCTCGTCCCCACCCCCATTCCTGGCCGGCCGGGCTGCGTGCTCGGATAAGGGTCTGGTATGGATTTTGGGGGGACCCCCACGCCGATTTTTCGGCGTAGGGGGTTCCCCTTACAATCCATACCAGACCTAAGGGCCTGGTATGCCCCTGGGGGGGAACCCACGCCAGTTTTTTTATTTAAAACTTGGCGTGGAGTTCCCCCTTATGATTCATACCAACTACTGTATGTTTTCATTTGTTAATGCCAAAAAGTGGCAAAGTAGTACTGCTCCCAAATCGCGGTAAAATCGCGGCAAATCGCGTTAAAATTGCGGCAAAATCGCGGCCGCGAAATCACGGTAAAATCGTGCGACTTTGAAGTCGTATAAGTGTGAAAGGAGCCGTAGTGTCACTGTGCCCCATCAATTGCAGCCTCACTGACCTTACAGGCAGCTCCGCTCGGCTCGTGCGTTCCACGGAGCTGCCGACGTCACTTCCGGCTTCCCTCTGGAACAGGGAAACCGGAAGTAAGCTCTTAACTTGAACAACAAAGCTCCCGCCCGTAGTAATACTACGGGTGGAAGCTGCTCGGCGCTCTGGATTGCGCCACAAAGCAGTTTAAAAGCCTGCAAATGAAGCGCCTCGTCTGCAATCTCGTGATTGCATTGATGTGACGCTTCCCATAGTGCACTGTGTCCGGCACCTGAACACAGTGCACTTAAAGAACATTTTTTTTTATATATTTTTTTTTAAAGGGGCCTTTTAAAATTAATATTTTTCTTTTTTGTGACTGCTGGGTGGGTGGGGCGGCGCCCGTGCGCCCCCTATGGACGGGCAGCCACGGGTCTCATCCCTGTACACTGATCAATTCTGCTGGAGAGCTTGTGCTTTTGAAAAACAACAGACTTACTGGCTGGATCACTGGATGAAAATAGCAGAAAGAAAACCTAAAAAAAAGAAAACGAATGCAAAGATCACATCTAAGAATCGGTAAGCTGCAATATAGTAAACGTTTGCTTTTGGCTTTAATACCGCTGGAAAGCGTTTTCTAGTTACTTTTTCAGTTCTGAGGTCTTTTTAACGTCTACGGCTACAGGAACACTCAATGTGTAGTAGTGCCAGTTTACACAAGACATTGTACATTCCTACGGCGTGTGCAGTCGTCATGTGTTGATAAGAAGTGCTCTGTTGTTACTGTAGTATTTTAATGTATGTGACAACATGGAAAACAAAAGCCTACTTCACCTGTGTCAGCAGAGCATTGTGTCTAGATACCGTTCTGCCAGCAGTCTGGATGAAGGTGTGTGTTGCTGTTATACAGTAAAAGCTCCCTAACAACAAGACAACATTGTACAACATTGTACACACGGAAGCCAAACTTCTGGTCATACCACACTGGGAAGCCAGCATGATAAATGCCATAATCAGTTTAAAGCTCAACTCCAGCTACATGTTCATTTAACCACTTCAGCCCGAGGAAAGATTTACCCCCTTCCTGACCAGAGCACTTTTTGCGATTCGGCACTGCGTTGCTTTAACTGACAATTGCGCGGTCGTGCGACGTTGCACCCAAACAAAATTGGCATCCTTTTTTTCCCCCTACAAATAGAGCTTTCTTTTGGTGGTATTTGATCACCTCTGCGGTTTTTAATTTTTTGCGCTATAAACAAAAAATGAGCGACAATTTTTTAAAAAAGCAATTTTTTTTACTTTTTGCTATTATAAATATCCCCCAAAAATATATAAAAAAAACTATTTTTTTCCTCAGTTTAGGCCGATATGTATTCTTCTATATATTTTTGGTATAAAAAATCGCAAAAAGGGCATATTGATTGGTTTGCGCAAAAGTTATAGCGTCTACAATACAGGGGATAGTTTTATGGCATTTTTATTATTAATATTTTTTTTTATTAGTAATGGCGGCGCTCTGTGATTTTTATCGTGACTGCGACATTATGGCGGACACATCGGACCACTTTTGACACTATTTTGGGACCATTGTCATTTATACAGCGATCAGTGCTATAAAAATGCACTGATTACTATGTAAATGACACTGGCAGGGAAGGGGTTAACACTAGGGGGCGATCAAGGGGTTAAGTGTGTCCTATAGAGTGATTATAACTGTGGGGGGGATGGGCTACAACTCACATGACAGCGATCACTGCTCCTGATGACAGAGAACCGTGATCTCTGTCATATCACTAGGCAGAACGGGGAAATGCCTTGTTTACAAAGGCATCTCCCCGTTCTTCCGCTACGTGGCGCGATCGCGGGCACCTGGCGGACATCAAGTCCACGGGACACGCGGGCATGGTCATGGAGTACGTGGCGGGCGCGCATCTTAAAGGGGACGTACCTGTATGCCCATTTGCCCAGCCATGCCATTGTGCCAAAGTATATCGTCATGCGCTGGTCTGCCTGTCGTTAAATATACACTCACCGGCTACTTTATTGGGTACACCTGTTCAATTGCTTGGCAACACAAATTGCTAATCAGCCTAACACAAGGCAGCAACTCAATGCATTTAGGCATCTAGACGTGGTAAAGACGACTCGCTGAAGTTCAAACTGAGCATCAGAATGGGGAAGAAAGGGGATTCAAGTGACTTTGAACATGCCATGGTTGTTGGTGGCAGACGGGCTGGTCTGAGTCTTTCTGGGATTTTCACCCACAACCATCTCTCGGGTTTACAGAGAATGGTCTGAAAAAGAGAAAATATCCAGTGAGCGACAGTTGTGTGGAGGAGAATGCCACGTTGATGTCAGAGGAGAATGGGCAAACTGGTTCCAGATGATAGAAAGGCAACAGTAACTCAAATAACCACCCGTTATATCCAAGGTATGCAGAATACCATCTCTGAACGCACAACACATCCAACTTTGATGGCGATGGGCTACAGCAGCATAAAGGAAAAGGTACTGGTGCACAGAGTAATGGTATACGGTCCAGCCAGCAAGAATGTCTCTAAAGCCGCATACACGCGAGCGGAATGTCCGACAGAAAAAGTCAGACGGAAGCTTTTCATCGTATATTCCGATCGTGTTTGTGACTTTTTTTTCTCGAAGATTCTGACGGACCTAGAAATGGAACATGTTCTAAATATTGCTATGAAGGCGGGTGCATGTTATTGACGCTCCGAGGCCCGCATGGAGTGAGCTACTTTATGGCCAACAATACTCTTCAAGATTCACCTCTAAACTTGGAGCAGTGATATACACCTTTTTGCCTGTGACTACCGTGGCTCCTCTGCCCCACTCCCACTGTGGATCACATCAAGATTGTGCACGTTGGAGCTTTCTCATAAGAGATTCCGAGAATTACTCTCATTTATACGCCACGCTTTGCTGCCTCAATGTGGGATTTGTGCAGATGACTGGTGGCCCATTCGGTATATTTATGTCCTTGTGACATCCTTGGTGCATATCTGCAAATGCCGTTTTTTGGCCCCAGTCCAGCAGTGTAACTACACGATGACCATTCAGGTGTGATTCCTTCTTGACTTTTTGACCCTGACAAAGGGATGTTTGTGTCCTGAAACGCGTCGAGCTGTCTGGACCTCATGGGAATTCATTGTTATTGTCATCTAATTTTTTTTTTGTATTGCAGAAATTTTTTTTTTTAATTCAATACTCTTTATTAAGTTTTTCTTGTTACAAAAACGAAAAAAAAATTAGAACCCTTATAAACTTTCCCCATTAACAAATGGGGATCATCAAATGATCACAAATTATACAAAAATACATTTCATTCTATTCCACTTATACCTCCTCCCCCCTCCCTCGGCCCAACCCATTCCCTCCCATCCTCCCCAATTTTTAAGCTATATTAAAAGGTTGCCTAGACCACATTTTGTACTGATACTGATACGATCAGCTGTCCTGCCTCCTTACACTTATTCTCATTTACCTATCCTCTATAATAGCTAATGGTTCCAAAGCCTTGGGCGTTTTTTTCCTTCCTTCCTTCCCCCTCTCCTCCCCCTCTCCTCCTTCCTCCCCCAGCGTTGTATCCAGGTCAAGGGGCCATGCCCGACCACTGTAGCCAAGGGCTCCAAATTTTTTTGAATTTTTCGTAGCTATTTCTCCTAATGTAGACTGTTTTTTCAGTCCAGACTAGCTTGTCCACTGTCCTAAGCCAGTCTTCTATAGTTGGGGGCATAGTGGATAGCCAGGACTGTGCGATTAATTTCCTTGCTTGATAAAGGCACCTTCCTATAGCAATTTTCTTGTTATTGCTCTCCCCCCTTTCCCCTAGCAAGCCGAGGATGCATTCCCTGGCCTCCTGCTTCAGCTTGGTTTTGAACCTAATTTCTATTGTCCTAATTATCCCTGACCAATATCTCACCAGCCTTGGGCATCTCCATACCATATGAATTAGGTCGCCAGTATCCAAGCATCTAGGGTATTTGTCATCCAGTCTGCGTCCAAACCTATACAATCTCTTAGGGGTATAGTAAACCCTATGTATAAGAAAAAGGTGTGACGCCTGTTGCGATGGAGAGAGCGACACTAATGGGCTAGCCTTCAGAATTCCCTTCCACTGGCTATCCGTAATATCCCCCACCTCCTCTGCCCACTTCTCCCTGATATCCAAGGTCCTTTGCAGATCAAGCAGCCTTCCAGAAATTTGTCCACTTATCATTGCGATCAAACCCTTAGTAGTGTTTGCTCCAATAATTTTATTTAGAAGATGTATATTGCACCATTCTAATGGACAGTTACTGAATTGGCTGTTAAGTGCATGCCTGATCTGCAAATAAGTATAAAAAGTGTTGTTTGGGATCCCATATTCTTGCCTTAGTTCCATGAAGGGTTTCAAGTTCTTACCCTCATATAGCTGTGCCAATCTACAAATTCCGTGGCGGACCCATATCCAGTTTTTATCCAACGTTAGCAGCTCCCTCAGTCCCCTGTTATTCCATATGGGTGAGAATTCAGTATAGCCTCCGTACCCCATAACCCTCTTAGTAGCTTGCCAAACTTTACTGATCAACTTACATGTTGGAGGTCCCTCCTGAAGTGACCCCGCCTCTAGTGCCTCTACCAAGGACCCATGTGAAGAATCATGGATCATAAACTTTGCACTAGAATTCGGTAGGCCCTGATATTCGCAACCTCCTAGGTGTTGTAGTTGTGCCGCCAAGAAGTAACTATAGGGATGTGGTACTGCCAGCCCCCCCTCCCCAACAGGGCGCTGAAGCGTTTGTAATTTGATCCTTGCCTGCCCTTTCTTCCATATTAGTTCTCTAAATAACGTGTTTATTTTTAAAAAACAGCTTTTCCCAATCCAAACTGGAGAGTTGTGGAGTACATATAGTAATTGTGGCATCCAGACCATCTTAATCAAATTAACTCTACCTGCCAGGGATAACGGGAGTTGGCACCAGATAGCGCTTTTCCTTCTAAATTTTTCCAATAGAGGGACTATATTGTCCCCTATATATTGTGCCGGGTCAGCTGAGATAGTTATACCCAAATAGCGCATCTTCTCCGCTACCCTCAGTCTCGGCATACTTCCCCTTTGACTATTACATGTTAAGTCTAGTGGGAGCAATGTTGATTTTTGCCAATTAACCACCAGGCCCGATGACCTCCCAAATCTTTCCACCAGTTGTATTGCCTTTTCGAGGGATGGTCCCATATCCCCGAGAAAAATCAGCACATCATCAGCATAAAGTGCCACTTTTTCCAGGCGACTCCTCTCTCCAAAGCCTTGTATTCCGAGCGAGTGTCTAATTGCCTCGGCCAGTGGCTCCATTGCTAGAGCGAATAACAGGGGCGATAATGGACACCCCTGCCTCGTCCCTCTCTCAAGGGATAGCCACTCTGTATATTCACTATTGATCTTTAATCTGGCTTTTGGATGGAAGTACAGGGTCTGAACCCATCTTATAAATTTAGAGCCAAACCCAAACTTCTCCAGTACCCACCAGAGATATTCCCACTCCAGGCTATCAAACGCCTTGGCTATGTCCAAAGCGAGGACCGCTTTGGAGCTCCTAGTCCCTGCTGGTGACTGGAGGTTCAGGTATGCCCTTCTGATGTTAATACTAGTGGATCTATCTGGGATAAACCCTGATTGGTCCGGGTGCACTAGCTCAGATATATATTTCTTTAGCCTAGTGGCCATTACCTTTGCCAGTATTTTTATATCGGAACATAGTAACGAAATGGGTCTGTAAGCTGCTGCTTCGAGGTGGTCCTTCCCTTCTTTCCTTATTAGGATTATGTTGGTTTCAGTCATTGAAGAGGGCAGGCCACCCTCAGTGATCGCCCAGTTCAATGTCTTCCAAAGTTCTGGGAGTAAAGCCTCCCCAAGTCATCTAATTTTTTAGTGGTTTGACACTTTTGTATATATGTATATTTAATAAAATTTGTATTTTTGTATAATTGTTGCTGTTAAAGTCCCAGTTCCTTTGGGGGGGGGGGTTTCTCCTTTTCCTTATTGACTTCTAAGGGATGTTGGCTACTTGAAGTGGTATGGTTGGACCAAAAACGACGCATGCTGTGAAGCAAGTACGAGACGGAAGCTATTGGCTACTGGCTATTGAACTTCCTTTTTCTAGTCCCGTCGTAAGTGTTGTACATCACCGCGTTCTGGACGGTCGGACTTTGGTCGGACTTTGGTTTGACAGTGTGCAGGCAAGACCGTTTAAATAGAATTCCGTCGGAGTTCTGTCAGAGAAACCTTCAGAGTTTATTCTGACGGCAAAACCGGTCGTGTGTACAGGGCATTTGAAGATCAATAATACAGGGCAAGAGGAGGTCCATAAAAGTCACTGTGCTGTGACAGTGGCATATGATGAAAGGATATATGGGACCACCGGTGGCTGCTGTCCTCAGAGCTGTGAGGGCTCTGTATAAAAACAAAGGAAGCACAGAAGACAGGGAAGGATGCCCCAACTAAGTGTAGTATCCCAGTAAGTTTATTACATAAAGAAGCGATCAAAAAAACTTACAAGATATACATGAATAATGGGTTCATCTGTGAATGGATCTCTTAGCTATCATCCTTGTGCGTCCCCTCAGATGGTAATACGGTATTGCAGCTGCTCGGCAAGGGGTTAGACAGTTCCTGGAGCCTCGAGGAGTCCGGTAGCACCGCTGTACCAGCTTGGAACGCACCACGGATATGACGTCACCGGAAGGATCAGAAGTCAGAGATCACAGACAAGTGGAAAAACAACAAGGCTACTCACTCGGAACATTCGGCTCCTTCTACAGGCTACAGCAGCAGAAGACCACACCGGGTGGCACTCCTGTCAGCTAAGAACAGGAAGCTGAGGCTACAATTGGCACAGGATCACCAAAATTGGACAATAGAAGATTGAAAAAACGTTGCCTGGTCTGATGAGTCTGGATTTCAGCTGCGACATTCAGATGGTGGGGTCAGAATTTGGCGCATGAATCCATCCTGTCTTGTATCACCAGTTCAGGCTGGTGGTGGTGGTGGTGTAATGGTGTGGGGGGGGATATTTTCTTGGCACACTTTGAGCCCCTTAGTACCAATTGATCATGGTTTATACACCACGGCCTACCTGAGTATTGTTGCTGAACATGTCCATCCCTTTATGACTACAGTGTCCCCATCTTCTGATGCCTCCTTCCAGCAGGATAATGCACCATGTCACAAAGCTCCAATCATCTCACCACTGGACAATGAGGTCCCTGTACTCCAATGGCCTCCACACTCACCACATCTCATCCAATAGAGCACCTTTGGGATGTGGTGGAACGTAAGATTGGCATCATGGATATGCAGCCAACAAATCTGTAGCAACTGCACCAAATCTACACAGACACATGTCCTAAGCATTTCTCCTAGCAAAGAGTAGGATAGTGAGAGAAGAGTCCTAATTTATTTCAGTTGTTCTGGGGTATCCCATGCCTCCCCCATAACTATCCAAGTTCTACCCTTTAAACATTATAAACAAAGGGCCAGTTTACTTTCCTTCAAACTTTAGGGGGCCGGACTGTGGCCAGTGGGAGAAGAAAATGTCCTGGTGTCAGTGGGAGTAAACAATGCCCCATCATGGATATTAGGGGGAGTAATATTGCCCTATCATTGGGAGATATAGTGCTCCATCATTGGTGATAGTGGGAGGAATAGTGTCCCATCATTGGTATCAAAGGAAAGAAAAGTACCCCATCATTGGTGTCAGGGGGAAGAATAGTGCCCCATTGTTGGTGTCTGTGGCAGGAACTTTGCCTCACTGTTTCTGATGGTGGGGGGGGGTAGTGCCCCATTATTGGTGTCCGTGGGAGGAATAGTGCCCCATCATTGGTGTCAGTGGGAGGAATAGTTCCCCATCGTTGGTGTCAGTGGGAGGAATAGTGCCCCATCGTTGGTGTCTGTGGGAGGAATAGCGCCCCATCATTGGTATCAGTGGGAGGAATAGTGCCCCATCGTTGGTGTCAGTGGGAGGAATAGTGCCCAATCGTTGGTGTCAGTGGGAGGAATAGTGCCCCAGGTACCAGGAAGCAAAGGGCCACAGTTTGGAGACCACTGCTTTAGACTATTTATTTGAGCCAGTGAAAGAGAAGGGAATGCTGTGTTCCTGGCTGTGTGTGCGCTTAGTGGGGAAACAGGACAGTTTAAAGCCAGCGGCTCCTGCGGGGATTATGCTACAAGTATATTAAGTATCTACTGTAGCTTTAACTATTTGCCAACATCCTACTTTCCGCTCTTTAGCAGAATGCTCACTACGTTTTTATAAGTTTATTGATAAAACTGGCAGACTTCTTCAGACACTCCGACCATCCACAGACTGTATTTTGCAGAAGATTTAAGGATAACTTATATATATATAACTTGGATAACTCAAGTGAAATGACATTTACGACGTCACTAGTACAAAAAGGCTGTTGGAAACTGGAAAAAATGGAAGATAAAGGTCAAAACAACTTTCCTGCTTAAGGCAAGATCATTCTTTGTAGACTTGGTTTGTGAAAATTCTTATCTAAATAAACAACCCTTTAGAGAAAAGGGCAGTTCCAGACTAGAGCACCTTCTCTCAACCCTTTTACCATGGAGGAGCGCTTGAAATATTTAGTTATTTCTCAAAGAACCTTAGCTAAATATACAGTGGGGCGGAAAGTATTCAGACCCCCTTAAATGTTATATTGCAGCCATTTGCTAAAATCATTTAACTTCATTTTTTTCCACATTAATGTACACACAGCACCCCATATTGTACACACAGCACCCCATATTGTACACACAGCACCCCATATTGACAGAAAAACACAGAATTGTTGACATTTTTCCCAGATTTATTAAAAAAGAAAAACTGAACTATCACATGGTCCTAAGTATTCAGACCCTTTGCTCAGTATTTAGTAGAAGCCCCTTTTGATCTAATACAGCCATGAGTCTTTTTGGGAAAGATGCAACAAGTTTTTCACACCTGGATTTGGGGGTCCTCTGCCATTCCTCCTTGCAGATCCTCTCCAGTTCTGTCAGGTTGGATGGTAAACGTTGGTGGACAACCATTTTTAGGTCTCTCCAGAGATGCTCAATTGGGTTTAAGTCAGGGCTCTGGCTGGGCCATTCAAGAACAGTCACGGAGTTGTTGTGAAGCCACTCCTTCGTTATTTTAGCTGTGTGCTTAGGGTCATTGTCTTGTTGGAAGGTAGACCTTCGGCCCAGTCTGAGGTCCTGAGCACTCTGGAGAAGGTTTTCGTCCAGGATATCCCTGTACTTGGCCGCATTCATCTTTCCCTCGATTGCAACCAGTCGTCCTGTCCCTGCAGCTGAAAAACACCCCCACAGCATGATGCTGCCACCACCATGCTTCACTGTTGGGACTGTATTGGACAGGTGATGAGCAGTGCCTGGTTTTCTCCACACATACCGCTTAGAATTAAGGCCAAAAAGTTCTATCTTGGTCTCATCAGATCAAAGAATCTTATTTCTCACCATCTTGGAGTCCTTCAGGTGTTTTTTAGCAAATTCCATGCGGGCTTTCATGTGTCTTGCACTGAGAAGAGGCTTCCATCGGGCCACTCTGCCATAAACCCCCGACTGGTGGAGGGCTGCAGTGATGGTTGACATTCTACAACTTTCTCCCATCTCCCGACTGCATCTCTGGAGCTCAGCCACAGTGATCTTTGGGTTCTTCTTTACCTCTCTCACCAAGGCTCTTCTCCCCCGATAGCTCAGTTTGGCTGGACGGCCAGCTCTAGGAAGGGTTCTGGTCGTCCCAAACGTCTTCCATTTAAGGATTATGGAGGCCACTGTTCCATCTTAGGAACCTTAAGTGCAGCAGAAATTTTTTTTGTAACCTTGGCCAGATCTGTGCCTTGCCACAATTCTGTCTCTGAGCTCTTCAGGCAGTTCCTTTTGACCTCATGATTCTCATTTGCTCTGACATGCACTGTGAGCTGTAAGGTCTTAAATAGACAGGTGTGTGGCTTTCCTAATCAAGTCCAATCAGTATAATCAAACACAGCTGGACTCAAATGAAGGCGTAGAACCATTTCAAGGATGATTAAAAGAAATGGACAGCACCTGAGTTAAATGTATGAGTGTCAAAGCAAAGGGTCTGAATACTTAGGACCATGTGATATTTCAGTTTTTCTTTTTTAATAAATCTGCAAAAATTTCAACAATTCTGTGTTTTTATGTCACTATGGGGTGCTGTGTGTACATTAATGAGGAAAAAAATGAACTCAAATGATTTTAGCAAATGGCTGCAATATAACAAAGAGTGAAAAATTTAAGGGGGTCTGAATACTACCTACAGCTCGTGGTGTGATCAGTAAGTTATAGGTATAATAACAAAAGAAAAAAAGAATGTGACGTACCCAAGGCAGATCATTTTTTTTAAAAAGCCCCCGCCTCCACCCTCTATATGACAAAAACATTTTCTCCTTTGATTAATGGTCAGTGGGAAGAATGTCCCTTACATTGGTGGTCAGTGGGAAGAATGCTCCTTACATTGGTGGTCAGTGGGAAGAATGCTTCTTACATTGGTGGTCAGTGGGAAGAATGCCCCTTACATTGGTGGTCAGCAGGAAGAATGTCCCTTACATTGGTTATCAGTGGGAAGAATGCTCCTTACATTGGTGGTCAGTGGGAAGAATGCTTCTTACATTGGTGGTCGATGGGAAGAATGCCCCTTACATTGGTGGTCTGTGGGATTATTTGCCCTTTACACTGATAATCAGTGTGAAGAATTTACGTTAGTGGTCAAAAGGAAGAATGATCTATTTCATTAGTGGCCAGTGGGAAGAATGACCAGTTACATTGGGGGTCAGTGGGAAACAACCCCTTTTATTGGTGGTCAGAGAGAAAAATGCTCCTTACATTGGTGTCAAGTAGGTAGAATGCTTCCTAGATTGGTGGACATTGGGGAGAATGATCTGATACGTTGGTGGTCAGTGGGAAGAAATACCTGTTACATCGGGTGTCAGTGGGAATCAAGCCCCTTACACTGGGGGGAAAACAGTAGACTCCGGAGCCACAACCCAGGATCTGGCATCTTTCAACACACTTAGCTTGGTCTACAACAAACCGGTACCCGTCTGCACACTGTCTTATGGTAAATTCCTCTTGATAAGAAATGCTTAGTCTCCAACCCATGGGACAACCCCCTAACACGTTTTGCCCAGTAGGGCTTAATCATAGAGCTGTAATCATTGTACTGTAGTTAGCTTGGTGCACAGGATCCTGGCGAAAAAGAGGTGAGGAGTTTAGTGCTAGTACTAGTGGTCAGTGTGAAGAATGCTTCTTACATTGGTGATCAGTGGGAAGAATGCTCCTTACATTGGTGGTCAGTGGGAAGAATGCTTCTTACATTGGTGATCAGTGGGAAGAATGTTCCTTACATTGGTGATCAGTGAGAAGAATGTCCCTTACATTGGTGGTCAGTGGGAAGAATGTTCCTTACATTGGTGATCAGTGAGAAGAATGCTCCTTACATTGGTGATCAGTGGGAAGAATGCTCCTTACATCGGTGGTCAGTGGGAAGAATGATCCTTACATTGGTGATCAGTGAGAAGCATGCTCCTTACATTGATGGCCAGTGGCATTGGTAGTTAGTTGGAAGCAAGACCATGTCTTGGTGCACAGCATCCAGGATGAGTAAGTAGGCACACATAAGAATACGTTAATTTTAAAAAGGGTTTAATGTTTGTGTTGCAATGGGGGGGTTAATGTTAGGGGAGAATTCGTTTTGAGCTGGGCCATATTATAGGGCATTGATTTTGGTGCTTGGAGCTCAGCAACAGAAACTCCCAACAATGATCTCCTGGAACTGAAAGCCGATCTAAAGTCTATCAAAACATTCTGCTTCCAGAAGTACAGGAAAAAATCTAGTTATACCAACCAGATTAAAACTTTTATCCTCTTATGCCACATACACACAAGCGGACTTTCCGGCAGAAAAGGGCCGAAGGAACAAATCCGTCGGACATTCCGATCGTGTGTAGGCTTCATCGGACCTTTTCTGTCGAAAAATCTGATGGACCTTAGAAATAGAACATGTGTCAAATCTTTCCGACTGACTCCATACCTATCGAAAAAAACGTTCGTCTGTATGCTAGTCCGACGGACCAAAAACGACGCAAGGGCAGCTATTGGCTGCTAGCTATTGAACTTCCTTTTCTAGTCCGGTCGTATATCATCACATTCGAAACGATCTGACTTTGGTGGGATCGTGCATAGGCAAGTCTGTTTCGTCGGAACTCCGTTGAAAAGTCCTTCAGAGTTCAGTCTGACGAGAAGTCCGCTCGTGTGTACGTGGCATAACTCTCACTTTAGCAGGTTTGAAGATGATGGATGCCTGTTAGGCAAAATTCACTTTGATCAATGAAGCCCATTACCACAAGTAGTCTACTACAGTATATACATCTGGATAACAGTGTTCTAAAAATCACAAAGGTCTACAGGTACTGAATAACACTGATAGCAGACACAGCAACATGCACTAAAGGTATATTCCCATGGTGGATACACTGACAGATATTATATCACAGTCATTTTCTGTGATGCAATGGGTAGGTAAAGTCAGGAAACAAAATTCTTTGTATCTCTAGGTTGTTGGCCACCTGTCTTGCCTTCAGGAAGTCCAGTAATTAAGCTACATGCATTGTCAGTCAACCTACACACTGCTTTCACCACATACACAATGGTGATCCATTCCTGCGAGACTGATGGCAGGCACTTAATGCTACTGGATGTCAGTCAGGGTCTTGCGGCAGGTTGCAGGAAGCACCGTAGGGGTTTTCATTGATGGCACTGGTCATTTTGGTGAATGCTGTGCATGCCATTGTCATGTCACCCACAGTTGTTTATTTTTATGCAAATACTAAAGCTGACCAAACACAGTGGGATCCAAATGCCTGGGACAGAATGGTCAGACCCTTGGATTATTCAGTATATATGTAGGATGTTCCCCCGAATACAGCCCATAAAGCTGCATCATATGGCAGAAACCTCCAGGGGTCTGTTTCTGTAGACCAGAACCTGGCCCATACTTGCTACTGAAGCCCCCGAAACTGACACCCTGCATGCATTCTTAGTTTGTTTCTATAGAGCTTCTGGACTCCAAAACTTAGATGCCTATGAAGCCCATGCACATTGTAACCAGAGCTAGTTCGCATGCTTGCAATCTATTCTACTTAACATACAGGTGTATCTCATAAAATGTGAATATCATCAAAACATTTATTTATTTCAGTAATTCATGTCAAAAAGTGAAACTCGTATTATATATACAGTAGCTGCGTTACACACAGAGTGATCTACTTCAAGCATTTCTTTCTTTTTCATAATTATGGCTTACAGCTAGTGAAAACCCAAAATTTAGCATCTCAGAAAAGTAGAATATTACATAAAAACAAAGTATTTTTAATACAGAAATGTTGGCTTACTGAAAAGTATGTCCATGTACAGTATAGTATGCACTCAATACTTTGTCGGGGCTCCTTTTGCATGAATTACTGCATCAATGCGGCGTGACATGGAGGTGATCAGCCTGTGGCACTGCTGAGGTGTTATGGAAGCCCAGGATAGCGGCCTTCAGCTCATCTGCATTGTTGGGTCTGGTGTCTCTCATCTTCCTCTTGACAAAACCCCACAGATTCTCTATGGGGTTTAGATCAGGCGAGTTTGCTGGCCAATCAAGCACAGTGATACCATTATCATTAAATCAGTTATTTGTAGTTTTGGCAGTGTGGGTAGGTGCCAAGTCCTGCTGGAAAATGAAATCAGCATCTCCATGAAGCCGGTCAGCAGAGGGAAGCATGAAGAGCTCTAGAATTTCCTGGTAGAGGGCTGCACTGACTTTGGACTTGATAAAACACAGTGGACCAACACCAGCAGATGACACGGCTCCCCAAATTATCATTGACTGTGGAAACTTCACACTGGACCTCATGAAACTTTCTGTGCCTCTCCACTCTTCCTCCAGACTCCGGGACCTGGATTTCCAAATGAAATGCAAAAGTAACTTTCATCCGAAAAGAGGACTTTGGACCAGTGAGCAACAGTCCTTTTTTCTCCTTAGCCCAGGTAAGACGCTTCTGACGTTGTTTTTTTGGTTCTGGAGTGGCTTGATACAGGGAATGTGACAGTTGTAGCCCATGTCCTGGATACGTCTGTGTGTGGTGGCTCGTGAAGCACTGACATCAGCTGTAGCCCACTCCTTGTGAATCTCTCTAAAATTCTTGAATGGCCTTTGCTTCACAATCCTCTCAAGGCTGCAGTTATACCTGTTGTTTGTGCACCTTTTTCTACCACACTTTTTCCTTCCACTCAACCTTCCATTAATATGCTTGGATACAGCATTCTGTAAAAAGGCAGCTTCTTTAGCAATGATCTTTTGTGACTTACCCTCCTTGTGGAGGATGTCAATGACTGTCTTCTGGACAACTGTCAAGTCAGTAGTCTTCCCCCCATGATTGTGTAACCTACTGAACCGGACTGAGAGAACATTTATAGGCTCAGGTAACCTTTACAGGTGTTTTGAGTTAATTAGCTGATTAGAGTGTGACACCCATGAGTCTATTCAACTTTTTCACAATACTCTAATTTTCTGAGCTACTGAATTTTGGGTTTTCACTAGTTGTAAGTCATAATCATCAAAATTAAAAGAAGGAAATGCTTGAAATATATCACTCTGTGTGCAATGAATCTATGTAATATTGGAGTTTCACTTTTTGACTTGAATAATGAAATAAATTAACTTTTTGATTATATTCAAATTTTTTTGAGATGCACCTGTATGTCCTTACTGGCCAGGAAGTGTGGGGATGGGCCACCGGATGCACATGCGTGCTCTGATCATAATATGCATAACTGAACACTCCAACATTTGATGCTTTCAGCACACCCTGAAAGTATTCTAAGGATGAGAGCAAGTATCTGCTCTTGCTAAGGCAGGTGTGTGAAACTCAGTTTTATTGTGGGCCACATCAGCATTATGGTTGCCGTCAAAGGGTCGGTTGTATCTGTAAGATATATAAAAGTATCTACTCTTTATCATATTAAATAATTTCCTCTGCATTTGATTATTACCGGTTTTGGTAATAACTTAAGACTTAAGCTGTGAAGAGGAGGTACAAACCGCCCCACTCACTCTCCTGTAGCAGATGACGCAATGGAGGGTCGCAAACCACTGGTATCATCCACAAGAAACTTTGTTGTAGACTGCTCATGGTTCTGCCATGGTGTTCTGTCTGAGCTGTCTCCAATAAAGTCTCGGTCTGCTGACTAATGAGATGGAGGGGGGGGGGGGGGGCAAGCCTCTTCCCGACTGCACAGAGAAGTTTCAGGACCTGGCAGAGGAGGTCTGTCCTCCTCTCTGCTGCAGACTGCTGAGACAAGGTGGGGGCGGAGACAGGGGGGGTTTCCGCAGCTGCAGGAGAGGTGTGAGGGCCACATGAAATAGCCTGGCGAGTCGGATTCAGCCCACTGGCCTTTTGTTTGACACACCTGTGCTAAGGTGTCGGCTTTTGAAAATACTTCAAGTCTGTGGTTCCTCTTCGTCATAGCAGTTTTCAGGGGAGCGGGCAATGGAGGAGGAAAATATTTTTTCTTTGTAGGGATATCTGTTATTAAAAGTTTTATTTTTTACAACACAGTCACTGTCGCAGTAAAATTAACAAATAGCCAAACTATTTCCACAAGGTTGCAAAGTGGCTCATAACCTGAAAAAACAGTCCTTGATTGCTGTGCACAAGTCTTAAGCCGCGTACACAGGATCGGACTTTCCGCCAACAAAACCGTGGATTTTTGTTCGAAGGTTGTTGGCTCAAACTTGTCTTGTATACACACGGTCACACAAATGTTGGCCAACAATTCCGAACGTGGGAACGCGGTGACGTACAAGACGTACGACGAGCTGAGAAAAAAAGTTCAATAGCCAGTGTGGCTCCTTCTGCTTGATTCCGAGCATGCATGAACTTTTGTGCGACAGACTTGTGTACACACGATCGGACTTTCCGACAACAAAGTTTTGTCGGCGGAAAATTTGAGAACCTGCTAGCAAACATTTGTTGGCAGAAAGTCCGACAGCAAATGTTCTTTGGAGCCTACACACGGTCGGACTTTTTGACAAGAAGCTCACATCCATCATTTCCCGTCGGAAAATCCGACCGTGTGTACGCGGCATAAAAGTTGTGAAAGCACAGGTACATTATGTGAAGTCTTGCAAGTTCATGTTCTTAGCACAGTAAAACCTTCTTACAACAGAAGGTAGTCACGTGTCTCATTCAATCTCATATCCCAACAATATGAGGATTTTACTTCATTTCAGGACACTGGGTGGAGACCTCCAAATCATTCTTTTTCATCCCATCAGCCAGATGCACACCCAGAATTGCTGATGTATAGTGCAAATATAGCCTAATATTATTTATTCCAAACTGCGTACAGCTCTTTCAGAATTTTTTGGCCATTGGTGTATGAAAACCATGGCTTCTATGGACTAGGACTTTGAGCCCAACAACATAGCTTAACTATACAAGTTCTAAGGAGACTTTACTGTCCTACCCACTGCTTCGGCTGGAGGCCTCTTTGATTCCTTTAATAACTTCTCACCATAACCTACTGTAAATGGTTATACTATCTTGTTTGATGCCAAACCCTACTCCATAGAGGCCAAGGTTTACATACACTTCACTGGTGATGGCCAAAAAGCCTGAAACTGCTGTATGAAGTCTGGAATACATGGTTCTATATTATTAGTCTATAACTGCACTTTACATAAGCGGTTCTGGATGTAAATATTTATTTACATGGCTCCGCCCACTGTCCTGAAATAAGGAATATTCCTGCTTTTTTTGGAATATGATGGAATGAGACACATTCCCTTCCCAGAGAGAAGAAATTATTCCTGTCAGGCCTAAACCAGCTAAGTCCGCACTGGTGCCCAAGAAGGGCTCCAAGAAAGCTGTGACCAAAAGCCAGGAGAAGGACGGTAGCATAATCCATCTCTTACAGCTGGGAAACATGAGGTACTTTACAGAAAAGTCTATTTTCTCATAGCTGGGAGTGGGGACCATAAGGCAGGTCTTTCTATTTATGCTGTTTTAGGGATTCAGTCAGGGTCTCTGCTCACAAGTCCTAGAGCAGCTACATGCTTAGACTCAGTCCCTTGATATAGGGGTCCAGCATCCAGCCCATAGGTGCTTCTGGGAAAAGCAGCCCTCTGAAGCTCACAGATCCAATCCTGGTGAGGAAAAGACATTCTCCTCAAGGCTTCAGGCTATTTACTACCTCCCAAACCTCCTTCTGGGCACAACGCCCCAGGGATTTGCAGGGGCATAGTAAATTTTCAGGCCAGTCATTTGAATTTCCTGCCCTAAGTTCTGGAAGCTTCTCCCACAATCAAACCCCTAGCCTGGGAAACCATGAGCAGACCAAGGCAAATAATCACTGCTGCTTTGATTACAGAGCCAACCAAAAACTAAATTTGCCTAGCATCCTATTCTAGGAAGGTGCTACATTAGGCTAGATTTATACTATACATCAGCTGTTCTGAACATGCATTTGATTGAAGGGACAAAAAGGAATGATTTACATTACTCCATCCACTGTCTTGAAATGAGGAATAATCCCCTTATTTTTGGGATATGTGATGGAATGAGACATATGAGTAACTTCTAAGAAGGCTTTACTGTGCCACACGGTGATATGGTTGGAGGGCTTACCTCTAATCGCTTCTCACCATAACCTGCATGATTATATTATCAACTTCATGTCCTTGAAAGAGTTTCTTACAATATTGCAGTCTACAAATGTGTATTCATTTACCAAGCTTTCAAAATAACTCAGCCGAAAATCTGCTAAATTCTAACTAGTTCTTAAATAATTATTCACTGAAAACTCAAAAATAAAAACTGATCCAAGGCCATCTTCACCAAGTACTGCTACAAGTGTAGTAGAAGAACCACCTCCAGATCAATTTAAGGAAAAGGTGGGTGTTTTATCTCTGGGAAAAAAAAAAACCTTGAATTTGCAAACTTGGAATGTGGTTTCTGGAAGTGGGAGGATAATTGTCCTGTTAAACTTCACAGATATACAAAAAAAAAAAAAAAAAATGAAGGAACTTCTGAGTTTATTCTAGACGCAAACTTCAAAGCTGCAGAGCAAAGCTGAAATTGTTTGCATGTTTAGATCTTAGGGCTGTCATCTTAAATAAGTCAGCTGCATAAAATAAGGATCACATTTGCAGAACAAAGTAACCATTCTGACACATGGCTGACAGTGCTGCAAACAAGCTTCGCCCCTTCCGACAAGCATAATACAAATCCATCTCACCAGGGTGCCAGGAAGTTAAAACACAAGCCTGGTTTGGCTTGAAGACTACGACGTACAGCATTTCTTGTGAGCACACATTCTGCGTTATTGCAATGTTTATCTAAAAAGATTTTTTAATGTGACTTTTCACGAAACTTACTGAAACAGCAATAAACAAAACCATACAATATTACATGTAGCACCCTCTACTTAGGTAGGTGCTAGAGTTAGGATTTTTGTGAGTGCCGGTAAACTTAGGCAGGACCTCTCATGCTCCATCAGGTCGGATGGGGAGCGTCAGTGCACAGCCATTTTAAGATCTCTCCAGAGATGTTCAATCGGGTTCAAGTCTGGGCTCAGGCTGGGCCACTCAGGGACATTCACAGAGTTGTCCCGTAGCCACTCCTGTGGTATCTTGGCTGTGTGGGTCGTTGACCTGTTGGAAGATGAACCTTTGCCCCAGTCTGAGGTACAGAGGGCTCTGGAGTAGGTTTTCATCAAGGATGTCTCTGTACATTGCTGAATTTATCTTTCCCTTGATCCTGACTAGTCTCCCAGTTCCGGCCACTGAAAAACATCCCCACAGCATGATACTTCCACCACCATGCTTTACTGTAGAGATGGTATTGGCCAGGTGATGAGCGGTGCTTGGTTTCCTCCAGACATGACGCTTGCCATTCAGGCCAGAGTTCAATCTTTGTTTCATCAGACCAGAGAATTTTTTTTCTCATGGTCTGAGAGTCCTTCAGGTGCCTTTTGGCAAACTCCAGGCGGGCTGTCATGTGCCTTTTACTAAGGAGTGGCTTACGTCTGGCCACTCTACCATACAGGCCTGATTGGTGGAGTGCTGCAGAGATGGTTGTTCTTCTGGAAAGTTCTCCTCTCTCCACAGAGAAATGCTGGAGCTCTGTCAGAGTGACCATCGGGTTCTTGGTCACCTCCCTGACTAAGGCCCTTCTCCCCCAATCGCTCAGTTTGGCTAGGTGGCCCACTCTAGGAAAAGTCCTGGTGGTTCCAAACTTCTTCCAATTACGGATGATGGAGGCCACTGTGCTCATTGGGACCTTTAATGCTGCAGACATTTTTCTGTACCCTTCCCCAGATCTGTGCCTCAATACAATCCTGTCTCTGAGGTCTACAGACAATTCCTTGGACTTCATGGCTTGGTTTGTGCTCTGACATGCTCTGTTAACTGTGGAACCTTGTATAGACAGGTGTGTGCCTTTCCAAATCATGATCAATCAACTGAATTTACCACAGGTGGACTCAATCAAGTTGTAAAAACATCTCAAGTATGATAAGTGGAAACAGGATGCAACTGAGCTCAATTTGAGTGTCATGGCAAAGGCTTTGAATACTTATGTACATGGGATTTTTTCCTTTTTTATTTATAATAAATTTGCAAAGATTTCAAACAAACTTCTTTCACGTTGTCATTATGAGGTATTGTTTGTAGAATTTTGAGGAAAATAAAGAATTAAATCCATTTTGGAATACGGCTGTAACATAAAAAAATGTAGAAAAAGCAGGGCTTTTTTTCTCACAGAAAAGGTGCAGGAACTCAACCATGCCCGCCACACACACATACCTGCCAAATGGCATCAGATAGTAGCTCTTCCCTCCCAACAACCCCCTCCCTCCACTGCCCTCATCTTCTCCCACCTCCTTAAAAGCTCCACCATGTGTCATATGTCTTACCTTTGTTGCAATATTAAGCTGAAGCACCTATCCGGCTGTAGTACCTCCCAGCATACTATACTATACTACAGTCACTTGCAAGGGAGATCATGCAGTAGGAGCATCAACAACTGGTCACCAGGGAAAAAATGGAGACCACAGAGGGTGCAGCCTACCACACACCCTCTCCTGCCCATGACTGCACTGAACCCTGGGCACCTGTTCTGTATCTCCCTTGTCCCTGTCCGGCACTCAGTGGGATCTGTGTAGGAGAACTGACCTGGGGGAGCTACTGGGAGATAAGCTATCACTTGGAAACGCAGAAGCTGGACTTCAATGTTACCAAGTGATAGTGGTGAGCAGGGAGAAGAAGACCTGAGCCAGAGGTGGTGGAACTGAGTTCCCCCTAGTTCCTGCTGAAAAAAAGCCCTGAGAAAAAGTGAAGCCCTGTGAATACTTTCCAGATGCATTGTAGTATTATAGCCTGCTTTTCAACTGATCAGTTCACATAAGCTTTAGAGTGGACAAATCTTTTTTTAGTTTTGGATGGAGTACGGAAGGATTAGAATCCCTATCAAGTTTCAATTGTTTTGTGTGCCTGTTGGGGAAATTCACCTGTCCATTTGTCCTGGTGACCGCTGTCACCAAGACAGAAAGTGATGGAAAATCAAAAATGTTAATGGTTGTTCACACCATGCATATTGCTCTTTTCATACCTTACATGTGCAGTGGCGTGCAGAAAAATGCAACTTAACGGACATGGTGTGTTGTCACCAGAAAAAGAGGCGAGGGGAACCCTTTCATTGGGCACAGCAGTTCCGATGACAACTGTCTAAGAGGAGCATTAAATAAGTAAGGCCCCTTTCACACTATAGTCGTACGTCTGTGGATCTGACTTTTCCCTGCAACTTGAAGTCTGACATCAGTCTGACTTCAATGAACGGGGATCCGACTTTTATCCCGTCAATGCAGGCACTTTGTGTCTGGTATGAATCTTTAGGGGGAACTACACGCCAAATAAAAAAAATGGCATGGGTTCCCCTTCCAAGACCATACCAGGCCCTTCGGTCTGGCAGGGATTTTAAGGGGAAACTCCCACTCTGAAAAAACGACGTGGGGTTCCTCCCAAAATCCATACCAGACCCTTATCCAAGCACGCAGCACAGCAGGTCAGGAAAGGGGGTGTGGACGAGCGAGCGCCCCCCCCCCTCCCAAACCGTACCAGGCCGCATGCCCTCAACATGGGGGGGTGGGTGCTTTGGGGCAGGGGGGGGGCCTTGCGCCCCCCCCACCCCAAAGCACCTTGTCCCCATGTTGATTAGGATAAAGGCCTTTTCCTGACAACCCTGGCTGTTGGTTGTCGGGGTCTGCGGGCGGGGGGCTTATCGGAATCTGGAAGCCCCCCTTTAACAAGGAGGCCCTCAGATCCCAGCCCCCCACCTTATGTGAAAGAGTATTGGGTACATTGTACCCCTACCCATTCACCTAAAAAGAAAGTGTCAAAAATAAAACGCAGTACACAGGTTTTTAAAGTAATTTATTAAGACAGCGCCAGCATCGGTTCCGATCTTTTCTCCCCTCTCTGGCTGGTCTGCCTCCTCCACTGATGTCTTCTGCCTCTGCCGCTTCTTCTCCCCTGTCTGGGTCTTCTCTGCTGATGTCTTCTAGCCTTCTCTGGTTCTTCTCCCTCTGTCCGCTGTCTTCTGCCTCTGCTGGGTATTCTCGCTCTTTTGCAGGGTCTTTTCCGTTGTCTGCTCCCACTGTTCTTCTTCCGATGTTGACTGGGTGTTCTCTCCCACTCTAATGCTGGGTGCGCAGTGTGCCACTACTTATATTGGCATAGGGCAAGGTCACTGGGTGATGTCATCCAGGGGCCCCCGCACCTTATGACATCACCACCCGAGGCATGATGGTGCTTATGCTCTTGGGGGGGGAACCCATGCGTTTGTTTTTTTTAAATTTGGCATGGAGTTCCCCTTCAAGATCATCAGAGCACAAATCGCATGCCAAAGTCGGATCAGTTAAGATGGCAATCCGACTTTGATCCGACTTCAGTGATATGCAATGGACTGAAGTAGGATCGAAGTCAGACCAAAATAGTGCAGGGACTACTTTGAAGTCAGCACAACTTGAAGTCGTACTAATATGAATGGTTGTCATTGGAAATCATGGGGAACGACTTGTCATGCGACTTTGCAGTACCAAGTCGCAGGACAAGTCGTACAAGTGTGAAAGGGGCCTAAAGAAGCTCAGGCCAAGGGTGGCCTAGAAGATTTCAAGTGTCACAGAGCCATAAAAGGTACTTAGCCCTACACTGGAATACTGCTCACATTTCAAAGTATCAAGATTAACATATCCACCCACAATGCACCTCAAAGTGATATCCCTTGTATATAAGTGTGACATGTAGAACATTGCCATTTTATATGGATGCATAAAGAGTGAGCACATACCCGCTGATGTAAAAGCAATTGAAAACCAATGTACTTTAATTTTATGCAAAACCCCAAACTCTGTTTATGCGGGAACACCCTGCTGACTGCGTTTACTACTAGCAATGAATTGCTGCATCACATCAAATAAAAAGGCCTTTATGTTGTGTTTTATTGCTTTTTTATTTGTACTTAAGGATATGTCAGTATTACTGAGGTACAACATATCAAACTGTCATTTTCAATATGAGATTAATACCCCTAGGTCTACCAGTGGAATTTACGTGACTTAAAGAGGAACTCTATTTTAAAAAAAATTCCTCAATGGAGTGGCAGGATTTAACTCCTGAGAACTCTTTACTGCTGTCTGAAATCTCCTCCTGTCGTGTCCAGAACTCTGCTGTGTACATCAGGGCTGGGCAGAGGGGTGGGCAAAAGAGGTACCTTGGGCACCTCAGCAGGAGGAGAGTTCCAAAAATCAGGTCATGCAACTAAAGTAGCTCATTGGGGGCATCCTTTGACCTTTTCACCTTGGGTGTTAAGGGACCCTGTTCCAACACTAGTTCAGAGAAACTGAATGGTAAACTCACAGAAGAACCATAGGTGTCATTATTAGAATAGAGTGGAAAAGCTCACCACCAGGATCTCATAAAGCATCTGGCCTTAGGTACATGCCAGTTTCATAGATAATCATCTATTACAATTTTCATCATATTGAACCCATATTTGCAAAGGCAACTATGCCCCCCACTAAACTTTGCTCTAACCCCCCCCCCCCCCCCCACCCCCCAAAAAAAACTCTCTAGATGATATTCACAGTAGATTAGAAAATCCTAAACCATAAGAACAAAATCCTTAATCAAATCCATGGTTACATGACATGCCAGGCCCAGAGTCTTCTATCATCTGTCCTTCTTCAGGTACCCATGTCCCTGCATTGTGACATGGACACTTCCCATTGATTGTCCATCTACAGTATCCTAAAGACATTAGTGGTGATGTACTAACACCACTATGAGGGGCATCAACAGGACCTGTCTGGGGCTAGCCTGGTCAACAGTGGTGGATCACCAGTCTTCACCACTGGAAGAGGCACCATGGAGGGTCATGTGATGGCAGACTAAAATAAGTTTAGAGTGCTTTGGAAGAGATTTAAAAAAATTGTGAATGGGTGGGCGCAGGGTGGGTTAGACCAAGGGTCTCCACACTAAACAAAGGGCCAGTTTACTGTCCTTCAGACTTGAGGAGGGCTGAACTGTGACCATTGGGAGTAGAAATTGTCTTGGCGACAGTGGTAGTAAACAGTGCCTCTTTGGCATTAGGGGAAGGAATAGTTCACCATCATTGGTATCAGTGGGAGGAGTAGTGCCCCATCATTGGCGTCAGTGGGAGGAATGGTGCCTCAACATTGGCATCAGTGGGATGAACATTGCCCCATCGTTGGTGTCAGTGGAAGAATAGTGCCCCATTGTTGATGTCAGTGAGAAGAATAGTGTCTTACATTAGTGGGAGGAAAGTGCCCCAAGGGCTGGATAAAGGCAAGCAAAGCCCCTGGGCCCCAGTTTGGAGACCACTGGGTTATGTGAATTAGAGGGTTGAGAACTTGCCCTATGCAAAAAAAAAAAAAGCAGAAGAAGCAGAAGCCTGAAGCACACACGTGAAGAGTTCTGTGAAATCGTGCTGCAGTGGATTACATAGAAAATAGATTAAGGTAAATTGTTTCCTGGATAACATTAGTGGTTTACTAGGAGATTTAACCTGTAGCCTAAGGAGGAATTTTGGCATGGGACAGGATATGTATTCCCCAGTGCAGGTGCGTTAAACTCTGCATTATAAATGCAAAAATACTGAACTTAAATTAGGGTATTGAAACTGTGTTGGATTCTGGTAGGTTTCCATCCTTCAAGGCTATAATGAAGCTGGCCATACACAGACTATCTGCTGGATTCTTCACAAGGTAAAGTAAAAGGATAAATGGGAAAAACAGTAACAAAAGTACAACATACTTATAATATCCTCCACAAGTCAGACTGGGGACAAGAACTATAGACCTGAGATTTTACTAGCAGAGACACCAAAAAATTGAAATATCATTCCTGACAGGATTTGGACTTTAAATTGCCAGTGACCTATTTTTTTAAGCTTTCCACCGAATCAGTCACAGCTTGAATTTATAACAGGTTTGACTTGCTGAACCTGCGTCTCTGTCGGACCCGCCAACGACCATGTGTAACCAATTTAAATGATGGCTCTTTTTTGTATAGTCTGTTTCAGTTGAATGCTAAAGATGTGATTTTTATTCTGGTGTCTGGAGACTGACATCGCTGAAGTGTGAGAAACCGCAAAGCCTGAATCGCTTCTCTGCCTGAAACTGCTGGTTTGTTCAGTTTTGGCGGTTAGATACTTATACGGGATTGTGCTGGAGTCAGAGAGGTAATTAGGAGATCACAGGTCTGATCACGGCAAGAAAAAGCCTCCATGGCGTTCATCCTGAGAACACCACTGTTACATGTCATAAGAAAATATCTGTACAAATAATGTACAATGTATACAGTCAGGTCCATAAATATTGGGACATCGACACAATTCTAATCTTTTTGGCTCTATACACCACCACAATGGATTTGAAATGAAACGAACAAGATGTGCTTTAACTGCAGACTTTCAGCTTTAATTTGAGGGTATTTACATGCAAGTCAGGTGAACGGTGTAAGAATTACAACAGTTTGTATATGTGCCTCCCACTTTTTAAGGGACCAAAAGTAATGAGACAATTGGCTGCTCAGCTGTTCCATGGCCAGGTGTGTGTTATTCCCTCATTATCCCATTTACAAGGAGCAGATAAAAGGTCCAGAGTTCATTTAAAGTGTGCTATTTGCATTTGAAATCTGTTTCTGTCAACTCTCAATATGAGATCCAAAGAGCTGTCACTATCAGTGAAGCAAGCCATCATTAGGCTGAAAAAACAAAACAAACCCATCAGAGAGATAGCAAAAACATTAGGTGTGGCCAAATCAACTGTTTGGAACATCCTTAAAAAGAAAGAACGCACCGGTGAGCTCAGCAACACCAAAAGACCCGGAAGACCATGGGAAACAACTGTGGTGGATGACCGAAGAATTCTTTCCCTGGTGAAGAAAACACCCTTCACAACAGTTGGCCAGATCAAGAACACTCTCCAGGAGGTAGGTGTATGTGTGTCAAAGTCAACAATCAAGAGAAGACTTCACCAGAGTGAATACAGAGGGTTCACCACAAGATGTAAACCATTGGTGAGCCTCAAAAACAGGAAGGCCAGGTTAGAGTTTGCCAAACAACATCTAAAAAAGTCTTCACAGTTCTGGGACAACATCCTATGGACAGATGAGACCAAGATCAACTTGTACCAGAGTGATGGGAAGAGAAGAGTATGGAGAAGGAAAGGAACTGCTCATGATCCAAAGCATACCACCTCATCAGTGAAGCATGGTGGTGGTAGTGTCATGGCGTGGGAATGTATGGCTGCCAATGGAACTGGTTCTCTTGTATTTATTGATGATGTGACTGCTGACAAAAGTAGCAGGATGAATTCTGAAGTGTTTCAGGCAATATTATCTGCTCATATTCAGCAAAATGCTTCAGAACTCAGTGGACGGCGCTTCACAGTGCAGATGGACAATGACCCGAAGCATACTGCGAAAGCAACGAAAGAGTTTTTTGAGGGAAAGAAGTGGAATGTTATGCAATGGCCAAGTCAATCACCTGACCTGAATCCGATTGAGCATGCATTTCACTTGCTGAAGACAAAACTGAAGCGAAAATGCCCCAAGAACAAGCAGGAACTGAAGACAGTTGCAGTAGAGGCCTGGCAGAGCATCACCAGGGATGAAACCCAGCGTCTGGTGATGTCTATGCGTTCCAGACTTCAGGCTGTAATTGACTGCAAGGAATTTGCAACCAAGTATTAAAAAGTGAAAGTTTGATGGATGATTGTTAATCTGCCCCATTGCGTTTGGTCCCTTAATAAGTGGGAGGCACATATACAAACTGTTGTAATTCCTACACCCTTCACCTGATTTGGATGTAAATACCCTCAAATTAAAGCTGAAAGTCTGCAGTTAAAGCACATCTTGTTTGTTTCATTTCAAATCCATTGTGGTGGTGTATAGAGCCAAAAAGATTAGAATTGTGTCAATGTCCCAATATTTATGGACCTGACTGTACATCATAAGGAGGAGAACATTCTATCGCCCTTTCCTGCCAGGCATGTGAGGGGCATACATTATGTAGTTTTCACAAACCAAATAGAATACCAGTTGAATCAGTGTTTCTCAACCTTGTTTTAGTTACAATACCCTAAAAAGTAAAATCCTGGGACACCCCAGTCTACAATATAAAAACCGTGAATGCTACTTTTAAATGGAGAACCTAAGACTGAGACAATTCATACAACTGCGTTCAAGAAATTAACTTCACATTAGAGGTCCCCCATCACATCAGAGGTCTCCCATGATGTCAGAGATTTCCTCATCACGTCTAAGATCTCCCCATCCCATCAAAGGTCCCCCTTCACATCAAAGGTCTCCCCATCACATCAGAAGCCCCCCTTCACATCGGGAGTTCCCTCATCACATCAGAGGTCCCATACCACATCAGAGCACCCCTTCACATCAGAGGCCCCGCATCACGTCAGAGATTCCCCTTAACAACTGATGTTCCCCCATCACATCAGAGCCTTCCTTCAGATCAGAGGCTCCCCATCATGTCAGAGGTCCCTCATCACATCAGAGGTCTCCCCATCACATCACAGGTCCCCCATCACATCAGAGGTTTCCCTATCATGTCAGAGATATCCCCATCCCATCAAAGATCTCCCATCACTTCAAAGGTCTCCCAATCACATCAGAAGTCCCCTCATCACATCAGAGGTCCCCCATCACATCAGAGCTCTTCCCATCACGCCAGAGATTTCCCCATCCCATCAAAGGTCCCCCCATCATATCAAAGGTCGCCCCATCACATCAGAAGCCCCCTTCACATCGGGAGTTCCCTCATCACATCCAAGGTGCCATTACACATCAGAGCCCCCCTTTACATCAGAGGGCCCCCATCATATCAGGGGTCTCCCATCACGTCAGAGGTTCCCTTTTACAACAGATATTCCTCATCATTTCAGAGCCCCCCTTCACATCAGAGGCCCCCCATCGTGTCAGAGATTCCCCTTAACAACAGATGTTCCCCAATCACATCAGAGCCTTCCTTGCCATCAGCGTCTCCCCATAATGTCAGAGGTCTCCCCATCACATCAGAGGTCTCCCCATCACGTCAGAGGTTCCCTTTCACAACAGATATTACCCATCATTTCAGAGCCCTCCTTCACATCAGAGTCCCCCCATCATGTCAGAGTTCTCCCCATCATCTATGCTAAGTAACCTGTGTAAAAAAGATGTACTGTATATACTTACCTATTCTCAGCCCGCTCCAGCCCGGTCACGTAATTTCCCCTGTGCCAGCCAGTGGCAGCTGTAGAGGAGAGGAGAAAGCGCTGGGGATGCTTGGGAGCGGTGACGTCCCCCATAGGCTTCTATTGCCCATAGGCTTCTATTGCCCATCCGTCAGCACTCCCTCCTCTCCCCTACAGCTGCCGCTGACTGACACAAGGGAGCCAGATCACATGACCAAAATAAAAAAGGCTCCCCCATCCACCTGTAATGTGTGGATGGGGAAACGTGTCATTTTTTTTGGTTGAACCAAAACAAATGACTCATTTATGGGTTTCCTTAGGCTCGAATTCTACTTTAACGTAACCTGTGCAATGCTGCCAACAGAAGTCTCTTTTGTTTCAGGCGGCTACAATAGGTCATTACATCAGGAGATTGTGTCTATAGCACCATATTGCAGCGTCTGTGAAGGGGACCTGCTCTGCTGATCCGCAGGAATGTGACTTTCCACATCCCTTTGTAGATGGAGTTTTGAAACAAGTGGAAAACTGAAAGAAGTAGGAAAGATAAAAGCCTTTTCTGTCATCAGGAGCTGCTTAACTGCTATACCAGGCTTGTGGGAAAAGCCATATTAAGCTGAAAAAAGGGGCTTTGGCTACTCCATATGCTAACAAACTGTGTTTTAGTTTTACTCATTTTATAACCAAGAAGTCAATTGAATGTGTGTCTGAGCTAACAAACACAGCTGCTACATTGTGGCCAGATTATACACATTGTGATTTATCTTCAGTGAATTCTACTAAAATAACACCACGGGGGACACGGAAGCTTTCTCAAATGTACAACAAAGCAAACCCAGTGCATGGAAACCATAGCTAGTGACAATATTTCCATTGGAAACAATATTTATTTTGAGCGATCTCAAGAAAGCTTTCTTAAAACTCTACCTCATCCTTCAAGTTTCCAATATTACAATCTCCTAAAGTTTTGTGGATTCCTAGGGTTCCTCAAGAGATTACTAGGAGTTCCTTGAACAATGCGCAATGACAAACTGATCTCCCACCTACCATACCTACCAATGTAAGGGGGCGATTTCCCACTGACATTTAATGTTAGGTGTCACTTTTCTCTACTGATATCAAATGTAAGGAGGCATTTCTCCACTGAACACCAATGTAAGGGGTCACTTCTCCACTGAACACCAATGTAAGGGGTCATTTCTCCACTGAACACCAATGTAAGGAGGCATTTCTCCACAGACCACCAATGTAAGGAGGCATTTATCCACTGATCTCCAATATAAGGAGGCATTTCTCCACTGAACACTAATGTAAGGAGGCATTTCTCCACTGAACACCAATGTAAGGAGTAATTTCTCCACTGAACACCAATGTAAGGAGGCATTTCTCCACAGACCACCAATGTAAGGAGGCATTTATCCACTGATCTCCAATATAAGGAGGCATTTCTCCACTGAACACCAGTGTAAGGAGGCATTTCCCCACTGAACACCAGTGTAAGGAGGCATTTCTCCACAGACCACCAATGTAAGGAGGCATTTCTCCACTGAACATCAAGATAAGAAGGCATTTATCCACTGACCACTAATGTAAGGAAGCATTTCTGTACTGACCACTATTGTAAGGAGACATGCCTCCACTGATCTCAAATGTAATTCTCCCCTGAACACCAATGTAAGGGGGCATTTCTACAAAGAACACCAGTGTAAGGAGGCATTTCTCCACTGACCACTAATGTAAGGAGGCATTTCTCCACTGACCACTAATGTAAGGAGGCATTTCTCCACTGACCACCAATGTAAGGGGGCATGTATCCACTGAAAACCAAGATAAGAGGGCATTTCTCCACTGACCACTATTGTAAGGAGACATTTCTCCACTGAACACCAATCAAAAGAAGGCTTTTCTCCACTGATTTCCAACTTAAGGAGGCATTTCTCCACTGACCCCTAATGTAAGGAGGTATGTCTCCACTGAACACCAATGTAAGGGGGCTATTCTCCACTGATCACTAATGTAAGGAGGCATTTCTCCATGACCACCAGTGTAAGGAGGCATTTCCCCACTGAACACCAATGTAATGGGACAGTGCTCCACAGATCTCCAAAATAAGGAAGCATTTCACCACAGAACACCAATGTAAGGAGCATTTCTTCCCACTGAACACCGATGTAAGGGGGCATTTGTCCACAGAACACCAATGTAAGGAGGCATTTCTCCACAGAACACCAATGTAAGGAGGCATTTCTCCACAGAACACCAATGTAAGGAGGCATGTCTCCACAAAACACCAATGTAAGGAGCATATTTCCCACTGAACACCAATGTAAGGAGGCACTTCTCCACTAACCACTAATGTAAGAATGCATTTCTCCACTGACCACCAATGTAAGGAGGCATTTCCCCACTGAACACCAATGTAAGGGGACAGTTCTCCACTGATCTCCAATGTAAGGAGGCATTTCGCCACAGAACACCAATATAAGGAGCATTCTTCCCATTGAACACCAATGTAAGGGGGCATTTCTCCACTGACTACTAATGAAAGGAGGCATTTCTTCACCGACCACTAATGTAAGGATGCATTTTTCCACTGACCACCAATGTAAGGTGCATATATCCACTAAACACCAGGGTAAGAGGGCATTTCTCCACTGACCACTAATGTAAAAAGGCATTTCCATACTGACCACTATTGTAAGGAGACATTTCTTCACTGAAACTCAATGTAAGGAGGCATTTCTCCACTGATCTCCAATGTATGTGGAAACCGCCTGATTTGTGACATGCCCACCAGGTGGAGCTCGACTTTGTCAATGCTGCCGCGGCTATACATGCAGCAGAGGGCCGTCAACGAGTACCTGTGTGAATCAGGCACGACAACAGGCTCAGGTCACCTCGGCTTTTTTCCTTTTCCATTTTTTAATGGCTGAACATTAAGGATGCATGCACTGTATTGTCACCATTTGAGGAGGCCGCAAGGGTGGTGAGCCGTGACAGTGCATGCATCAGTGACACAATCCCTGTTGTGTTCCTGCTGGAGCAGACTCTATGTGGCATTATGGACAGGGCACTGGAGGCAGAGCAGCAGGAGGAAGAGGAGGACTTTCTTTCCTCTCAAGGCCCACTTTATTCAGACACCATCATTCCTATGTCACAGAACACACAGGAGGAGAGAGGGGAGGAGGATGAGGAGGAGAATTCTGACACTTTCATAGGCTTCGAAGAAGAGAAAGACATGCGTCAATCTGTAAGTGATGGCTTTCTAACCCCAGGACCCTTGGGAGTAGCACGTGGCTGGGAGGAGGAAGTTCCAGATGCTGTCATCCGGAGTGACTCAGAGGAATCTGCTTCTTAAGCCTCTGCAAATTTGAGGCGCATGGGCAACCTCATACTTCAAAGCCTGCGAAAGGACCCAAGAATATGTGGCATAAAGGAGAAGGATGATTACTGGTTGGCAACCCTCCTTGACCACCGTTATAAGGGGAAGGTGTCAGAACTCATCCCGTCCCCACAGAGACTGCATAGGATAAAATCTCTTGAGGACACGTTAAAGAGGATTTTATTGAACGTTTTTCCTGACTCCAGTAACTTACAATGTCCTTTTGAGTCTTCTGTTGGTCAAGAGAGGAGTGTTGGAGAAGGCGTCTGCCTAAGTGAGGCATTTCAGAATTTTTTTAGTCCTCCAGGGCTGTCAGCTTCCACATCCCATCGACAGTGTCTGCATCACATGGTGGACGAGTCCTGGATTACCAACTATGAAGCCCCTGATGCCGATGTCACTGATTAACCCTTTCTGGGATGTGGAATCCATGCAGGACTTCGAGGCTGCCAAGCTTTGAGGTTGTTCAATCATTTCATCTGGAAGAATATTTTTGGTATAGGTTTCATGGGCACAATTAACACCCAAAGACCAATTTTTCAGCACCTGTTTGACAGGTGCATATCATTGCAATTTTTTTGCCTTCATCAAGAGCACCTCAATAGGGTTATGGCGGGAAAGCACCCCCAACACCCAAAGAGTAATTTTTCTGCACCTGTTTGACAGTTGCTTATCATTGCAATTTTTTACAACAAGGCCAATTCTTGCTTTCATCAAGAGTACCTCTATAGGGTTACGGTGGGAAGGCGCCACCAACACCCAAAGACCAATTTTTCTGCACCTGTTTGACAGGTGCATATCATTGCAATTTTTTACAGCAAGGCTGATTCTTGCTTTCAAGATTACCACTATAGAGTTACGGTGGGAAGGTGCCACCGACACCCAAAGACCAATTTTGACGCACCCGTTACTATACAAAGTGACACCAGAATATATCCAAAAAATCTCTAATCCTGTTCCCAGTGCACTACATTGTGGCCTCATCATACACACTGGCTCTCCAGCTGTTGCTGAGCAAAATAAAGGCAGCTTGCAGGGAAAATTTCTATTTTTTGCCTTTATAAATGCAATTATTGCTGCAGCAGATTCTAGACATGGTACAGATTTGCTACTTTACAGGTAGACTAAGGGGACCCTATATTGGAAGGAATTTTTCATTTTTAGGCTTTTAAGCTGCTCATTTAAAAATGAAGTTTTTCACAAACTTTTTTTTATTGATACATGTCCCCAGGGCAGGACCCGGACCCCTATTACCATTGTATACCCAATTACTTGCATATAAGCCTTCAAAATGGGCCCTTTTCATTTTTGACGTTCGGGTCCCATTGACTTTAATGGAGTTTGTTATTGGGGTCCGAACTTTCGCGGTGTTCGGAAGTTCTGGTGCGAACCGAACAGGGGTCCGTTCGGCCCATCCCTAGTCCCAAGGCCTGAGGAACTCTATGAATTTGATAGGAAAGGTAACTTCTTTGCCGAGGATGGTGTTAAAAATACCACATATTGTACCTGGGAGGTCTGCATCTCAGGTTGTTCCTCAACTCTACATAGGCCCATGCGTGTCATGATCCAATTGTTCTTCAGGCTGAAGGTTCGAGTTTGCTTTTGAGTGATCATTCAGGCGATCTTCTACCTCTTCCACTTGCTTGAGAACTTGGGTAACTTCCCTTTTAAGGGAAGAGATTTTCAGACTTGACAAAGGCATGGCTCAAAACTCTGTTTTAGTGGGGATCATTTTTGCAAGGGTTGGTCATGGACACACCAGAGGAATCTACTGACCTTTCTGAAGGGAATGGTGAGACCAAAGGGCTAGGATGGGAGTGTGTACTGGACCGTCATAGCCTCGTGTCTTGATAGGGATGGGGTCTGTTCTTTCTTCCGCACCCCGTCCTGTGGTTCCACTGCCAGGGTTTTTTCATTATCTGACCTGATGCTCTTCATTTTAGAAGACACCCAAGAGGGAGAAAATATATGGGTGGTTGTAATGGAAGGGAGCACAAGATGGAACCAAAGTTACTAGTGTCCTTCTTCAACCATGTCCAGAAGCTAGAGCAAATCAAATAGAGCACACCTCGTTTTCTGGTCCAGCATCATCTAGTGCAGGGTTTTTCAACCAGGGTTCCATTGAACCCTTGGGTTCCTCCAGGAGTTGCTAGGGGTTTCTTGAGCAATCAGCAATTTCTGCCTCTCACATAAGTTCCCCCTGGCACCATTGATGTCTTTAGCTATCTCTAAGGGGGATAATTCTTCCCAATGACCACAAGTGTAAGAAACATTCTTCCCACTGACCTTCACACTAATCTATCATGAGTTGTAGATATAGTGGTTATTAGCAGGGGTTCCCTGAGACTGAAAAGTTATTTCAAGGGTTCCCCTGTGTTGAAAGGGTTGGGAAAGGCTAATCTAGTGCTTTCCTCCCCAGTCTGACTGTCCCTGGCCCACCCATTACATTCATTGGGTTTCAGTTCTTTAAATTATGGAGTCTCAGGTGTTACTTAGGGCAGTGTGCATGCAAATACAGCCTGCCTAAGAATGCCCACTCCTCCAGACTGACATCCAACCATCAAGGCATTTTGATATTTGCATAACTCCTTCCAAGAGCCAGCCCACTGCCTAAATCAGGGCTGAGGATTCTTGAGAGAAGTACTGAAGCAGGTTGTTGTGACATTATCAGGAAACTATGTACAGCACCCTGCTGGACTCTCCCACCAGCCATGATCTGCCTGTATTGCATAGAGAAGCACACATACCCAGGGATGACATAGCCTGGTCTAAAATAAGGTGTGTTACGAAAACAAAAAGGTTTTATTTAAAAATTTCATTAGTATGATGATGGAGGGTGGAGGCGGAACCATGGAAGGCAAAATATAAGAGGAATAAGCTTCAGCTTAAACTGGACCTTCACCCTCCCGAGGAAGAACCCGCCTCTCCACCCTTCTTCCCTTCCTCTGGTGGAATACGGCAGTTTTTTTTTCTTTTGTTTACATGTTTTTTTTTCTATTGAAAGTTTTTTCTATTGAAAGTCCGCCCTGCCTCCCCATGCACATCACTCGCCTTAGGCAAAAGACATGCACACTGCCCGCGGTGCCTAGGCTTTAATTGAAGAACAGGAGGAGGGTGTGGGCCGTCATCGAGAGGCCCGTCGCTGAACCCAGAAGAGCCGGTGGGCCTCTCGATGATGTCAGATAGAATATGGCGGCGTGGAGCTGTAGCCTAGCATGAGATGATCTCAACGGGTCAACGCTGGATCCACTGGATGGGTAAGTATCTGAAATGTGCGGATACCACCATCAGGTAAGTGGGTAAAAGAAAAATGTGGAGGTCAGCCGGAGTTCCTCTTTAAAGATTGTTAAAGGTCAGCAAGACCTTAGCCACACTAATGCCCCGTACACACGGTCGGACTTTGTTCAGACATTCCGACAACAAAATCCTAGGATTTTTTCCGACGAAAGTTGGCTCAAACTTGTCTTGCATACACACGGTCACACAAAGTTGTCGGAAAATCCAATCATTCTGAACGCGGTGACGTAAAACACGTACGGCGGGACTATAAACGGGGCAGTGGCCAATAGCTTTCATCTCTTTATTTATTCTGAGCATGCGTGGCACTTTGTCCATCGGATTTGTGTACACACGATCGGAATTTCCGACAACGGATTTTGTTGTCAGAAAATTTTATATCCTGCTCTCAAACTTTGTGTGTCGGAAAATCCGATGGAAAATGTGTGATGGAGCCCACACACGGTGGGAATTTCTGACAACAAGGTCCTATCACACATTTTCCGTCTGAAAATCCGAGCGTGTGTACGGGGCATAAGTCTAGGTTTTCATATGAGTGTGGGTCAGGAATGCGTGCATAATCACGCATGTTCCTGACTTGCAGACAAACAGGGGTGCCATTAATTTTTAACGGCACCCCCACGCATCGGCAAAACACCTGATTTTCGACTGCACAAAACCGAATTGTGCTGCAGCACCATGTGGTTCCATGTGACGTGTTTTGAAAAAAGGGTCAGAGGGTTCTTTCGCCACGTTTCATTCAGTTACAGCGGCCCATTCAAATGAATAGGCTGCTGTACCAGCGACGTGCGCATGCAAAAATGTGAACCTAGGTACAGCGGTGTGCCCAGCTACAGCACTGATAGTTACGGCATGCTTTACAGGAGAAGAGGCTATGTACAACTTCAAATTTTTAATGTGCGTGGAGCTGCTAGGGGCATGGGGAACACATGGCAATGTTATGGGGGTATATAACTAACAGAGCAGCATATTTTATCGCTGCATATACAGGGAAAAGGGGCCTCTGAGTCAGCAATAAAATAAACAATCATGTGTACTTTTGTTTCAGCACAATCACACACATTCCTTCTCCATGGTTCACTTGGCATACAAAATGTCATACTTTGCGATAAAAAAAGAATGCATCTCATATGTGGTTTCTTTGAAAATTTGATGTGCCTGGCTCATGAGAAAACCCACGCCCACTCTTCCCGACAACACTTCTGTGTGCATGCAACTGTAGACAGCAGAGTTACAGACATGGATTGACTTTGTACACCGCTCTTACTGTTTTCCATTGCCATCAGTAGGCTCTATATAGTGCATCCATGCATCAATAATAATTACTAATCAATATACTGTATGTATTACCCAGTACAGGGGGAAAAAAAGGGTCCTGCACCTTTTTTTTGTGCAAATCCAATGTGTGTTCATCCATACAACTGTATGGCTGAATTCGCATTGCACAGACATCGCATGTGATCGGCACAGCAATGCGGTGCAAACCATATGCGATGTCTGTGTTCGCATATGTGTGAACCCAGGCTTATGGTGAAGCCAGGAATCAGGATACCTGGAAGAATCTTTAACTATTTCTGGATCCTGAATTGATCCAGGATTACACAAATGGAATTTAGAGTGGCACTCATTAAGAAACCTTACTAGAAACCCCGAGAAACTAGGCCCCTTGGACACAGAAACCCAGGGAAAATAGGCCCGTTATAAGTAACTTACCTGGACGAGGACCCTATATATATTTGGTTTTATGTTCCATTCAGAGTGTGCTTGATGGGGATGCTTTATGGTCCAGCGCCCGCTCAGAGAGTAATGGTGCTGGTGTTTTCTTGTGCATGAGATAAGTACTGTAATGTCTTCTTATGCCCTGATGAAGCCAAATCTGGTGAAACGCATTGGCATATGAGGACTAATGTTACTAGCATTCCACTTTGGTGTATGATTATGCACACGATCTATCAGTACTAACAATTGTTGTTTGTTATTTGTTTTTTAAACTATATGTACATTGGATACAATTCTTTTAACTGTGATAGCAATAAATTGTGTAACTTTAAATATAATTGTTGACTCTGTGTGTGGCCTGTAAAGTCCAAGATCTCCTTTTTCTGTTTCTCTAATACCTTCTGGCTTCCAATCTCCTCAGTGGGACACGGAGGGCAAAAACAAAAACAGACAGGGGTTATAACCCTCTTTTCCTCTATCCCCCCCACCAAAAAAAAATAAAAAATTTAAAAAATATATACATATTGTTGCTGTATGTTGCAACATGTAGATTTGTAGGAGTTAATTTGAAAGCACTCATTTATAACGTGTACGCACCAATAGCTTGGAAAGAATATCTGAGGCGGTTGATCTGTTTCCTCAAACTGAATTATTTGTTTATAAAGAACAGTCTTTAGGTCAGTGCTCTCCGCTCCCGTGATGAGAGGCTCGGGTCTGGAGCATTTACAGACAAAGAAGTATGGGTTTGTGCCGCTTCCTCCAGTTACTGCTGAGATAATGAATAAAAGAAAAGAGAAAGTAACTGCAATGATAAGCAAAGGGTGTAGAGTGTTTGGGATCCTTGATAACAGGATATACAATATCCATTCAGAAGACAATCATTTGTGAAGTAGAAGAAAAAAAAAAAAAAAAAGAACAAATGATTCCTTTAAATATAACTCCAGACAATAAGGTAAAATAAAACTGAACCTTTACTAAAAACAGCACAGTTTAGTAGAATGTTGGTAATGATGCTCGGTCACTGGATTAAAAATAGTAATAATAATTGTGAGCACTTGCTTTTTATTTAAAACATATATATATATATATGTTTATATATATATATATATATATATATATAAACATATACCCTTTTTTCCCGAAAATAAGACCTAGCGTGATTGTCGGTGATGGCTGCAATATAAGCCCTACCCCCCCAAATAAGCCCTAGTTAAAGTCCTTGTAGGTCTTATTTTCAGGGTAGGGCTTATTTTCGGGGAAACAAGGTAGGGCTTATTTGGGGGGTAGGGCTTATATTGCAGCCATCACCGACAATCACGCTAGGTCTTATTTTTGGGGAAACAGGGTATCGCAGTCCTGCTATTTGTCGTTGATTGCCACCATTACTAGTATATAAAAAAAAATTCCAGTATATATATACACCATAGTTTGTAGACGCTATACCTTTTGTGCAAGCCAATCAATATACGCTTATTGGGTTTTTTTTTTTTTACCAAAAATATGTAGCAGAATACATAGTGGCCTAAATTTATGAAGAAATTCGATTTTTTTATTTATTTTTTTTAGAATGCCTACAATGCAACCCTCAAGGTTTGACACAAATATTCCTTTTCCCAAAACCAGTAGAAATAAAGTGCCAGCTTGGTTGTTTGCTCTGTCTATGTGCATGATATGTGTGTGCCCTCTACTCCATTCAGCTTAGTGGGAAAATACCTTCATTGTCTCCGTTTGCTCTCCTTCGGCCTGTTTTGTCTGAATGCTTCCATGTTTAACAACTTTCCTAATGAGAACCAGCCCTCCCATTTTTTTCCTCATCCCCTCTGAAAATTCTGTCTGGGATTCCTGGAACAGCAGCTCAACAGCATTTCATTAGGCAGGGTCATCGGAGTCAACAATGCATTCACACAGAAATGTTAATAAAGCTGATCATACACTGGAGGATTTTTTCTTCTGTTATAACAATGGATGCAGAATCTGGTCATTCCCGCAGTAGCAACCTAACATGCACAATCTCTCCTCAATTTCCTCCAAATCTTCTTACGGTGCTGCAACTTACTATGCCTTAAAAACAAACAAACAAAAAAAAAAAAAATTCTTGTTGCTAGAAAATGTTTCACTGCCGGTACATTCATGCACCATGTAACCTCCCGGCATCTATAAGATGGCGAGAATGGAGTGGGACGATGTATCTCCAGCATGAAAAAGTGGTCACTCAATGGCTGAAGATAGAAGATACCGGATGTGGATGAAGTGCAGAAGAAGATGACAATGGTGGAGAACAGAGCAGTGATGGGGATCGTGGAGCTATCATTGATGGATGAGGGTAAATCTGTCAACATGTGTAAAATATGATATGAGCCGCCTTCCCTTGGCCATGCTACGGTTTTGCTTTAAAGTCCTAAAGGACCCCCAACTGCTGTCAAGTTGTTTCTCCGTGAGGAGAGTTCAATACTGGTTCTAATGTAGATCTGTGAAGTCACTGTTTTCTTCATCCAAGTTTTACCCTGTTGTTGAGCCTTGATGAAGGGGGAGCGGTGTTGCCCCCAAAACACATTGGCTGTTTTTATATGACTTTTTTTTTTATCAACAATTAAATTAATCTTGGACTCCTTTATCCCATTTCAGTCTGGCAATCCTTTCTGTATTTTTATGGTTTCAGCTCTAAATACATTAGAGCAGCCTTTCTCAACCAGGGTTCCATGGAACACGAGGGTTCTTTCAGATGTTGATAAGGGTTCCTTGAGCTGCGGTTGATTGATGGTAACTCTTGACAGGCCAGTTGCGTGGCACCAATTAACATCTAGCTCTCTGTAAGGGTGTCATTCTGACTACCACTGTAAGGGGAGCATTCTACCAACTGGACACCAATATAAGGGGCATTTTTCCCTATGACCAACAATATAAGGAGCATTTTTCCCACTGGCCACCAACATATGGGACATTTTTCCCACTGGCCACCAATATAAGGAGCATTTTCCCCACTGGCCACCAACATATGGGACATTTTTCCCACTGGCCACCAATATAAGGAGCATTTTTCCCACTGGTCACCAATATAAGGGGCATTTTTCCCACTGGTCACCAATATAAGGAGCATTTTTCCCACTGGCCACCAATATAAGGCGCATTTTTCCCACTGGTGACCAATATAAGGGGCATTTTTCCCTACTAACCACCAATATTAGGAGCATTTTTCTCACTGGCCACCAACATAAGGAACACTTTTCCCACTGGCCACCAATATAAGGGACATTTTTCCCACTGGCCACCAATATAAGGAGTATTTTCCCCACTGGTCACCAATATAAGGGGCTTTTTTCCCACTGGTCACCAATATAAGGGGCATTTTTCCCACTGGCCACCAATATAAGGGGCATTTTTCCCATTGGTCACCAATATAAGGAGCATTTTTCCCACTGGCCACCAATATAAGGAGCATTTTTCCCCACTAACCACCAATATTAGGAGCATTTTTCTCACTGGCCACCAACATAAGGAACACTTTTCCCACTGGCCACCAATATAAGGGACATTTTTCCCACTGGTCACCAATATAAGGGGCATTTTTCCCACTGGCCACCAATATAAGAAGCATTTTCCCCACCGATCACCAATATAAGGAGCATTTTTCCCATAGGTCACCAATTTAGGGAGCATTTTTTCCCACTGGCCACCAATATAAGGAGCGTTTTTTCCACTGACCACCAATATAAGGGGCATTTTTCCACTGGCCACCAAAGAGTTGGCTTCAGCAAGGGTTCCCCAGGACCTGGTTTCCTCTGAAGTAGGGTGGAGAAGGGCTGTGTTAAAGTGATATTAAAGCTTTCTTTTTTTTTAAAACACATTTTACGCATTAAAGTAAAAAACTTTCTGCAAGCAGCTCCCTCCCCATCTAGCACCCCTAATACTTTCCTGAACCCGATCTCGATTGAGTGCTGTGCACGAGAGCAGTGGCTGTCCTGGCATTGGACAGAGAGGCAGCAGTGGGAGCCATTGGCTCCTGCTGCTGTCAATCACAGCCAGTGAGGACAGGGTGGAGGCTGAGACCGAGCCTGCTCTGTGTGTCCATTGATGTGAACACAGGGGGGCACTGGGCAGGAGGGTGGGGGCCAGAAGCACCGGCAGGGAACTCGAGAAGAGGAAGATTGGGGCTGCTCTGTGTAAAACCATTACACAGAGCATGTAAGTATAACATGTTTTTTATTATTATTTTAATAAAATTCACTTAAAAAAAAAACTGAGGAGTGGAAGAGGTTTGCAGCGCGTGTGTGAGGGAAGGGTTGGTCCTTTTACTTTACATAGCTGGAGCTCTGCATTAATTGTTTTTTTTTTAATCTGTAAGATTTCTACAAGAAAAACATTTTATTATATCTCATAAATGATTTTCATAGGCTTTCTTCACTGCTATCATACATAATACTGTATATATGTTACTTTCTTTGATATACATCGTCAAGTCACCTCAAGCCAAATAAAAACTCTTCAAATAGCTCTCCTCTCAATCCTCCCAGGATCAATTTCAAGTAATAAAAAAGGTCCCTGCAGTCATCCCCCAACATTGGAAATCCCCTGAAATTCCATCTGTAAATGAGTAGGGCTCAGGAGATGTGCCACATCTTGACCGCACAACTACTTGACCACAATGACTTGTTATTTCCTCCCGATATGGATCTGTTGGGTTTCTTAAAGGAACACCACTAAGTTCTAAAAGTTATTACAGTCACGTGTCTGCACTAATACCCCTCATCTTGATTTCTTTCTGGAGTTTTTTTTACCAGGGCTGGCACAAGGGGTGGGCAGGAGTGGAGTGGCAGCTGCCCTGGGCACTGCGATATCATGTGAGGGGGAGGGTGCCTTGAAGAGATTGGGGGGGAGGATTTGTAATAGGGGGAATTTATTTGGAATTTGGTGGGTGGCAGGGGGTAAGAATTGTTTTAGGAGGGGGAATTTGGGGGGGGGGGGGGTGCTAGGAGCGGTGATTTAGGGGGATATGTGTTGGGAGGGGGGATCGGGGAAGAGGATTTGTGCTAGGAGGGGGGATTGGAGGGTTTTGTGCTAGAAGAGGTGATATGGTAAAAGGGGCAGGGGGTTGAAATGTGTTACGAGGGGACCTTTTTTGTGGGGGGGGGGGGATTTGTGGTAGTAGTGATGATTGGGGGGAGTATTTGTGCTTGCAGGAGAACTTGGGGGGGGGGAGATTTATGCTAGGAGGTGGGATTGGGGGGGGGAATTGTGCTGGGAGGGGGGATGTGGAGTGGGGGAAGAGGATAGGTACTTGGAGGGAAAATTGTAGGCGTAGAGCACAGATGGCCAACTGGCGGCCCTCCAGCTGTTGCAAAACTACAAGTCCCATGAGGCTTTGCGGGGCAGTTACAAGCATGACCCCCTCAGGCAGCGGCATGATGGGACTTGTGATTCCACAACAGCTGGAGGGCCACCAGTTTGACAACCCTGGCGTAGAGCATTTGTGCTAGGAGGCGTGATTGTTTTTGAGGGGTGGGGGGGGGGGGCATTTGTACTGGGGGGATTTGGGATATGGAGGGGCAAAAAGTTGTACTAGGAGAGGGGAATTCAGTGAAGGGGAGGTGGATTTGTACTGGGAGGTGGAGGGATTTATGCTTAGGGGGTGATCATGCAGAATAGTTCTAGGCTTTGAGCACATGGGGGATTTTTTCTGACACATGATGCTCATCCATCTTGGCGTGGGGCGGGGGGGGGGGGGGCGCCACAGTTTGACATGGTTGCCCTGGGCTCTTCTAGATGACCTTGTCCCGGCACTATTTTTTACAAGCCAAGAATCCCATAGAACCCCCCCCTGGGAAAAGGGGGCCCGTGCTGAACACAAGCCTCTGTTCTACATACCTTTCCTCATGCATGTGACTTTCTATACCTTTTCCTTCCACTCCCCTTTCTAATACATCTGCTCTTCATTCTATCTCTGCCCTAACTTCTTGGACATCCCTGGTGACCGCATAATTCGAGTAACATCATTCAATATGCATAATTGGATTCTACTGCCATTTTCTCTATTCCTCTGTGGACATTCCATGACCAGATGCCCTTTTCAATTTACGTTTGGACTGTGGACCTCTGGCATTCACCATAATCTTAAATTTGAGCGTTTTCCTTGTGATGCTTCTCTGTATAACTCACTCATCGAATTACTTTCTCCTTCATCTTACTGAATAGAAATGTATTATATAAAAGATATATGATACATGCTGAATAAATCTGTATTATCGCTTGCTACAGCTTGTCATATCAATTTAAATATCTGCAACTGTATCTCGACTTACAGATTTGATTTTATTAACCAGAGGCATTCCCCGTCACTGCCTTTTTTGATTGCAATGAAATCCGATACTGACAAATGTAGATTTATTATCTGAATCCTTGCCTGTAGCCCAGAAGAAGGGGTTTCTAAGTTCCCCCGAAATGTTTTGGCTTATCTCATGTTATTTTAATAAATTAAAAAAAAAAATTTGTGTTGCGCCACCTCTGATTTCTCAACCTTTGTTGTTTTCGCACATCAATATACACTATATTACCAAAAGTATTGGGACGCCTGCCTTTACACACACATGAACTTTTAATGGCATCTTAGCCTGTAGGGTTCAATATTGAGTTGCCCCCCCCCCTTTGCAGCTATAACAGCTTCAGCGCTTCTGGGAAGGTTGTCCACAAGGTTTAGGAGTGTGTCTATGGGAATGTTTGACCATTCTTCCAGAAGAGCATTTGTTAGGTCAGGCACTAATGTGTTCTATCTGGTTAAGGTCAGGATTCTGTGCAGGCCAGTCAAGTTTCCCCACCCCAAACTCGCTCATCCATGTCTTTATGAACCTTGCTTTGTGCACTGGTGGGGCAGTCATGTTGGAACAGGAAGGGGCCATCCCCAAACTAACCCGGCTAATTGTCCAAAATGTCTTGGTATGCTGACTCCTTAAGAGTTCCCTTCCCTGGAACTAAGGGGCCAAGCCCAACCCCTAAAAAACAACCCCCACACCATAATCCCCCTCCACCAAATGACTTAGACCAGTGCACAAAGCAAGGTCCATAAAGACATGGATGAGCGAGTTTGGGGTGGAGGAACTTGACTGACCTCAACCTGATAGAACACCTTTGGGATGAATTAGAGTGGAGACTGCGAGCCAGGCCTTCTTGTCCAACATTGATGCTTGACTTCACAAATGCGCTTCTTGAAGAATGGTCAAACATTCCCATATACACACTCCTAAACCTTGTGGACAGCCTTTCCAGAAGATTTGAACCCTACGGACTAAGACTGGGATGCCATTAAAGTTCATGTATGTGTAAAGGCAGGCGTCCCAATACTTTTGGTAATATAGGGTACTTGTCATTAGTGATAAAGTACCTCCACCTTGATATGCCACCTTCCATGTGAGCACACTGAAATTGCAGAAGACAAAATGCTATAAAAAAAAAAGGGAAAAAAAAAATCAGAAATAAATTGAATGCAGCATTTCTCAACCAGGGTGCCATTTGGGTTTCCCTGGGCTCCCACGAGCATGGGACCCAGTGGCACTGAGTCCCATAGACCCAACCCGCAAGGCCAGTTCATGTCACCCTCGTACCTCTCTTGCAGCTGCGGCATCCCCCCTCTTCTCTGCCCCCCACCTGTCTCAGAAGTAGGCAGCTAAGAACAGGACAGAACTCCCCCTAAAAATCCTTCATCTCTCTGTGCAGCCACAGCACCCCTTCATCTCTGCCCCCCCCCCAAGCAGACTCCAGCAACTGACTTCAGCCCTCCTCTGGTTCTCCTCCAGGCCCTGTACTTTCTGCTTCCCAGCTCCGCCCCCAACTTCTACCTGGCAGCAGCATAAGATAAGGAAGGCGCACTGTGATGTAAGGGTGGGAGGGGGACTCTTTACTTCTGATGGTGGGGGGGTTCTTTATATCTGATGTAAGGGGAGGTGGGGTGCTCTGGACATCTCGTCTTACTGATCCAATGAGAATTTTGAGGGCAACCAAAATGCTAATGCAGCCCACAATGAAATTAGTTTAACATCCCTGCTGTAGAGCCATGACGCACAGCATTATTTGCTGCTATGGCGATAGCACCATGGTAACACATGGCTCTGACATTGAGCTGGCACGATGTAAGGTCGTCCCCAGCAATTCAGAGAAGATGGAAGTCCATCTCCTCCAAACCTCCTAAGCCTCCCAAGGTCTCCCAGGCTGCTGGTCCAAAAAATAGGGCTCTGATGTGAAGAGGGGTCTGTGTGATTTGGGGGGCCCTGTGATGGAGAACTCTGTGGTTGTGATGTGGGGACCGTGAGGTGAAGGGGGGGCATCTGATGTAACAGGGGGGCTCTGATATGAAGTTATTTTATCAAGGCAGTAGTCCCAGCATTCTCCCAGGCTCAGGTTTCCCATTCTGAGGAAGTTAGCTGTTATTGGCTAATGAAACATGTCAGCGTGACGTCAGCACGTTCGTGAAGACGGAGGGGTCGTAGCACTAACACAAACAGTGCATTGAGGCAATAGCGATGGAACAGCTGGGAGCTTGCTGCAGGTGGGGATGCCACTGGATCCAACACCTAGATCAACTTCCCAAGGGGATAATCTGGTGGCTTCAGAAGTGGAGCTCGGCTTAGAAAGGATGGGTGGAGGTATGAGGAGACACAGACGTGGGTGAGAGTATCTTACAATGCTATTATTCAGTTGAACTTGCTGATTAGCTGGGGGCTGACAACACCAACTCCCCCTGCGTGAGGTGTAAGTAGAGTACAAACACATTTGTAATCTACTTGCTGTTGGTAAAATTACTGTGTTTTAATAAATGCCGTGTTACAATCAATGAAGTGCCCTGCTGTATGTGCTTTTTAAAAAAATATGGAACTTCATACCGAATTTTACAGTACAATACATCCCGCTTGTATGTGACTGCCCTGCCCTGCCCGCCTCTCTCCTCTCACGTCTTACGTCTCTCCTGACGTCAGCGGGGAATTCTCAGCCCCGCCCGCTGACTGTAGCTATCAGATCAGAAGAGAAGCGGGGCTGAGACATGATGTCAGGAGAGACATGAGAGGAGAGAGGCGGGCCGGGCAGGGCATTCACATTTCACATGTATTGCACTGTGAAATTCGGTATGAAGTTCCATATTTTTTTTAAAAGCACATACAGCGGGGCACATCATTGATTGTAACACTGCATTTATTAAAATACAGTAATTTTAACAATACACTCGGAGTGCTCTCCCGGGAGGGGTGGAGCAAGTGGGGATGACGTCACCCGGTAATCGATTTGCTGGTCGTATGCATCGATGCCACATCGGGGACACCCGAATCGCGATGCATCAATGCAACGGTTAATTTCAGCACCCCTACTGGACACTGCAGTCTATACAATTAAGCCACCTGTGCCTCCAATAGACAAATGAGAGCCCCTAATCCTAGGTGCCACAGTTGAATTTGTGTACTAATGATATAGGACGGCCCATGATATACCCACTTGTTTGTTTATGCGTATCCACATCTCAATACGTTTACAGCTACATATCCTGTCCGGGATGACCACAATCCACTGCTTAATTAGGAAGGAGGACGATAATATATGCAATATATTGATCAACAATACTTCAATCGACTCCTATCCTCTGAGCTGCGTGTATGTCTGATTGTGTGGATGTATGTGCAGCTGCGACCCCTCTTTTTAAATGACAACATTGTCTTTTTTAATGTTTTGGAAGGTTATACTCAGACCGCTATTTTTGGTATTTTGTCATTTTTGGTATTATGGTGTGCTTTTTCTAAATAAAATTTAATTAAACTCAGCCGTATTGTTCAGTTACTGTGACTCCTTTGGAAGGCCTTGTCCTTTCTTTTTTTCTTTCTCAGGTATCCCATTGATAAAAAATAATTGCATTTTTTACATTTCAAAAAAGGGTGTATCGAGATTTTGCATACTTTTAAAGACTTGACAAAATATGGAAATCCCCCAGGATCCCTTGCTTCATTGCTCATTCATGATTCTATGCAAGATTCCAACCCTAAGCTGGAGGGTGGAAGGAGGTGGTGTACTGGAGGTTTGCCCATCTACTTTTAACCCTTTTTTGTGGTGGAGGAGGCCTTTTCCTTTTGAAAATCCAATGTGATGCTGCTAAGGCATTAAAGTAAACCTGTTGCACTGCCCTGCATGAGCAAAACACAGGTTCATTTTAGGCTTTCTAAGCAATCTTCACCTCCAGTCTGGCTGTCATTAGTAACAGGATTACTGGCTGAAGTTTCATCAAGCATATAGTAGGGACATTATTGTGCTAAGCCCTGAAGATGCTTGCTAAATGCTTAATAAATAACTTCTAAATCTTCCTAATTGCCGCCAACTAAACATGATGCTCTTCACAGTAGCATTTACAGACTAAGAAATGGAAAAATTTAAGTGTCCTTGAAGGGTTGGATCCCATTGACAATTAAATTGCCCCATGCATTCCAGAATATCCAATACAATAAAAAAAAACTGCTCAAGTTTTAAGAAAGAAGCTTCCTTTCAGTGTCGTACCTGTAGGTTGTCCAGGTCCTCTCCAAATCCTGTCCAATAAAGATCCCGTGTAGACTGGATGTTGGGCCCGTGCCCCCAGTTTTGCAAGGACAAGCATTCTGGCTCATTCAAAACCCACACATGTGCAGTGCTCTTTCTCCCTCTGCCACAGGAGAGCTCAGCTCAGCATTATGCAGTAAAGGGAGAGAGAGCACCGCACATGTGTGGGTCTTAAACAAGCCAGAGCACTCATTTCTGCAAAGCTGGTGGCACATACCCCAACGTTTTGCACATCCTGCCATCTAGGCAGGACGGGGGGGTCGCCTACATGGGAGTTTTTAAGGACATGTTTAGTAAATGTCAGAAAGTGCATAACCATGCTGGAAGCTCTGAGCATGCACATGGTGCAGCTCCTGGACCAGTACATAGAGTCAAGGCTGTGTGTGCATCACCATGTGTTCGCTAATGTGCATTAGTGTGCATGTCTGGCACTGACTTTTAGCACCCAGAGGGCTATTAGAAGCTCAGCACTACTAAGGAGAAATGCTACATGGCCATCACTTTCTGTGATTCGTGAACCAGACCCACATAATGCTATCTTACTATTTGACCAAGCTTGCTCTTTGACCCTGCTTTATCCTGCTTTATCCTTTGTTGACCTTGGGTTGTGTCCTGACTTCATCTCCAGCCTGCTGTTTTGGTGCTTCTTCTGTTTACCTGACCTCAAACCTGACCTAGCTTCTGACCCTGTTCCTGTCTTCTAATTTGATACTCAGTTGTTTCTGACCCTGGCTTATCTTGGCTATGGCTTTGCTTCCAGAACCTGCAGGTTCCTATACACCACCTGTGTGCCCCCATTTTGTACAAGCTCCAGTCTAAGCATCCTAACAGCATCCAGACTGTCTTCTGATCCCCCACATTGACAGGACCTACCACAGGCACCCATGCCACCCCTCCTCTTGGTACACCGTTACCAACTGCAGGGGGTATTGGGCAGGAGATGTGAGAGAAGTCCTCTTGTCTCATTGGCCTCTACCAGATACATGGCAGGAAAGGCCACGGACAGCCCAAAGGTATGCCATTAAAAAAGAAACTTATTTTTCAAAACTTGAGCAGTGTAAAAGTGAACTAATCCTTTAATTAAAGGTTGATGTTATATCCAGGCACATCGGTCTGCTTGGTAAAGAATCCCCACAAGTGTACAATAAAACTTATGATCCTGCCTTGCTTTTATAGTTGATGAGGAAAGTGGAAAAATAGTGCTTGACCCATAGGGTGATCTCACTGGTATTGCTATAAGTATTGATGTTGACGTAAATCAGGAGTATTGAATTAAAATTGACAGAGGTCTGGTCAGTAAAATTTTATTCTAATGTTTGTGTTATGACTCAGATCCTTCATGTCATAGACCCCCCACCCCCTTTTATTAAAGTTCCCCCTTTATATAAATGTCATCAGTTCTCCCCTTTACATCACAGCCCCCCTCTTTACACCGCAGAACTCCCCTCTTTACATCACAGTGCCCCTTTTACAATAAAGCTTCCTTTACAATACAGCCCCCTTCACATCACAGCCTCTCTTTGCATTACAGTGTCCCCCTTTACAATGCAACCCCTCTTTACATCACAACACCTCCTTACATAACAGTATCTCCTTTACATTAGTGTCCTTAGTCCCCCCTTTAGATCACAAGCCCCCCCCTTAACTTCAGTGTCCTCTGTCACCCCTCCACATCACAGTCCCCTCTTGACATCCTAGTTCCCTTCACATAACAGCCCTCACTCTACATCACAGCCCCCCATTCCTTGCATCCCAGTCCCCTTTACAGCCCCCCCCCCCTCCTTGCATCCCAGTCCCCTTTTCCTTTCCAATCACAGCCCTCCCCCAACCTTGCCAACCCCACAATATACAGCAAGCAGCAGGCGCGGAATGTCTAGATGTAGTACGGAAAATGTCCAACTTCCATGTTAAGGAAGGCCTGTGATTGGTTGCTTGGACTGCCCCATGTCCTAGCAGCAAATTGCCAGCTTGTTAACTTGAAAAGTTTGTGAGCTCCTGCCCTCCATCCAGACATGCCTGGGAAAGGGCAGTCAGGCTGCTAAGTGGTGAAAAGTGCAGATATAATACCGCGCTGTGCCCTAGGATAAAGCTGCTAGCACAGCAAACAGACAATTGCAAAATTGGTAACAAGGTAAAAGTGCAGCGCTGAAACTTTGAGTGAACAACGAAGATTAATTAAATCTCACAAATGGTTAATATAAATAATGTAGAGCTCTAATGAGATACATGCCCAGTGATTTTGTATGAAAAAATCAAAAAGGAAACAAGTTATTAAATAAACATTGAATCCATAAGTGAAGGGAAAAACATGGTGAATCTGGATAGCCCTTACAGGGACCTTCGCCAAGTGTTCATAACATCATTAAGACATCCGAAAATGGTGAATAGATAATAAAACAATGTGTGAATGTAGTCCACCACCGATAGGATGAAGGCTTACCAGATGGTTTGAACTCAAAAGGACATAACGTCCTATGAGTCAAACAGGCTTGTATTGGCAAATGCCAAAATTGGAGACATCTGATATGGAGACCTTTGACACGGAAGCCAGGTCCTCACACAATCATTGGGGTAGTGGTCTCCATAGAAGGTATTTCCATATAGAAAAATTGATGGTTTCTCCCATATGTTCATATATATATATCAAGGAAAAAAGGGCCACATAGCGTAATTCCGTATAAAAATGTGAAATTTAATAAGGTTAAAAACCTCACATTTTGAGAAGAGTAAACAGCGCTTAAAAAATGTGTATGGCGGCAGTGGAGCCCGTAAGGCTGCTAAGTGGTGAAGCTGCGGTCTGGATAGGACTGGCATTCAGTCCAGGTCTGGACCAAGGTCCGCTATTTAGTGATGCCTGATGTAAATGATTTGGTTCCCAGACAGGCAGCTTCTACACTTCAGAGGATCTCCATGGTCTCCTTGACTTATGGCGTAACGTGACAAAAGTTTTAATTGGCGGTGACGCACCACACAACTGCTAAGAGATCTATATACAACCTTATTCCAATATAACTCAGTGGGACAATCCAAAGAGTAGCTATTTCATTTCAGGGGTCTAATGCCGCGTACACACGGTTGGACTTTTCGACCGGACTGGTCCGACGGACACCGACGGACCAAATCCGGCGGACTATCCGATTGTGTGTGGGCTTCACCAGACCTTCAGCGGACTTTTTCAGTTGCAGATCTGACGGTCTTTAGATTTGGAACTTGCTTCAAATCTTTACGTCGTAACTTCGCCGGACCCAGAAATCCGCTCGTCTGTATGCTAGTCCGACGGACAAAAACCGACGCTAGGGCAGCTATTGGCTACTGGCTATCAACTTCCTTATTTTAGTCCGGTGTACATCATCACGTACGAATCCGTCGGACTTGGTGTGATCGTGTGTAGGCAAGTCCGTTCATTAGAAAGTCCGTCGGAAGTTCGTCAAAAGTCCGTCGAAAGTACGCTGGAAAGTCTGTCGGACCAGTCCGGTCGAAAAGTCCGACCGTGTGTACGCGGCATAAGAGTGCCCCCTTCATCAGATCTGGAAAGAACTAGACATGCAATTCGTTTTCATTACAAATTGAAATTCGGGCAAATTTTTAACTGATCGGAAATTGGGACGTATCCGAATTCAGAATCACAATAGTAACGAATTAATGCAAGAAAAAAATACTGTGCTTGTGTCAACTTCTAATAAAGGGCATAAGCTGCAAAAACACATCAGTGAGATATTTGTCACAAAAAATAAATCAGTAAACAAAGTGTTGCGCTATAAAATTCATAAGTAAATAGTCCCAAGTGAATAATTGAATTAAAAACAGTCCAAAAGAAATTAGAAGAAATTCTTGTAGCCAGAGATCACAGATGAGTCACATCAGACTAGCTTCACCACAAAGGCCGACCACCAACATATGGACAAGATGTACTCTTACCAAATAGCCAGGACCCCCTTGTTACACGCAGGCCTGGCAAGCTTTTGGGGATTCCCATTTAAAACTACATTCTGGTATGAGCCTTGGAGCAGGTGTAGATACCGCCTTAGGGTGTGAGACCCAGAGCCCCCAAACACGTATATGTAAATAAGCTCTAGGTAGTGTAAAAACCTTAAAAACGCTGATTTATTGAATAAAAATTCCACTCACATAAGTATATTGTAAATGCGCATATCTCCAAAAGACATCAGGCAGGTCAAAATGGCGTTCGCCGTCACTTCCATTTACCCTGTGTCAGGGCTGGGCTCAGCCCTTCCTTCTCTGAGCTGGCCGCTCAGCTGTCGGCTAATTGCCAGCTCCTATCTCTCTCCACAGTTACCCTGCTGTTGTTGATTCTGCTCGTCAGTCCTGCCTACTTAAAGTCGTCCAGCTCATTTGATCTCTACCTTCGCCTTTGTCAACATCACAGAGACTTTCTCCTGCGTTCCTGTTGAAGACTTGCTCGGCTGATGTTCCTTCTGGCTCCTGATCCTGCTTGCTGTACTACTACGTTTATCTCTGGCTCTCTGACATTTGCTTGGCTGACTACCCGATCCGGTTACTGAACTCTGGCTTGTTTTGACCACGCTTACTCTGTTTACCTTATTATTATTATTATTATTATTATTATTATTATTAATAAACAAGTGTGATTTAACTCTACTTCTGTCTCGGTCTGATTCATGGTTCCTGATACCCTGATGACACACTGCTCCGCCCTACGCGTTTCATCACCAAAGGACTTCTTCCAAGGACAAATGGGAACGAATCTTCCGAAATAACAAAACTAAATTTCATCCGAAATAATGAAATTTGAATTAGATTCCATAACGAATATGAAATGTAAACATATTGCAATTCTTAAATGTGTAAAAATTCGCCAGCCGCATTCGAAATGAAAAAAATTCTAATGCCGATTTGAATTTTCCAAATTCAAGTCGGCAGAATTCGGAAAATTCTAATCAAATTCGAAAACGAATAAACAAAACTAATTCTGAAAATGAATTTAACGAATTTAACTAAATTAGTTAATTACCGAATCAAAACTAAACAATTTTTTTCATTCTGCACATATCATAAAGGACATCTCCATATTAATCTGATATCAATAAAATGGGTCCTCTGGGTCATACTGTATTTGAAAATCAAATGAAAATCAATTGCTTTAAAATGGAATCAGCCAGTGAACATTGACAAGATACTAATTGTTATTACACTGTCATGGTGGTTTTAGAGATTTTATATAGCCCTTGTAGCTGTCTATACCTCGGAGATCCTGCTTCACGTCTGAAGGTGAATAAACTGCAGAAACCTTTATTTCAACGGGCATACTGAATACCCTTAACCGAATTCCCACAGTCATTATTATAGTTTTGAATGCTAATTGATTGGGTGTAATTACAGTTTTTGGGTGTTTTCCCTTCATGACTCAGCTGATTTTTACAGGGCGGACAATATTCAGAACAGTGGATACATTTAGCCTTAGTAATAATATGGTGAATGAAAGCATATGTGCTAGGAAACAGAACAAGGGCTATGCTAATAATATATTTTATATTTATGTAATTTAAAAGCACTCAAATATTTTTTTTGCGGCAGATTGAAAAAAAAAAAAATAGTGTGAAAAAGATTACTGTGTTAAAGAGCAGCTATATTTAACAACCAATGACTTTATCCCTTTCATAGGGTTGTACCGCCATCCATGCTATTTAGATATACACATTCGAAATCATTGGGACTTTGATGGTTCAGAGAATTTAACTACTTCAGCCACAAAACCTTTCCCCCCCCTTAATGACCAGGCCATTTTTTGCGATACGGCACTGCGTCGCTTTAACTGACAATTGCGCGGTCATGCGACGTTATACCCAAACAAAATTAACGTCCTTTTTTTCCCACAAATAGAGCTTTCTATTGGTGGTATTTGATCACCTCTGCGGTTTTTATTTTTTGCGCTATAAACAAAAAAAAAGCGACAATTTTGAAAAAAAACCCCACTATTTTTTACTTTTTGCAATAATAAATATTGTATATGTACTAGAGCTGCACGATTAATCGTTAAGAATCGTTATCACAATTTTTTCCCCATTGCGATCTTGACAAAGTATTTCCCGACAGCCTTCAAAATAAAGGAAAAAAAAAAACGGGCAGTCTGCCAAGAATCACAACATTCTTTAGCAGTGGAACTTAAGTATAAACATTGTAACGATTTGTCCTTTAGATCAAAAGGAATACAACTTTGGTGTGTAAATGAGGGAAGTTTAACCAATTAAGTACTAAACCTTTTTCTGACATTTGTTGGTTTCAAGTTAAAATCATTTTTTTTTTTTTGCTAGAAAATTACTTAGAACCCCTAAACATTATATATATATATATATTTTAGTAGAGACTATAGAGAATAAAATTGTCTCTACTAAAAAAACAATATTTTTGACTTTTTTGCAATAATAGATATTGTATATGTATAGAGCTGCACGATTAATCATTAGGAATAGTTATCGCAATTTTTTCCCCGTTGCGATCTTGACAAAATATTTCCCGACAGCCTTCAAAATAAAGGAAAAAAAAAATACGGCCAGTCTGCCAAGATTCACAACATTCTTTAGCAGTGGAACTTAAGTATAAACATTGTACTTTAGATCAAAAGGAATACAACTTTGGTATGTAAATGAGGGAAGTTTAACCAATTAAACACTAAACCTTTTTCTGACATTTGTTGGTTTCAAGTTAAAATCATTTATTTTTTGCTAGAAAATTTCTTAGAACCCCAAAACATTATATCTATATTTTTTTTTAGTAGAGACCATAGAGAATAAAATGGTGGTTGTTGCAATGTTTTATGTCACACTGTATTTGCGCAGCAGTCATTCAAATGTAATTTTTTGGGAAAAAAATTACACTTTAATGAATTTAATTAAAAAAAAACTAACCAGTAACGTTAGCCTAATTGTTTTTTGTATAATGTGAAAGTTTTTACGCGCGAGAATCGTGATCTTTTTATTCTAAGCAAAAAAATTGTGATTCTCATTTTGGCCAGAATCGTGCATCTCTAATATGTACTCACCCTATGGTCCATGCCAACAGACCTTATTTTGTACAGTAAACGTTTATGGGAAACTGTGTCAAATGCTTTTGCGCTATAAACAAAAAAAAGAGCAACAATTTTGAAAAAAAAAAAAAAAACAATGTTTTTGACTTTTTGCTATAATAAATATCCCCCCCCCCCCCCCCAAAAAAAAATTTTTTTTACTAGTAATGGCGATGATCAGCGATTTTTAGCAGGACTGCAACATTGCGGCGGACAGATCAGACACTTTTGACACTTTTTTGGGACCAGTGACATTTCTACAGTGATCGGTGCTATAAAAATGCACTGATTACTGTATAAATGTCACTGGCAGGGAAGGGGTTAACTCTAGGGGGCAATCAAGGGGTTAAATGTGTTCCCTGGGAGGTGTTTCTAACTGTGGGGAGGAGGGGACTGACTGGGAGTACAGTAAGATCGCTGTTCCTGATCACTAGGAACAGACGATCACTCTGTACTTCCCTGACAGAACGGGGATCTGTTTGTTTACATGGACAGATCCCTGTTCTGGCTCTCTGTGAAGCGATCGCGGGTGGTCTGCGGACATCGCAGCCGCCGGCCACGCGCATCAGCTCCCTTGCCATGCAGCGGGCTATAGCTGTTAAAGGGACCGTGTCAGGGTATCACCAGCACCAGACATGGGCGTCGGCGCGCGCCTATGCGCCGGCGCGCTCCATCGCACACTTCCCAGCAAAATCGTGGTGTTCCCGGGCGTCAGCGCGGCGCCAGGGCGCACGCGGGTACGCGGCGCTCGGGCGCGCGCGCGGGTGCGCGCGCGCGGGCGTGCGCGGGTGCGCGCGCGCGGGCGTGCGCGCGTTCGCGATAGCGCCGGTTTGGCGCCAAAATGCATATTTAAATCCCCCTGTGCCTCTGGCACATTGCTGCTTCGTCTCAGCTTGTGATCCGTGTATACCTTGAACCTGTTTGCTGTTACCCGTCTGACCCGGCTTGTTGACTATCCGTCCTGCTCCTATCCGACCCGGCTTGCCTGACTACTCTTCTGCTACCTGCCTGATACCGTTGCCAACCTCCGCCTGCCTACCGACTCTGCCTCTGCCTGCTGCTTGTGCCTGTCTCATACCCGTGCTGACCCGGACTGTCTGACCCTGCTTGTGCCTGCTGTTGCCCTTTGCTGTTGCACCTTCAGCTCCAGCTCCAGTGATCTCTGCATCTACAAGTGTTCCAGTGTGCTGCCTCCAGTGTCTACCTGATCTGCAGTCCAGCCATCCCTGTGGGACCTCTCATCACATCTGCTCCAGAGACTCCGCTCTACAGGCACTCCTACCCCACTGTGCTCAGGAGACCACTGTTCCCACTCCAGTGGCTCCTGAACCAGCGTTGTATGAGAGGTCTTCTCCTACAAGTCAGGCTCTACTACCAGGTACCTAACAGTACGAAGCAGCCATGTCTGAGCCTGCAGGAGATACCTCTCCAATGAAGGAGATATGCACACACCTGGCGGCCCTCACCCAAGCAGTACAAGCCCTTCAGGACAATTACAATAGACTGGAAGGACAAGTTCAGAACCTGGCGGGGTCCAACCCTTCTGCTTCTTCTTCCTCTGCTGCTGCTCCAACACAGATTGCTTCAGGGCCCGCAGTTGTGATGCTCCCACCTGAACCACGGGTCCCCATTCCAGAAAGATTCTCTGGGGATCGGGCTAAGTTTCGGACCTTCCGCAATGCTTGCCAGCTCTTTTTTGCCTTACAGCCCAGAACTTTTTCATTGGAAGCCACTAAGGTTGGATTTGTCATTTCCCTCCTGCAAGGGGAACCTCAGACCTGGGCCCATCGTTTACTTGAAGGAGACTCGGCCCTAACCCAATCCTCATCCGCCTTCTTCCAAGCCATGGCACAGTTATATGAGGACCCTCAGCAGACTACTTCAGCTGAATCTGCCCTGTTCGCGCTCCAACAAGGCCGCAGACCCGCGGAGGATTATGTTACTGAATTCAGACGTTGGAGCGCGGACACACAGTGGAATGACGCGGCCCTGCGTCACCAGTTCCGCATTGGACTGTCTGAAAGCTTGAAAGACGAACTGGCTCGTGTAGGTGTGCCAAATACTTTAGAGGCTTTGATCACCCTAACCATTCAGATCGATCGTCGCCTCCGAGAACGACGATCTGAACGATCAGTTCAACCAAACCGTCCGACCTGGATGACAGCCCGAGCTCCGATGCCTGCAACACGCTACTCCCCTGCATCCAGTTCTAATCCAGTGCATACCACACCAGATACTTCCGAACCCATGCAACTAGGGGTGATGCGACCTGCCTTGTCTTCCGAAGAACGTGCCCGGCGTCGGCAATTAAACCTGTGCCTTTACTGTGGTGGAACCGGGCATTTTGTCCATAATTGCCCAATTAGAATGAGTAAGTGTCCATCTCCTATACCTACCAGTTTTTCTGCTTTATCTACCAATTCTACCCATCTTGCCGTTCTTCTCTCGTTACAGCTTCAAGAAGAGACACTCCAAGTCAACGCAATTATTGATTCCGGGGCATGCAGCTGCTTTATAGACTTAAGCTTTGCTAAGCAGCATAATATTCCTCTACAGACCAAGACCCATGGACTTTCTGTCTTCCTTGCCGACGGCTCTCGTATCAGATCTGGGCAAGTGACGCAAGAGACTCTGCCTTTACCCACTACAATTGACTCTCAACATAAGGAATTGCTGATCCTGGACGCCATTACCTCCCCTATGTTTCCCATCATCCTGGGCATTCCCTGGCTCCGGGCTCACAACCCACACATCCATTGGGTCTCAGGAGCAGTGGAATTCCTGTCATCTTACTGCCAGGACCACTGTCTGGCGAAGGATCTGGATTCCCAGGCTACCCTGCTATGCCTGGACACCGACCAGAAAAATTGTCAGATCATTCCCAAACAGTATCATAATTACATTGATGTCTTCAGCAAGAAGGGGGCCGACTCTCTTCCACCTCATCGCCCCTACGATTGCCCCATCGAATTGCTGCCAGGATCCGAAATTCCCTTCGGACGCATCTTCCCTCTATCCGAGAAAGAACAAGAAGTGCTGAAGTCTTACATAGATGAAAACTTGGCCAAGGGATTCATTCGCCATTCCACTTCTCCAGCAGGTGCGGGTATATTCTTTGTTGCTAAAAAAGACAAATCTCTCCGCCCGTGCATTGACTACCGAGAACTGAATAAGATCACGGTCAAGAATCGGTATCCCCTACCTTTGATACCCGAACTATTTCAGAAATTAAGGACTGCCGTCATTTTCACTAAGCTTGATCTGAGAGGGGCTTATAACCTGATCCGCATTCGGGCTGGGCATGAGTGGAAAACAGCTTTCCGGACCCGATTCGGGCATTATGAATATTTAGTCATGCCTTTTGGACTCTGCAATGCCCCTGCGACTTTTCAACACCTGATTAATGACGTGCTTAGAGACTTCCTAGACCTATTTGTGATTGCATATCTAGATGATATTTTGATCTTTTCAGAATCCTTGGATCTTCATCGAAAACATGTTTGCCAAGTGTTGGGTCGTCTCCGCTTACACAGACTTTATGCAAAAGCGGAGAAATGCAAGTTTGAGCGAGAAAGCATTCAGTTCTTAGGCTTAATCATTTCCTCCACTGGCATCAGGATGGATCCACAGAAGGTGTCTGCTGTTCTGGACTGGCCGGTACCCCTGGACAAGAAGGGGGTGCAACGATTCATCGGTTTTGCAAATTTCTACAGAAAATTTATCAGGGGTTTTTCTGCGATAATCGCACCAATCACTCAACTAACCAAACAAAATACCTGTTTTTCCTGGAATCACCCAGCCCAAGAAGCTTTTGAGAACCTCAAGAGACTATTCACCTCAGCACCCATCCTCAGTCATCCTGAACCATCCTTGCCATTTATTTTGGAAGTGGACGCTTCTGAAATAGCGGTCGGAGCGATACTCTCACAACGAAGGGGCAGTAAAGATGATATGCATCCTGTGGGGTTCTTCTCCCGAAAACTCTCCTCCGCGGAGAGGAACTATGATGTTGGAGACCGGGAGCTTCTTGCCATCAAAACTGCATTAGAGGAGTGGAGGTACCTGCTGGAGGGGGCTATGCATCCAGTACTAATTTATACTGACCACAAAAATCTAGAATATCTACGTTCCGCTAAAAGGCTAAGACCCCGACAAGCCCGCTGGGCGTTGTTTTTTTCACGCTTTTCCTTCCACATTACCTATCGGCCAGGTTCAAAAAATGTCAAACCAGACGCATTATCACGTATGCATGACAACCCAAAAGACTCATCTGCTCCGGATACCATTCTACCGGCAAACAATTTTCTGCTCATTCAAACCGATCTCCTCTCCCAGATTAAAGAAGCTTCCTCTGAATCAGCCAGACCCGCAGGGATTACCTTAAGTAACAGGGACGGACTACTCTGGAAAGGGAGCCAAATTTTTGTTCCTGAGGAGGTTCGGGTCAAGGTCTTAGCACTTCTTCATGACCACCCGCTGGCAGGTCACTTCGGGGTTCGTAAAACCATGGAGTTGGTACAGCGTACCTTCTGGTGGCCCAATTTAAAGGACTTTTGTGAGAAATATGTTAGCTCGTGTCCTATCTGTACCCAGAATAAAACTTCCAGGAGTCGAGCTTGGGGCCTGTTAAAACCCTTACCGGTACCCGATAGGCCTTGGAAAATGATATCCATGGACTTTATTGTAGAGCTGCCATGTTCTGAGGGATGTTCCGCAATTTTTGTGGTAGTTGATCGTTTTACCAAAATGGCCCATTTTCTTCCATTAAGAGGAACCCCGTCAGCTATGGAAACTGCTCACGTCTTCATCAAGGAGATCGTTAGACTCCACGGAATCCCCGTAAACATAACCTCTGACAGAGGGGTACAATTTACCTCACGCTTCTGGAGAGCCCTGTGTGAGTCTTTAAAAATCAAGCTGGCTTTGTCTTCGGCCTACCACCCTCAGACCAACGGCCAGACAGAGAGGACCAATCAGACTCTTGAACAGTATATTAGATGTTTTACTTCCTTTTCTCAAAATGATTGGGTATCCTTGCTGCCCTTGGCAGAATTTGCCTACAATAACGCCAAGCACTCAGCCACTGGTCAATCCCCCTTCTTCGCTAATTATGGGTTCCATCTAACCTTTTTACCTGATTTTCTTCCAGAGTCCTCAGTTCCAGCAGTGCAAAGTACGGTAGACTTCATCAATAGTAACAACCAGATGTTGCAGGAAGCAGTGTCCAAGGCTCAGGCGGACAGCAAGAGGATCTTTGACCGAAGGAGAAGAGGGGAATTGAAGCTTCAGCTGGGCGACCAGGTATGGCTTTCTACAAATAATATCAAACTAGCCTGTCCTTCTAAAAAGTTGGCACCTAGGTTTATGGGACCTTTTCCGGTTAGGAGGAAAATTAATGAGGTCTCGTATGAACTGACTTTGCCTGACTCTCTTAAAATTCATCCTGTGTTTCATGTGTCCTTGCTCAAGCCTGCTGTACCTGATCCCTTTCCTGGTAGAGGAACTAGACCTCCTGAACCTATTTTGGTTGACGGTAACGAGGAATTTGAAGTGGAGGATATCCTCGATTGCAGGAAAAGACAGGGGCAGATCCAGTTCCTAATCAAATGGAAGGGCTACGGCCCAGAAAATAATTCATGGGAACCTGATAGCAATGTGCATGCTAGGCGTTTAGTTCGAGCCTATTTTGCTAACCATCCTGAAAAAAGACTTTTGGGCACCCGGAGGTTGCCCCTTGGGGGGGGCAATGTCAGGGTATCACCAGCACCAGACATGGGCGTCGGCGCGCGCCTATGCGCCGGCGCGCTCCATCGCACACTTCCCAGCAAAATCGTGGTGTTCCCGGGCGTCAGCGCGGCGCCAGGGCGCACGCGGGTACGCGGCGCTCGGGCGCGCGCGCGGGTGCACGTGCGCGCGCGCGGGCGTGCGCGCGTTCGCGATAGCGCCGGTTTGGCGCCAAAATGCATATTTAAATCCCCCTGTGCCTCTGGCACATTGCTGCTTCGTCTCAGCTTGTGATCCGTGTATACCTTGAACCTGTTTGCTGTTACCCGTCTGACCCGGCTTGTTGACTATCCGTCCTGCTCCTATCCGACCCGGCTTGCCTGACTACTCTTCTGCTACCTGCCTGATACCGTTGCCAACCTCCGCCTGCCTACCGACTCTGCCTCTGCCTGCTGCTTGTGCCTGTCTCATACCCGTGCTGACCCGGACTGTCTGACCCTGCTTGTGCCTGCTGTTGCCCTTTGCTGTTGCACCTTCAGCTCCAGCTCCAGTGATCTCTGCATCTACAAGTGTTCCAGTGTGCTGCCTCCAGTGTCTACCTGATCTGCAGTCCAGCCATCCCTGTGGGACCTCTCATCACATCTGCTCCAGAGACTCCGCTCTACAGGCACTCCTACCCCACTGTGCTCAGGAGACCACTGTTCCCACTCCAGTGGCTCCTGAACCAGCGTTGTATGAGAGGTCTTCTCCTACAAGTCAGGCTCTACTACCAGGTACCTAACAGACCGACTTACAGCTACGGCAATTTGCAGGAACGAGCCGGCCTGCCGCAGTATAATGACGGCGGGTGGTCGGCAAGCAATTAACCTCATAAAATCAGAAAAGTATTATATAGGTGGGCTAAAAGTCATTGATAAAAAAACACGGTACATTATAGGGTTGGTAGTATTTGTCACAAAAGATACCCTACGTACTGTACATTCTACCACACATCTAATATTTGACCGACTGACACTTCAGTGATACTAAATGATATCCTACTTAATGGCTCTATCATTTATTTTTCATGAAGTCTTTTCTTATTGTGTTTTCTGCCCCCTTGTAACATCCTCCGTGATCTCCCAAATCTCTACTTTTCCCCGTCAGGAAAGGCACATTCCCATGCGCACAAGAATGGTCTGTGGCCAAATCACATGTGCGCATGCGCGAACACAGCGGCGCGCACGTGCATGAACAGGTGCCCGGGAGCGCAAATGGGTGCAAGTGTGCACAAACGCCAGGCGGGCTATTTAAACTGCACTAAGGCCTGGTGTCAGTGCCGTTTGGTCTATTGTGATCCTGAAGTATCTGTTCCTGTATTGCATATCCGTTGCTGACCTGATCCTGCTCCTGACTCTGCTTGAACTCTGCCTGCACTGACCCCTGGCTTGCCTCTAGACTTCGCTTCTGTCCTATCTCTCGGCTCGTTTGCCTTAAAGGAGAAGTCCAGCCTGAGCTTGTTTGGCTGGGCTTCTCCTATGGGTCACAGGAGTGCAATTCGTTTTGTTCCTTTCCTGAATGAACACAGTAAACTATTCCTTTCCTGAATGAACACAGTAAACGATCAGTACCAATAACTCCTGTGTCCATTCATCACTGAAGCATAGTAACCTGTGCTTACTATGCTTCAGTTTGTGAATGAGTGGGAAGCCTTAGAGCGCTTCCTATTTATTCATCTGTGCAGCTAGGGCTAGAGAGAAAGGGACTGCTAAATCTATGTCCCATTATTTCTAACAGCAGCCCTGCCAAAAAAAAGGAAATTTGGAGATTGGGAGGTTGAGAGCAATAGAAGGGATTTTTTAGTTAACCACTTGCCAACCAGCCGCCGCAGCAGTAGTGCGTCAGGTTGGCTCGGTTGCGCGAATCACCGTCATTGTACATCGGGGACATACACGGCGACCTGTGGACACGCGCGTGTGCCCATTCGCTAGTGGGGGAGCGAATCAGTGCTTCCGGGGGACTCGATGTCCGCCGGCCACCCGCGATCGCTCCGCAGAGAAGCAGAACAAGGATCTGCCAGTGTAAACAAACAGATCCCCTTTCCGTCAGGGGAGTAGAGTGAGATCGTCTGTTCCTAGTGATTAGGAACAGCAATCTCTCTACTCCTCCTGTCAGTCCCCTCGACCCCCTACAGTTAGAAACACCTCCCAGGGAACACACTTAACCCTTTGATCGCCCCTGGCGTTAACCCTTTCCTTGCCGGTGTCATTTGATCGCTGTATAAATGTCACCGATCCCAAAAAAGTGTCAAAAGTGTCCAATCTATCCACCGCAATGTCGCAGTCCCGCTAAAAATCGCTGACCACCGCCATTACTAGTAAAAAAATAAAAATAAAAAAAGAGCCATAAATCTATTTCCTATTTTGTAGTCGCTATAACTTTTGCGCAAACCAATCAATATACACTTATTGTGATTTTTTTTTACCAAAAATATGTAGTAGAATACATATTGGCCTAAACTGATGAAGAAATTTGTTTTGTTTTTTTTTATTTAATTTTTTTGGATATTTAATATAGCAAAAAGAAAAAAAATAAGGGGAGGATCCCTCACGCTATCAAAGTGAACGATGAGTGAGTATGTTTATAGTAAATAATAAATTGCTGCTAGACCTGAAAAGTGTATACAGTGGACTTACCGTGGGTATAATATAAAGAGTGATCAGCGCAACTTATTAACAGCTGTGTGTATCTTAAAATGAATGTGGAAATATTGCTCTGTAAATATTGCTATGCAAACAAATAACTATGTGCAACTTCAATAAACAATGATATACTAGTAATCCTGTATGAGTAAATATGCGTAAACGCATGCAATAACAAATCCTATATATAAGGTTAATAATTGTTATTCTCAATATATGAGTAATGAAATAATCAATTCCATATAATCAGATGATAATAACGCTATATTAGTCCATTAACTCCGAAATAAAGTTGCAAGAGTGCAAAAAGTGCTTATGTGCAACAAAGGATCAAAAAAGTGTATATAAATATACGTAAATTATTTTACGTTAATTACGTATATTTTAATAGACTTTTTTGATCCTTTGTTGCACATAAGCACTTTTTGCACTCTTGCACTTTTATTTCAGAGTTAATGGACTATTACAGTGGGGACGGAAAGTATTCAGACCCCCTTAAATTTTTCACTCTTTGTTATATTGCAGCCATTTGCTAAAATCATTTAAGTTCATTTTTTTCCTCATTAATGTACACACAGCACCCCATATTGACAGAAAAACACAGAATTGTTGACATTTTTGCAGATTTATTAAAAAAGAAAAACTGAAATATCACATGGTCCTAAGTATTCAGACCCATTGCTGGACACTCATTAATATAACTCAGGTGCTGTCCATTTCTTCTGATCATCCTTGAGATGGTTCTACACCTTAATTTGAGTCCAGCTGTGTTTGATTATACTGACTGGACTTGATTAGGAAAACCACACACCTGTCTATATAAGACCTTACAGATCACAGTGCATGTCAAAGCAAATTAGCATCATGAGGTCAGAGGATCTGCCTGAAGAGCTCAGAGACAGAATTGTGGCAAGGCACAGATCTGGCCAAGGTTAAAAAAAAAAATGTCTGCTGCACTTAAGGTTCCTAAGAGCACAGTGGCCTCCATAATCCTTAAATGGAAGACGTTTGGGACAACCAGAACCCTTCCTAGAGCTGGCCGTCCGGCCAAACTGAGCTATCGGGGGAGAAGAGCCTTGGTGAGAGGTAAAGAAGAACCCAAAGATCACTGTGACTGAGCTCCAGAGATGCAGTCGGGAGATGGGAGAAAGTTGTAGAAAGTCAACCATCACTGCAGCCCTCCACCAGTTGGGGCTTTATGGCAGAGTGGCCCGACGGAAGCCTCTCCTCAGTGCAAGACACATGAAAGCCCGCATGGAGTTTACTAAAAAAACACCTGAAGGACTCCAAGATGGTGAGAAATAAGATTCTCTGCTCTGATGAGACCAAGATAGAACTTTTTGGCCTTAATTCTAAGCAGTATGTGTGGAGAAAACCAGGCACTACTCATCACCTGTCCAATACAGTCCCAACAGTGAAGCATGGTGGTGGCAGCATCATGCTGCGGGGGTGTTTTTCAGCTGCAGGGACAGGACGACTGGTTGCAATTGAGGGAAAGATGAATGCGGCCAAGTACAGGGATATCCTGGACAAAAACCTTCTCCAGAGTGCTCAGGAGCTCAGACTGGGCCGAAGGTTTACCTTCCAACAAGACAATGACCCTAAGCACACAGCTAAAATAACGAAGGAGTGGCTTCACAACAACTCCATGACTGTTCTTGAATGGCCCAGCCAGAGTCCTGACTTAAACCCAATTGAGCATCTCTGGAGAGACCTAAAAATGGCTCCACCAACGTTTACCATCCAACCTGACAGAACTGGAGAGGATTTGCAAGGAGGAATGGCAGAGGATCCCCAAATCCAGGTGTGAAAAACTTGTTGCATCTTTCCCAAAAAAGACTCATGGCTGTATTAGATCAAAAGGGGCTTCTACTAAATACTGAACAAAGGGTCTGAATACTTAGGACCATGTGATATTTCAGTTTTTCTTTTTTAATAAATCTGCAAAAATGTCAACAATTCTGTGTTTTTCTGTGAATATGGGGTGCTGTGTGTACAATATGGGGTGCTGTGTGTACATTAATGAGGGAAAAATAAACTTAAATGATTTTAGCAAATGGCTGCAATATAACAAAGAGTGAAAAATTTAAGGGGGTCTGAATACTTTCCGTCCCCACTGTACATACTTGGATTCGATTTTTTAAACCGGTGTTTAATGTTACTTTAAGTGCTGATATTACTAATGTCAAAACATTGGCTCAAAGTCACGGTGATTATACAAAACGCATTCCGCTGTAGCGTGCACAGCCTTTGAAAAATACACATCAGGATAATCCAAAAATCACTTCATTCTCTCCTTCCTGAAAATGTCAGAAAATAATAAATATCAAATCTTGGAAATCAAAAATTTCCATGGTAAGGACAGCCAAATGTGAACCTCTTTCGCAAGCAATATGGCTCATCCAGAAATCGAATTTATTCTGTACAATCCTTCCTTTAAAAAAAAAAAGTAAAATAGAAAAAGTGGACATGGGGATATCAATACAACAATCAGGTGATATTGTTTCGGGCACGGGGCTTTCTCAGCATTAAAGTACAAAAAGGGGAATTGAATAGGGATTATAGCGGTGCCTTATATATAGAAGATTGCTGTATTTTACTTAGAAAATGTAAACTTTATTATAAAGGTATATAAAAGACAACAAACATAGAGTGCATAAAATATAAGCAGAGTAGTATACAGACAGTAATACTGGCCAAAGTATTCATACATTTGAATGGTCACTGATGCACGTCAGGTCCCTACATGTTTCGTCAAACAAGGGCTTCTTCAGGGGATTATATGAGAATCAGTGTTCAAACAGTGGCTCAAGGGGACCCCCACAAGAGGGCACGCGATTGGGCAGCCCAACAAACATGTATATGACACACTGGCATCAAAATAAGTTTCATAGTGCCGCCCCTGGAATCCCAGGGGCGGGCACTATGATAGTTACTCCGATGCCAGTGTGTCATATACGCTCAAGTATATCTTGTTTGTATATTGTATGGATTCTGACCAAATCCTTTTGGGTGCGGAGCACCTCACTACATAACATAAGTACCTTTGATTAGTGTCCACTTGTGTCATGGGTGGAGACCTTATGATTCTCCCATTTAGAAGAGTGCAATGCTCTCATGGTTCAGAGATGCAGGTTCTCCCACTCCATGGATAGTGTAGGACCCACTGTGGGCTTAGCACCATATAGCAATATGGTGTGACCAAATCCCCATATTTTTTGAAAATGTTTTTCCAGAAATGCTTAGGTGTTTTAAACTAGCCTTGCTTGAGGTAAATGTCTTTTTTGCATGTGTGCGCTGTAATATTTTCTTCTACTGTATGGTCTTATGGCTGCACCATATATCCCCCCCAAATATCTTGTTCATATACGCTCAAGTTACGACTTTATAGTGCCATTTGGCCTTGTTTTGGCGCCCCTGTACCCATATTATTTCTTAGCAGTGTATAGCCTGGTCCCTGTATGCCCCCTGTGGTCAAACGAGTGGTAACTCCCCGTGCTTGTTGGGCTGCCCGATCGCATGCCCTCTTGTGGGGGTCCCCTTGAGCCACTGTTGAACACTGATGATCATGTAATTCCGTCAGGGCTGGGCTCAGCCCTTCCTTCTCTGAGCTGGCTGCTCAGCTGTCAGCTAATTGCCAGCTCCCATCTCTCTCCACAGTTACTCAGCTGTTGATGATATCCTGCTCGTCAGTCCTGCCTACTTAAGCCGTCCAGTCCAGAGGATCTCTGCCTTCGCCTTGGTCAACATCACAGAAACTATCTCCTGCGATCCTGTTCAAGACTTGCTTTGCTGACATCCCTTCTGGCTCCAGATCCTGCTTGCTGTTCCACTACATTGATCCCTGACTTCTGGCTTGGCTGACTATCCGTTCCGGTTACTGAACTTTGGCTATGTTTTGACTATGTTTGTTCTTTTTACTTTTATTATTAAACAAGTGTGATTTAACTGTACTTCTGTCTCGGCCTGATTTCATGGTATCTGACATCCCCTGAAGAAGCCATTGTTTGGCGAAACATGTAGGGACCTGACATGCATCAGTGACCATTCAAATATATGGATACTTTGGCCAGTATTACTGTCTGTATACTACTCTGCTTATATTTTATGCACTCTATGTTTGTTGTCTTTTGTATACCTTTATAATAAAATTTACATTTTCTAAGTAAAATACAGCAATCTTCTATATATAAGGCATCGCTATAATCCCTATTCAATTCCCCTTAATATAAGGGATGAGGTGCCGGATCATATGAGGTCACTCAACCCACACCCCTCATAACTCTCTTAGCATTGGTGAAAAGCACTACAGTGCACCACCAAAGCACAAAAAAAAAAAAAAAGATGTACATCTGGTACAGCAGGTAGGAGGAATTTTATGTAGCACCATTTATAAATGGTTCTGCGCAAAACATGCATGGGCAGCCAGTGAAAAATTCAAACTGCTAATCAGAGTGGCTCTGTTAGGCCCCATTTACCCTTCAGGTAGCAGGAACTCACAATACCGCTCGCGATTTTGTGTGGGTGATTTTCACACGATCCCACATGACGCACGCAGGGCAGCCCATTCACTTCAATGGGCTGCCCTATGCACGTTTGTCGCCCCAAAAGAAGCTCATGCAACAATTTTTTAAAGGCGCGTTTTTACTATGAATGCCATGCAATTCTGTTGCTTGACACTTGCGCCAAAATCACTGTTTACTCCTGTGCAAGGAGGAAGGACTGTGTGCATTGGGAAGAATTTCTTATACTGTATCTTTTAACATCTACGGTATATATCCTATAACAGCCAGGTAATTTCACTTTGCTAAAAATGGCGGATGCCCTGGAATTATCCAGGACATAGCCACTATCAATACTCCAGAACCCTTGGGTGTGTTATTAATAAATAAATATAAAAATATATATATATATATATATATATATATATATATATATATATGTAGCACTTACCCCCGAAGGAGCTGCTGGTATTTGATTTGGGCTTACCAACCCTCTACTGTCTCATCATATCCATCTTAGGGGTCCCATTGATGACTTTTGCTTTAGTAACTTCAGCTCCGACACACAGTCTCTTTCTTCAATGTTTTATTCAAGAAAAAAAAACACTTGCAACAGAGGGGTGGAAGGTTTAGGGGAATTCAGGTACCTTGAATTTGCAGATCAGGAATACTTTCTTTTGCAGAGGACAACAGCTCCATAACTGGATTTAGCAACCACTGGATAGGCCTCTCTCACTAACCTAGCAGCCGATGCGATGCTTGGTCATAGTCTCTGCCACTTTAAGATTCCGTATAAATGTTATACAATCCTCTGCCACAGGATTGGGCAATTAACGACTTGTTGCAATATCAAGGTTTGAACACACAGTACCAGTTCCCTTGCTTCGAACTTACGGCACTGTATGGTAGATGATCTGGGATGCATCCTCCAATGAGTCTCCAGGCTCTTCTAGAGGCACCAGCCTTATTGCGCAGTCCTCTCCTGAAAAGTCCTCCCATGGATCCTCCAGTCGCTCGGCTTCTCCCCGCAGGCAAGACAGCACAGGACCACCCATGGATCGGTAGGCCTCCCAAGACTCTTGGAACCTACCTTCAGTAACAACGCCTTGGGCCAGCCGGCCCCGAGACAATTTGACGGCAGCGATACACCTTAGGCCAGGAGGGCCATCAGGTTAGAAGACTAACCCCTGTCACGGCGTCTGTCTCTTAAGTACCTCCTCCCAGAATGCACAGCAGGCACACCACACTCACTGACTGTTTTCGGGCAAAAAAGGCACTCAAAACCCCTAGCTTGTTGCAACTTCCAACCTTAGCCTGATTAATAGGGCGCCACCCCTAGGCCAAAGGGCAAACCACACAACCAGCCAAGCTGAGACAGAGCCAGAAATTTACAATAATTGTAATCTGAGCTAATTACAGCTGCAGACAAATAAATTTGTACTTATAGCGTCTGTATTGAAAATATCAGCACTACATATATATATATATATATATATATGCATTTTTATATATATATATATATATATATATATATATATATATATATATATGCATTTATATATATATATATATATGCATATATATATATATATATATATATATATATATATATATATATATATATGTATATATATATATATATATATGTATATATGTATATATATATATATGCATATATATATATACATATATATATATATATATATATATATATATAATTTATACTGTGTATATACCTGTCCAGACTAGAGTGTATGGTCCCCATATGTGGCTTATGAAATCTATGTATTTTTGTTATTATTCTTCATGATTAATCCTCCAGAGTGGTTCCAGCTTTCAGGCAGGGAAATCACAGCCTTGGGTGCTTTAAGAAAACGATATCGTCTACAATGTTTTGACTAAACAGACAGCGATGTTCCATCTTTTTCTGAAGAGTAAGCCGACTCAGAACAGGAGTTCAAAACATGTCACTGCGGCTTTCAGAACGGGGTGCTGACACGTCTTAGACAAGATGCGCCTCTCGTTGCCTTTTGTTTTATCTTTCACATTAATAATTTATACAATATCAGCATTCTGCTTAGTATGTTGGGTGATATGTGAGCAATGTTATTATATAAAAGAAAAAGAAAAAAAAAAAAGATCAGAACATCAAACGATTGCAATGCAGAGTTCCTTATACTTTGACAATAAACCCTTACTACACAGAAATCCTTTTCATAACTCTACAACAAACCCAGAAAATTGTACTTTCCATTCATCGCAGAGTGTTACAGCCCTTATTACCTTTCACACTGAAGTCTTGAGTCTTGGAAGGTTCTGAAGCCTAGTTTACACCTGTGGTCGGGGAGTGGCAAAAAAAGTTTTCTTTTGGTGGTATTTGATCACCTCTGCGTTTTTTTCTTTTTTGTGCTATAAACAAAAAAAGGCCGACAATTTTGATAAATATAAACAATATTTTTTTACTTTCTGCAATAATACATATTCAATTAAATTTAAAAAAAAATTTAATTTCTTTATCAATTTAGGCCAATATGTATTCTGCTACATGTATTGTATTTAAAAAAAATCCCAATAAGCATATACTGATTGGTTTGCGCAAAGTCTATAGCGTCTACAAACTGTTTTTTTTTTTTATACTAGTAATGACGCCGATCAGCGACTTATAGAGGTTTAACCTTAAACTGCGTAGAGGGTTCTTTACTGTTATGCCCTGTACACACGATTAGACTTTCCGACAGAAAATGTGCGATCGGAGCTTGTTGTCGGAAAATCTGACCGTGTGTAGGCTCCATCGGGCTTTTTCCATCTGAATTTCCGATACACAAAGTTTGAGAGCTGGCTTTAAAATTTTACAACAACAAAATCCATCGCGTAAATTCCGATCGTGTGTAGACAATTCCGACACACAAAGTGCCACCCATGCTCGGAATCAAGCAGAAGAGCAGCACTGGCTACTGAACTTCATTTTTCTCAGTTCGTCGTACGTGTTGTACGTCACCGCGTTTATGACGTTTTGGAATTTCCGACCAACTTTGTGTGACCGTGTGTATGCAAGACAAGTTTGAGTCAACATCCGTCGGAAAAAATCCCATGGATTTTGTTGTCGGAATGTGCGATCGTGTGTACAGTGCATTATGCCGCATACAACATGGTCGGATTTTCCGATGGGAAATGTTGGATGTGAGCTTGTTGGCTGAAAGTGCGACTGTGTGTATGCTCCATCGGACAATTGTTTTCGGACTATCCGCCAACAAACTTTTTCTAGCAGGTTCTCAAATTTTCCACCAACACAAAAACTTTGTTGTCGGACTTTCCGATCGCGTGTACACAAGTCCATCGCACAAAAGTTCCACGCATGCTCGGAATCAAGCAGAAGGAGCCGCGCTGGCTACTGAACTTCCTTTTTCTCGGCTCGTCGTACATCTTGTACGTCACCACGTTCCCACGTTCGTAATTGTTGGCCAACATTTGTGTGACCGTGTGTATGCAAGACAAGTTGTAGCCAACAACCTTCCAACAAAAATCCACGGTTTTGTTGTTGGAAAGTCCGATCGTGTGTACGGGGCATAAGAGCGGTAAGGATGTGGAATTCCCTTCCGCAGGCGGTGGTCTCAGCGGGGAGCATCAAAAGTTTCAAAAAACTATTAGATAAGCACCTGAACGACCGCAACATACAGGGATATACAATGTAATACTGACATATAATCACACAGATAGGTTGGACTTGATGGACTTGTGTCTTTTTTCAACCTCACCTACCATGTAACTATGTAACTTTGATTTTGTGGCAAACAATCTGACACTAACTGAAACTTTGTGGGAACCAGTGACACTAATACAGAGATCAGTGCTAAAAATATGCACTGTCACTGTACTAATGACACTGGCTGGGAAGTGGTTTAACACATAGGGCTATCAAAGGGTTAAATGAGTGCCTAACCAGTGTTTCTGTGTGTACAGTGTGCTGCTTTCACTAAGGGATGTGCTGGATTTTATTCCCTTTGCTGGGGAACAAAAACCAAGATATCCCTGCTGACAGGACGGAGCTCTGCCTTGTTTACATATGCAGATCTCCATCCAGTGTGTCTTCTCACCAATCATCGAGTGCCGGCGGTCATCCATTGGCCAGAACCCTCTGATTGGCTTCTGCTGTGACTAATCACAGCAGAAGCATTGCGCCGGTGGCGCGTGCGTGCGCCGGCGGCGCGTGTGCCCCTCTACCTGGAAGTGCCGAGTCATGAATATATACTGTACGTGATTCTGCACAGGGCGGCCTCCCTGTAGCAGTAAATCTTCCATAGGGCGGTTGGCAACTGGTTAAGCTGCAAAGGCAGCCAGACAGGGTTCTACACATGCCACGGCTGCAGCAAAAGTGATATCCTCAAGTGAATATGCTTGTACTACAAACACCCTGCAGCCGCGTGCAATTCACGTGGTTGTGGTGCAGGGGTGCTTACTGGGATAAAACAGGTGGCAAGGAGGTAAAAATTCACCTCCCAGCCACCTGTTAAAAGCCATCTAAAAAAGTGATTCAACCCTAGATTATTATTAATATTATTATACAGGATTTATATAGCGCCAACAGTTTGTGCAGTGCTTTACAATATAAAGGAAGACAGTACAGTTACAACTAGACATGTGCAATTCGTTTAGTTCTGAATTCGTTTTTTAACAAATTTTGACAAATTCATTAATTCCGAAATCTCAGAATTTCCGAATTTTTCAATTTCCGAATTTTCAAATTTCCGAAAATTCTAAATTTCGGAATTCGGAAATTCGAAATTTCGGAAATTCTAGAATTCAAAATTAGAATATTCAGAGTTTCGGAAATTTTAAAATTCTAAAATCCGAAGATAAGAATGAAAATCTGAAAATTCAAAAGAATGAAAATCCGAAAACCCGAAAATCTGAAATAATAACTAACTAATAATAACTATTAAATTATAGGTATTGGAATTTCCTTTCAAATTTGGCTGTTAGTGAACGTAACGAGTACGAATTTATCCGAAGTTACGAATTATCTGAAATAACGAATGCTGTATCTAAAAGAATGTAACGTAACGATCTAATAATAATAAATAATAAATAATAATAAATAACAATAATAATAATAAAACCTTTTTATTATTATTATTTATTATTAATTTGTTCCATTTGTTTAGATGCAGCATTCATTATTTGGAATAATTTGTAACTTCAGATAAATTCGTTATGTTCACAAACAGCCAAATTTGAAAGGAAATTCCAATACCTATATTTTAATAGTTAGTTATTATTAGTTAGTTATTTCGAATTTTACTGATTTCTTTCTTTTTTTCAGATTTTCAAACTTTTGAATTTCCAAATATGTGAAAATTCGGAAATTCGAAAATCCGAAAATTAGAAAATTCGGAAATCCGAATTTTCTAAAAAACCTAATTTTCGAATTTCCAAATTTTCGAATTTCCGAAAAAAGCAAAAAAAATAATGAAACGAAAATGAACAAATTTTTTGTCAGTGCACATGTCTAGTTACAACACAATAAAATACAAGAGGGCCCTGCTCATAGGAGCTTACAATCTAATAGGGTGGGGCAATTGGTACAGAAGGTGATAATAGTAGGGGTAAGCTGACGGAAGAGTTCAAAGTTCAGCTGTTGTTTAGAGATGGGATAGACTTCCCTGAAGAGATGAGTTTTCAGGGATCACCTAAAGGTGATGATTGAGGTAGAGGGTTCCAGAGAATGGGAGAGGCTCTGTATAAGTCCTGGAGATGAGCATAGGAAGAGGAGACAAAAGAGCTAGAGAGCAGGAATAATAAACCCAAAGGTACCTACAGACATTAGAAGTTCCTGGATGACGACCAATGAATATGTCTTCTTAAAGAAATGCCCAGCCAGGCAGCATCTCACACCTGTAGATAGCCTAAAGGGTGTGAAAAACCTAAGTCTCCATTTACACTTGAGCGTTGGTGTCTTCAGTCATTTTTTGTTTTTTCATGGTTGTACATGCATTTTTTTTTTGTAGCCAATATAAAGCTAGTTACTAGGAGGAGGAGGCAGTTGTCAAGCACAAATACGTGTAAATAACATGTGATATGTGCATTTTTCAGGTGCTTCCTTAGAAGAACCTTGTGGCCATAAATGTGTGATTCTGCCCAAAAAGATTTCATGAACTTTTTCAAGCAGCAAAAGACATAATGCTTAGGTGTGGCCAGACACCTTTAAATATAATGGGAGTCTCTAAACATTGAGCGCTGTCGTGCTTCGGCAAACACGGGACTCAGCTGTAAATGGGCCCTAAAAACGCTCTCTATTTTGGACTGTTAAACACACCAGTAAAAGTCTTTTGTTAGGGTGGGGATGTCCAGTCATTCGAATCTTATGGAGGGAGGTTAAGGGCTTAAAGCGGGGGTCCACCTATCTATCATTTTTTTTTTTTTTTAGTTCATTCACAAACTTTTCTTCTCAGCATTACATACTCACATATTGTGTGTAATATGTCCGCCTGTGTCAGATTTCGTCGGAAAGAATAACTTATATTATTCACTGCAGGCGGTTTCCATCTTCATTGTGGGCATTTGAAGCCCACAAGCATTTATTTCCTGGATGCGGTGAATGCTGTGCTCCCAGCATTCACCGCTCGTTCCCGCACATGCTCAGTGGCATCCTGGGAAGCCTGAGACTAGCTCCCAGGAGTCTGTGCGGAGTCTGGGAGAGGCTAGAAACACGCCTACTCCCACGGGAGGAGAACCAGGAAGTGCAAAGAAGAATAGAAAAATAAAAGGTAATTACTGCGATTTAAATTTTTTTAAACGGCATGTCAGCATCTAGGCAAGGAAGAGAATACATACAGATATTGTTCAAAATTTGGGTGGAACCCCGCTTTAAAGCTGACCATTCTCTCTTCAAAATTTGCATGGCAATATGAAATCACCTTACGTTAGTAAAAGAACCATTTTTTGCTTTTACATTTCGTGTTTTTCCCCTTCCTTGCAGAGGCATCCTGGGAGGGATATTGTCAGGACCAGGGTCTGAGCCCACAACCTCTGCTGCATTCGACAGTGGCTCCTCTTGCTGAGCCACCTGAGATCCTAGACAGCTTCCTGTTTGATCTCTTTTTTGCCTTGTCTCTTGCTTCTGGTGAACATTGAACTTCCTATTTAAGCCATGACTCTACATTTCCTGTTCGCCAGATTCTTGTGCTCTCTCCAGCCAATATCTTGCTCCTCTGCGTACCTGCAGCTGTCCCTATCTCCAACCACTTGTTATCGGCCTTTGGCTTGTTCCTCGACTACGCTTCTGCTTGATTCCAAACTTCTGATTCTAAGAACTACATGAATCATCTGCCCTTACTCAAGGTGGCTGCAGCTAGAAATGTTAGGGGGGGGGGGGGGTTTAAAGTGATTTCTCAACAAAATAAAGCATGAAGACATGGATGGATAGATTAGTTTGAACATTAAAATTGAATATAATTGTGTTTTCAGTTTGTGGTGCTCAGGTACAATTTAGTTCCTTTTCACAGATAAATACAACAAAATCTGATCTGTATGGAGAGACTTTATTAACTCAATGAAGACCTACTATTTGTGGTACAGGAATAAGAAAATGCTTGAGAGTTCCAGAGACATCACCATCCTCGGCACTCATTAGGCATGTGCAATTCGTTTCGTTCCGAATTAGTTTTTTAACGAATTTCGAAAAATTCGTTAATTCGGGAATATCCGAATTAACGAAAACCCGTTTAACGAATTTTTTCCGAATATTCGTAAATTCGATAAAATTGGACATTCGTAAATTCGGGCATTCGTACATTAGTAAATTAGTGAATTCGTAAATTTGTAAATTCGAAAATTCGGAAATCTGAAATAATAGTTAACTAATAATAACTTAACTATTAGTAATTACTAGTAACTTTTAAATTATAGGTATTGTAATTTCCTTTAAAATTTGGCTGTTAGTGAACGTAACACATACAAATTTATCCAAAGTTATGAATGATCCGAAAAAACGGAATGGAACGTAATGAATTAATAATAATAAATAACAATAATAATAATAACAACATTTTATTATTATTATTTATTATTAATTTGTTCCGTTCTATTTGTTTAGATGCAGCATTTGTTTTGGATAATTCGTAACTTTGGATAAATTCGTATTTGTTACGTTCACTGACAGTCAAATTTGAAAGGAAATTACAATACCTATAATTTAATAGTTAGTTACTATTTCAGATTTTTGAATTTTCGGGTTTTTGGATTTTCAAACTTCGAATTTACAAATTTCCGAGTTTTCTAATTTACAAATGTACGATTTTACGAATTTACGAATGTACGAATTTACGAATGTACAAATGTAAAAATGTAAGAATGTATTAATGAACAAATGTTCGAATTTATGAATGTACGAATGAACGAATTTACGAATCGCGATCATAACGAATGACCCGAAAAACGAAAAAAATAATAAACTAATGAAACGAAAACGAAAATGAACGAATTTTTTGGCTGTGCACATGTCTAGCACTCATGCCACTCTTTTGCCCCGACACTTACTGTCATCCTTTTCAGGGGTGTTTGGACTGGAGCAGTTGAGCCCAGTGGGCTGAATGCGAGAAATGCATAGATTCCCCCATCCACGTTAAATAGTATGAATGGACACATCTCCCACTGCCCACTATTGTATTCCGACAGCTGGCATCAACGGCTGTCAGGGTATCTAAACGCTAGCTGCAGCTGATTGGATGCAGTCACTGTTTGGCTGACTTTCTTCTGCCCTGCTCCTTCAATTTATCAATTGAAGTTACCCCAGCTAGGTGGTGTTGGCAGGGCCACTCTGGACTCGAATTTTAGCTGATTCATGAGAAGGGGGAAGGGAAGGCTATGGGAGGTAGGGTGGCACTACTGTATGTTGGAAGGCACTGTGGGCCACTATGGGAAGTTAGGTGGCTCTATGGGTTGTTGGCAGGAAATGTGGGCCACTATGGAAGGTTGGGTGGCATTATGGGATGTTGGTAGGCACTCTGGGCCACTATGGGAAGTTGGGTGGTGCTATAGGATGTTGGCATCACTGCAGGCAACTAATGGGAGGTTGGGTGACACTATTGGATATTGGCAGGCACTCTGGGCCACTATAGGAAGTTGGGTGGCACTATGGGATGATGGCAGGCACTGGGGGCCACTATGGGAAGTTGAGTGGCACTATGGGATGTTGGCAGGCACTCTGGGCCACTATGGAAATTTGGGTGGCACTATGGGATGTTGGCAGGCACTGTGAGCCACTATGGGAGGTTGGGTGGCACTATGGGATGTTGGCAGGCACTCTGGGAAGTTGGGTGGTCTATAGGATGTTGGCATCACTGCAGGCAACTATGGGAGGTTGGGTGGCACTATGGGATATTGGCAGGCACTCTGGGCAACTATAGGAAGTTGGGTGGTACTATGGGATGTTGGCAGGCACTGTGGGCCCCTATGGGAAGTTGGGTGGCACTATGGGATGTTGGCAGGCACTCTGGGCCACTATGGAAAGTTTGGTGGCACTATGGGATGGTGGTAGGCACTGTGAGCCACTATGGGAGATTGAGTGGCATTATGGGATGTTGGCAGGCACTCTGGGCCACTATGGAGGTTGGGTGGCATTATGGGATGTTAGTAGGCATTCTGGGCCACTATGGGAAGTTGGGGGGTGCTATAGGATGTTGGCATCACTGCAGGCAACTATGGGAGGTTGGGTGGCACTATTGGATATTGGCAGGCACTCTGGGCCACGATAGGAAGTTGGGTGGCAACATGGGATGTTGGCAGGCACTGTGGGCCACTATGGGGGGTTTGGTGGCGCTAAGTGTTATTGGCAGGCACTGTGCACTTTTGGCATACTGTGACCACTATGGGGAGGTTGGATGGTGTTAGTGGTTGTTGGCAGGCACTGTGGGCCACTATGGAAGGTTGGGTGGCACTATGGGATATTGGCAGGCACTCTGGGCCACTATAGGAAGTTGGGTGTTACTATGGGACGTTGGCAGGCACTGTGGGCCACTATGAGAGGTTGGGTGATGCTATGGGATGTTGGCGGGCACTGTTGCCAACTATGAGAGATTGGTGGCCAGGATGGACCAGCCCGCACGCAGCTTGTTGGGGAATGATTGTAGCTGGAGTTCTTTTTTTTAAAACATATATTATTTGTGTCAGAAACCACTGCTACTAATTTGTGTTGCAAATGACGGTACCGATATAATGTGTCAAGGTAAACAGTTTCTGGCGCATTCCTGGGCTGCAAGTGATACGAATGGCTGCGGGGGTCGGGTTGGGAATTATTATATTACACATAGGCTTTTACTTGTTTTGCAGATTTTTGCCATGCTTTGTGATCTCCGTGATGTGACACTTGATCTGTTGATGATTTACTGGCCAATAATGTTCATATGATCTGGCTTGATAGATTACAGTAATTATTAACTCTTTTGTCTGTATTCATGCGGCTCGGTTTCCTTTAAACCTCCTTGATGTCAGCGTTGTCTTAAAGCACAGACATTGGGGGTTCTGTGCGGATCTGTGCAGGGCAGACAGACTGAATGAGAATTTATTGTTCTCTTGTGACTTATAAAGTCGGAAAAGCTGCTTCCTTCATAGAGACCTTTTATTTTGTCTGTAAATCCCACCCCAAACATTGTACATTTTCTGTATTTTTTTTGGCCATGTTATTGCAGGATTCGGATTATTCCCCAAAAGCTTTTAATCCAATTGTTTTACATTGTAAAGCTATGTGTCATCCTTTTAGGCTGCGTGTTTTGCTTTCAAGCAGACATTAGCCAAGGAGCGAGTTGTTTGCAAACTTATGTTGTGCTTGATTCAGCTCTCGTTAGGGAACGTCCTGATGTTTGAGAAAAGCCCAATTTTGGCAAGAGGAAGATATTTCGTTATTACTGCCGAGACGAGAAATGTATTTGCAGAGTACATTCAGAATTTCATTCTACACCAGCAACTATTTAAATACAAAACTCCCCTAAAGGTAAAGTTCTGTGCTTTCACCTGCAATTTTGGTATAGAGTATCTTTAATTCATACATATAACTGAAGAGCACCTTTTTGCATTGCTCTACAGCAGGGATATGCAATTAGCGGACCTCCAGCTGTTGCAGAACTACAAGTCCCATGAGGCATAGCAAGACTCTGACAGCCACAAGCATGACACCCAGAGGCAGAGGCATGATGGGACTTGTAGTTTTGCAACAGCTGGAGGTTCGCTAATTGCATATTCCTGCTCTACAGTATAGACACACTGGGGACGTTTTACTCAATTTAAGGCCTTTTTATTTCTCCCACGTGGCAATCTTGTCAACTAGACAACTCACAATATTGGATGGCTCCCTGGTTTTCAAGGGCTCCTAGTGTTCAGCCTGCCCTTTGGGGTTCCCTCTTGACCGGGGTACATTGCCCTTTCTTCCCCTGCGATACACCTCAGGTTTCCCTCTCCACCCTTTTTTCCTTGGTATAGGGCAGGGGTCTCCAAACTTTCTAAACAAAGTGCCAGTATACTGCCCCTCAGACTGTGCCAAACTGAGGACAGTGGTAGTAGAAAATGTCCTGCTGTCAGTGGGAGTAAACAATGCCCCTTCATCGGGTGGGAGTGGGAGGACTTATGCCCAATTGTTGGTGTCTGTGGGAGGAATAGTACCTCATTCTTTAGTGTCAGTGGGAAGAATTGTGCCCCATTGTTGGTGTCATTGGGAGAAATTGTGCCCCATTGTCGGTGTCATTCTGAGGAATTGTGCCCCTTCATTGGTGTCAGTGGGAGGTCATACTGCATGCCCAATTGTTGGTGTAAATGGGAGGACACATGCCCAATTGTTGGTGTCAGTGGATGGAATAGTGCCTCAAGGGCTGAATAAAAGCAAGCAAATGGCCGCATCGGGCTTCCGGGCCACAGTTTGGAGACGACTGGTATAGGAGAAGGAGGATCTCTGCAGCGCATAGCGTAACTCCACACCTGCATGTTCCCTGTCATTTGGAGGTTATATGCAGTGTATTCTTTATGAATATACTGTATGTTGTGTGGCCATATCTTATTATTATGTACTTCACTTATAGGTGCATTTTAATTTTGATACAATAAATGTCTTGATTTTATATTGCTTGGTTGTTTTCTTTTCCCAAAAGTGATTAGCACTGTGAACATCCCATCTTTTGCTCTTCAGTTTTTTGTATGAACTATTCGTTTTGGGATGTGGTGCATAGATCATCCATCCACGCCATTCTAATATATAGGGTATCTTTAACCGGTTCAATACAGGGCATTTTCACCCCCTTCCTTCCCAGGCCAATTTTTAGTTTTCAGCGCTGTCGCACTTTAAATGACAATTGCGCGGTCTTGCGACGTTGTACCCAAAAAAAATTTACGTCCTTTTTTCCCCACAAATAGAGCTTTCTTTTGGTGGTATTTGATCACCTCTGCGGTTTTTATTTTTTGCACTATAAACAAAAGAAGGGCGACAATTTTGAAAAAAACACAATATTTTTAACTTTTTGCTATAATAAATATTTTAAATATTTTATTTTAAATTTAAATAATAAATTTAAAAAAAAAAAAAAAATTTTTCCTCAGTTTCGGCCAATAAGTATTCTTCTACATATTTTTGGTAAAAAAAATCGCAATAAGCGTATATTGATTGGTTTGCGCAAAAGTTATAGCGTCTACAAAATACGGGATAGATTTATGGCATTTTTTAAAAAAAAATATTTATAATAATATAATAGCGGCGTTCGCGATTTTTTCTCGTGACTGCGACATTAGGGCGGACACATCGGACACTTTTGACACATTTTTGGGACCATTCACATTTATACAGCGATCAATGCTATAAAATTGCATTGATTACTGTGTAAATGTGACAGGCAGGGAAGGGGTTAACCACTAGGGGGACACAAGGGGTTAAATATGTTTCCTAAGGGAGTGTTTCTAACTGTAGGGGGCGGGGACGTACAAGGGGAGGAGACCGATCAGTGTTCCGCTGTACTCGGAACACAGATCGCTCTCCTCTCAACTGAAAGGATGTGGATCTGTGTGTTTACACACACAGATCCACGGTCCGGCCCGGTTAACGGGCAATCGCGGGTGCCCGGCGTACATCGCGGCCGCCGGGCACACGCACCGGGTCTCGAGCAACGTGCGCCCCCTAGGGGGCCGGGAAGCCCAGGCCGTCATATGACGTCCACCCAGGATGGGAGATCCCATCTGTGGACGTCATATGTCTATGGCCGGGTATTGAAGTGGTTAATGCTACAGCATACACAGGCATTTTAGAAAGCTGTACTCCTACTACCTTGAGGTAACAGTTTGGTGAAGGTCCTTTTTAGTTCCAGTATGACTGTGCCCGAGTGTACAATGCCCTGCATGCCAATGCCACAATATAAAAAATTTATTGTGTCACCCAGGCAGGTTGAGGGGCTCCGGGGGGCTTATATCATATAATGCAAACTGGATTTTTTTATTTCCTCAGAGACTGGTAAAACCCAGTTTGGGTCCCGGAGCCCGGAGGTTTCGTAGTGACTTGATAGGGATTAGGTCTCCAATCCTGGGTCCACATTTTGCTGGATTGTGTAGGTGTATACAGAGTTTTTGTGAAAAAGCGGACTGTAGCTCAGGGCTTCATCCTCCTCAGTAGTCCGTGTGACTACAAAGAACAGCCAGAGATGGTACTCATGTGCACAAGAATCTGAGTTGTGAAGATTGTCTGCAGGGTAGGCAGGCAAGGGCCTGAAGCCTTTAAAACCAGATCAAGTGCAAACCAGGAGGCTATTTTGTTGTGTCTATAGAAGAGGGATTTTGAAAACCCTTCAGGGGATAACCCCTGTGCATTTTTGGAACATTATTTTATTAAAGTGGGCAAGAATGACCCTTAAAAAAGAAGATATTAACAGGTGACCAAGTCTTTGGAATTGCTTATATTTGAGCTAACTTCTTACACTCTGTGTACAAAGCTAGGCCCATAAATACAGTTTGGTGTGGAGGAACTTTAGTGGTTTCACAGAGCCCTGACCTCAACCCTACTGAACATCTTTGGGAAGAATTGGAACAAGCCTGGTCTTCTTATCCAACATCTCCATACAGAAATAGTTTGATGAGTTTGAAGTGGAGGAACTTGAGTGGCCTGCACAGAGCCCTGACCTCAACCCTACCTTTGGGAAGAATTAGAATGAGCCAGGTCTTCCCATCCAACATCTCCATAAAGAAATGCTTTGATGAGTTTGGAAGAAGTCAAGTAATCTGCACAGAGTCCTGACCTCAACCCCACTAAACATCTTTGTAAAGAACTGGAACAAGCTATGTCTTTTCCATCTAACATCACCATAAAGACATGGTTTGACGGGTTTGAAGTGGAGGAACTTAAATGGCCTCAACCCTACTGAACACCTTTTGAGATTAATTGGAATGTCAATTGCATTCCAGGTTTTCCCATCCAACATAATTACCTTACCTCATAAATGCCCTTTTGTTTGAATATATACAAATTTAAAAATAATACACTCCAAAATCTTGTCAAAAACCTTCCAAGAAGAATAGAGGCTGTTATAGTTGCAAAGTGGGCCCACTCTATATTAATGCCCATGGTTTTTGAATGAGATGTCGGACAAGCTCAAATAGGTTTGATGGTCGAGTGTCCACAAACGCTTGGCCATATAATGCATACAATGTTCAAAATAAATGAAGTGGGTGATAAAGTTGAAGGGATTTCCATATGAGTTTTTGTCCTCTACAATAATTGGAGCAGTAGCAGTAAAATTCCCACAGGTTTGGAGACTGGTACTGTTTTACTACGTAATATATTTTTTCAGCTATGCACCAGAGGACTTCACCTAAGTTTTACGCATGTTCTGGTGTATCAAAGTGAAATTAAGTAGAGCTGAACAGCAGAAAAACTTAAATGCAGCCACTGTGAATGGGAGTGAAGTGAAGCCCAAATCTTGTGGTTAATGAGTAGTGAGAGGTTAATTACTGCAGGTCAATTATGTGAAAGCTGTCTTTTCAGGTTACATCTTCATGCTGCTATTATCTGATTTGATACCGAAAAGTCTCCTCTAATGTGGTTGATTTTTTAGCATTTAGCAAAGTACAAATTTAAAGGTAACACTATTGTAATTAGGTGTTTGATATTGGAATAGAATGCCGCAGACAATATATATATATATATATATATATATATATATATATATATATATATATATATATATATATATATATATATATATACCATAGGCGTGCGCCAGGTGTGCCAGGGCACACCCTAATCACCCAGTGTGGTGCAGATTCCCCCTGTGTTTAGGCCCCTGAAAGTTCACCCCTGACGGGGCTCCAAAAAAATAAATAAAAGAAATACAATTGTGAAAAATAATTAAAAATAAAATAATAGTGACACGAATTAGAATAAGGGGGGAATGTACTTATAAATTTATCATTAAAAACACTTTATAAATTATATAAATACAAACACGAATATACACGGAAGGGAAATTTTTTTTTTTTTTTTTTCTCTTTTTTTTTTTTTCACAATACATAACAAAGAATTGTAGGGACTAAAGACACTAATCAGAATAATAACTCCCCACCCCCCTTCCTTTTTTTTTTTTTTTTTTGAAGTGATTAATGACACTAATAAGAATAAGGGGGAACTTATTTATAATTTTATTTTTAAACACTTTATAAATATAAACACGATAAACACGGTGGGGTGGGTACCAAAGGAAAAAAAAAAAGGAAAAGAAAAGAAAATTTTTTTTTTCTTTCTCTCTTCACACAATATATAATTGAAGTGATTACGGACACTAATAAGAATTAGGGGGAACTTATTTATAATTTTATTTTTTTTAACACTTTATAAACATAAGCACGATAAACACGGTGGGGTGGGTACCATTTATTTATTTATTTATCTATTTTTTATTTTTTTTTTCTCTTCACACAATATATAATTATGAATTGAAGTGATTAAGGACACTAATAAGAATTAGGGGGAACTTATTTATAATTTTTTTTTTTTTAACACTTTATAAACATAAGCACGATAAACACGGTGGGGTGGGTACCATTTATTTATTTATTTATCTTTTTTTTTTTTTTTTTCCCTCGCATATGTAAATGTCGGCTGCTGGGACAGGGGGGAAAACAGTGGTAGGTGATGTAGGATGTAATGTGTAGTATGTTTCTAGTGTTTGAACAAAGGGGTATAGAATGTTGTATAAATGGTGTATATATAAATGAAATAAACAATAAAATTTTGATTATTAAAAAAAAAATAAAAAAAAATAAAATAATAAATAAGATGGGGTGGAAAAAAATAAAATACAAATAAAAAGCCCTCATTTTTTTTTCCACCCCATCTTATTTCGTGCCGGGGTTGTATGTTAGGTATATGTTGTCTGTGATGTTTTTGTATATTGTATGACAAACTAATAATAAAGAATGATCTGATTAAAAAAAAAAAAACTAAAATTATCGCACCTACCAAAAAAAACTGGAAAAAAAAAAACTACTGACACCGATCTCTGGCCTACTGACACCACCCATTGCTCTTCTGGCACTGTCCGTATATATACATGCACACACATAAATGTTTGAGCTTTGGGGGTGCACACCCTAATGCAATAGGCTGTGCACACCTATGATATATACATATATATATATATATATATATATATATATATATATATATATATATATATATATATATATATATATATATATATATATATATATATATGTAGCAACAGGGCTGGTGCAAGGATTTTTGACACCCCAGGCGTAACCTCATTTTGACACCCCCCCTCTGGCTCCGCCCATGAATCCACCCCCTTTGCCCGAGCATCAGTGTGACCGGAGTCGGCGCTAGAGGAAGCATGCAGCTGCAGTAGAAAGCACTGATCATAGAGGCGCGCAAGGGGATGTTTGCTCCCGTTCCATCAGGACATGTCCTCCAGTGCTGCGCCTCTATATTGACACTACAGAGCGGCTGCCTGAGTAACATGCAGCAGAGGCATCCCCTGCATCCCCCTAGATGTGCACGCTTTATCCCAGCAGCGCCCACCAGAGGTTATAACATTTATTACAAAGGTATTTATAATACAGCACCGAAAACATACATAGAGCGGAGACGGAGAGTAGGGAAACCAGCGGCCGGGCGACCTAGGCATCAGTGCACCCTAGGCGACTGCCTAGTTTGCCTAGTGGTAGCACTGGCCCTGTGTAGCAAGGTCCCGGACCCCCAAAGGCCTAATGGCGACCTCCAGAGTCAGGGATAGCTAAAATCTGTCTTTGTAGAGTGGGTTATAAGGCATGGTGGGTGTGATGCAAGATGGAGTGATGGGCGCCAGACACTTTTTGAATGCAAGAGATTTATTGTCTCTTAACAGAACTGTGGGAGAGAGGGTTAGGGCCAGGACACCCTTAAGTAGATGCAATGATAATTGGCACTGGTTCCCCGTCCAGCTGAACCTTCACAACTCGGTTGGACTCCAATCCTGCAGTTCCAACCCTCCACTGCTTCATCTGCTCCTGGGTAGGCCTCAGGCAGCCTAGCAGCCAGGTGTCCCCAGGATAGGCCTCAGGTTTCTGGCCTAGCAGCCAGGGGTGACATAACAGACATGTAGCCATGGCTCGGTCCCGCCCCCTCTCTCTCCTCGTTGGCTCGATGACTTTGATTGACAGCAGTGGGAGTCAATGGCACTAACTGTTGTGTCTCAGCCAGGGGAGGGGAGTCCTTAAGAGCCGAAGCTCTCGTGCAACATCGCTGGATCAAGATGGGGCTCAGGTAAGTATTAGGGGGGCTGCTGTACACATAAGTTTTTTTATGCATAGAATGCATTAAGATAAAAAAACCTTCTGCCTTTAGAACCACTTTAACGACATTGGCTGTATGTTTGGGGTGGTTGTCCTGCTGCAGAATACATTTGGGGTCAATCACACACCTCCCTGATGGTGTGGCATGATGGGTAAGTATCTGCCTGTATTTCTCAGTACCATTTGCCCCCCAGTGAAGCCTACACTGGAGCAAGTGGCCCATCATTGTCGCTATTAGATGGCCCAGAACAATGATGTGCAGCTGCCATTGGAGCAAGTGCATGTAGACAGGAAGTGGCTGACAGAGGTTGGAAGAGATCAACGGCACCGATATGGGAAAAAGGATGAAAATGTAGGAAAAAACAGTAGTTTGTGGAAAAAGCCTGGCATTTCTTTATGATACAGTGTTTTTGCAAACTAAATGTCATCTAGTTTGGGTTTAGCTATACTTTGAATGATAAAACAAAAACATAAAGCACAATCATATACAGTCCATATGTTAATGATTTGTCTTCTAATGGAAATTCATTAAATCAGTAAACAGGAATATAATTTGTGCCACAAAACATACACTGGACAAGCTTTTATTTCTACAACAGTTATTACTGAAAGAAGAGACACAACACCTCAGAGACATACCAATACACTCAAAAACATATCCAAAGTGAAATAACATTGAATCCCAACAAGCACATCAAGGTCAGAGACAGTGGAGTCCTCTTATCAAATAACAGTTCTTGTTGAGACTAAACTGGATATTAAATTTAAAAAAAATATCTGTACTGTCATTTTGAAATGTAACAGACTCACTAAAAGCTGAACTCTAGCCACAAAAACTTCAATTGAAATACACTAAATTACCAAAAGTATTGCCTTTACACGCACATGAACTTTAATGGCATCCCAGTCTTAGTCCGTAGGGTTCAATACTGAGTTGCCCCCCCCCCCCCCCCCTTTGTAGCTATAACAGCTTCAACTCTTCTGGGAAGGCCGTCCACAAGGTTTAGGAGTGTGTCTACGGGAATGTTGGACCATTCTTCCAGAAGAGCATTTGTGAGGTCAGGCACTGATGTTGGACGGGAAGGCCTGGCTCACACTCTCCGCTCTAATTCATCCCAAAGTTGTTCTATTGGGTTGAGGTCAGGACTCCGTTCCTCCACCCCAAACTCGCTCATCCATGTCTTTATGGACCTTGCTTTGTGCACTGGTCCAAATCATTTGGTGGAAGGGGGATTTTGGTGAGGGGTCGTTTTTCAGGGGTTGGCCTTAAGAGTTCCCAGTGAAGGGAACTCTTAAGGCGTCAGCATACCAAGACATTTTGGACAATTTCATGCTCCCAACTTTGTGTGAACAGTTTGGAGATGGCCCCTTCCTGTTCCAATAATGCCAGTGAAAGAAAAAGGTTGCCAGTAAAACATATGGCGGTGACGCTTGGCTGAGACCATCTGAGTGCCTCCTACAGTGTGTTCAGACTGTGGCGGCAGTGTGTCGCGTGAAGTCATGGTGCAAGGGAATGGGGCAGCCGCAGCCTCATGTGCAGGTCTGCGGGACGGGAGGAAGGCAAGCCGGGAGTGGACTGAAGGGACCACCTGGCATGGAGAGAAAGGGTCACTGTGACTCAGGAGGGGACATGTCAGGTCGGTGAAGTGTCCTCAACATCTGTGCTGCTGTACACTGCTGTCAGTGTCACTGTGAGAGTAAATTTCATGTGTGTGTGTGTGTGTGTGTGCCTGCCCATTCTAATTTCTTGCCCTCCTGAGTCTTGTTCCTGAGCTACTTATTTACTATATCGAAAATAAAATAAGAAATATGTTTTTGCCTTAATATCTACCTTAAATCGCTTTGCTAACTGCATATTGTACTTGTTTGTAGCCTAAATACTGAAATTTGCACTTAAAACTGTCATTTTGTAACTTTTGGATATGTCAGTAAAAACGTGATTGTGCCAGTAAATTTTGGGTGCCGTGTCAGTAAATTTCAATCTGGTAGGTTGGCAACACTGCTATCATCATGTGTATTCTTCTTGAATCTCGGTGTGTTTTGTGTATTTCTTCCAGCTCTGTGCAGTAATCCAGTGTGAGACTTTTCCTTCCTGTAGTAAAGACCGTTCACTGCTGCCCTCTCTCCTTGTGCAGGGCGACTGGTCTTGTCTCCGCCCCTCCTGTAGTTTTCTGCAGGAAGCCTGTAGTGGGTGGAGCCTGCTGTACCCCTCCCACAGCTCCGCTCTTTGCACAGGCTATGTACAGCACAGTGCTGATGTCACTGCTATTTTTACAAGGTCATTTCTAGGTTTTTTAGGTATTTGGTGCAGACAACGTGGATTTATATCCTTTGCGGCTATTGAGGAATATATTTAAATGAGAATATTTTGTGGCTGGAGTTGCCCCTCCCACATCTCTGCTCTATCTCCTTGTGCAGAGTGACTGATCTTGTCTCCGCCCCCCTCCTGTAGTTTTCTACAGGCTGCCTGTAGTGACCGGAGCCTGCTGGGCCTCTCCCACAGCTCTGCTCTGTGCACAGCGCATTGATGATGTCACTGATACTTTTACAGGGTGATATCTGGGTTTGCAAAAAGCATTAGTTGCACAAAAAGTGGATTTTATATCATTTGTGGCTATTGAGAAATATATTTAACTGAAATCTTTTTGTACCCAGATTTAGATTTAAGTCATGTAGGTCAATGCCTATGTGGAGTTCAGCTTTAACAATGGTACTGCTACACAATACTAGACTTGAGTGCCATCGAGTGACAGGTGCACTTTAAGTGGGCATTTCCTAGAGTGATTTTCACTTTCCTATGTTCTCTATCCCATTCTAGGCTGATGGTTGGCCATGTGCTCACCTTTCCTTCCTTTTTTCTGAGTGTTTCCTGAGATAACATCCATTCAGGATATGGTAGGGTGCACATCCTTCTCACCTAAAGCACACTAATTACACATAAAATGATGATTGTGGTTTCCTATCCAGGCCCTTTGTGAGCCCGACCAGGAATGAAGGGGTTAAACAATGGGGGTCAGACGAGAGATGAAGTCATGGAACATAGTTTGTGGAAAGGGATATGGATGGATCCTGTTCTTACATCACGTCGGTAGCTGCCAGGTCGGGCTCACGTTGATAGGTTAGCGCGCCGTGTAAAAGACATTTGGAAACGTTTAAAATTATTAAAACTAATAACTTTAACAGTCACATAACTTTACCAAAAATGGATATACGGGGGCCATGCATTAAAATACTTCTCTGGTTTCAATGAAACGTTGGAGAAGTGGTCTCTTTTTTTTCTTTTACAAGATGTTTCATACTCTGTAACAACATCTTATAGACCACTTACTGATCATAAATAGTAATGTTGGCAGGTATAGTCTAGGTGCAGTGGAAAAGAGCAACTGCTGGTAAAATGAGAACCCAATATGCAAGAAAACAAAGATTGCAATTGTGCTAAAATTTATTTTTTTACTGTTGAATTATTCGATTGATATTCAACGCTCAGGTGAAAACTATACAATTACGCCAGCAGCTAGAGCTACTCTGCCTAAAGGGGAGCAAGGGGTGGGCAGAAGGGACAGCCGTCCCAGGGCGCAGCAGTAGGGGAGGGCGCCTCCTCACCACACGGAAGCTCCAGATCGGTGGCTAGCAACCAAGGGCCATAGTTTGATGTCTGCTAAGGCAGCTACTGCTGTCACGCCATGCTTCAACATACCTGCTCTCCACCCCATTCGCAAAAAACACACCGTGCACGTGCAACTGCCTTCTAGCCACAAGAAAGCAAGCAATTGCCCATGTAGGGGCAATGTACACACTATGCCAACTATGGGCAGTTGGAACAAGGGGGCAAAAAATGCACAAAAGGTGGCTGTCAGGGCTGGGCTCAGCCCTTCCTTCTCTGAGCTGGCCGCTCAGCTGTTGGCTAATTGCAAACTCTTATCTCTCCACAGGTACTCAGCTGTTGATGATATCCTGCTCGTCAGTCCTGCGTACTTAAGCTGTCCAGCCCAGAGGATCTCTGCCTTAGCCTTAGTCAACCTCACAGAGACGCTCTCCTGCATTCCTGTTAAAAGACTCGCTTGGCTGACATCCCTTCTAGCTCCAGATCCTGCTTGCTGTTTTACTGCACTCATCTCCGGCTCCCTGACGTTTGGCTTGTCTGACTATTCATTCCGGTTCCTGAACTTTGGCTATGTTTTGACTACGTTTGTTCTATTTACTTTTATTATTAAACAAGTGTGATTTAACTGTACTTCTGTCGAGGTCTGATTTCATGGATTCTGACAGTGGCATACCGGTTCTATGGCATGTATTAGAAGGGGGGTGCAGTTCTTCATCCTTGCCCTGGGCTGTCCAAGTAGTGCTGCCCACCCTGGGCGGGTATCTTAACAGTAAGTATACCAGCGCTTCAAAATTAATCAATAATAAAGTCCCATGTCATCAGTCCTATTCTTCCTTTAACCACTTGCCGACAAGCCGCCATCATTATACTGCGGCCGGTCGGCACCTTTAAGTCGATAGCAGGCGTGCGCGCACTGCACGGCAGGGGACCGATGCGGGTGGCCAGTGGACGTGCTGTCTGCGGGCCACCCGCGATCGCGGGCACGAGAGCCAGAATGGGGATCTGTGTATATAAACAGACAGATCCCCGTTTTGACAGGGGAGGAGAGACAGATCTGCTGTTCCTAGTGATTAGGAACAGCGATCTCTCTTCTCCTCCAGTGAGTCCCATCCCCCCACAGTTAGAAACACACATGAGGGAACACATTTAACCCCTTGATCGTCCCCTAGTGTTAACCCCTTCCCTGCCAGTGACATTTACACAGTAATCAGTGCATTTTTATAGCACTGATCGCTGTATAAATGTCAATGGTCTCAAAAAAGTGTCAAAAGTGTCCGATCTGTCTGCCGCAATGTTGCAGTCCCGCTAAAAAATGTAGATTGCCGCCATTACTAGTAAAAAAAATAAATAAATATAAAAATGCCATAAATCTATCCCCTATTTTGTAGACGCTATAACTTTTGCGCAACCCAATCAATTGAAGGTTTTTGCCATTTTTTTTTTACCAAAAATATGTAGAAGAATATATATCGGCCTAAACTGATGAAAAAACATTTTTTTTGTGGATAGTTATTATAGCAAAAAGTAAAAATATAGTTTTTCTTTCAAAATTGTCGCTCTTTTTTTGTTTATAGCACAACATTTATAGCGCAAAAACATAAAAACATAAAAACATGATCAATAACCACCAAAAGAAAGCTCTATTTGTGGGGGAAAAAAGGACATCAATATTGTTTGGGTACAGCGTCGCACGACCGCGCAATTGTCAGTTAAAGCGTCGCAGTGCCATATTGCAAAAAATGGCCTGGTCATTAAGGGGCAAAATCTTCTGGTCTGTATGTGGATAAAAAGTTATTTTAAATTCTCATCTTGTGCACCTAATGTATGTGAGGGTGAAATGAAGCTTGTTATTGCAATCCAGGTGTCCGAGTTTTCTTCCTTTGACACTGTGCTCTTTCACTCCAGAAGTTATATTAAATAAAAAAATTTGAAAAACAAAACCATTTAGTGCAATATGTTTTAAACCAAACCACAAAATACTGATAAACGATTGTGCTCACATTTATTGTGCCAATACACTGCAAAAATTACTCTTCGCTGTGTGGTTTCTCCTCCAAGTGCCTTATCTCACAAGCCATAATACTCTTACCAAGGTCTGTTGCCTTAAAGTACCAACGCGTTTCGTCATGTGGCTTTATTAAAGGATCGCTTGGTAAAGTCATGTGAGGAAACACGAGATCCTTTGAGAAAGTCACATGATGCAATGTGTCAGGAAGAGACGTTGGACAAAAACCGGAAAGGACTGTATTACTGAATTAATATTGAAGGGCTGGTTTACCCATACTTACTTTTATGTTTGACTCCTCTTCACTTCCTGTTCAAGTGACAACCTGCCATAAACTATGTAGAATGTCATCAAATCTCTTCGTCCAGTTCAGTACCAAAGTGTCCATTGTGGTGGATTTCTGCTTAATTCCTGTTTCACCGCATGTGTGGCAGGTGAGTCTACCTCCTGTGGCATTGGGGTGAATATACTCATGTGGTAGATGCTTTCCAGGGTGTTCAGTCCACTCTAGAATTTAGTGCTTGCTGACCCACTTTTATTGAACAAAATGGAAAGTTCACATAGACATCAGTTGCCCACACAGGGGTCTGTTTCCACATGAAATGAGCCACCTGCTTCCCTAGTCAGCAGCACCACTGCTCTTCTTACCAGTCCCTCTGATTCTGTTAACTAGCTCTCCTGGTTCTCTTAGCTCACTGAGCCTTTAGTCGCAGGCCCCACTCCTGGCCTTTGGATAGGAGTTTTTCTGACACCCCGATAGCAGCCGACCTGACTCCTGGAACGAGACCTCCTGTCTCCTGGCTACCGGCTTGGGCACCTCTGACCCCTGGTTAAAACTTCCTGTCTCCAACATAAGAGCTGTCTCCAAACTGAGAACCTTGAGTTATGCTTAGGCTTGAGTATAAACAACCCTGCACACGTAGCTGCAGGCATGCCGAAAAATCTGGACACAGAATTGAAGGTTCCGTCCCACCCAAGACACTTTGGAAGCTTCAAGCTCCAGGCCCTACTCCAGGTTTACAGAATCCAAAGAAAGCCAAAATCACAGCTTTTTCTGCTCAGAAACATTTGCCTGGAACTTCGCATTAAGCCTTAATGCGAATCTTGTGTCATGTTCTCCTACATTTTCACAGTGGCAGGGCCTCGCACTGTCACCCTTTTTTTTGTCATACATGCCAACTACCCCAGATTTGCTAGGACAGTTTCACATCTTGGCTCCCTGTGCTGCCAAGCTGTGTCCTGGGTCATGCCCCAGGATCACAATATCAACTTTCCTTGAGTTACCACACATGCACAGTAATTACAAAAATTGCATTAATTGCAGAGATCAGGGCTTCGAATGGATGGAACCTGTAAACTAGTTGTGATCAGCAGTCCTTGCATATTTACAAGTAGGATCCAGCCAGACATGGTGCTGTCTTGACTTAATTTTAGTGCTCAGGACAAGCAAACAGAAGGAGCACAATCTGTGTAGAGCCAATGATTATTCTCCCCAAGCCAGTCATACAATGACCCCGTCTCTGCGGAAATATATTATTTTATCTCATTAGATGTCTGTTAGATGTCTCTTTCTTGGTCACAGACTCTAATAGGAGACGGACATAAAAAAAAAAAAAAAAAACATTGTCTTTATTTTTTATAGAACTCTAAAAAGGATCAGTGGTCTAGTGATTGTGCTTTACATCTTAAAAGGGCGTCAATCACTTTGGTGAAATAATGCACATTTCGGCAGTGTGTCCGAACCCTTATTTTTTTTTTTCCAAGGCATCTGTTTACCATAAAAAAATATGCCTACATCTGTTAGGAGATGTCAGTATTTGTAAAAAGATTAAAAGCAGATTTTCTGGTGTTCTAAGCCATAAAAGAAAGGCAATAGGATTTACTGCTGTTCAATGGCGGTTTGTGTGCTTCGGGACCACAGGGTAGGCATCAGCCACCATAAAATGACCACAAAAGGACTTGCAGCCTGAGCCAGAAGCATAATGGACGTACACAAATCACTTTTACTTGAGGATGAGGAGGATGAAAGGCCCGATTCAGGGTGATATTGATGCATGCCGTGTCTATAAATCGGGCTAATTCAACGCACAATGGCATGAAAGGTGGGTTTGGTTGGGATCAAACCATCTGACACGACAAGCCGATAATATGGCACTTTGAAAAGTTTCTCTCGACTATAGATGTCACAGAAATGTTAATGTGCATTGAACATATGGAGGGAGCAAGGGACGTGGGAACGGCGCTGTACAGCCACACATGGTGGGAACATGCAAAACCAAGACCAATGGCTTGAAATATTAAAGGCTAAACATCTGACATACCTTTGTCTATGCCAGGGGTCCTCAAACTTTTTAGACAGGGGGCCAGTTCACGGTCCCTCAGACTGTTGGGGGGCCGCACTAGGAGGTGGACAGGGGGACAGAGGGGGGGGCAGTGGGGTGGACAAGGGGAAAGAGGGGTGGACAGGGGGACAGTGGGATGGACAGGGGGACAGTGGGATGGACAGGGGGACAGTGGGGTGGACAGTGGGGTGGACAGGGGGACTGTGGGGTGGACAGGGGGACAGTGGGGTGGACAGGGGGACAGTGGGGTGGACAGGGGGACAGTGGGGTGGACAGGGGGACAGAGGGGTGGACAGGGGGACAGTGGGGTGGACAGGGGGACAGAGGGGGGGACAGTGGGGTGGACAGGGGGACAGTGGGGTGGACAGGGGGACAGTGGGATGGACAGGGGGACAGTGGGATGGACAGGGGGACAGTGGGATGGACAGTGGGGTGGACAGTGGGGTGGACAGGGGGACAGAGGGGTGGACAAGGGGACAGATGGGTGGACAAGGGGACAGAGGGGGGGACAAGGGGACAGTGGGGTGGACAGGGGGACAGAGGGGGGGACAGTGGGGTGGACAGGGGGACAGTGGGGTGGACAGGGGGACAGTGGGATGGACAGGGGGACAGTGGGATGGACAGGGGGACAGTGGGGTGGACAGGGGGACAGTGGGGTGGACAGGGGGACAGTGGGGTGGACAGGGGGACAGTGGGGTGGACAGGGGGACAGTGGGATGGACAGGGGGACAGTGGGGTGGACAGAGGGACAGTGGGGTGGACAGGGGGACAGAGGGGTGGACAGGGGGACAGAGGGGTGGACAGAGGGGTGGACAGGGGGACAGAGGGGTGGACAGGGGGACAGAGGGGTGGACAGGGGGACAGTGGGACAGACAGTGGGACAGTGGGGTGGACAGGGGGACAGAGGGGTGGACAGGGGGACAGTGGGGTGGACAGGGGGACAGTGGGGTGGACAGGGGGACAGAGGGACAGAGGGGTGGACAGAGGGGGGACGGGGGGGGGACAGGGGGACAGTGGGGTGGACAGGGGGACAGAGAGGTGGACAGGGGGACAGTGGGGTGGACAGGGGGACAGTGGGGTGGACAGGGGGACAGTGGGGTGGACAGGGGGACAGAGAGGTGGACAGGGGGACAGTGGGGTGGACAGGGGGACAGAGAGGTGGACAGGGGGACAGAGGGGTGGACAGGGGGACAGAGAGGTGGACAGGGGGACAGAGGGGTGGACAGGGGGACAGAGAGGTGGACAGGGGGACAGTGGGGTGGACAGGGGGACAGTGGGGTGGACAGGGGGACAGAGAGGTGGACAGGGGGACAGAGGGGTGGACAGGGGGACAGTGGGGTGGACAGGGGGACAGTGGGGTGGACAGGGGGACAGTGGGGTGGACAGGGGGACAGTGGGGTGGACAGGGGGACAGAGAGGTGGACAGGGGGACAGTGGGGTGGACAGGGGGACAGAGGGGTGGACAGGGGGACAGAGGGGTGGACAGGGGGACAGAGAGGTGGACAGGGGGACAGTGGGGTGGACAGGGGGACAGTGGGGTGGAAAGGGGGACAGTGGGGTGGACAGGGGGACAGAGAGGTGGACAGGGGGACAGAGGGGTGGACAGGGGGACAGAGGGGTGGACAGGGGGACAGAGAGGGGGACAGGGGGACAGTGGGGTGGACAGGGGGACAGAGAGGGGGACAGGGGGACAGTGAGGTGGACAGTGGGGTGGACAGGGAGACAGAGGGGTGGACAGGGAGACAGAGGGGTGGACAGGGGGACAGAGGGGTGGACAGGGGGACAGAGGGGTGGACAGGGGGACAGAGAGGGGGACAGAGGGGTGGACAGGGGGACAGTGGGGTGGACAGTGGGGTGGACAGGGAGACAGAGGGGTGGACAGGGAGACAGAGGGGTGGACAGGGAGACAGATGGGTGGACAGGGGGACAGAGGGGTGGACAGGGGGACAGAGGGGTGGACAGGGGGACAGAGGGGTGGACAGGGGGACAGAGAGGGGGACAGAGGGGTGGACAGGGAGACAGAGGGGTGGACAGGGAGACAGAGGGGTGGACAGGGAGACAGAGGGGTGGACAGGGGGACAGAGGGGTGGACAGGGGGACAGTGGGGTCCTCACTTGTTCGTAGGCTGTTGCTTGAAGCCTCCGCTCTCTCTGTCACTCTTCGCGCCTCCTGTCTCACTCTCCGTGCGGGACTGTGCTGGGAACTACACTTCCCAGCATGCAGCGCTGCACATGGAGCCCTCCATTACTGGTGTGGGGGAGGCGGCTTGAGCAGAGCGGAGCGGATATGCTCCCTGCCGAAGCCGAGCCGACCTGGCCCCGGCCCGAGCCTGGATTGTCGGGAATCCGGCCCTGGGTGGATTGGGCCGGATAAATGGCCTCGGCGGGCCGCATGTGGCCCGCGGGCCGTAGTTTGAGGACCCCTGGTCTATGCCCTTTAAGTTATCACTGTTTAGAGATGTGAATTATTTTACTTTTGACTTTTGCTCTTTTAGTTTGTTCTCCTGATCTTTTATTAAAAAAAAATTTGATCAAGAGCTGCCCCACATTATGAAATCCCAAATCAAGCCAGTCAGATGAGGAAATTAAAGTAGACCCAATATTATATAGATACATTCACTGGACACTTTATTGGTACACCTTGCTAGTACTGGGTCGGACCCCCTTTTGCCTTCATTCTTAGTGGCATAGATTCAACAAGGTGTTGGAAACATTCCTCAGAGGTCTTGGTCTATAGTGACATGATAACATCACGCAGTTGCTGCAGATTTGTCGGCTGCACATCCATAATGTCAATCTGCCGTTCCACCACATCCAAAAGGTGCTCTATGGGATGAGATCTGGTGAGTTCGGAGGCCATTGGAGTACAGGGACCTCATTGTCCAGTGGTGAGATGATTGGAGCTTTGTGACTTGGTGCATTATCCTGCTGGAAGGAGCCATCAGAAGATGGGGACACTGTAGTCATAAAGGGATGGACATGGTCAGCAACAATACTCAGGTAGGCCGTGGCATTTAAACCATGCTCAATTGGTACTAAGGGGCCCAAAGTGTGCCAAGGAAATATCCCTCACACCAATAAACCACCACCACCAGCCTGAACCGGTGATACAAGGCGGGATGGATCCATGCTTTCATGTTGTTTACGCCAAATTCTGACCTTACCATCTGAATGTCACAGATGAAATCCAGACTCATCAGACCAGGCAACGTTTTTCCAATCTTCTATTGTCCAATTTTGGTGAGCATGTGCGAATTGTAGCCTCAGTTTCCTGGTCTTAGCTGACAGGAGTGGCACCCGGTGTGGTCTTCTGCTGCTGCCCATCTGCTTCAAGGTTCTATGTGTTGTGCGTTCAGAGATGGTATTCTGCATACCTTGGATGTAACGAGTGGTAATTTGAGTTACTGTTGCCTTTCTATCATCTGGAACCAGTCTGCCCATTCTCCTCTGACCTCTGACATCAACAAGGCATTTTCCTCCACACAACTGCCGCTCGCTGGATATTTTCTCTTTTTCAGACCATTCTCTGTAAACCCGAGAGATGGTTGTATGTGAAAATCCCAGTAGATCAGCAGTTTTTAAAATACTCAGACCAGTCCATCTGACACCAACAACCATGCCACGTTCAAAGTCACTATAAAAAAATAAATAAAAAATAAATAAACCTGCAAGACAGAGGCATAATGAGCTAGTATGCATCACATACTAGCTCATTATGAAATACTTACCTTAGAACAATGTCCTGGATCGGCGCCGGCACACCACTGACAGGGTCGACATGTTTCCTGGAGTTACTTCACTCACGGGCTCCAGCGCTATGGTTGTCCGGAGCCCCGATGACGTCACTCCCGCGCATGCACACGGGAGCCACCGGTCATGGCATGGGCCCTAAAGAAAACGGCTCAAGCAGGCCGTTCCTTCAGTGCGCATGCACCAATAACGCCGTCGGCAGGGTATACAGTAAATATCTCCTAAACGGTACAAGTTTAGGAGATACTTACAGTACCTACAGGTAAGCCTTATTATAAGCTTATACCTGTAAGTACAATTAACCACTTGACGACCGCCTCACGCCGATGTACGTCGGCAAAGTGGCACGGACAGGCAAAATCACGTACAGGGTACGTGATTTGCCTTCCGCGGGTGGGGGGTCCGATCGGACCCCCCCCCCGGTGCCCGAGGCGGTCGTCTTTTGTCCAGCGGCGATCGGTGATGAGGGGGAGACCATCCGTTCGTGGCCCCCCCCTCGCGATCGCCGCCGGCCAATGAGAATCTTCCTTTGCTGCTGTATGCTAAACAGCAGCAAAGGAAATGATGTCATCTCCCCTCGGGTCGGTATTTTCTGTTCCGGCCCGAGGAGAGAAGACATCAATGTGAGTGCACCAACACACACACACACAGTAGAACATGCCAGGCACACAAAACACCCCGATCCCCCCCCCGATCGCCCCCCGATCCCCCCCCAATCACCCCCCCCCCCCCCTGTCACAAACTGACACCAGCAGTTTTTTTTTTTTTTTTTTTTTTTCTGATTACTGCATAGTGTCAGTTTGTGACAGTTACAGTGTTGGGACAGATACTGTTACCCCCCTGTAGGTCTAGGGTACCCCCCTAACCCCCCCTAATAAAGTTTTAACCCCTTGATCACCCCCTGTCACCAGTGTCACTAAGCGATCATTTTTCTGATCGCTGTATTAGTGTCGCTGGTGATGCTAGTTAGTGACATAAATATTTAGGTTCGCCGTCAGCGTTTTATAGCGTCAGGGACCCCCCTATACTATCTGATAAATGTTTTAACCCCTTGATTGCCCCCTAGTTAACCCTTTCACCACTGATCACCGTATAACCGTTACGGTTGACGCTGGTTAGTTTGTTTATTTTTTATAGTGTCAGGGCACCCGCCGTTTATTACCGAATAAAGGTTTAGCCCCCCGATCGCCCGGCGGTGATATGCGTCGCCCCAGGCAGCGTCAGATTAGCGCCAGTACCGCTAACACCCACGCACGCAGCATGCGCCTCCCTTAGTGGTATAGTATCTGATCGGATCAATATCTCATCCGATCAGATCTATACTAGCGTCCCCAGCAGTTTAGGGTTCCCAAAAACGCAGTGTTAGCGGGATCAGCCCAGATACCTGCTAGCACCTGCGTTTTGCCCCTCCGCCCAGCCCACCCAAGTGCAGTATCGATCGATCACTGTCACTTACAAAACACTAAACGCATAACTGCAGCGTTCGCAGAGTCAGGCCTGATCCCTGCGATCGCTAACAGTTTTTTTGGTAGCATTTTGGTGAACTGGCAAGCACCAGCCCCAGGCGTCAGGTTAGCGCCAGTACCGCTAACACCCACGCACGCAGCATACGCCTCCCTTAGTGGTATAGTATCTGAACGGATCAATATCTGATCCGATCAGATCTATACTAGCGTCCCCAGCAGTTTAGGGTTCCCAAAAACGCAGTGTTAGCGGGATCAGCCCAGATACCTGCTAGCACCTGCGTTTTGCGCCTCCGCCCGGCCCAGCCCACCCAAGTGCAGTATCGATCGATCACTGACACTTACAAAACACTAAACGCATAACTGCAGCGTTCACAGAGTCATGCCTGATCCCTGCGATCGCTAACAGTTTTTTTTGTAGCGTTTTGGTGAACTGGCAAGCACCAGCCCCAGGCAGCGTCAGATTAGCGCCAGTACCGCTAACACCCACGCACGCACCGTACACCTCCCTTAGTGGTATAGTATCTGATCGCATCAATATCTGATCCGATCAGATCTATACTAGCGTCACCAGCAGTTTAGGGTTCCCAAAAACGCAGTGTTAGCGGGATCAGCCCAGATACCTGCTAGCACCTGCGTTTTGCCCCTCCGCCCGGCCCAGCCCACCCAAGTGCAGTATCGATCGATCACTGTCACTTACAAAACACTAAAAGCATAACTGCAGCGTTCGCAGAGTCAGGCCTGATCCCTGCGATCGCTAACAGTTTTTTGGTAGCGTTTTGGTGAACTGGCAAGCGCCAGCGGCCTAGTACACCCCGGTCGTAGTCAAACCAGCACTGCAGTAACACGTGGTGACGTGGCGAGTCCCATAAGTGCAGTTCAAGCTGGCGAGATGGCAAGCACAAGTAGTGTCCCGCTGCCACCAAAAAGACAAACACAGGCCCGTCGTGCCCATAATGCCCTTCCTGCTGCATTCGCCAATCCTAATTGGGAACCCACCGCTTCTGCAGCGCCCGTACTTCCCCCATTCACATCCCCAACCAAATGCAGTCGGCTGCATGAGAGGCATTTTTATGTCCTCCCGAGTACCCCTACCCAACGAACCCCCCAAAAAAGATGTCGTGTCTGCAGCAAGCGCGGATATAGGCGTGACACCCGCTATTATTGTCCCTCCTGTCCTGACAATCCTGGTCTTTGCATTGGTGAATGTTTTGAACGCTACCATTCACTAGTTGAGTATTAGCGTAGGGTACAGCATTGCACAGACTAGGCACACTTTCACAGGGTCTCCCAAGATGCCATCGCATTTTGAGAGACCCGAACCTGGAACCGGTTACCGTTATAAAAGTTAGTTACAAAAAAAGTGTAAAAAAAAAAAAAATATGAAATAAAAAAAAATAGTTGTTTTATTGTTCTCTCTCTCTCTATTCTCTCTCTCTATTGTTCTGCTCTTTTTTACTGTATTCTATTCTGCAATGTTTTATTGTTATTGTTATTGTTATTATGTTTTATCATGTTTGTTTTTCAGGTGTGTAATTATTTACACTTTACTGTGCTTTATTGTTAACCATTGTTAACCATTTTTTTGTCTTCAGGTACGCCATTCACGACTTTGAGTGGTTATACCAGAATGATGCCTGCAGGTTTAGGTATCATCTTGGTATCATTCTTTTCAGCCAGCGGTCGGCTTTCATGTAAAAGCAATCCTAGCGGCTAATTAGCCTCTAGACTGCTTTTACAAGCCGTGGGAGGGAATGCCCCCCCCCCCCCACCGTCTTCCGTGTTTTTCTCTGGCTCTCCTGTCTCAACAGGGAACCTGAGAATGCAGCCGGTGATTCAGCCAGCTGACCATAGAGCTGATCAGAGACCAGAGTGGCTCCAAACATCTCTATGGCCTAAGAAACCGGAAGCTACGAGTATTTCATGACTTAGATTTCGCCGGATGTAAATAGCGCCATTGGGAAATTGGGGAAGCATTTTATCACACCGATCTTGGTGTGGTCAGATGCTTTGAGGGCAGAGGAGAGATCTAGGGTCTAATAGACCACAATTTTTTCAAAAAAGAGTACCTGTCACTACCTATTGCTATCATAGGGGATATTTACATTCCCCGAGATAACAATAAAAATGATTAAAAAAAAAATATGAAAGGAACAGTTTAAAAGTAAGATTAAAAAAGCAAAAAAATAATAAAGAAAAAAAAAAAAAAAAAAAAAAAAAACACCCCTGTCGCCCCCTGCTCTCGCGCTAAGGCGAACGCAAGCGGCGGTCTGTCGTCAAACGTAAACAGCAATTGCACCATGCATGTGAGGTATCACCGCGAAGGCCAGATCGAGTGCAGTAATTTTTCCAGTAGACCTCCTCTGTAAATCTAAAGTGGTAACCTGTAAAGGCTTTTGAAGGCTTTTAAACATGTATTTATTTTGTTGCCACTGCACGTTTGTGCGCAATTTTAAAGCATGTCATGTTTGGTATCCATGTACTCGGCCTAAGATCATCTTTTTTATTTCATCAAACATTTGGGCAATATAGCGTGTTTTAGTGTATTAAAATTAAAAAAAGTGTGTTTTTTCCCCAAAAAATGCGTTTGAAAAATCGCTGCGCAATTACTGTGTGAAAAAAAAAAATGAAACACCCACCATTTTAATCTGTAGGGCATTTGCTTTAAAAAAATATATAATGTTTGGGGGTTCAAAGTAATTTTTTTGCAAAAAAAAAAAACTTTTTCATGTAAACAATAAGTGTCAGAAAGGGCTTTGTCTTCAAGTGGTTAGAAGAGTGGGTGATGTGTGACATAAGCTTCTAAATGTTGTGCATAAAATGCCAGGACAGTTCAAAACCCCCCCAAATGACCCCATTTTGGAAAGTAGACACCCCAAGCTATTTGCTGAGAGGCATGTCGAGTCCATGGAATATTTTATATTGCGACACAAGTTGCGGGAAAGAGACAAATTTTTTTTTTTTTTTTTTTTTTTTGCACAAAGTTGTCACTAAATGATATATTGCTCAAACATGCCATGGAAATATGTGAAATTACACCCCAAAATACATTCTGCTGCTTCTCCTGAGTACGGGGATACCACATGCGTGAGACTTTTTAGGAGCCTAGCCGCGTACGGGACCCCGAAAACCAAGCACCGCCTTCAGGCTTTCTAAGGGCGTGAATTTTTGATTTCACTCTTCACTGCCTATCACAGTTTCGGAGGCCATGGAATGCCCAGGTGGCACAAAACCCCCCCCAAATGACCCCATTTTGGAAAGTAGACACCCCAAGCTATTTGCTGAGAGGTATAGTGAGTATTTTGCAGACCTCACTTTTTGTCACAAAGTTTTGAAAATTGAAAAAAGAAAAAAAAAAATGTTTTTTCTTGTCTTTCTTCATTTTCAAAAACAAATGAGAGCTGCAAAATACTCACCATGCCTTTCAGCAAATAGCTTGGGGTGTCTACTTTCCAAAATGGGGTCATTTGGGGGGGTTTTGTGCCACCTGGGCATTCCATGGCCTCCGAAACTGTGATAGGCAGTAAAGAGTGAAATCAAAAATTTTCACCCTTAGAAATCCTGAAGGCAGTGATTGGTTTTCGGGGTCCAGTACGCGGCTAGGCTCCCAAAAAGCCCCACACATGTGGTATCCCCATACTCAGGAGAAGCAGCTAAATGTATTTTGGGGTGCAATTCCACATATGCCCATGGCCTGTGTGAGCAATATATCATTTAGTGACAACTTTATGAAAAAAAAAAAAAAAAAAAAAAAAAAGTGTCACTTTCCCGCAACTTGTGTCAAAATATAAAATATTCCATGGACTCAATATGCCTCTCAGCAAATAGCTTGGGGTGTCTACTTTCCAAAATGGGGTCATTTTGGGGGGTTTTGTGCCATCTTGGCATTCCATGGCCTCCGAAACTGTGATAGGCAGTGAAGAGTGAAAGCAAAAATTTACACCCTTAGAAATCCTGAAGGCGGTGATTGGTTTTCGGGGCCCCGTATGCGGCTAGGCTCCCAAAAAGTCCCACACATGTGGTATCCCCATACTCAGGAGAAGCAGCTAAATGTATTTTGGGGTGCAATTCCACATAGGCCCATGGCCTGTGTGAGCAATATATCATTTAGTGACCACTTTTTGTAAATATTTTTTTTTTTTTTTTTTTTTGTCATTTTTCAATCACTTGGGACAAAAAAAATAAATATTCAATGGGTTCAACATGCCTCTCAGCAATTTCCTTGGGGTGTCTACTTTCCAAAATGGGGTCATTTGGGGGGGTTTTGTACTGCCCTGCCATTTTAGCACCTCAAGAAATGACATAGGCAGTCATAAACTAAAAGCTGTGTAAATTCCAGAAAATGTACCCTAGTTTGTAGACGCTATAACTTTTGCGCAAACCAATAAATATACGCTTATTGACATTTTTTTTACCAAAGACATGTGGCCGAATACATTTTGGCCTAAATGTATGACTAAAATTTAGTTTATTGGATTTTTTTTAGAACAAAAAGTAGAAAATATCATTTTTTTTCAAAATTTTCGGTCTTTTTCCGTTTATAGCGCAAAAAATAAAAACCGCAGAGGTGATCAAATACCATCAAAAGAAAGCTCTATTTGTGGGAAGAAAAGGACGCAAATTTCGTTTGGGTACAGCATTGCATGACCGCGCAATTAGCAGTTAAAGCGACGCAGTGCCAAATTGGAAAAAGACCTCTGGTCCTTAGGCAGCATAAAGGTCCGGGGCTCAAGTGGTTAAAGAGGAAGACTTTACTTGTCTTCACCACATCTGTCTTCACCACATCTAGATGCCTAAATGCATCTGCCATGTGATGGGCTGATTAGCAATATGTGTTAACAAGCAATTGAACAGGTGTACCTAATAAAGTGACTGGTGACTGTACAGTATATGGTAAGCCAAGGGTAGGCACAGGTTCAGAGAGTTCAGAGGTCTTTAGTGTGTAGTGTGGGGTCAGGAGTAAACAGAGTTCTGAGGTCTTTAGAATGTTATACAGAGTGCAGGGGTCAGTAGTTAGTAACGCACAGTGAATGGATCAGAAGTAAGTAATGCAGGGGGGAGGAGTATGTGGTGCACAGTTCAAAGGTCCGGCATAAGTAATGCAGACAGCAGGTACAGTGCAGAGGGAAGTAGTACATAACACACAGTGCAGAGGCCAGTAGCACGTAACATACAATGTAGATGTCAGGAGTAACTAACACATGCCTATAAGAGGGGCTTCATGGTTGGATTGGTTTGGTGCCAAGAGCACAAGTCCCTACCCCTGCTCCAGCCCTGCTAGAACACTGTCCCTCCTGCTGAGGCCTAACCCTCTGCCATCTTGTGCCCTGCTTCTTGCCATAGGTATCCACATAACATTCCCATTGCCATGGACCTTTGTATCTAAAAGGAAGAATGTCAACACAAGAAGAAGTTTTGCTGCACTTTACTGGTATTCAGGAAACAGCATTACAGTCACATCACTAGGACATACATTCTGGAGTCACTTGACATTACACAGTCAATTACATTTAGTGGACGGTCTGCAGTAGTCATATGTGAAAGCATATGCAGCACCTCAGCAGCCATATCCTTTACAGTTTCTTCTCTACTAAGGGTCATTAGTACTCACAGGGCTGTGGTCTCTGAAGTCACGTCCTTGCTAGGTACATCTCTCCCAGGAACCTTATAGGGGAGCAGCCTCACAAATGGATCTCCAGCCTGGCTGAAAAGTCTTTTTGCAATCTGCCCTAACCCCCACCTCCATAAGAGACAGAAAACTACAGCCGGCTCCTCCTGCATACAGGTCCACTCCACCCAGCCTCCTACCCTGTTCAGGGCCTACATGTGTGCTGGCTAAAGCCTCATAGATGTCCTATGCCCCAAGACTGACTGTGCCCCTCCCTACCTGACTTAGAACAGGGCACTGACTCATCTATGACATCACTGCAGGAGGGCTCTACTTAAAAGGGGCCTAACACCTGATGACCTTACTTACTGTAACCAGAAACTATCCTGGTACAGAGCCATCTAGTGGCAAAGTAGCTAACTGCACCTGCCTACATGCCTCCCTACCTCAAGCAAAAATACCCACTTTCCAGTGAAAACATTACTCCACTAAGATAAAATTACCCACAGCACGAATTTCCCCTCCCTCTTGAAAATTCACTTACCAAACCTCAGACGAAGCGGCGCCTCACAGAGTGAGGAAAAGTCCCCTCAGGTTTTCTCACAGCTGTGTTATCTGACGTGTCAGAATAGATGAGCCTAGGACTTAATTTGGCTCTTTCTTTCTGAGGTCAGAGAGGCAACACGTGATCGAGAGGTGGTGGAACGGCGGGTTTTGTGATCCTCCCAATGACATGGTCATGCATATTGCGATCAACGGGTTGCCAATCTCTGTGTTAATCCCATGCATACTAAGTATGTGTAAGTGTAAAACTTCCAGATATTTATTAACTTTCACAGAGATAACACCTTTGTAATCTGTCTACTGGGGGAGAGGAGTCTTCGGAATTGAGTCCTCCTGCCTGCAGAAGACTGGTGGTGGCATCATCTCAGCCTAGGTAAAGTCAGTGAATGGTGCTCAAGGACAGCACTTATGATCATTTATCTCATAATTTAATCCTAAAAATATAGCTGGCAGGGACAGCGTTGCTGGATTTACTCTTGGAGCTAGATATCCTAGGCGCCTCTACCCTATCGGGTGCTTGGCTGTAGCTCCACTTAGGAGCTCCCAAGGGAGATACATTTATTATACCACTACTAGATGTTTTAACCTCTATTGAGTGAGTGGCAAGATTTACTCGAGAAAAAAAATGTTCTACTTTCTAAAGGCAGAAGTCCCGGTTTTAAGGGGTTTATTATATATGAGCTGCCAATATATTGGATATCTTGAAAGGTGAATCTTCGCTGATCCAGGTGTCCTATATGGGAATCGGATGCCATTAATATTTGGGTTTCAGCTGTGTGGGGGACGTTTTTGTCCATTGTGTGTGGTTCTGCCCCATATCTTGTCTCTAAGGTCAATCAGCATCTACCCAGTATGTCCTGAGGAAGCAATTCATTGCGAAACGCGTTGACAAGCAAGCATTGAGGAGTTCATGGACCCAACTTTTTGATATCAATCCACATTCTTTTCTATACAATGATGGACTTTCTACTATTCTACATGAAAAGATCCATGCCTCCATGTCTGTAATTGGGTATTGGTTGACTTGTTGTCTAGTATAGGATGTTGTCTATGATTTTAACGTGTGTGTGTGGTTTTAACTATTTTGTAATAAAGATACAATTTTTTCTTATATACTGCCTCATGTTGTGCCCACAAGTCTGCCTATTTTTTGAGAGAGACTTTGTTACTCTCTCAATCCTTTTTCTCTAATATTTGGATGTTGGCAAGGTGGGAGTCCCCCCTTCTGTGCATCCTAAAAATATGAATTTCTTCTCTTTGTGTCCCTTACTTACCATAAAGTCTCCTTGTAATTAGTGGGCACATGACCACTCAAGCACCATTGCACATTTCCCAGCAATCGGGGCACGCTTAAACCGGAAATTAAAGCGGAGCTCCACCTAAAAGGGGAAGGTCTGATTAATGCCTCCTCCCCCCTTGCTGGATTCACTTGCAATTATCGCTAGCGGTTGCTACAGCCACTAGCAATATTCACTGTCTTCTCCCGGTGGGGATGGCTTCCTCTGCCCGCCCCCCCCCCAGGAGCAGACAATTGCTCGGCAGGAGGGAATCCTCTGTCAGCACTGCCTGTGTTCATGGGGGAATCGGCAGTCAAGAATTTTGCACCGTCTATGGCCTGCCTTAGGATTGGTACAGATGTAGAAAATGAGAGGCTATCCTCAACTGCTTGAGGGTTAGTTCAGCTTTGGAACATGTTACATTTTCCACCTGTTTTTAGGGTGGAACATGTAACTTGTTCCAGCATCTGCACCTTCTCCCCCCTGATCCCCCCTCCCTGTGATCTCCTACCCGCACCTGCTGTCACAATGTGAAAACAGCGTGGCCCTGCGGGGCTTTGCCCACGCGGCTGCATCATTCATTCACAGTTTCCTGAATAATGGATAGACTACAAGTATCATCAGCCATTGCGACTGATGGCTTGTAGTTCTCAGTGAACAACGGGGGCGCTGGTGAGCGCTCTTGTAGTTCATTGAGCTTCTTGCTCTTATATAGATGCAATGCTCTGCATGCTCATTAGAAAAAAAAAAAAATGCAGATGTTTTTTACCTGCAAAAAAATGTGCATTTCTTTTTTCAAAAGGTAAAGTTAGCTTTTAACCGTTTGCCGACCAGCCGCCGTCATTTTACAGGGGGGAAAGTCGGCAAAATTCGAACCATAGTAGCTATACGGCGGCTCGCGGGATCGGGATAGCACGCGCCTACTGCACAGCGGGGGTGCCGATGCTCGTGGCTGACGGTCACGATGTCCGGCGGCCATGAGTGATCGCGGCCATGAGAGGCAGAACAGGGACTTAAATGTGTAAACACACAAATCCCTGTTCTGTTCTGTGAGGCGTGACAGATCATAGCTAGGAACCACGATCCGTCACTTCCTCTAGGACAGTCCCATCCCCCCTACAGTTAGAAACACAGAGAGGGAACACACTTAACCCCTTGATCGCCCCCTAGTGTTAACCCCTTCCCTGCCAGTGACATTTTTACAGTACTTAGTGCATTTTTATAGCACTGATCGCTGTATAAATGACAATGGTCCCAAAAATGTGTCAAAAGTGTCCGATGTGTCCGCCATAATGTCGCAGATGCCGATCCCTTCCCTGCCAGTGACATTTTTACAGTACTTAGTGCATTTTTATAGCACTGATCGCTGTATAAATAACAATGGTCCCAAAAATGTGTCAAAAGTGTCCGATGTGTCCGCCATAATGTCGCAGATGCCGATAAAAATCGCAGATCGCCGCTAATACTAGTAAAAAAAAAAAATAATAATACAAATGCTATAAATCTATCCCCTATTTTGTAGACGCTATAACTTTTGCGCAAACCACTCAATATACGCTTATTGCGATTCTTTTTTACCAAAAATATGTAGAAGAATACATATTGGCCTAAACTGAGGAAAAATTTGCTTTTTTTAAAAAAAAAAATGGGGATATTTATTATAGCAAAAAGTACAAAATATGTGTGTTTTTTTTTTTTTTTAATTGTTGCTCTTTTTTTGTTTATAGCACAAAAAACAAAAACCGCAGAGGTGATCAAATACCACCAAAAGAAAGCTCTATTTGTGGGAAAAAAAGGACGTCAACTTTGTTTGGGTACAACGTCACACGACCGCGCAATTGTCAGTTAAAGCGGCCAAATCTTCCGGGGCTGAAGTGGTTGAGGGAAAAAAAATAAACAAATAAAAAAGACCACCCGCAGTATATATACGTAATTAATTTGACGTTAAATACCAATGTTATGGCAGCAGCTAGCTGTCATAACTCCAGTATCATTTTTTACTGTGGGCAATTCGGCATCTGATAAAAGTGGTCCCGCGGACGCATTCATCGCGGCATCACTTTTATAGGCGGTAGGAGAGGTGCCCCCCTCCATCGCTTCCCGGTCGTTTCCGGGTTTACCGGAGCCGTCGGTAAACCCAGAAGCGGTTCTAATGCGACCGATGGTTAGGCAGGAAGTTGAGTGAGGGCAAGATGGCCCCCATTCGGCTCTATGCCGTTAGAGGACCGGAGCGACCTCTGACGTCACTTACAGTTCTCGGGCATAAACAAATCTTTACTTTTTTTCTTAAAGTCAAAATGTCAAAAAAATATATTTTTTTTTCTTTTGGTTTTAAAGGTAAATGAGAGATCTGGGGTCTTTTTGACCCTGTCATGCTTATTTTGATGCTTATTTTGATGTTTACATTCCTTGTAATGGGAATAAAAGTGATCAAAAAATAAAAACAAAAGGAACAGTGTAAAAAATAAATAAATAGGAAAAAAAATGGAAGCGCCCCATCCCTCCGAGCTTGCGTGCAGAAGCGAACGCATACGTAAGTCACACCTACATATGTAAACAGTGTTCAAGCCACACATGTGAGGTATCGCCGCAATCATTAGAGCGAGAGCAATAATTCTATTGCAAGACCTCCTCTGTAACCAGTAAAAAATTGTAAAGCGTCACCTATGGAGGTTTTTAGGTACCGTAGTTTGTCGCCATTCCACGAGTGTGTGCAATTTTAAATCCTGACATGTTAGGTATTTATTTACTCGGCATAACATCATCTTTTACATTATATAAAAAAATTGGGGTAACTATTGTGGGTTTTTTTTTTAATTCATTAAAATAAAAATAACATTTTTTATTGTGTTTGAAAGACCACTGCGCAAATACGGTGTGACATAAAATATTGCAACGATCACCATTTTATTCTCTAGGGTCTCTGCTAAAAAAAACAAATATATAGAATGTTTGGGGGTTCTAAGTCATTTTCTAGCAAAAAAAATACGAATTTAACCACTTCAGTTCCGGAAGGTTTACCCCCTCCCCCCCCCCCCTCACGACCAGGCCATTTTTTGCGATATGGCACTGTGTTACTTTAACTGACAATTGCACGACTCGTGCAACGCTGTACCCAAATAAAACTGATGTCCTTTTTTTTTCCCCCACAAACAGAGCTTTCTATTAGTGGTATTTGATCACCTCTGCAGTTTTTTTTTTTTTACGCTATAAACAAAAAAGACCAACAATTGGAAAAGAAAAAAAAAATATTTTTTACATTCTGCTATAAAACATACCCAATAAAAAAAATGTAAAAATCAGTTTAGGCCAATAAGTATTCTGCTACATATTTTTGGTAAAAAAAAAAATCCCAATAAGCGTATATTGATTGGTTTGCGCAAAAGTTATACGCCTACAAACTATGGACATGTTTATGGAATTTTTATTTATGTAATGACTGTGATCAGTGATTTTTTAGCCGGATTGCAACATTGCGGCGGACAAATCTGACACTAATGGCCCGTACACACGATCCGAACATCGTACGAAAACTGTCGTCCGATAAAGAATCGTATGATTTTCGGATCGTGTGTACACTACTTTCGAGAGCCGATCACGACAGTTCATCCGATATGATTTGATTGGACAAGCACGAAAATTTTCCTCGTACGAAACCAGATTGTGCGATTTTCGTTTAGTCAGTGTAGTTGTTGTCCGAAAATACAATACAAATACATTACAACACATGACATCACTTCCGATTTTTTTTTTTTTCTGTCGTACGAGAATTTTCGTGACTATTCAATTTCTACTTGCAAATATTAAGCGAAAAAAGTCGTACGATATTCGGATCGTGTGTACGGGCCATAAGTGACACTTTTTGGGGACCAGAGACACCAACACAGTGATCAGTGCTAAAAAAAACGCACTGTCACTGTACTAATGACACTGGTAGGGAAGGGGTTAACATTAGGGGCGATCAAAGGGTTAAATGTGCTTACATAGGCAGAGTGCCATTCTGTCTACCTCTGGGACCGATCGGCTAGGTCCCGGCGGACACAGGGTCCACCAGACCCGCTGATTGGCTCTCGCTGTGTCCAATCACAGCGGGAGCAGGTCGCCGGCGCCCCCCGACCCGAAGTTAAAAAATCACGTACAGGTACGTGATTTCGTGCTGAAGGGCTGCCCTGCCGCAGTATATATGCGTGGGGCGGTTCTGAAGCAGTTAAACTTGTAAACAAAAAGTTACAGAAAGGACCTGGTCAGCAAGTGATTAAATGGGTTGTAAAGGTTCATGTTTTTTCACCTTAATGCATTCTATGCATTAAGGTGAAAAAACATCTGATGATTACCGGCCACCCAGCCCTCCTTTTACTTACCTGAGCCCTGGAAAGTCCCGGGTCGCGAACGCGCTTGATCGTTGCCCGGGCTTCTTGGCTCTTCTCGGATGTTCATTGGATTGATTGATAGCAGTGCAGCCATTGGCTCACGCTGCTGTCAATCAAATGACGCGGGTGCCGGGCCGAGTCCTGTAATTGGCAGCTATGGACGCCCAATGCAGGACTCGGGAGCGCGCCCGCAAGATAACCCCCCTGGGAGACCGCTTCCCAGGGGGGTTATCTGAAGCGGGTAGGAGCCACGAGGGCCGCCGAGGGACCCCAGAACAGGAGGATCGGGGCCACTCTGTGCAAAACGAACTGCACAGTGGAGGTAAGTATGACATGTTTGTTATTTTAAAAAAATAATAATTGAACCTTTACAACCCCTTTAATTCTCCCCGGAAATTCTCAGGCCTGTTAAACCTCAAAGGAAAATTAAGATCGTCTGCAAAAATCTCAAACAAGACTTTTTTTATGCCCTAAAATGTTTATTTGTTTGTGGCCTTTGAGAACCGGAGTTGGGTGGCCTGGATTACAAGTATTACATCTGCTCCAAATTTAGCAATGGTGATATAATGTGTTTTTCTAAGCACAAAGTCTGCCCTCCCGAAGGAAGACAGGTCTTTAGTAAGAGTTTAGAGTAGAGAACCTCCGCTCTTTAATGGGGTGAAGCCAAGCGTGGCATGTAATCCTTACAGGTGGGTGGAAGGCAGACAAAGAGGAATTTCTTAGTGGTGATGAGCATTGTTTGACAAGGGGATGTGCACAGGCAGATATAGGGGAAGCTGAAATCACACACAAAATAGCATGAAAACAAGCCCGCCAGAGCTAATAATAACACAACCGGCACACATTATCCGCATGCTTTACAAATCCACTAATGGGAGATCCTGCGAGGATCCCTTCTCACCTGGACAAACAGCTCCCTTTCTACTCATGTGTGTCTGAAGAAGTGGATATGTGTGATAGGTTCCTAGGCAGTTTGAGGAACACAATGAACCGCTCTTAACTTCTCAGGAAGAGAAGGAACAGAATAAAGAAAGACCTTAAGTAAACTGTTGCTATAAATATCAATTCTGGGATTTTACCTGGTTTTGTGGACTTCCCTTCCTGATTTCACGAGAGCAATAGGTGTTGAAGAAAAGGCAACGCTACAAAGAATTCCTACAATGACAGAACTAATAGGATCTGATCTAGTGGGGTAAATGCCACCATAGTGACTCACACAGATGCCAGGGAGCCCCAGACTTAATAGGACCCAGCTATGTCTAAGCGGGTTGAAAATAGCAAGTTAGGTGCGGTGCCAGACGGGAGGGTTAACACGATCAGACTTTCCGACGGGAAATGTTCGATGACAGGCTGTTGGCGGTAAATCTGACCGTGTGTACGCTCCATCGGACAATTGTTGGATGGCAGGTTTTCAAATTTTCCGCGGACAAATGTGTGTTGTCGGATTTTCCGAGCGTGTGTACACAAGTCCGTCGGACAAAAGTCCAAAGTACAAACACGCATGCTTGGAAGCAAGGACGAGCCGGAAGTGGTCGGTCTTGTAAATCAGTGTTCGTAATGGAGAATTAACATTCGTGACGCGGCAAATTATGAAATCTCCAAATGCAGCGCACAATTCCCTTCTTCTTTAATGGGATAATAATGAAGCTGCTTTGCTAGTGATACTGATGATACTGATTATTGCAAACGAATTTTCAAAGGCTTTTTTTTTTCTAGTGATATCAAGAATAATATTATTATGTTTTTTTTTGTTTGTTTTTTTTGGGCACGTTACCACAACACCATTATCCCGTCGTTTTTAAGATCAAAGATACAACTATGATGGTATCACTTGTTAATTTTACATTGTATTTTTTAAAATGTAACTGCCGACTCCCAAACTGTCATTTGAAGTAAAACACATAGCCAAGTATTATTCTACACAATTTGTTTTATTGTGCATTAAAAAAGAAAACACATAAAATTAGACATGCTATCTGCCAACAGAACTTAATCAAAAAGTGCATTCTATGCATCCAAAAATATAGAAAATATAACAAATCAAATCATTATTCAACCAAAAAAAATAATGTCAAAGCAATAACTCCAAGGCCAATAATAAATAACACGTTATCTCCTCCGATTCTGCAACATGTCTGGTTGACGTTGCCGTTCAGAAACAAACTGAAAAGCATGAAATGAAAAGCGCAAAATGAAAAGCGCGAATCAACACTCACCAAACTTCTACTAACACAAAATTAGCAGAAGGAGCCCAAAGGGTGGCGCTAAGGAGCTGAAAAAACACGTAATACGTCACTACGTTCGTAATCGTTGGCCAACAATTGTGTGGCTGTGTGTATGCAAGACAAGTTTGGGCCAACGCCCTTCGGACAAAACTCCACGGTTTTGTTGGCCAACAATCCGATCGTGTGTACAAGGCTTAAAAGTCAATACCTTCCCGGTTCTGGCCTTTTGGTGGGTTTTTCTGGGCCGGACCCACTGGGAGATCCAAGGGGGGGGGGGGGTCCCAGGGCACGTAGCAGGCCAGACAGAAAGCTGAAAATGTGCCTGTAAGGGAGAGAGAGGAGTAGAAGAATATGAATGTACAAGCTATTGAGATCTGAGCACAAGTATATCTTGTTCCTATTGTATTGCAGGTCAGTGGCCAGACCTAAACCGCAATAGCTCTCCCCAATTTTGTGTCTGTTTGTCCAAGGTTGGCATTGTGTCCACAGTAGCATTTGCAGTTGCGAAGCAGAGTAGGACTGGCTAAAGAAGGATTACTTTGATGCAGTTGGCCAGCTTAAACATGTATTGCAATATGCGTGAACTAAATATCCCTATTTTTTTATTTTCAAAGTTTGCTTGAAAAGTTATAGCAGTGTGCAGAGGGTTCACCCAGTTTCTTTCTTCAGGAGTAAAAGATTTTCGCTCACTACTACTTGGATGTAAAGTCATCAGAACTTGGGGTTCATACCGAAGAAACACCAGCTGCAGGAGAATGCGTCTGATGGACTCTGTAATTACATGGACACTACCTTTGCAGGTATGCCGGGGCAGCACATAATTAGAAGAATTAGGTCTCTGAATGTTGGACTTTGTAATGCCTTTTGCACTTTTTCAAGTAAAGTTTTGCAAACCTATGACTATAGTACAGAAATAATGCAGTGCGAACACACCAGTGGTTACCTAGAGTAACAGGAGTCTAACAAGCAGCCTGTTGATAGCGTGTACCTGCTTCAGGTGGAATGACCTCTAGCAGTGAGGAAGATGTTGTCAGCACTACTTCCACCAGAGGTCTGTCTCCTAGAGCATTGGGAGCGCATTTGAGCTGCAGAGGTTCCCATCCTATACAGAGGTACGGAGTTTAAGAGTTAAGTTAAGTGCACATGTGGGGCCTGCGCAAGGTGCACAGCAGGGCACACTCCGCTACTGGGGAATGGTAGGTGGATGTGGACAAGGCTCAGCATGTCGCTCCTGAATGCAAGTTACACAGATGGTGTACATTGTCCCAGGGACCTGAGTGTTAACTGGAAAACAGTTGCAGTGCAAGTGTAAATGGTGTACGTTCATCCCTAAAAGTAGAGGCCTGGCCCAAGGTCAAGTATTCCCCATGGCAGCCTCAGCCTTGTCCCAGGGCATTGATAAAAATGGCATAAAAGTAAAGGTAACCCATGTATAGCAAAGTGAACCTGCTACAGGTGCCTAGAGTAGCCAGAAGAACCCACCCCAGGGTAGGCCTTTCATGTGACCCTTGCTTGGCGCCCAACGAGGAGGGAAACATGGAGGATGTGATGACTGCCCTGTCACCCTAACCTGCCCACATATGGATGTATCTTGCCAACATTACCTGCCCACTTTATTCCTGGGCCGCCAGCCTCTCAGTGCACAATCTAGAGCTAATTAATCACATTTAACTGGACTCCCAAATAGCTATGATAAAGGTCTTTACTGAAAATGCATAAGCCTCAACTGAGGTTTACTTAGACCAAACTCTGAACAAGTCCAGGTAGTTGTACTCCTTGGGGAACTGCAGCAGTCCAGCAGCAAGTTCCTACAGCAGTCCAGCAGCAGGTTCCAAAAGCAGTCCAACAACAGGTTGTTATAGCATAGACAACCTTAGCGTGGCAGCATTTAGCGTAATAGCTCAGTCTGGCTCTCCTAGCTGACACACACACACTGAGGAGCCCCAGTACAGGTTTTAACAGGTAAACACAAAAGTTTCTTTACCAGAAAGACTTGCTGACTTCACCTTAAAAATTATATTTAAGAATCCATGGAGCGACATACCTTCCATCCCACACACTTTTCCAGAGAACATTACAACAGTCACCATGATACAATACCCTTTTCAATGGCACAGTCTGCTAGGACATGCTCTAAGAAGGAAAGTTAAAGGTAATTGTATCTGTTCCAGACGAAGCCCTATGACCTATTTATAAGAACCTAAGACACTGTCTGTCATCCCAACATGCTTCTGGCTACATATTTTCTAGATATAACCAAAAAATGGACTAGTCATCAATCAAAGGGTGAGTAAACCGAGTAACATATTACTCCACTAATAGCTCGATGGCACAACGGATAATGATTTCTTTTCACTGTGCTTTAAAAAGAACTGAGAAAATGTAAGAATAGGGAAGGCGCAAATATTTTTTTAATAAATTAGACTAGATACCCAAATTGAATGACATTGAGTTTGCCAAGGCCTCGAAGGTCCATCAACTTCAGACACAGGACTCACGGAGTGGAATAGGGTTATATATTTGAGATGCCCCTCCCTTAGAAGCATGCTAGCATCAAATCATCTGAAGGTACGAGCCTGATGTATGAATAAGTTGCCTGTGTCCTGTACTGTACTCCTTGATGTGGAATTTTTAGGTAAGTCAAAATTCTCCTTTTGCTGAAGTCCACACTGAACAGGATCCTAAATATTATAAGGTGGCTGGTTGCTCCATCCAATCCATATCATGCTCAGAATCCACTTATGGCCTTGACCCTCCAGCTGGATAAGTACACAAGCAGATATCCCTTGCAGATGACACAGGCTCAACAGAGGTGCGGGGTCTAACCGGTTGCCACCAGAGCTCCTAATGATGGAGATGGGTTTTGCTGCATGTTAGTACCAGGTCACGTGGGCCCACCTGAGGTGCAGGGTCTAAGTACTAACTGGTATTCACCAGAGCTCCTGATGGGTTTTGCTGTATGTTAGTACCAGGACACGTTATTCAGGATCAACCTACCAGGAGGTGAGCAAGCCAGGGTCCAATAGCAGATATAGCAGGAAGGGATCAAGCAGAAGCATAGTCAGTAAACAAGCCAAAGGTCGGTAACAAGTGGTTGCCGGTTGGAATCAAGCAGAAGTGTAGTCAAGGAACATGCCAAAGATCAATACCGAATGGTAGTGGAGATAAGGACAGCTGCAGGTACACAAAGGTGAAAGATATAGGCTGGAGAGAGCACAATAATCTGGCAAACAGGAAGTGCAGAGACATGGCTTAAAAAGGAGGTTCATGGGAGGAGAAAAGAGTTCAAGGTTTACCAGAAACAAGAGACAAGGACAGATTGTTCTAAGAGATCAGGCAGGAGGCTGTCCAGCATCTCAGGTGGCACAGCGAGAAGAGCTACTGCCAGACACAGCAGAGGTCGTGGGGTTAGATCCCAGTCCTGACACCAGTGCATTATCATAAGCACCTCACTCACAAAAGTTGTAAATACGCAAGCTTTGGATAAATCCAATAACAACAGTGTGGATTTACTGTACCTTCTTCTTCAGAGCTCTCTTGCATTAGTAAACGCATTTTAAGCAAGATAGCGCTAAAGAAGAGAAAATCTTGAAATGTGTTAGCATTCTTGCAATGGTTTGTGTGAAGGTCTCTCAGATCATAGAGGTCCAAGATACTGTTGTTATTGGATTTATCAGAAGCTTGTGTATTTACATCCTTTGCGAGTATCCTTTTACTTTTTTTTTTTTTTATATAATAAAACAGTGCTTATGGTAATGCACTAGACTGGTGCACCTTCAATTTTTTGCTTTTCTTTACAAATAAAGTTTGGTGTAAGACATTTTGTATAGCGTAGGTGTTGCTTTGATTCAAGGACGGGCAGAACTTCCATCTACCTAATGCATCCAATTTCCAGTCCATCCCTACCCTTTTCACTTTATTGCTGCTTTGAAAAAAGGATGTGCCTTACAGTGTTTGTCGAAGTGGAAAGTTGCACCCCCCAGTCTAAAGGTTTTAGGATTGAACAAAAGTTAACAAATTGACCTTTAATAGAAGGAAACAGACTGTCATGGTAGATTAGGAAATATATTATTACCGCCCCAAAAATTCTGTCTGTCAGGATATTACAGGTCACCAAGCACTAGTATACCATTAGAACGCAGCGACGTTACAGAAAATTTAGGATGAAGACAAAATATTGTTTTTAGGGATCACAGTTAGCATTCCATTGCTGCTTAACAGTTCCAAGACCCAATGTGGTGTCCTCGGTTCTTTGCACAGGAGAATAAGCTCTGCACTTTTAGCCGTCTATCCTGCAGCAAATCAGATGTTTACTTTGACAGTTTTCACGAAACAACAACCATTTGCTGAGACACCACAAGAACCCGAGCTGAGGCTGCACTAAGCAGGATGTGTTGAGTGATATTTATGAGTCTCTTATGTGACAGCTAAACAACCTAAAGGAAAAAAAACGGAAGGGCAGAAAGGTAACCTCATGGAGCTTTTGTAACCCATTACAAAAGGAAAAGAAGTATACAATGTAGAAAAGAGGTAAAGTATAAACATTGAACAATAACAAATAAAACAGAACAGAAGAGTAACAGAATAATATAAAAGAAAGGTAATTATATTATCTCCATAAAAAAATACATTTGCCTTTGACACTCCAACCAATTCCATCTATTATTTACCTTTTTATTTTAAATAAAAGCCCCAGTTATGTGACAAAGTCCCAATTCTTTTCTCTTTGTTTATTTATTTTTCTCTTTGGTATTATCAAGATTAGTCAAGTACAGTATTTATGAAATATTGAATATGTCAATTAATGTAGCTTGGGCTTTTTTGGTTAGAGAATAGGTGCCAAGGCTTCACTTCTTCTGAGCAGTCCTGCCCAGATTATGTCAACTTTCCAACCATAATTATGCAGGAACCTCTGACCTATTGTTATGAACCCCTCAGTAATACATTTTTTTGAGTTACTGGGCATGCTCAATGGGGCAGATTTACGAAAACTGGAGAGTGCAAAATCTGGTGCATGGTAGCCAATCAGATTCTAACCTAAAGCGAAGGACCACCCAAAAGTGGAACTTCCACTTTAAGGACTCCTCACCCCCTTACATGCCACATTTGGCATGTCATTTCTTTTGGGGGGAGTGGGTACCTAGTTTTGACAGGTGCCCAGCTTCCACTTCCACCCAGGCCGCCTAGGTGACTCGAGCGGAAGTTCTCCTCTCCCGCTCCTTCCCTGCAATCTTCTGGGACACATCACAGGTCCCAGAAGATTGCCCGGCCATTGAGAAGGCACAGCGCCAGTCGCATATGAAGCCGCAAGCTGTCACAGCCGGGTGCCCACACTTGTGATGCCGGTGCCGTAGAGAACCAAGGGAGAGAACCGAGACTTTGGGCGGCCACATCGCTGGATCGTGAGACAGGTGAGTGTGTGTTTAATAAAGGTCAGCAGCTACACTTTTTGTAGCTGCTGACTTTTAATAAGCACAAATCCGAGTGGAACTCCGCTTTAAGCTTGCTCAGTTAAAGGAGAAGTACAGCCAAAACTCATTTGGCTGTAAATTCTCCTGTTGGATTACAGGAGTCCAGTTTGTTCTGCACTTCTGTGACCCGTTTTCAGCAGACAGCAGGCTGAAGCCCTCTGTCAGCTGATGTCACAGAGCCATTCCAGACTCAGAAAAGATCGCGACCACATGGTTGAGATCCGCCCTCATGCCTGGACTGGCACCCGGCATAGCCTGTCAGCGAGCCGCCGAGAGCCTGAGCTGGCCACACCTCCCTCCACAATCCAGCGCTCCAGTGAGAGTGAGGGGAGGGGGGCAGAGAGCCGGTGACTGACAGTCACCAGTTCTCTGATAATGGAGCGATTGGTGGTGTTTGATCGCTTGGTTCTCAGTGTTAGAGCCGGCAGGGTACGGATGCAGCATCTGACCGAGTATGATTAAAAAAAAAACATTCCCATACTTCTCATTTAGGCTTTCACAATAAAACCTGGAAGCTGATTGGTTCCTATGCAGAGCTGCACCAGATTTTGCACTCCACCCTTAGAGCCCTTTCACACTGGGGCGGCGCTTTACCGCTGTTATAGCGGTGCTATTCGGACAGTAGCAGGGCGCTTTAAACCCCTGCTAGCAGCCGAGGAAAGGGTTACAAGCACCCGTGTTGCGGCACTGCCAAAGCACTTTGCAGGCGCTTCAGCAGCGCTGCCCATTCATTTCTGCCTTTATAAGGATGACAGATATGCTCAGAGATTGCTGGTTGATCTTCAGCTCCCCGCATTCCTTGTTACTGTGTATTCTGCAACCTTGGATCTCCTGTTACTGACCCAGCTTGCCTCTGGACCTCTTTTTTGCTTTTCTCCTGGCTCTGACCTTGGCTTGCTCCCACGGACTCTGCTCTTGCTTGCTTCCTGTGCATGACCCCAGCTTGTTCCTGACTACGCTTCTGCCTAAGCTCCTGCCTGATTGACTTTGACTCAATTTCCTGATTACGTCTCCTGTCCAGTCCTGCCAGTCAGACCTGTCTTTTCCTTTGCAGTTCCACCCTGGCCCAGCTGCCACCTAGCCCCTGCCCTGTCTTTAGCAGGCTTCGCATTACAGCTGACTCTTCTGGCAACAACACAGTTGGCAACTCTTGCTTCTTTGGGCTCAGGAACTCCTGTTACCCTCTTTAGGGGTGCTTTGCACTTAGCCACAAGGGAAGCCTCTCGTTACTTCGGCCTCTGACCAGGTACTTGACAAATTTATCTGATAGGTCCATTTTATTATTTCTGTATTACTTGCCAAGGCACTAGGTAAATATCAAAGCTTATCTTCCTACCAAACATTCTACTAATTTTACTGACGCTATGGGTTCACCATACATACTGTATAGACCACGGCATCAGTTTCCAACTACTTAAACTTCCATCAAAAAATAATTCAGACAGAGAGCAGCTACAGAGTGATATCATCAGAGAAGCATGTGACAACCAAACAATAATACAGGTACAGGCTGTGTATGAAGATAATACACTGTATTTTATAATTATAGCCTCTGAAGAATTAAAAAAGCCTAGACATGCACACCGTAAGATGTTGTAGTCTGTTTACATGTACGTCATGTTCGCCTACAGCTTTTTATCCATAACAACAGGATGACATTCATCTTGCCGCTTCTACTGTTGGGGGGGTGGGTGGCAGTAAAAAGCAGCAAGGCCTACAGGCCTGTCAGCATCATTAAAGGAGTAAAGATAATTTCCTTCCTTTATCTCTAAGTACGGCAGACATTACAGTCAGGGGAAATAATGCCGTCTACAGATGGGCAAATCTTATTATGTCATTACCAGAAGTGCCCATCCTCTGGAGGACTGCCAAGTGCCGAAGCCCTCGGGAATCTTTTTTTTCTCAAACAAGAAAAGTAGAACGACTGGTTCCTTTTCTTAATAAAAAATGGTACAAGCACTTGAAACATCTAAAACACTGGGAAATATCTTGGGCTGTTGTTAAAGCACAGTATAGTATACTGTCTGGGATTTCTTCATGATAATGTTGGACCCAAAATATATCAATACTGCAATTGCAAGAGAATATCTTTCACACACACCAAGATGTGTTTATACGTTATTCTCTTGCTAATGCCATTTTTGATCTAATTCACCGACCAACATTACCTTCCCAAACAATACATTTTACGTGGATTCAATCATTGCAAAGAGCATAATAGGAGATAATCTGAAATGATCTAGTATACATGTTGGGAACTCCGGAGTCTTCTCCTTCTTTTCATAAATCTCTACACCCCCTCCCTACCCACAAATGGGGTTCCCTATTTTATTTTAAAGTGGAATTCCAGGCTCTAACTAAGCTTAAAACGGATCTCCCCACCCACCCCCTTCCCCTCTAACACTTATACTAACTACCCTGTAAAAGGTGTAGAGAGGCAAGCCCGTGCCACTGTTTATTTTGGCAGTTTGGGCCAGGTTTTGCAGGAAACAAGCACACTAATGATACAGGTGTGTGCTGGGCTTATGTTAGAACAGTGATTCTCAACTTCTGTCCTGAGGATCCACTAACAGGCAAGGTTTGCAGGATAACAGAAATACATCACAGGTGATAAAATTTGCTGCTCAGTGATTTGAGTATTCTAGTCTGCATCTCCCCAAGGTAATACTTAAAATCTGACCTGTTAGTGGGTCCTAAGGACAGGAGTTGAGAACCACTGTGTTAGAGCCTGAATTAGAGGTGAGTGACCCCACCCTCCCGAGGGTGTCAGTCTGTGCAAGGGAGCTGTGTGGAGCACGTTGCTCCATACTGTCCACACTGGGACAGTGAAAGACCAAGCCTGTAAGGATGTAGCAGCAGGGAGCTGCAAGAGAAACAGTCAGAGCTGACAGAAGTACAGCGTTTTGTGCACAAGCACGGGGACTGTGTGTTTGATGGTCTGGAGGACCAAGGCAGGAGGCCTAAGCAGAGATACTGCAAAGATGAACCACAAGGCTGAGTACTGTTTGGTTATCACATTGATGGTGAGAACCCCTGCAAGGGAAATGATTTTAATGTCAACTTGTGCCTTGTTTTCAATAAAAGTGGGCAGAAAAAGCCCTAAAACAGACTTTTGGAGTGGAATAAACTCACTGTTTGGCACTACCAATGAGCTAAAATACCCCAACTGATCACAAAGGAAGATGCATATATTGTACTTACCTATTCTCAGGGCGGACACGTGATCTCCCCAGCAGCCGGCTCCAGGGGAGAGGAGGGAGCACCGACAATGGCTGGAACGTCTGAGTGATTACTTCACCCATAGACTCCCTGGGCCTATGGGTGATGTAACTGCTCAGGCATTCTAGCCATTGTCGGTGCTCCCTCCTCTCCCCTGAAGTCAGCTGCTGCGGAGATCATGTCACCAGACCAGAGTGACCTGAGAATAGGTAAGTATATGCATCTTCCTCCTTCTACGGGATAGTTAGTACAGTAGTTAGAATGAGGGTGGGAGAAGTTTTAGACTTCGTTATAGTGTGGAATTCTAATTTTAGCCATACTACCGCTTGATATCCTTGTTCATCCACCTTTCTTCATCCATTGCCCACACTGGAAACTCTGGAGCCCTCTTTTTCTTTCCCTAAATCTCTGCTCCCTCCTCCCTACCCCCAAAGGGGGACTTCTCTTTTGGCTTAATCCATATTTCCCCTTGATATTCTTTTTCACCCCTTTACCCTGTCTTTATCCTCTTTCCCTTCATGTTTTCATCTCTTCTCTGCTTTCCGAATATCTTTTCAATGGGGCAGGGAATATGGTGGATAACTCTCTCTAACTGTGAAAAATGTATTTAACCAGTGGCGGTCCGTCCATAGAGGGCGCACGGGTGCCGCCTCCCCTATTAATGTGTCTGGCCCACTAATCTGCATATCAGTGGCCCTGGACCATGGATTCCAATGTGGGGTGGGTGTTTTTTCAAGCACCTGATTAGAGCCAGAGGCTCTAATAGGCTTTAAAAAAAGGTGAGCTCGAAGTGCAGAGCATTGCGCTCGGAGCCCACCCAGTTGTGTGACCATAGTAAATGAATTATCGCTATTATCACACTAAAGTTCCTCCCCGCCAATCAGGATGCAGGTCTGTGAGACCTGTTTCCCGAATGGCCAAAGTGTCAGGCGATTCTATGGGATGCCCATCGCTTTGTCGGAAGACACGCGGCGGAGGAAGCTGGAGGAGCAGACACTGGAGGCCACCACGGCTGCTGCCCGCTCTCCAGGAGAGGACACCACAGCCTCGCCACACAAGCGGGTAAGTGACGGATTGCCTCCGGGGGGGGTTGTTTGTTTGCCGCCCCTCCAAAAGAAAAACCCACCAGCCGCCACTGTATTTAACAAATACTATTGAAACTGAAATAATCCATTGCATTTAGAAAGAAAAATGTGAGCCAACAAGAAGCTCAGTATTCCCTTGCTCTTCACAGGTGCATCTTTCTTCAAACTACTTTGCATACTCCAACATTGGCTCCTGCTGCTGTCAATTAAATCCTGTGAAGAGGGAGCAGGGCTGAGCTGCACTGTTCGTCAAAAAAAAAAAAAAACACAGCCTGGCTCGGGATTGACCCCCCCTGGTGTGCCACCATAGCAAGCAGCTTCCTATGGTGGTACACCAAAAAGAGCAGGAGCCAAGAGCGCTAAAGGGGACGCCAGAAGAGAAGGTTTGGGCTGCTTTGTTACATAGACCATTTGGTCTTTTTTCTTTCATCCCTCTTCTATGTTTCTATGACACACTCGCAAATCTTGTAGAAAGCCTTTCCTGAAGAGCGGAGGCTGTTATGGCTAACAAGAGGGTCCCTGTTCCATAATAATGTTAATGGTTCTGGAATGGGATGTCCAACATGCTCCTAAAGGAAGAGCGTGAGTGTCCACAAGTGTTTGGCCATATGACCATTGTACCACATGGTCGGATTTTCCGACGGGAAATGTTGGATGTGAGCTTATTGGCTGAAAGTCCGACCATGTGTATGCTCCATCCAAAAATTTGTTGTCGGACTTTCCGCCAACAAATGTTTGCTAGCAGGTTCTCTAATTTTCCGCCAACAAAACTTTGTTGTCGGAATTTCCGATCGTGTGTACACAAGTCCGTCGCACAAAAGTTCACGCATGCTCGGAATCAAGCAGAAGGAGCCACACTGGCTATTGAACTTCCTTTTTCTCAGCTCGTCGTACGTCCTTTACGTCACCACGTTCCCACGTTCGTAATTGTTGGCCAACATTTGTGTGACCGTGTGTATGCAAGACAAGTTGGAGCCAACAACCTTCGAACAAAAATCCATGGTTTTGTTGTCGGAAAGTTTGATCGTGTGTACTGGGTATTAGACTGGAATACCATCTACAAAGCGTTTACCTCATCTAATATGAAGTGTGGTACAATGAAATGATAAAAATTCATGTATTACAATAATGAGTAAGTGTACAGAAAAATACAGGAAAATACAGAAAAAAAATATAGAAAAACAGAAAATGGACAAGCAGGATGGATCACTTGTTTTTTTTTTTTTTTTTCCCACCATTTCTCTTCTATGTTTCTATGAAACTCCAAAATCATATGGAAGGCCTTCCGAGAAGATTGGAGCCTGCTATAGCTACAAAGAAGGCAACCAGATCCAAATTAATGTTGATGGTTCTGGAATGGAATGTCCAACAAGCTCACATAAAGGTGAGATCCTAAGTGTCCAAAAACCCCTTAGGCTGGAATACCATCTATGAAGAGTTTACCTGCAATGTATTGTAATCACTTTAACTGCTTGCCGACCATTTAACATAGATATATAGTGGCCTAGTACGGCCTAGTACGTGACCTGACACTTCTGGGTAGGGGGCGTGCTTGCGCGTCCGCGGGCAGCTCACTCCCGCTGACATTTACACACAGCGGAAGCTGATTGGCGGGTATCGGATACTCGAATACTGGACTACCACCTACCAAGAGATTACCTCATCTGCAATGTACTGTAATTACTTACATTATATTTATCAAGTGCAATACACTGAAAAGATAAAAATGTGGGTATTACAATATAGAGGAAATGCACGTCACAAAACGACTGCATAACATGAAGTATATACTACATAACTTAACATACATAACTACATAATTCTATTCTCAAGTGAAGTAGAGAAATATAACAAATATCTAACTGAAATCAGTCTAAAAGGTAGACCTCTTCTGTCTGTCAACCTCCAAGTAGACCTAAAGATGTCTTTATCTTTATCTGTACCATATGCAGCTTTAAAGGGATGGTCCTGGCCTATAGCACAGACTGGATGCCATGTCCACCCTGCTGATGCAGAATTTTCAGGACAGCAAAGAAACAAAATTCTTCAAAGCTTTTGTTCTCTTATAATCATGTAACAAGCGGACAAAAGAAAGAGGCTAGAGCCCTGTTGAGATTGTTTCTTAAGTAGGCGCCTAGTGCTGAATTTCAGGGCAGGGAGCTGCACCCTGCGGAGTGATAGCCTGTGGAGCTATAGAGAGCTCCTGAACCGAGTATAAATATGTCACATAGCCTGAACGGAGAGGAAACCATGCATTACGGAGAGGTGACATACCTTACCAGCCCCTCCATAGTTGTGCACAATGCGTGTATGTCAAATGGCTACACGTTACAAAGGATCTATAACTAGGCTACTTCCAGCGCATAATATGCCTTTAAATATTTGACTGGAGAACTAACATGAAAGTCAAACTGGTTCAAGATTTAGGACTTTTATAGATGGAGGATTGACGCTTCTGGTGGCTACTGAGCATCCTCTAGATCAGGGGTCTCCAAGCTTTTCAGTATGAGGGCCCCATTGTAAATTTTACAAATATTGGACCGAGAATTTTTTTTTACATCAATGACTAGGAAATTAATGGATACGTTTTAGTTGGATCTTTTTTTTGCAAACAGCATGATGATTCAGAAGAAAAGAGAAAGAACTGTAATAAAACAAAGGAAAGTCCCCTTCTACATTAGAGTGCCTATTAGAGTCCCCCCTTACATCAGGGTCTCCCATCAGAGACCACTTACATCAGCGTCCCCATTATAGCCCAATTGCATCATAATCCAGCTTGGGAGTCCCCACGTACATCAGGGCCCCCCTTACATTAGGGTGTCCCATCAGAGTCCCCCCTTACATCAGGGTCCCCATCACAGCCCCCTTACATTAGGGTCCCAATAGCAGCCCCCATTACATCAAAATCCACCTTAGGAGTCCCCCCCGTACATCAGAGCCCCCCATACATTAGGGCCCCCCATCAGAGTACCCCCCTTACATTAGGGTCCCCCATCAGAGCCCCCCTTATATCAGGGTCCTCATCAAAGCCCCCTTACATCAGGGTCCCCATAATAGTCCCCTTACATCAGAGTGTCCATAATAGCCCCATTACATCAAAATCCACCTTGGGAGTCCCCCCATACATCAGAGCCCCCTTACATTAGGGTTCCCCATCAGAGCCCCCCTTACATCAGGGTCCCCATTAAAGCCCCCTTACATCAGGGCCCCTATAATAGCCCCCGTTACATCAAAATCCACCTTGTGAGTCCCCCCTTACATCAGAGCCCCCCTTACATTAGGGTCTTCCATCAGAGTCCCTTCTTACATCAGGGTCCCCATCAAAGCCCCCTTACATCAGGGTCCCCATAATACATCAAAATTACTGTTACATCAAAATCCACCTTGGGCGTCCCCCCCGTACATCAAAGCCCCCCCCCCCCTTACATCAGGGTCCTCATCAAAGCCTTCCTTACATCAGAGTCTGCCTTAGGAGTTCCCCCTTACATAAAAGTCCCTAGCAGAGCCTCCCTTAGATCAGATTCCCTGTTAGGGCCTGCCTATACCTTGTTTACATCTTGACTGTTGTAGCAGCAGGGTGAGAGCCAAGAGGCGGAGCAGGTGTGGACAGAAGAGGCAAACGAGTTATCCATTAGTAGGACCCTGGTGGTTCTAGCAACTAACTGCCTTGGAGAAATTCAGCGCAGTGAAGGGAATCTTGTAACGGGCCGTAGTTTGGAGACCCCTGCTCTAGATCTGTCTGCCTTCAACCTTTTTAACATAGAGAAATCCTTAAAATAAATTCCAGCCTCAGGGGACCCCAGATAATAATTATTATAGCTAGAGCTCATGATAATATATTAACATGATGGTTAGTAGGAAGGTTGCTCCTTATATATGTGGTCAGTAGGAAGAATCCCACCAAAAAAGATCATGGCTATCAGTGTTTACTTATCTGAGGGGCACAAATCGCTCCTTGCTCAAGGAACCTCCGACAACCTTTGGAGGAACCCTACTTGAGAAAGGTTGAGCTTGGTACACAGGACCATGATGGACTTTATGTTGTGTTTTATGTTGCTTTTGGATGACGTCATGGACCAATAGTGGACCTAACACTGCAGGACTTTGGGTGTGCTTTCAGAAACACGCCAAAACTGCCCAATGCAGTAGAAATCTATGACAAAGCACAGGTAACCTGCAAAACACCTGTGGGTACACGACGCTGCACCTGCGGTGTGGGAAAACAGTGCCACATCAGTGTGGAAGCGTTTTTTTAAACAAGTGAAACAATCAATACCTTTTACAAACATTTATTTTTAATTAACAGGTTTGACAGACAGCCTCTATTTTTAGAACTCCGGGCAGTCGGTGGCAATGCTATAGCCGGGCAATTGCACACTTACTAAAAATAGCACTAATTGCACAGTAAATAATTAGCATATTAGACTACAATGGAGAGTAGTGTGCTTAAATGGGAAAATCCAAAGTGCTTATAGCCATTTGAGCAGAAGAATGTTCCAAAACGCTGAACGGCCGTGCATCTAATTACAGTATTTAGCTTGGAATTTCAATGCCAAACAATTGTATTTTCGGTGTAAAAAACAATTTAGGCTTCTAAACCGAATTTTTACTTAAAACCAGAGAGTACAGATGTCAGTCTGCATTCATATACATGAGCTTCCTACATGAGAAAAAATTTTAAACAGTAATTATGTGTCGACACTCTAATTAGTCTAGCCGTATGTAAAAGCTCCTAGCAACAGTTCTAGTGGAATCTGGCTGATCACAGACAAAAAACGCTGACAGTTCTAATTGTTCCACAATAGGAACCAGCTATTGCCTCCTCTGAAATGCTAACCGGCCAAATTATGGTTAATTAATACAATTACATACACATAATAGTGATGGACAACACTAAAGTGACTTTATCTTCTGATGTGGTCAATAGCTTTAAACATCAGTGACTGACTTTTTCCAACTGTCAACAAAGCTTGCTGTGGGGGAAAACCCATCACCATCGAGAAAATTTCCCCTCCTTACTAAAGTCCAGGAAAAGAGAATGAAATGAGAACTTCAGCTGAACCAACGGTGAAGTGCAGACACATGTGCTGGGTGTACCTGTGCTGGCCTCCAGCTTAGCATGGTCCTAGAATGAGCCACTCGGATACCCAAACAGTCATAACATCAACCCAAGTCAATAGACTGCCAAATGATAAATTCTACCGTTACCCCCAACTCAGATATACACTCACCAGCCACTTTATTAGGTACACCTTGCTAGTGAACAAATAAGGTAGTATAGTGCAGCACTGATGAAGCTGAAATAAGCAATAAAATTATCCCAATATAAAGTGAATATGATAAATGAATATTCAAAACAAAAATACACAACAATAAAGTATCACAACGATAATGATAAAATATCATAAACCAACAGTGGTAGTGCATATAGAGTGCATAAAGTCCATATATGACATCAAATATAGTGACTGTGACTCTGTGTGTACTGGTTGTCTGTAGATAATCCACCACCATAAGGAAAGGGGCTTGCCAGACAGGTTGAACCCAACTGGGCATATGCCTGATGAGTCAACCAAGCTTTTGGTGTAACACACCCAAGAAGGTACAGCAACTACGACTTCCAAAACCAAAGACCAAATCAGATAGGGAGCCATGACCGTTTTGACATCAGTAGCTGTCTACCATAGGAATAGTGACCGGAATTCGTGAGCGGTTCCTGCCCGGCTCTCGGCAGCTCTCTGTCTTCCTGGCAGGTGAAGTGAGTACCGGGTTGGACCCCCTTTTGCTTTCAAAACTGCCTTCGTTCTTCGTGGCAAAGATTCAGCAAGGTGTTAGAAACATTCCCCAGAGATTTTGGTCCATAGTGACATAATAGCATCACGCAGTTGCTGCAGATTTGTCGGCTGCACACCCATGATGCTGATCTCCCGTTCAACTACATCCCAAAGGTGCTCTATTGGATGAGATCTGTTGACGGTGGAGGCCATTGGAGTACAGGGACCTTATTGTCCAGTGGTGAGATGATTGAAGTTTTCTGACATGGTGCATTATCCTGCTGGAAGGAGCCATCAGAAGATGGGGACACTGTAGTCATAAAGGGATGGACATGGTCAGCAACAATACTCAGGTAGGCCGTGGTGTTTAAACGATACTCAGTTGGTACTAAGGGGGCCCAACCTGCATTGCATTTGTGCATCATTTGAAGAAAACCAATATCTGTTAAAAAAAAAAGGGGGGCCCAAAGTGTGCCAGGAAAATATCCCCTACACCAGTGGTCATCAACCCTGTCCTCAGGGCCCACTAACAGGCCAGGTACTTTGGGGAGATGCAGACTAGAATACTGCAATCACTGAGCAGCAAATAATATCACCTGTGATGTATTTCAGTTATCTTGCAAACCTGGCCTGTTGGTGGGCCCTGAGGACAGGGTTGATGACCACTGCCCTACACCATTACACCACCACCAGCCTGAACCGGTGATACAAGGCAGGATGGATCCATGCGCCAAATTCTGACCCGACCATCTGAATGTTGCAGCTGAAATCCAGACTCATCAGACCAGGCAACGTTTTTCCAATCTTCTATTGTCCAATTTTGGTGATCCTGTGCCAATTGTAGCCTCAGTTTCCTGTTCTTAGCTGACAGGAGTGGCACCCGGTGTGGTCTTCTGCTGCTGTAAGCCATCTGCTTCAAGGTTCGATGTGTTGTGTGTTCAAAGATTATATTCTGCATATCTTGGATGTAACGAGTGGTTATTTGAGTTACTGTTGTCTTTCTATCATCTGGAACAAGTCTGCCCATTCTCCTCTGACCTTAACAGGGCATTTTCCTCCACACAACTGCCACTCACTGGATATTTTCTCATTTTCAGAACCATTCTCTGTAAACCCGAGAGATGGTTGTGTGTGAAAATCCCAGTGGATCAGCAGTTTTTGAAATACTCAGACCAGCCCCTCTGGCACCAACAACCATGCCACATTCAAAGTCACTTAAATCCCCTTTCTTCCCCATTCTGATGCTCAGTTTGAACTTCAGCAAGTTGTCCTCACCACTTCTAGATGTCTAAATGGATTCAGTTGCTGCCATGTGATTGGCTGATTAACAGTTTGTGTTACCAAGCAATTGAACAGGTGTACCTAATAAAGAGGCTGGTGAGTGTATATTGTTTTTAATGGAAAAGATGCGTTTCATCCCATGAGCACGCCCACACTTGTAACGCAACACCACCTCCACCAAAAAAATGGGGGGGGCGAGGAGTACTTAAAGCGGAAGTTCCACTTTTCGGTGGAACTCCGCTTTAAGTTCATTTTCATGGCAAAGAGGGCCTTTGCAATTAATTTCAATTCATCTCAGCGCTCTTCATAACATTCTGGAGTATATGCAAAATTGCCATCCTAAAAACTAAAGCAGCAGACTTTGTGAAAATTAATATTTGTGTCATTCTCAAAACCTTTGGCCCAGCTGTACACTGGCAATAAAAACAAGCAGTGCTGCCAATATTGATCGTCTTTTGTGATTACCGGGTTTTTGAGGTGAAAAGGGTGATAACAAGTGCCTTAGGCACCACCTTCACCCGTTTCCTGGAACAGCTCTGTTCATATTCACATAACACATTCCCCTTTAAAAAACCTGTGTACACTTGTATCCACACTATATGCACTGCGCATCCAGAAACCATTCACTGCAAGCCCAATCTATGTCAGATATAATGATAGAGATACAGATGGAAGGAAACAGAAAAATTACAACTGTATTAACTGCATTACAGACCATAATTAGGAAATAGGATTATGACTTTTATATAATTTGATCTCCAGGGTTGTCTGGGGAGAGCCAGTCCTGATAATTCTGGGACACAAGGAGCAGATGAACTGAAAAGGAAGGAAATATTTTGGCCCCAATATATTATTATTTTGTAAAAAGAAAACATAATACATCAGTTAGGTTCATGTGAGTTGAAGGCACTGTGCACCATAGATAAGCTGTCTATATTGGAAAGACCCATAGAACTATAGGCAAAACTATTGCGTCCCATTGGGGAGATTTCCCTTCATTTCCCTGTCCCATAGCCAAACAGAAAGTGAAAAGAATTCCCTGCAAATTAAGGGAATCCCTTGGGGGCCCTCCTGGTTACCAGAACTAGTGTCCCTATTGGAAAATTCCTCCTCTTTTAGATTCATGTAATCTTTATTTAAAGCGGAGTTCTGGCGAAAAAATTATTATTATTTCTTTAAAGATTCTAGCATTATTACTAATGAAATTCTATTCCTCCGTTTGTGGCCATTGCCATTATGATTGTGGGCATGTGAAGCCCAATCCAGATCGCTTCCTGGATTAGCTTTGGAGAGGTGCATGCTAGGGCTGGGGAAAAAATCGATTTGAATCTTGAATCGAGTTGAGAGGTCAAATCGATTCAAATTTTCATCAAATCGATTTTTTTTTTTTTCACCAGGACCGGTGCTGATACCGCGCCGGTCCTGAGCAGCTGCGGGCAGGAGTTTTTAGGCGAGGCTGCGGCTTCGGCCTAGTCCGCGAGGCCGGACGCTGCGGACTAGGCCGAAGCCGTGGCCTCGCCTAAAAACTCCTGCCCACAGCTCCTCAGGACCGGCGCGGTGTCCATAAACAAAAAAAAAAACTCGTTTCGAATCGTGAATCGAGTATTTTTTTAAAAATTTGCAGATTTTTTTTTAGAGAAAATCGTCCAGCTCTAGTGCATGCTGGGTAACCTCGCAGATTACGAGGACTACATAGCAACAGGGCGTTTATGGTAAGTTTAAAAAAAAAAAAAAAAAGAACAAACACCTAATTATTGCCATATGTTTATCATTTTCAATGTTCTCATCTCTTATACATCCCAAGATACATATCGCTGGGTTCCGCTCAAAGTTGACACCAAAAACAAATTCCATGGTGTCAATAACCTGCCTCCAGTATCTATGTAGCTTTGGACATCTCCATCATATGGATAAGATCTCCCCTCAGATCTTCACACCTTGGACATTTAACATCGGGTCTCCGCCCAAGTAAAAATAGCTTTCGGGGGGTGTAGTATGTTCTGTGAAAAAGCAAAAATGGGAAGTTCTTTGTGATGGGGATAAGGATACCAGCGGTCCAGTATCTAATATATATCTCCATTGTTCCTCTGTTATATCTCCCAAATCTTCTACCCATCGACGTTTACAAGGGAGTTCTTCTTTCCCATTTATCGCCACTTCACATATGTTTTCATATATTTCCGATATCAATCCTCTAGTCAAGTTTGCATCGGCTATTTTATGAAGAACAGTGATCCCACTCCACTCCAGCAGCTTTCCTCTAAATTGTTTATCCAAAGCATGCCTAATAAATTTCTCCTCTTTACTTTTTCGGGGGCAACCCAGAATTCAAGATTTTCTTTTACCTTCACCTTCAATGAAAATGGTAAACAGGACAAATAGGAAGGGGGAATCTCCCTAAAGCCTCATGATCAGATTTTCCGCAGACAAAACCTCTGACTTTTGTCCAAAAGCGTGTGTCTGGATTTTGTCTTGCATACAAACGGTACACAATTGTCAGCCAACAAAAACAAACGTAGTGACATACTAGACGTACTACGAGCCGAAAAAGAGGAAGTTCAATTGTCAGGCTCCCCCCTATGTGCTCCTTCTGCTAATTTCGTGTTTGTAGAAGTTTGGTGAGTGTTGATTCGCACTTTTAATTTCGCACTTTTCAGTTAATTTCTGAATGGCCGTTCGTCAACCAGCCATGTTGTGGAATCGGAGGAGATAACGTGTTATTTATTACTGGCCTTGGAGTTATTGCTTTGACCCAAGTCCAGTCCAGGAACAGGAGGGGGAAGAGGATTTCTTGGACCAAAAATTGGTTGCTTTATTAATCGTGACCAATTATGTCATATGCCTTTGCTGCGGGAGCTCCAGGAGAATAATCCAGATGATTTTCAGAATTATCTCCGGATGACGGACCCCTGCTTTCATCAACTCTTGGCATTGCTGACCCCCTATATTAAGAAGCAGGACACATGCACGAGGCTTTTATTTTATTTTTTGGTTGAATAATAAGGATTTGATTAGTTATATTTTCTATATTTTTGGATACATAGAATGCACTTTTTGGTTAAGTTCTATTGGCAGATAGCATGTCTAATTTGTTTTCTTTTTTTAATGCACAATAAAAAAGATGTGGAGAATAATACTTGGCTATGTGTTTTACTTCAAATGACAGTTTGGGAGTAGGCAGTTACATTTTAAAAAATACAATGTAAAATTAACAAGGGACACCAACATAGTTGTATCTTTGATCTTAAAAACTACGGGATAATGGTGTTGTGGTAACTTGCACCAAAATAAAAATTACAAGCATAATAATATTATTCTTAATATCACTAGAAAAAAAGCCTTTTAAAATTAGTTTGCAATAACTCCATCAGTATCACCAGCAAAGCAGCTTCATTATTATCCCATTAAAGAAGAAGAGAATGTGCGCTGCATTTCTAGATTTCATAATTTGCTACGTCGTGAATGTTAATTCTCCATTACGAACTCTAGTTTACAAGACCGACCCCTTCTGGCTCGTCCTTGCTTCCGAGCATGCGTGTTTGTACTTTGGACTTTTGTCTGGCGGACTTGTGTACACACGATCCATCTCCACTCTATCTAAATGAAAAAAAAAAGTGTTGTTCTTCTATCGGCCACAGGAGTGCACTTCGTTCTGCACTCCTGTGACCCGCTGTCGACTTGTTGGCAGGGCTTAAGGCGCCCTAGTGGGGACACTGTGGAACGGTATTCAATAATGCCTAAACCTTAGGCGGGAGCTTGCAATCATGTGAAATCAACATTAAGTCAGAACTCCAGACTCAGAAGCGAGAAGCAACTTGCATAGTTGACTCTTTAAGTGATGACCATGACCAAACTTGTTATCCATGATCAAAGTGATCCATGACAAACACTGTTAAGACTAAGCACTTCGGACACAACGTCTGTTAGAGATCAAAATTTCCCCAGTTGTGCAGCATTTCTGAGCTGGTACCGCAGAGCATGTACAGTGGCTTGCGAAAGTATTCGGCCCCCTTGAACTTTTCAACCTTTTGCCACATTTCAGGCTTCAAACATAAAGATATAAAATTTTAATTTTTTGTGAAGAATCACCAACAAGTGGGACACAATTGTGAAGTGGAACGAAATCTATTGGATATTTTAAACTTTTTTAGCAATTAAAAAACTGAAAAGTGGTGCGTGCAAAATTATTCGGCCCCTTTACTTTCAGTGCAGAAAACTCACTCCAGAAGTTCAGCGAGGATCTCCGAATGATCCAATGTTGTCCTAAATGACTGATGGTGATAAATAGAATCCACCTGTGTGTAATCAAGTCTCTATATAAATGCACCTGCTCTGTGATAGTCTCAGGGTTCTGTTGAAAGCGCAGAGAGCATCATGAAGACCAAGGAACACACCAGGCAGGTCCGTAATACTGTTGTGGAGAAGTTTAAAGCTGGATTTGGATACAAAAAGATTTCCCAAGCTTTAAACATCCCAAGGAGCACTGTGCAAGCGATCATTTTGAAATGGAAGGAGTATCGGACCACTGCAAATCTACCAAGACCTGGCTGTCCCTCTAAACTTTCAGCTCAGACAAGGAGAAGACTGATCAGAGATGCAGCCAAGAGGCCCATGATCACTCTGGATGAACTGCAGAGAACTACAGCTGAGGTGGGAGAGTCTGTCCATAGGACAACAATCACTGCACAAATCTGGCCTTTATGGAAGAGTGGCAAGAAGAAAGCCATTTCTCAAAGATATCCATAAAAAGTCTCATCTAAAGTTTGCCACAAGCCACCTGGGAGACACACCAAACATGTGGAAGAAGGTGCTCTGGTCCGATGAAACCAAAATCGAACTTTTTGGCCACAATGCAAAACGATATGTTTGGCGTAAAAGCAACACAGCTCATCACACTCAACACACCATCCCCACTGTCAAACATGGTGGTGGCAGCATCATGGTTTGGGCCTGCTTTTCTTCAGCAGGGACAGGGAAGATGGTTAAAATTGAGGGGAAGATGGATGCAGCCAAATACAGGACCATTCTGGATGAAAACCTGTTGGAGTCTGCAAAAGACCTGAAACTGGGACGGAGATTTATCTTCCAACAAGACAATGATCCCAAACATACAGCAAAATCTACAAAGGAATGGTTCACAAATAAACGTATCCAGGTGTTAGAATGGCTAAGTCAAAGTCCAGACCTGAATCCAATCAAGAATCTGTGGAAAGAGCTGAAAACTGCTGTTCACAAACGCTCTCCATCCAACCTCCCTGAGCTTGAGCTCTTTTACAAGGAAGAATGGGCAAGAATTTCAGTCTCTCAATGTGCAAAACTGATAGAGACATACCCCAAGTGACTTGCAGCTGTAATCGCAGCAAAAGGTGGCTCTACAAAGTATTAACGCAAGGGGGCTGAATAATTTTGCACGCCCCACTTTTCATTTTTTTATTAGTTAAAAAAGTTTCAAAAATCCAAAAGATTTCGTTCCACTTCATAATTGTGTCCCACTTGTTGGTGATTCTTCACAAAAAATAAAAATTTTATATCTTTATGTTTGAAGCCTGAAATGTGGCAAAAGGTTGAAAAGTTCAAGGGGGCCGAATACTTTCGCAAGCCACTGTACGAGTCTCCACCAACTCAGCAATTCCTGTCACCTCACTCCAAGCAACTGGCCCAATTATGCACTCTTCCATAACCCCATGTTTGTTCTCTCGCTCGGGGCCCCACTACATCTCTCTCTTCCCGTGACTCCCAGGCTAGGTCCCCAGACACTCCGTGCCAGGGTTCTTGTCCCAAAATGCAGGAAGCCAACCGTTAATAAAGGGGCCAAGTATGACACCCCTTCACTTCCAGAGTGACTGTTATCCTTGCCATGTCACCCATCTCCTGGCTGGTTACCTACTTTAGCAAGTGACACAAGGTAGTCCTTGGAAATAGCATTATAGCCTCCTCTGGACAACATTCTGCTTGTTAGACACTGTACTGTATCTTCTCTAACCTTCAGTTCCCTGATGTAAACCCTGTTCTTTGTTACGCCATGCTTAAACACTTTTAGAGAGACTTCAGACCAGGCAATTCAGATGTAAAACAAAGAGCTTTTACTGAAGTAGTTAAAAGCAACAAACTGACTAGGTTTACATCTGTGTGGGTGGTTTCCCCTGTGGGTCTGTACCCGTTCCCGTAGCCACAACCACCTGCACGGAAAAATGCTTTGTGTTTCAGGAGGCACGGCAGCCCTTTCACATAAATGGGCCGCCGTGCCTGCGCAAAACGCGGCTCCCGGAGCCGCATATGTGTGAACCTAGCCTTGGCATACATGATTTGGCAGCAATCCACAAAAGGTAGTAAGTCCATAACTGATATCTATAAGTTCAAGTAAGCCCTCAGATTCCAGACCCAATTGGGGACCCTGACTGGGCCCCCCCCCCCATAAGGGGGCTCAGAACAACAGGGTAACGGCTACAAATCGTCAGTCTTTACCAACCTTCAGTCAGGGCAGTAGCTTCAGCAAAGTAGCTAGAAACCTGGCCAGCAGAGTTAAGTCTTCCTTCCCAGATCCACCAACCTAGCAAATCAACCTAAGAACAAATGTTGCAAATAGATACATTGTAACATTTGGTCTGAACACATAAACACAGCTGATCTGAGCAACCCCAGAGCATGAACACAACAGCAGAAAAATATTAATCTTTTGGAAGCACCTGCTTTGGAAGCACCTACTTCACACAGCTGGTCCAGGCTCTGGAAAGACCCCGACTAATATCGGGATCCATCCAGAAGCCTGACCGGCAGCTGGCTCAGCCCCTCAGTCGCTAAGAGCCTCATGGCAACTTCAGGTCAAACAGAGGCTAAGATGGCAGCTTCCTTGGCTGTAAAGGATAGATAGGGGTGCTTAGTTCCTCTTTACAGTAACATTCAAGCTAGCATCTAACCAACCTTAAAACTGTCCCCTCCCCCCTCCTAACACCTATGCTAACCTGTGTAAGAAAGATGTACTGTATGTACTTACCTATTTCCAGCCCGGTCCAGTCACCTGATCCCATGTCAGCCAGCAGCAGCTGCATGGGAGAGAAGAGAGTGTGTGATTGGCTCACTGATTTTCCCAGAAGTCTGACTAAGATACAAGTCAGGTTTTTGGCATCCCCTGCAACAAAAATTTCATTTTTTTTAAGATACACCCAATAGGAAATCACGTCTAAAGAGATGCGGACCCTGCCACTTTCCTCACTAGAGCCCTACAGCTGCAGCAGCTGGTTGATACATATGAAACCACTCCCATTAGACTCACTCAGCCCATGGACACAGATAAACACACAGTGATGTCTTCAGAATAACAAAAGGTAGGAATCTGCAACAAAATTTGGTAAAATCCCTGCAATGTACATAGGTCACCCAGAGGGGAATGTTTTGGTTTTTTTTCTCAACAAAAGGGGAGTTACTCTTTAGGAGCAAATCTCTTTGGATTAACATTCCTAACATAAGAAGTCCACATGAACATGGGCTCACACCATATAAACATGGCTAACACGGCAGATTTCCCTGGCCTCGTATAGCCATTGTGGTCAATTCTCCTGCCTAAGCCACAGCTGCCTGCAATTTGGGAATATTTCATACCACCGCTGGATCAGCCATAGAGGACCAAAGAAAAGTCTAATTGTGAAGACTTTGGCACAATTTCCTGGACGGCACTGATACCCATATAGTTTTCATGTCCTCGTCTACACTTAACATTACATGGAGAGGGGCCAACCAGGATTTTACAAGGTTTAAGTGAAAACTGCTGGCTTAATGCAAAGACCGTTATTGTTAGGCTTCTGTAAATGTGTGGCCTGACTTTAGTAATATCAAATACAATGTAGGATGTTTTGCAGCTGATTTATAAAGATGAAACAAAGGTGCGTATGTATGAATTTAAAAAGAATAGAAAATCTGGAATAAACTAGAGGCAATAGATAATCCAGTGACTCGGCTTAATCTACTTACCTTTCTTACTACAGCGGAATGAGTATGGCCTTGTTTAACCACTTGCCTACCGGGCACTTTCACCCCCTACCTGCCCAGGCAAATTTTCAGTTTTCAGCGCTGTCACACTTTGAATGACAATTGCACGGTCATGCAACACTGTATCCTTATGAAATTTCTTATCATTTTTTTTTTTACAAATAGAGCTTTCTTTTGGATTTTTTTTTTGCTAAACAAAAAAAAATGTCATAGTTTGTTATAAAATTTAGCAAACAGGTAATTTTTCTTCTTTACTTATGTGCGCTGATGAGGCTGCACTGATGAGGCGGCACTGATGGGCAGCACTGATAGGTGGCACTGGTAGGCTGCACTGATAGGTGACACTGATGAGGAGGCACTGATTTGCAGCACTGATGGGCACTGATTGGCAGCACTAATGAGCACTGATTAGGAGCATTGGTGGGCACTGATTGGTAGCACTGCTTGGCACGTTAGGGACTGTACTGATTATCAGGGCACTGATCATGAGTGCCCTGATTATCAGTGCAGATGTCCCTTTCACTCAAGCCGATTATCGGCCCCCCTTTATCTCTCCTCACGCTGTGAGGAAAAAAAGGCCGATGGCCAGCTTGTGTTTACTTCATGATTAGCTGTCATTGGAGATAGATAATCATGTGGTAAGGGCCGCTGTGATTGACCCTTTACCCCGACTCATTAATCACAGAACGCATGCATTGCATACTAGCACATTGTGAAAGACTTAACTTGAAACTAAGCCCACCAGCAATGTCCTGTCATTGCTGCAGAGGCTTCCATCTTCACCCAGTCTTCCTTCCGGCTGTGCCCGCATGAATGGCTGAGCTGCGATAATGTCATGACCATGGCACGAAACTTTAAAGGAATGGCACGGGTATGCTGTTCCTTCAGAGCGCATGCGCCGGTGATGTCACTAGAATATCTCCTAAACGGTGCATATTTGGGAGATATTTATTTAGCCTACAGGTAAGCTTTATAATAGGCATACCTGTTTGGAAAAATAAAAATTGAGAGTTTACTACCACTTTGATTATGATTATGTGTGCCAAGTATATATTAATTCTGATATGTCATGATCAGGGTTGCCACCTGTCCGGGATTCACCCGGACAGTTCATATTTTGGATCATGTGTCCAGGTTTCAGACCACTTGAAACCTGGACACATTATTTAGATTGGACTGTGGCTTCATGTAACCGAGTACCACAACCACCGAGTGCATAGGCATGCTCATGGGCCAGGTGTGCCTGGGCTCACCCTAATCACCAGGGCTGCCAACTGTCTGGAGGACTAACTGCAGTTGCCTAAACTGAGTGTCTATGACACTCTCTCGCACACTGCCCAGAGCCAGTACAATTCTGCCCCTCACCCCACATGGGCTATATTTAGAGAGAAGAAGTACCCCCCCCCCCCCCGGTACTGTGGGACTTTGAGGGTGAACTTTTGAAAACACCTTATTTTAGAAGCATACAAAAAAATTATTATTTCATAAAACAGTATGACGGTGTGAAACAGCACCATACATAAAATACAAGATATCCATATATAATATGAGAAAAAAGCACTTCTCCTATAGCCCGACGCGTTTTGAAAAATTAGGGGTAAATCTCTTCTTCAGGGCCATGGAACAGATAATGGTTGGAGATGCTCTGGAATAGAGAAAACAAAGTCTAGATTTCTAAAATACAACAGGGCAAACATTGTGTTAAATATGGAAGCATCACAGCCGAAAAACACATGTACATACCAGTAATATATTTGTGAAATCGAATGTTTGTTAAAAAAAAGTTGTTAGGATGGAGCTGAACACCCCACATGGGCGGGAAAGGAGAGAGGGCTCGATCTGCGCCTCCTTCTCTCACCCCTCCCCCTCTGTGTCTGCCTTTGTGTGGGTGGGAAATTTAAAGCCCAGCAGCCAGCTAATACAGTACATGGTGGATGAAAGGTGTCGATGCCTGAGCCTCCGTCCTCAGGTGCCTCCAACCTAAGTCTCCCCCTTCTCTCTCCAACCTGAGTGAGTACACCAAGGTGAGGGGGACCAAGATGTAAGTGGTGCTTTGCAGACTCTGATGTAAGGGGGGTTTGGGAACCCTGAATTAAGGGGGAATGCTGGGAATTCTGATGGAAGTGGGGGCTTTTGTGAGCAGTAACCTCCCTTGCATCAGAGTTCCTCCCTTCAACAGACTCCAGAACGTTCCCCCTTAAAAAAAATAAAAAATACTGTGTGCCGCTGAAGTTTTTGGGTTTGGCTTCAAGAAAAGGTGGCAACCCTAGTCATGATATGTAACTATGCAAGTATAGATATCGGTATGACTGCAAATATTAAAAACAAAGAACTACAAAAAAAGTAAATCTTTCCAAAGTGGAATATACGTATATCCAGAACAAATGTCCCTATGGAAGATCTCCCCTCATGCATCAATGAAGAATGCAGATAGCTGCAGGAATGAGTGTTCAAATTTTTACATTTATCTTACTTCCAGTTCCAGTGACATTGTCACCAGGACAAAAAGAGAGAGGGAATCTCCCTACCTAAAAAACGTAACAGGGGACTCTCCTCTCCCCCCTCCTCCTCTCCTCTCTCTTCGATAATTGTATCTTGCATGTTCATGACTAATAATAGGTTACCTTTGTCTATAGTGCAAATGACAATACTTTTCTCGGATTACTTTGTTGTTATGTTAACATTGGATACCAACTGATAGTTTGAACCTGTTTCAGTTTCTATCATTGTACCACTTTATTTTGATACAATAAAGAAATATTGACATAAAAAAAAAAAACTTAACAGGGGTTCTAATCTTTTCACACACTATCTAAAATGTTAGTTATACTTTAACCTGTTTGTTGCCACCCATGTAAGGGTTACATCGGCAGCAGCACCGACGTGTAAACAAACTCCCCGCTGCTGTAGCAGTCAGGAGTGTGTTTACCTTTTTATTCCCAGCTGCAGGCTTCCTTGTAGAAATGTTTCAGTTGTTGATCAGTTTCAATGGAAAGCATATGATAGGCAAACATCTATTTTGCTCAACAACTACCTGAAAAATATTTGCCGGAAAATAGCATGGTGTGCCGCTCAGGCTTTCTAGGCAGGGTACTAGTCCTGAGCATCCGCCTCTGAGAGGGCTTACGTGGGAGGGAGCTTGCCCCGGCTCCTGGTGAAGATTCGCGGTAAGGAAGCTCCCCCTATGGCTGCACATCTATGTGATCCCTGAGGTGAGTGTGTAAGTGGCAACCTCAGCCTGGACTCCAACCAGGCCATGCCCCCAACACCAGGCCAACGCATTTCAAACTGCTGTTTGTGTCCATACAATCTTTCAGCTAGAATCAGGAACACGCAATGAGTGACTGATACTGACAGGATCTCTGCTGCTATAAAAAAATAGTACTCACCAAAAAATGTATTTTGTTTTGTGTTCACAAATTCAAATAGATACTGCTGCCTGCAGGATTGGACACTAAGTAAAAACGAAAAGGGGCCAGCTTCCTATCATGGCTAAACCCCTCTACCTGCTGTACAACTCAGTTGTAGCAAGCAGTAAAACTAAAAGGAAAGTAGCAGAAGGAAAGGTCTTCCTAAAACTGACAACCAATCATAATTGCAACAAACCAACTAAGCAAGAACCAAATAGAAGAGAACATTCCTCAATGAACATAGGAGAAAATGATTTTACAGTGAGTATGAAAAATCCTATTATCACTGTTGTTAACTGAAGGACACAACACCATAGATGTGTTTAAATTTGGGACATCTAAAACCAGTCTCAAAATTTAGGGGTGGGCCAAGGACACCTAAAAAGAACCAAAGTAGCAAACTCTTCAGCCCAGGAAAAAAATGGTGATCATACAGTCTCCTGCAGGACCTTACTGCTGAAGCTAGAATCTACAGAGGAAGTCACATTCACCCTATAGAATTTGAGGAACATGTGGACAGAAGGAAAGACCAGGTTGCATCTTTACAAATTTGAGAAACCAAAGCCTGATGATATATGGCCCAAAAGGCACTTACTGCTCTGGTACAGTGAGCAGTGGAAGCCTCTATGATTAAACCCAACCTTATGGGTAAAAAATCTCAGTGGAGAAGGTCCAAGGCAGGAACTCTTTGTTCATGTTGCATGAACGATTACATTTACCAGTGCTGGAAGTTTTTTCAGAGTGCAGCCAGTCTTTTCCTTTTGGATTTGTGTAGCCCAAAAAGTGGTCTTTGGAATTCACCAGGAGATGGCTATCCCCCACACAAGAAGTTCTGATCCAACAGAGTTGGAGGGATATATTCTGCCATTCTCAACCAGGGTTCAGTGGAACCCTGGAGTTCCTGCAGAAGTTGCTAGGGGTTCCTTGAGTTGTGGCTGGTGAACCACCTATTTGATGGGGTGAGAGGCTTCAGTGTTAGTGATACCCTGTAAAACGCCAACTTAGGGTTCCCCAGGGTGCGGAGTCAAAGCCCCAGCCTGCTTCTTAACCAGGGCCCCTGATGGTGGGGATGGACCTGCAGCAAACTGGAACCAGGTCGCAGCCCCCAGGTACGCCCATTGAAGAAAAAGAAGATTAGTCGCACACCATGGAAGGAAGAACTTCTATAGAATAGTTACTTAATTGTCAAGGTGCCAAAGGACGTAGACAGGACGTTACAGGAACATTGGTAGACCGGTTTCAAACGGATAACTCGTGTGAACAAGCACGAGTTATCCCTGTTGCAATGTTCCCTGTCCTTTGGCACCTTGACCAATCTTCTTTTTCTTCAATTACTATTGACAGTGGTGAGCAAGGGCCAGCACTCACAAGGAAATCTTTATCCACAGTCTATTACACTCTTTCTGGCCCAGGTACGCCTAGCTGAAGATTCAGAGACCACCTGTGTATGCAGAGCACAAATCACAGGAGATAGAAGATCCAAGAAACAAGCCAAAGTCAGGGTGGGCGGCAGGCAAGCACAAATGGTAGATGAAGCTAGGGTCAGTACATTGAAAGTCAGACACTAAATACAGGTAATACTAGGCAAACAGGAGCACAGAGAACTAGGAAGTTGCTCAGGCAACACAGGCTGCACTGAGCATGTCTTATATAGGGAAGCAAACTGGGAGGCAGGCCAGGAATTGATAGAAGGGAAAGGAAAATAGACCCACAGTATAGCAGGCAACGCCAATAGATGAACACAGAAGCCAAACAACACATGTGAATAGAATCACAGGTCTAGCAGAACCACTGCAGGAAAGAGCTCGCTGCAGGGTCGCGCGCGCATCGCCGGCGGCACGCATGTGACCACACGGCGGCAAATTTAAAGGGACATACCTGTGCGCCCATTTGCCTGTCTGTGCCATTCTGTCAACGTAAATGTACATGCAGCGGTCGGCAAGTGGTTAAGAGAGGCATTGTTCCTATTGACCACCAATATAAGGGGCATTGTTCCTATTGACCCCTGATGAATTGGCTTTAATAAGGGTTCATTGAGACCTGAAAATTATATTAGGGGTTCCTCTATGGTTAAAAAGTTGAGAAAGGCTCCTCAGAGCACTAAGCTAAACTAAGCAATAAAGAAAGTGCATGGGGTAAAGCCACTAGAGGGAGCTGAACAGATTTTAATTTTTCACTGAGTGTCCCATTCTCCCATAGGCGGCAAGATACCCAACTGCTGTGTCACTTCAATGATGGAGAAAATACGTTTTGGATAAAGTCCTAAACAAATAAACCTGATGCACTTAGTTAGCAGCAGTAAAGTATAAATCGGGTGACAATAACAAGAATAATAATCTGTTTAATAAACCAACACAATGCAAAGTGTACAGAATGTTTTATGATTCCTCCTCCCGGGCTCTTTTCACCAAGCTGCATAACATCACTTTGTTATGTCAATGGGTCTCCCAAGACAATTTGGGTACATGGAGTCTCGTGACACAGCCCTGTATATAACAGTGTGGGAGATCAGACAGTACAAAAGGATTATACAATAAAGTAAGGTTTAACCAAATACAGGAAACACCCTTATTTTTATAGGCCTTGTCGTATATTTACAATTACTCACGGCCACATTGGATTTCACAATGTGTTGATTCTGAACAGGGGCAAGTTACTTCCAAGTTCTGTATGTCTTTTAAATGCTTTTTTTCCCCATGACATTAAGTTCAACGTAAACTGCCATTTTTTTTTTAGAGAAATTAATAATTAGCCAGCAATGTGTGAGGTGAATGAGCCTTAGGTAAGGAACACACTGTGACAGATGTATACAAATACAATGTGTACAAGTTATCAGGACTACCATGACGTACTGAAAAACCCATCAACAAAACCGTTTGGAATTCAAGGAGGTTCACTGTGTGTCAGAATTATGAAAAATATTCTGACGTGGGGGGTATAGGAAAACTTCACAAGCTGTGCTTTCCTAGGACCTTTAACTATTGATGGTGCACCAAGTACTTGGTGCACGGAAAATTGATTTATGTAATGACTTTGCATGATCTGCTCCAAAAAAAATATTGTTCAGAAAATTAGTTTGAGTTTTACCAATATTTTGCGAAAAATAAAGGCGTGCAGTGGTGTGCCAACCAGATGATGGCACAAGACAGTCATGATCCTGCTTTATAAATAATATTGGGATGTGTTTTCAATGTTCATTTAAAGCTGATCTCCAGGTTTCATTTAAAAAGGTTCATCAGTTGTTTTTTTTGGGGGGAGAAAAAATGCAGCGCTTTAAAAGTCCATTCATAAAGAAGACCACAAATTCTTGGAAACCCCCAGAGTATATGACACAAATGTAGCCTTCTAAAAATTCATACACATAAAAGTCCACAAATCCTAGGGAACAATCAGAGTGTGTTGTGAAGTAAACTGTAGGTGTAAAGTAATCCTCCGACAACGTAGCACACGGAGCCTCTTACCCTTTTGCCGCATACACACGATCGGAATTCCGGCCCGCAAAAGACTGATGAGAGTTTTTTCGTCGGAAAATGCGACCGTGTGTATGCTCCATCGGACTTTTGCTGGCCGAATTCCAGCCAGCAAAATATTGAGAGGATGTTCTCAATTTTTCGGTCGGAAAAAGTTCCTATCCGAAAATGCGATTGTCTGTGGCAATTCCGACGCGCAAAATTCCTACGCATGCTCGGAAACAATTCGACGCATGCTCGGAAGCATTGAGCTTCATTTTCTCGGCTCGTCGTAGTGTTGTACGTCACCGCGTTCTTGACGTTCGTAAGTTCAGCGAACTTTTGTGTGACTGTGTGTATGCAAGGCAAACTTGAGCGGAATCCCGTCGGAAAAGCCATCATATCTTTTTCCGACGAGAAGTCCGATCGTGTGTACGTGGCATTAGATGTGGACCACTAAATTATAGGTGGTCTACCAGTGCTTCAACACTCCTCAGGCTCCCCCTTGTTCAACAAAGATGGCATCAGACTAGATCCTGTCGGCTTCTCTGAGAACATCAACTGCAATAAACAGGTGGTCTGGAGCATGCTGGCCACCTGCTGATTGCAGTTGACGTTCTCAGAGGGGCCGACAGAATCTAGTATAATGCTATCATTGATGAACAAGGGGGAGCCTGAGGAGTTTCGGAGCGCTGGTAGACCACCTATAATTTAGTGGTCCACACTGGTGGAGGATTACTATTCACCTACAGTTTACTTTGAAAAACACTCTGGGTGTCCCCTAGAATTTGTGGACTTTTATATGTATGAATTTTTTGAAGGCTACATTTGTGTCACATACTCTGGGAGTTTCCTAGGATTTGTGGTCTTCTTTGAGAATGGACCTTTAGAGCGCTGCTGCACTTTTTCTCCATATGTTTTAATTGTCACCTAGAATTTATGCTAGCTGCAGTCCCCAATCCAAACGCAGTAGAAATTCTTTTGTTAGTTGTTTTTTTTAATTAAAGGTCAGCAGCTACAAATACTGTAGCTGATGACTTTTAATAAACAGGCACTTACTAGTCCAGGGATCCAGCGGTGTCTTTACCTGGGTCGGTTCTTCACCAGTTTTCGGGTCCCCGATGCCGCCCTGTTAACTGCCGGCTCCCCACTGTGCATGCACAGGCCGTGCTGTTCTTTGTGAATGGTCCTGCAGCCTCCTGGGACCTGTTAAATGTCCCAGGAGGTTGTGGGCAAAGCTTCCAACTGTCCCTGGTTTTGAGGGACGGTCCTTGATTTGTGACAATGTCCCTCTTTCCTCCTCATTTGTCCCTCATTTTTGTCTCCTCTATACAGTGGTATATAAATTGTACTTTTTATCTTTCAAAAAGTGTTTCCCAGTGCTAAACCTTTCATCCTTTCTAAATTGCTGCATCTGTAAATTTCAAAAACCAGTATGAAGGAATAGTAAAAAAAAAAAGCACCTGCGGGTTTAACTAATCTTTTTTGTATAATTCTCTATTAAGGGGGTGTGGCAAGGGGGTGTGTCCCATGCCTACATACTTTTACTAATAGGTGTCCCTCGTTTCCATCTCAAAAAATTGGGAGGTATAGGGGTGGGTACCTGCCAGAAATAGTTACCCACTCCCTAAAAATAAAAAAATAAAACAACTGCCAAAAGTGGAAGAGGAGGGGAGGAGATGGATCAGCATGTAGGCAGGTTCATGTGGCCCCTTTAAATCCTTCCAGGAAGGGGGATGATTTCAAATGACTTACACCCTCGGTGGGAATTCCTCGGAGATGGGCACAGCGATGCATCACCTGCCTTAAAAGAGTCTTATGACAGTATTTGGAGGTAGAATGTCATATTGAACTGTGCTGGGGTCCAAGACCCATATTGGCTGTATCACCACTTAATATTCGTCAGTAAAGAAGTTCGTCTGCATGCGGCCTCAGTGTTCAATTCTTTGGGTATCTCAATAGAAGTAGGGAGAAGGAGAGTAAACAGTAATGTCACCTACCTATGTTGAGCCCTGGAAGGATGAGGGCCAGTGCCTGGATACCTCTGGGAGTGAGGGGTTTAGGTGGTGCAACCAGGAGGGTGGAAAGGGGTTCCATTCTCCAGCCACCACCCACACATCGAGAGAGAGTGAGAACTACAGGGCAAGGTCTGGTATGTCCAGAAGGTTAGTCTTTGTTAGGGTGCCCCGGCTACTCGCTGTGGCCACATGTGCGGCAGACTTATCACCTGCTAACAAGCAGAACTTCCATTTTTAGATGAAGTTCCGCATTCATTTTAAGTTGGACCTAGTCCAGATGAACGATTTACTAACAGTTGCAGCAGCTGAAAGCCCTGTATAAAGTTTTATGTGGACTAGTCTACATTTTGTACACAATGTTGTGTTCCGGCATTGGGACGAGAACTTCCCGTCCCACGCCTGAAACAAAACTGAATCAGGCTGAGCACTGCTCAGCCATTTACAGGAGTTAATACAAAGCTTACGCCAATCAGAGGAAGCTTTCACTGAATAAGCAACAAAAGAACCAAAAATCAAAGTGGCGCATATTCTGGGGTTACAGTATGCTTCACATATGCCTGGGTCACGCTTGATATAAATACACCATTGACATTGCACATTCTCCCTCCGTATAGTGCTTGTTATATTTAATCATGCTATCTGTTCCTACTTGATTACTCAGTAGATGTTCCAAGTTTAGCATTAATGCACTAATTCACATACAAAGGAAAGAAAATCAGTCTTGACTGTATTGTAATCTTGTGGTATCAGAAAAGCATGTACTCGGTAAATACGCCTTCCTATTGTATTGTGTAGTGGGCTAGGTGATAACATTGACACATACCTTTCTATCACATCAGAGCCAACTGACTAATTGTAAATGTTAATTATTGGAGTTTGGCAAATGATCTGAGTGCATGTTTAGAGAATGGGGCATAATGCCACGCGGAATTGTAAAGATCATGAACAAGTTTCCAAGGCTTTGTTTGAAGCCACGTAAAAGAAATGCTCCATTACCGATCTAAAAACTGCAAGACTGACCAAAGATTGTCTTAAAGCCGGCCATAGATGGATCGAAATACGCCCGGCTCCGATTTCAATTCAACTATAGGAAAGCTGGTCTATTGACTTCAGTACAACCAGTCTGTTGTTGTTGTTTTTTACGATTACTGTCGTGGGCTATAATTGCTTTGCTCACAAAAGTAGAGAATCCCAATCAACTGAAGATCAGGTGAACAGAATACATTTAGGGGTCATTTACACTTACTTAGGCTTTAACACACATTAAGGGCTAGTTTACACTTGCTTCAAAACAAGGCTTTCGTCAGGCTTTGTTAAAGCTCTCTGAATGCCAGTCAAAGCCCCTGTCACTAAATAAAATGGTTAGCTTACAGTCCTGTTTACACCTTGCTTTTGCTTTGCTTCGGCTTCGCTTCAAAAATGATACCCCAAGTCGTTTTAGTTGTGCCTCAGAGCGTCTTCAAGGCCCCCATAGAAGTCTATGGCAAAGCTCGCTTGAAGTCCCACCGAAGCTTACTCAAAGCCCCACAAAGCTTCACCAAAGCCCCATGGAACCCCCACCAAAGGCTCATCGAAGCTCCACCAAAGCCTCATTGAAGTCCCACCGAAGCCTCATCAAAGCGCCAAGAAAAAGCTTGAAGCAAGTGTAAACTAGGCTTAAATGGGATCCCCAACAAATTGCCATGTTGCGTAGCTTTTGGTTGATCAGACTTTATGTTACCCAACATTCAGCTGGCCACTTTGAATATAGAAGATGCCTTTAAAATGAAGAATTTCAGTACCAACTCTGTTTAAAAAAGCCTCCTGACTTACTAGGTTGCTACTTTGCTTATTCCTTTTGAGAAAATGAATTACTCAGTATACGCTATATAACCAAAGGTTTGTGTACCTTTGTGAGCTTGATGGGCATTTCATTCCAAGACCATGGACTAAAAGTAGGGGTTGACCCTGTTGCAGTATTAACATCCTCCCTTTTCTGGGAAGGCTTTCCACAAGATTTTGGAGAGCCCGCCAGTAACCATCATCTGCTGCTGGGGCATTCCTCACCATGCAGCCTCATCTATACAAGGGGGAGTGTATATGTGCAGTCGTAGGAAGGGGAATGTCTCATGATTGACCCAGTACAGTGACAGCTTCCTAGAAGGGTCGCTCACATTAGTTCGGTCCAGGATTCAAACACGCCCAAGGTTATCTTTATCTGTGCAAACCTGCATTCATTTGTGAGATCAGTGTACATATTTTCCAGCACACCACAGATCTTCAAATAACGCTCAAAGGTTTTTATGAAAGAATGATCACATAACAGCAAAGAAGTGCAACGTTTCGAAGCCAGGCAGGACCTTTTCTTCAGGGATGTGATAGATAGGTGAATCGCATAAAAAAATCTAGAAACAACAAATGGGACTTTTAGGGTGCTATTAACTTCAAGAGGAAAGAGACAGACAAAACAATATAAAATCACAATATTTATTGTATCACTCTGTATTTGCAGACGATACTAAGCTAAGCAGGGCAATAACTTCTCCACAGGAAACCTTGCAAAAAGACCTGAACAAATTAATGGGGTGGGCGACTACATGACAAATGAGGTTCAATGTAGAAAAATGTAAAATAATGCATTTGGGGGGCAAAAATATCAATGAAATCTATACACTGGGGGGAGAACCTCTGGGGGAATCTAGGATGGAAAAGGACCTGGGGGTCCTAGCAGATGATAGGCTCAGCAATGGCATGCAATGCCAAGCTGCTGCTAACAAAGCAAACAGAATATTGGCATTAAAAGGGGGATCAACTCCAGAGATAAAACGATAATTCTCCCACTCTACAAGACTCTGGTCCGGCCGCACCTGGAGTATGCTGTCCAGTTCTGGGCACCAGTCCTCAGGAAGGATGTACTGGAAATGGAGCGAGTACAAAGAAGGGCAGCAAAACTAATAAAGGGTCTGGAGGATCTTAGTTATGAGGAAAGGTTGCGAGCACTGAACTTATTCTCTCTGGAGAAGAGACGCTTGAGAGGGGATATGATTTCAATTTACAAATACCGTACTGGTGACCCCACAATAGGGATAAAACTTTTTCGCAGAAGAGAGTTTAACAAGACTCGTGGCCACTCATTAAAATTAGAAGAAAAGAGGTTTAACCTTAAACTACATAGAGGGTTCTTTACTGTAAGAGCGGCAAGGATGTGGAATTCCCTTCCACAGGTGGTGGTCTCAGCGGGGAGCATTGATAGCTTCAAGAAACTATTAGATAAGCACGTGAATGACCACAACATACAGGGATATATAATGCAATACTGACACATAATCACACACTTGGGTTGGACTTGGTGGACTTGTGTCTTTTTTCAACCTCACCTACTGTGTAACTGTGTGTAACTGTGTAACATTTAAAATGCACCTATGTGTGCAATACATAAAATAAAAATAAAAACAGTCTTTTGAGGATGTCGTTAATGAACTAGAAGATTGAGGTTATACATTTCTACGTGTTTCACAAAAGGAGCTTCATCAGTAGAACAAGGAACTGAAACCAGTTGGTGTGGGATGGTGTTACACTACAGAAACCCGCTCAGACTCCCCAGGGCATCAAGAGGGGGTAAGAAACACAGATGCAACATGGGGGGAGAGAAGAAAGGCCAGAACAAAGTTTCCCGGGTAGGAGAGGACCCTGACAAATGGAATTAACCCCGGGAGCTTTAAAGATCAAGCAGCTGATGTCACAAGTTAGCCTGCAGTTTCCTGCTTTGTGTACTCTTACCTCCTTGATGCAGTGTTTCTCTAAATGATTCCTTTCACGTGTGGCTTGGCTGTGCTCACCTATGGGTGTCATCTGCTATTCTGTGGACCTTCATTTCCTTCCCTTCCATCACTTCCTGGCCTGACTCCTAGTTTGCTTGTCTATATAAGAAATGCTCAGTGTAACCCACCTTGCCCGAGCAACTTCATAGTTCTCTGAGCTCCCATTTGCATACCTCTTGTCCATACTGTGTCTGACTACCTGTGTACCGACCCTGGCATCATTTACCGTCTGTGCTTATTCACTGCCCGCCCTGATCTTGGCCTGTCTTCGGGATTCCCTTTTGCCTGCCGCTTGTACTTTGCACACATTCCTTAACCCCTTGGCGCCGGTGCCTCCTGGCCCTTTAATGGCTTTCGGATGCTGGGAGGGGTCGGGGTTTCTGATTAAGTTACCACTGTGTTTGGCTGTCACATGTTAGGAAAGCTCCCGATCGCAAGTAGAGATTGGGAGCTTTCCATTAGCCGCCGGTAACTTTGCCAGGAGTGTGCAGGGCGTGCTCTCTCGGCACAGCTATGTTTACCTTTAGGTATGCATATATGAAGCCTCTCTGTGTTAGGGCCCTCTCAGTCGGCGGGGAGGAGCTAATAAAAGCCTTTGGACGTTATTTGAAGATCCATTGTGTGCTGAATACTGATCTATGATGTTTCCAGTCTCCAGCTAGTTGTTGCTACATCACCTGCTATCGTTAAACCTAGTCCAGGAACGTGGGTGATGAGAATATTGATATACATTAATTTGTTAGATTTGGTACTGATTTTGGACAGGAAGACTTGGCTCACAACTCATCAAAGGTGTTCAATAGGGTTGAGGTCAGGGTTTTGTGCAGGACACTCCAGTTCCTCCACACCAAACTCCTCAAACCATGCTTTTATGGAGCTGGCTTTGTGCACAGGAGCATAGTCATACTGGAACAAAAATTGGACCTTTATCTGAACTGTTGTCACAATGTTGAAGGAGCACAATTGCCTAAAATGTCTTTGTATGCCGTCGAACTATCAGTTCACTAGAAACATCTGAACTCCATCATGTGGAGAGGAGTCCACATACCATTGGCCATATAGTGTAGCAACATTCCTGCACTGTACAAGCAAGATCGTCAATAAAATGATGATGCTCTTCTATGAAATGTTTAATTTGGACAACCCCTTGGTGCCGGTGCCTCCTGGGTTCTTTAATGGCTTTCAGATGCTGGGAGGGGGAGCGGGGTTTCTGATTAAGTGACCACTGTGTTTGGCTGTCACAGCGGTCACATGTTACGAAAGCTCCTGATCGCAAGTAGAGATTTGGAGCTTTCCATTAGCCGCAGGTAACTGTGCCAGGGCGTGCTATCTCGGCACAGCTATGTTTACCTTTAGGTACGCATATATGAAGCCTCTCTGCATTAGGGCCCTCTCAGCTGGTGGGAAGGAGCTAATAAAAGCCTTTGGACATTATTTGAAGATCCATTGTGTGCTGACAAATATGAACTCCATCATGTGGAGAGGAGTCCACATACCTTTGGCCATATAGTGTAGCAACATTCCTGCACTGTACAAGCAAGATCGTCAACAAAATGATGATGCTCTTCTATGAAATGTTTAATTTGGACAACCATGACAAGATGCATGTCTAGTACACACACTCATCACTGTAATTTCATCATTATGAGGACATATTTGGGACACTGAGGGGTTTTAGATTTTTAACAGTGTACTGTATTTGTCAGTTCTTCCAGTGCCTTCTTTTAAAGGGACTCATTCAGCACCATATCTGCCAACAGATACATTTTTAGCAATTAATGGGCTCCTAAAGCTGTCTAGACTCTAGAAAAATTTTGTTCAATTTTACCTGGTAAAGGCAATTTATTTATAATGTTTAATTTGGGGGTTTTTTTTGTTTTTTTTGAGGAATGAAATATTGGATGGAAGGTTTGAATATCACTAGAGGAATAATTTATTGAAATGGAACATATATTTGTTGGGAAGCACGTGATTAAAACACTCAATCGAGGGTTGATTAAGATATCAATCAATAGGTACTTTGTGGATATGAAGAGTGGAACATGCAATTAAAAAAGAATAAATATTTTGTTGAAAGCACTTGAATAAAACACTTAAATATAGGGGTTGATTAAGAGATTAAAATATCAAAACTTTTGGGATTTATTTTATTTTTTTGATAAACTCACAGTAATGCAAAGTTGGTAATGGATTTATGCACTTGATAGGGTACCGAGAGGCCCCCTTCTTTATTATTAAAGTGTTGCACGAATATCGTGTTAGTTATGACCTTTAATAGAATGGCAGCTTTTAATTTTTTTCAAACCAAAAGATGGATGAATAGGATTGTAAGGCTCTGTATATTTCCTCATAAAAAAAAAAATAAAAAAAAAAATATATATATATTTTTTTTTTTGGGGTTTTGTGTCTTAGGGTTTGTTTTGTATATATGAGAAAGTGAAATAACCTACATATACATATGCTTTAGTAATATGTATGTGGTTACATGGGTGAGAGATAGATAAAAGATATGTTATAATTATTATTGCTGTATTGTATGATGTAGTTTGTCTTAATAAAAGAAAATTGATTATAAAAAAAAAAAAGAACGTTCTTTTGATTTTCTAATTATTAGTGGGGTCAAATCGGCATTTGTTTTCAACCACAGTGACTTACACAGTGATCTTGAAGGAGAAGGATGGAAATATTTTCTCAAATAAATGAATTTGTTACAGTGTAAGTGGATTTCAGTTGGGAAGTTACATTTATTCCAAAATCAAGTGTTAAAAGCAAATAAAATTATGAATTTGGACATTTGTCCAGTCATTAAACGTACAAAATGAACCACAAGTGGGAAAAAAGTGCTGTGCCGTAGCAAAATCATACAAGACCAGCCATGGGTAATAAAAGCAAGAATGTTTATTCCATAGAAGATAAAAATGAAAGATTATGGCATACAGCAGTCATGGAGCGGCCAACTAGATAGTATTGCAGAACACAACTATGTGATGGAAGTACCTGGAAGCTGGAGCCACATGAATGACAGGGGGTCTCCTGGGTGATGGAGGAAGCCAACCGTACTGCCAAGCAAGATGTAGAGGAATGGCCACGATCAGGGGATCCCCAAATAGGACAGTTTTGCAGCCCGGTAAATCGGGAGACTTGCCTCTGGATCTCCCGACTCACCGGGCTACAATACTGTCCCCTTTGGGGACCCCCTGATCGTAGCCATTCCTCTACATCTTGCCCGGCAGTATGGTTAGCTTCCTTCATCTTCCAGGAGACCCCCTGTCATTCAGGCTGTCAATCACCTTCTGTGTGTGTGTGTGTGTGTGTGTGTGAAGGGGGGGGGGGGGGGGGGCAGGGTTGACATAGACCAGGGATATGCAATTAGTGGACCTCCAGTTGCAGTCCCATCATGCCTCTGCCTCTGGGTGTCATGCTTGTGGCTGTCAGAGTCTTGCTATGCCCCATGGGACTTGTAGTTCTGCAACAGCTGGAGGTCTGCTAATTGCATATCCCTGACATAGACTGTCAGAAGTGACCCATGCAGATAGCAGAGGAATTAGACAGCACACTGAAATAAAATTACAGCGGAACCTTGGATTACCAGCATAATCCGTTCCAGGAGAATGCTTGTAATCCAAAGCACTCGCGTATCAAAGCGATTTTCCCCAAAGAAGTCAATGGAAATAAAGATAATTAGTTCCGTATTGACTTCTATTGCATGCAATACCGCATGTGGCCAGAGGTGGGGGGGCGCCGAGGAGCTTCGGAAATACTCGGGGACAGCTCGGCTGAACTCGGAAACCCTCGGAAAGGCTCGGAAACACTCTGGATATTTCTGAGTGTTTCCGAGTATTTCCCAGTGATTCCGAGTATTTCCGAACGGCTCCGAGTGTCACTGGCGCCCCCGTACCTCTGGCCAAATGCGGTACTGCACACCACATTAGCTTGAATTCTGCTCGTTTTGCGAAACAACACTCACAAACCGAGTCAGGATTTTAAAAAATGTTGCTCATCTTTCAAAACGCTCGCTAACCGCGTTACTCGTTAACCAAGGTTCCACTGTAGGTGCTTTGAACTGAGGCAAGTATACGGATATAGAAGGATAGGCTTTGTTCATTTTTCATTTCAGAGGTTCACAACCACTTTAAATTTGTAGAAACTGATCTGAAACAGTACTTGCCGATGCTACCATAGGTTTAAAGTGACACTAAAGGTAATTTTTTTTTTTTTTTTAAATAACAAACATATCACACTTGCCTCCACTGTACAGCTCGTTTTGCACAGAGTGGCCCTGAACGTCCTCTACTGGGGTCCCTCGTGGCTTTCTCGGCTCCTCCCCGCATTAGATAACCCCCTGGCAGAAGCGCTTTTCCGGGGGGAGTTACCTTGCGGGCACGCTCCCGAGTCCAGCCTTTGGCATCCATAGACGCCGAATGCGGGTCTGGCCCCGCCCCCCGGCGGGCGCGTCATTGGATTTGATTGACAGCAGCGGGAGCCAATGGCTGCGCTGCTATCAATCTATCCAATCAACAGCCAAGAACCCCCTAGCAGAGAGACGGTGCATCCCTGTGGGACAAGTTCGAGGGTTCAAGTAAGTAAAATGGGGGGGGGGGGGGGCTGGGGTCCGGTCACTGGCAGGTGTTTATTCACTTTAATGCATAGGATACATTAAGGTGAAAAAACACCTTTAAGGATCAGTGTCATTGGGCATATTTTTACCTTTCAACGTATCTATATCCGATTCATATGCTCTGGAGATTCTCTGTATGCTTCTGGATTGTTGTGTGTATTATGATTTAAATCTGTTTTCGTGACATATATCCATTTTTGTACATTGTCATGATATTATGTATTTTATATACTTTAATAAATAGTTTGTAAGCTAATAATTTATTGAAAGATTTACATTTGTGTTTCTTTTTTTGCGGCTGCAAAATGTTTTGTTGTAGAAGCAGTAAAGCCGCGTACACACGAGCAGGATTGTCCGACAGAAAAAGTCAGACGGAAGCTTTTCATCGTCTATTCCGATCGTATGTGTGCCCTGTCAGACTTTTTTTTTTTTTTTAATTTTGATGGACCTAGAAATGGAACATGTTCTAAATATTTCCGACGGAACCAATTCCTATCGGGTAAACCGCTCGCCTGTATGCTGTTCCGACGGACCAAAAACGACGCATGCTCTGAAGCAAGTACGAGACGGAAGCTATTGGCTATTGGCTATTGAACTTCCCTTTTTCTAGTCCCATCGTACGTGTTGTCACTGCGTTCTAGAGGGTCGGACTTTGGGTTGACCGTGTGTAGACAAGACCGCTTGAATGGAATTCCGAGTTCTGTCGGAGAAACCTTCGGAGTTTATTCTGATGGCAAAACCGGTCGTGTGTACATTAGAAGTAGAAGGCTAGTTTAAACTTGGCAAGCTTCAAGGCTATGACACAGATAATAAATATCCTTATCTTCTGAAATACTAAACAAATTTTCTCCATAATTAGAGAAAATATGGTATATATTATACTGAGTAATGCTCCAGGGCTGTATTCAATGTAAAAAAAAAAAAAATACAGAGGCAATTATCCCGTGATAATAAGCGAGGGAAGGATTGTTTTGATCGAGGTGTTTCTGGGTGCTTCCTGCAGAAAGACCTGGATTTAGAAAATGCTATTTATTCCCACTAATACATTGCATAATTTTTTTTCGGCTGGTAAATCCACCAGAGCGTGACAGGCAAAACATGAAATGAAACAAGATTACGAGCCAGAAACAAAGCATTGTGTTGATGGATTGAAAGCGTATTTCAAAACAAGAACCATACAGTTACAGATTAAGTGCGGCTTTGACTCTCCATTGGGTTCCCAACAATGCTGATTCATTTTCCTCAACAAAGAAAGATTATATTAAAGGGTCAGCCCACACATTTCTAATAATTTATTGGTAGTAAACACCGACAGGTTGACCCATCTGGAAAAAATGTACATGGCAACAAGATCTCTGCCCCTTCCCCCCCAAATTGCCAGGACTGCCAACCTGTTATAAATATTGCCTTGATGAACTTTTAATGTATCCTATAAATACAGAAAGTGCAGCAGAATGAAGGAGAATCTAGGGCAGGGGTAGGCAACCAGTAGCCCCCCAGCCGTTTTGGAACTACATTTCCCATGAGGCATTGCAAGGCTGGCAGTTACAATTACTCCCAGAGGCATGATGGGACTTGTAGTTCTGGAGGGCCCCCAGGTTGCCTACCCCTGCTCTAGGGAATGCAACAGGAAGAGTGACACATAGCAGGAAAGGGAGGAGCTTTAAGACCTACAGCCCAAAATAGCCGGTGCAGATGTAGCACCCTCCTAGGCTAGGTAAGTTTAGTGTTTCTTTTAGACTTTTCTTTTAGTAAAGCAGATTGTGATTGCTCAGGGCTGTTCTGGGCTTTGCGGGATGCAGGTGTGATTGCTTCCCTGGTTTTCTGGAGAATTCCAGAATATAGTGGGTGGGAGGCAGCAGATCTGTAGCCTTAATATTTATATACACTATATTGTCAAAAGTATTGGGACGCCTGCCTTTACACGCACATAAACTTTAATGGCAGCCCAGTCTAATGCCCCGTACACACGGTCGGATTTTCCGATGGAAAATGTCCGATTGGAGCGTGTTGTCGGAAATTCCGACCGTGTGTGGGCTCCATCGGACATTTTCCATCGGATTTTCCGACACACAAAGTTTGAGAGCAGGATATAAAATTTTCCGACAACAAAATCCGTTGTCGGAAATTCCGATCGTGTGTACACAAATCCGACGGACAAAGTGCCACGCATGCTCAGAATAAATAAAGAGATGAAAGCTATTGGCCACTGCCCCGTTTATAGTCCCGACGTACGTGTTTTACGTCACCGCGTTCAGAACGATCGGATTTTCCGACAACTTTGTGTGACCGTGTGTATGCAAGACAAGTTTGAGCCAACATCCGTCGGAAAAAATCCTAGGATTTTGTTGTCGGAATGTCCGAACAAAGTCCGACCGTGTGTACGGGGCATTAGTCCGTAGAGTTCAATATTGGGTTGGCCGCACCCTTTGCAGCTATAACAGCTTCAACTCTTCTGGGAAGGCTGTCCACAAGGTTTAGGAGTGTGTCTATGGGAATGTTTGACCATTCTTCCAGAAGCCCATTTGTGAGGTCAGGCACTGATGTTGGACGACAAGCCCTGGCTCGTAGTCTCCACTCTAATTCATCCCAAAGGTGTTCAATCTGGTTGAGGCCAGGACTCTGTGCAGGCCAGTCATGTTCCTCCAACCCAAACTCGCTCATCCATGTCTTTATGGATCTTGCTTTGTGCACTGGCGCGCAGTCATGTTGGAACATGAAGGGGCCGTCCCCAAACTGTTCCCACAAAGTTGGGAGCATGAAATTGTCCAAAATGTCTTGGTATGCTGATGCCTTAAGACAGTGGTCTCCAAACTGCGGCCCGGGGGCCAGATTTGGCCCTTTGCTTGCTTTTATCCGGCCCTTGGGGCACTATTTCATCCACTGATACCAACAATGGGGAAAATTACCCTCACTGACACCAATGAATGGGGAACATTTGCTCCCAATGACACTGACGATGGGGCACAATTCAACCCACTAACACCAACAAAAGGGGGCACAATTCCTTCCAATGACACAAACGATGGGGCCCAATAACATCAATGATGGGGTACAATTCCTTTCAATGACACCAATAATGGGGCGTAATTTCTCCCACTGAAGAAAGCAATGGGACATTATTTGTTCCCACTGACGTCGACACCTTTTCTACTCCCACTGACCAAAGTCCAGCCCTCTTGAAGTCTGAAGGACAGTAAACTGGCCCTTTGTTTGGAAAGTTTGGAGACCCCTGCCTTAAGAGTTCCCTTCACTGGAACTAAGGGGCCAAACCCGATCCCTGAAAAAAAACCACACCATAATCCCCCCTCCACCAAATGATTTGGACCAGTGCACAGAGCAAGGTCCATAAAGACATGGATGACATGGATGAGCGAGTTTGGGGTGGAGGAACTTGATTGGCCTGCACAGAGTCCTGACCTCAACCCGATAGAACACCTTTGGGATGAATTTGAGCGGAGACTGCAAGCCAGGCCTTCTCATTCAGCATCAGTGCCTGACCTCACAAATGCGCTTCTGGAAGAATGGTCAAGCATTCCCATAGACACATTCCTAAACCTTGTGGACGGAATTCCCAGAAGAGTTGAAGCTTTTATAGCTGCAAAGGGTGGGTCAACTCAATACAGAACCCTACGGACTAAAGCCCCGTACACACGGTCGGATTTTCCGACGGAAAATGTGTGATAGGACCTTGTTGTCGGAAATTCCGACCGTGTGTAGGCTCCATCACACATTTTCCATTGGATTTTCCGACACACAAAGTTTGAGAGCAGGATATAAAATTTTCCGACAACAAAATCCGTTGTCGGAAATTCCGATCGTGTGTACACAAATCCGACGGACAAAGTGCCACGCAGAATAAATAAAGAGATGAAAGCTATTGGTCACTGCCCCGTTTATAGTCCCGACGTACGTGTTTTACGTCACCACGTTCAGAACGATCGGATTTTCCGACAACTTTGTGTGACCGTGTGTATGCAAGACAAGTTTGAGCCAACATCCGTCGGAAAAAATCCTAGGATTTTGTTGTCGGAATGTCCGATCAATGTCCGAACGTGTGTACGGGGCATAAGACTGGGATGCCATTAAAGTTCAGGTGTATGTGAAGGCAGGTGTCCCAATACTTTTGGTAATATAGAGTGTATCCAGACACAGAAATACATTTCTGTACCTGTAAAGTAAAGGACACAATACTCTTTTACTGCTATTTCAAAAAATTACGTCTACTTCTAACTTTCTCTTGACTGTACAGGACAAACTCAACTTTTTTGTCTTCTACGATTGTTAATCTTATGCTGTTGTCAGTGCAGTACTATAACTATGGTGAGAGTTAAATGTCTATGCAAGAGCGTGCAAATACTGAATGTGTTTATTTTATGCATAAAAAACGGGCCGGCTGACCCCTTTCCCTACACCTGCATGCCGAGACTCTGAAAGTAAATGACGGCACTTTATTCACAGGCAAAAGCAAACAGTGATTTTCAATCCGCATTTCTTTTAAGGTTCAACGACTGACATCTATGGAAAGAATAAACAGTTTAACTCCCTGAATACTCCTATCATCACAGTAATGTCTTTATTAACATAACTGAACTGGTAAGTTTTACATTCTTAGACGACATCTTCCACCTGTGCGTTATACCACAAAATACATATGACTTCAGGAAAAAAAAAATCTGCAGGTAATTCGTCTGCACGGAGGAAAGGTAAACGAACGATTCAGAAGCTGGGGAGCAAGAAACTTTAGTTTGGCACAAAGAAATCTGATATGTAGCACTCCAGAGAGGCCTTGATAAGGTCTTTGGTTTTTTCTTTTTTTTTTTATTCGTAATTGCTTTTGTCTACAGCCAGAGAGGTGAAAAGGGGAAGGTTATTAATAGAACGGGCCGGGGTTTCTCATGTGAAAGAGATGTTGGGGAATAACAATATACACATTATTGGTGCAGCTGCTTTAAAAACGGAATTCCAAGTATGGATTTGTTGCATCAGTCCAGCTTGGGGCAATGTAAGTTTAGATATGCCATACCAGTGGGACCGCCATGGAAGTAGAGGTTCACCGTACTGGTCAGCGCTACTACAGTGATCAACGCCGTCTGGTCCTGTGCCAAGCAGATGCTACATAATAACTACAGCAGTTCACTCACTTGGCACAGGCACCATTCACCATGGTGGATTTGATTTAAATCAACTTGATTTAAATCATAATTTTGAAGGACCAACTGTCATCTCTGTCCCACAGCGGCTCCTCCTCTGACACTGCTGTTGGCTCCTCCTCTGACAACGCTGTTGGCTCCTCCTCTGACCCGCTGTTGGCTCCTCCTCTGACCCGCTTTGGCGCCTCCTCTGATCCCGCTGTTGGCGCCTCCTCTGATCCCGCTGTTGGCTCCTTCTCTGACCCCGCTGTTGGCTCCTCCTCTGACCCCGCTGTTGGCTCTTCCTCTGATCCCGCTGTTGGCTCCTTCTCCGACTCCGCTGTTGGCTCCTCCTCTGACCCTGCTGTTGGCTCCTCCTCTGACCCGCTGTTGGCTCCTCCTCTGACCCGCTGTTGGCGCCTCCTCTGAACCCGCTGTTGGCTCCTTCTCTGACCTGCTCTTGGCTCCTCCCCTGACCCGCTGTTGGCTCCTCCTCTGACCCCGCTGTTGGCTCCTCCTCTGACCCCACTGTTGGCTCCTCCTCTGACCCGCTGTTTGCTCCTCCTCTGACCCTGCTGTTGGCTCCTCCTCCTCTGACCCCGCTGTTGGCTCCTCCTCTGACCCCCTGTTGGCTCCTCTTCTGACCCCCTGTTGGCTCCTCCTCTGACTCGCTTTTGACTCACCGACAGTCCCATTCACTTTAATGGGACGGCTGGTGATGCGGCAGTGACACAAGGTGAGGGACGTGGCGGCAGCAGGTGAGCGGATCTCCGCCAACAGGCGCTGCCATGATGGGTCTAAAATGACAGGTGCTCTTTAATGTAAGGACTTATTCTTGCTGGTAGTATTTGCAAACAAAATGAAGGTTTCCTATTTAGAATAATAAGCGGTCAGGTTAGTAAAACAGCGATCTCAGAATCGGTTCAATCATACAGTGTCACGGTACTACTTACAGTGAGCCCACAGGCGAGCGGGTGACACGGGATCCCCCAGGGCGTGGAGTCTAAAGGCCAGCTGGTATTCTGCCAGGGACACCCTCATGAGGGTTTGGGCTTAGCTGCGTGCTGGCCCCAGGTCACGACCCCCGGGTTCACCCCGCTCACTAGGGAAGTACCAGAAGACATTGTCAGACAAGGATGGATGGATGAAGCGGAGGAGAGCCGGATAGCGAGCCAAGGTCAGGGCGGGCTGCAGACAACGTAATCAGAACAAGCCGAGTCGGTACACAAGAGATCAGTTCACGAGAGGTCAGGTTAAGGCAGGTTACAAGAAGGGAGCTCAGAAACAAATGTTGCTCAAGCAGCCAGAACTAGTCAGAGAGGGATTTAAATAGAGAAGCACATGAGGGGCTGGACAGGAAGTAGCAGGAAGGAATCATATATTAAGCAACAGGTGAGGCCGGCGACACCAATAGCTGCAGAGTGCAGCAGAGCTGAACACAAGCTAATGGAACAACAGGTGCCAGCCGACCTACAGCAGTAAAGGTGAGACACAGATTAGCTCCGCAGCTGATCTGTGACATACAGTTTGCAGTGTACACACAAATTTGCAAAACAATGGGATAAATGAATATTGCTGATCTTTTGCTTTATCTCATGGTTCCTGTGAAATTGCGAGAATGCATCAATGCAGTGCGTGTTATCTCAGCTTGCAGAGCTTGGATTCATTGAATGAGTTTACCAAAAATTTAAATATTGCAGAATATACAGCCTCATGCTACATAACTAAGCTCCATTTCATGCTGAATAAACTAAATTATTAATGTATCTTATATAGAAAACTATCTTTAGATAGATTTATAATCCAAAAGCATTTTATGAAAATAAGTTTTTTATAAAAAAATCTAAAAAAATCTGATTTAAATAAAAAAAAATCTGATTTTTATCCACCCTGCCATTCACAGGATGCCTTAAAAAGTGTTCTCTAACTCAATGGTCATCAACCGTGACCTCAGGGCCCACTAACAGGCCAGGTTTTATGCATTACCTTAGGGAGATGCAGACTAGAATTTCTGCAATCACTGAGCAGCAAATGATATCACCTGTGATGTATTTCAGTTATCTTGCAAACCTGGCCTGTTAGTGGGCCCTGAGGACAGGGTTGATGACCACTGCTCTAACTGGATGAGGTACAAATGAAAAAAAAAAAAAAAAGCTACCATGATGTAATTGTGAGGGAAGTAAATGAACGGAAAAGTTGATTAAAGTACCTCAAAATGACAAAAACTGAAGTAGCTAAAAAAAAAAAAAAAATAAAAATAAAAAGGTACAAATGAAGAACGGCATTTGCAGCTCCAAACCAACACATACAATAAATGTGTAAAAAAAATATATACATAAGTCCAATGATGATAAATGTGATCATTACAGGGTGGATAAAAATCTATTTTTTTTAAAAAAAATTCAGATTTTTTTAAATTTCAATTTGATTTTTTTTATTTAAATCAGATTTTTTTGATTTTTATCAAATTTATTTTAGTAAAATGCTTTTGGAGTAAAAATCTATCTAAAGATAGTTTAGTTTTTCTATTTACGATACATTAATAATTTAGTTTATTCAGCATGAAATGGAGCTTAGTTATGTAGCACGAGGCGGTATATTCTGCAATATTTAAATTTTTTGGTAAACTCCTTCAATAAATCCAAGCTCTGCAAGCTGAGATAACATGCACTGCATTTATGCATTCACACAATTTAACAGTAACTATGAGATAAAACAAAGTTCAGGAATATTCCTTTATCCAGCTGTTTTGCAAATCTATGTACACTACAAACTGTATGATTGAATCGGTTCTGATATCGCCGCTTTACTAACCTGACAGCTTATTATTCTAAATAGGAAACTAATTTTGTTTGCAAATATTAACCACCTCAATACAGTGCATTTTTGCCCCCTTCCTGCCCAGGCCATTTTTCAGCTTTCAGCGCTGTCGCACTTTGAATGACAATTGCGCGGTCATACAACACTGTACCCAAATGAAATTGTTATCATTTTTTCCCGACAAATAGAGCTTTCTTTTAGTGGTATTTGATCACCTCTGAGGTTTTTATTTTTTGCGCTATAAACAAAAGAAAAGTGACAAGTTTTAAAAAAACACAATAATTTTTACCTTTTGCGATAATAAATATCCAATTTTTTTTTCTTTAAAACAAATTTTTTCTCAGTTTAGGCCGATATGTATTCTTGTACATATTTTTGGTAAAAAAATCGCAATAAGCGTATATAGATTGGTTTGCACAAAAGTTATAGCGTCTACAAAATAGGGGATAGATTTATAACATTTTTATTTTTTTTACTAGTAATGGCGGCGATCTGCGTTTTTTATCGTGACTGCGATATTGCGGCGGACACATCGGACACTTTTGACACATATTTGGGACCATTCACATTTATACAGCGATCCGTGCTATAAAAATGCATTGATTACTGTATAAATGTGACAGGCAGGGAAGGGGTTAACACTAGGTGGTGATCGAGGGGATAACTGTGTTGCTAGGGAGTGATTCTAACTGTAGGGGGCAGGGGCTCACTAGGGGAGGAGACCGATCGGTGTTCCTCTGTACTGGGAACATACCATCGGTCTCCTCTCCTCTGACAGGACCGTGGATGTGTGTTTACACACACAGATCCACGGTCCTGCTGTGTTATCGGTAATCGCGGGTGCCCGGCGGACATCGCGGCCGCCGGGCACGCGCAGCGGGTGCCTAGTGGCGCGCGCCGGCGGGCGCGCGCCCTGGTGGCCTAGGAAAGCGAGGCCGTCATATAACGCCCGCCCGCCACGAGAGCTGCGCCGCCTGGCCGTCAATTGACGGCCGGCGGTCGGCAAGCAGTTAAAGATTCTAACTACCAGCAAGAATCCTTACATTTAAAGAGCACCTGTCATTTCAGATCCATCATGGCAGGGCATCCGCTCACCTGCTGCCGCCACGTCCCTCACCTTGTTGTGTCACTGCCGCATCACCAGCCATCCCATTAAAGTGAATGGGACTGTCGGTGAGTTAACAGCGGGGCAGAGGAGGAGCCAACAGCGGGTCAGAGGAGGAGCCACTGCGGGACAGAGATGACAGTTGTTGTTTAACCACCTCAATACAGGGCACTTTCACCCCCTTCCTGCCCAAGCCATTTTTCAGTTTTCAGCGCTGTCGCACTTTGAATGACAATTGCGCGGTCATGTTACACTGCACCCTAATGAAATTTTTATCATTTTTTCCCCACAAATAGAGCTTTCTTTTGGTGGTATTTGATCACATCTGTGGTTTTTATCTATTGCGCTATAAACAAAAGAAGAGGGACAATTTTGAAAAAACACAATATTTTTTACTTTTTGCTATAATAAATATCCAATTTTTTTTCTTTCTTTAAACAAATTTTTTCCTCAGTTTAGGTCAATATGTATTCTTCTACATATTTTTGGTAAAAAAAAATCACGATAAGCGTATATTGATTGGTTTGCGCAAAAGTTATAGCGTCTACAAAATAGGGGATAATTTTATAGCATTTTTATTTATTTATTTTTTTATAGTAATGGCGGCGTTCTGCGATTTTTATTGTGACTGCGATATTATGGCGGACATATCGGACACTTTTGACACATTTTTGGGACCATTCACATTTATACAGCGATCCGTGCTATAAAAATGCATTGATTACTGTGTAAATGTGACTGGCAGGGAAGGGGTTAACACTAGGGGGTGATCGAGGGGTTAATGTGTGTCCTAGGGAGGTGATTCTAACTGTGGGGGGAGGGGACTGACTGGGGGAGGTGACCGATCGGTGTCCCTATGTACAAGGGACACACCATCGGTCTCCTCTCCTCTCTGACAGAACGTGGATCTGTGTTTACATACACAGATCCACGGTCCTGCTCTGTTACCCGGCAATCGCGGGTGCCCGGCGGACATCGCGGCCGCCGGGCACGCGCACCGGGCCCCGAGCGACGCATCGGCCATGCGCACACGCCCCCCGGCAGTGCGCGCTCCCCCTAGTGGCTCGGGAGGGCGATCACGTCATATGACGTCCGCCCAGAACAAGAGCTGCCTCGTCCCGCCGTCATATGACGGTGGGCGGTAGCTTAGTGGTTAAAAATTATGATTTAAATCGAGTTGATTTCAATCAAGCCTTTTTTGATTTAAATCAAATCCACCCTGGATCATAAAATTTGTGAAATGTCCAAATCTTGAGGGTCACCATGTGTAAAGTGACATTTTCATAACAAGAATCCAGATAGACCACGTGATCCACCACCAGGAATAGGATGGACTCTTACCAAAACATAGGGACTCTATTACGCAGTCACATGCGCCCAAATTGACCACCAGGTCCTGCTGTGTGATACCTCAGAGGCTCACAGGTGTTCCAGGTACATCTCAGACAGGGATGTCGGAATAAGGCGTCACCGTATAAACAAAGCAGGAGAAAAATCCACACAGCGTAAAACCGTTAAAGGATATTTATTGATGCAATAAACTACAGGGTACACACATGTAGCACAATAAAACAGCGCTGTGTACAAGTATAAAAGGATCCAAATCACTGGGGATGACAATGAATTTGATGGTGCTCAGATTCATTTGCTATCAGATCTATCCAAGTAGAAAGCTGGCCCTTTGAAGAGCTTTAAGGGCTACTACTAGAAATCTTCCGCTACAGCGTTCCCATGTTGCACACTACGTGTGCCGTCTGCTAAGTTGCTCCTCTCCAGTCCGGACCCCGCTCACCTTCCTGCTGCTCTTAGCTGCACGCCAGATATGACCGGCTAAGAGCAGCAGGAAGGTGAGCGGGTAGTAAATGTCAACCTAAAGCTACACTGTATGGCTAAGACACCCCTCCCAAAAATTCATTCACGTGTTTACAGTGAAGTGTACTTTAATTGCTACAGCAAATCAATATAATTTAAACAATTGTGCATTTCCAACATTTTGTATAGGGTCCTTAGGGTCCTTTTCTGTTCCAGAATCCATGTGTCCCAGTCACACAAGCCAACTCCAAAAAGGCATGGTTTGACCAGTTCGGCGTGAAGAAACTTAAGCATCCTGCACACAGCCCTGGCAAGGTTTTTTCGTCCAGCATAGTATGATCTTACCGATGTTCTTATTGGCTTAGTGGGTGAAAATTCTCACATACACACTTCAAAAATCTAATTGAAAGCCTTCCCAGAGGAGTTTTTTTATGATGTGTTTTTAATGACACGTTAAATAGAGACCAGATACTTAAACTTTTGATCATATGGCCACCATTGGATAGAACTAGGAGCAGTGATTTCTTGAAAAGGGTGTTTCTGCCATTCTACTCTTTATTTATCCTTTGCAGAAAGTCTGTTATCATAGCCTTATGTTAACATCTTAGTATAGGTCTACTTTGAGTCTTTACAACATATTTAGTATACCCCTAATTAGAGACTGTGTTCAAGCTAAACTGAAACCCATACATTTTCATAGGATACAGTTCCTTGGCATTCGTTTCCTATGCATACATTCTTTTGTAATTGGAGTGCCCGTCGTGGCACCATACTATATGCAAACAGGCCGAGGTGATGCTTAAAACAGTTAACACTCCCTACAAAATTATACATGATGATAACTGGAAGAAATTCTTGGTTTGATTCCTAACAATTAAACCAAAGCTAAAACATCAACATGCAATTCTACTACCATTATAATATCCACAGAACATTTTGCAATGACACATTCAAACCACGTTCAACAGAAAGTCTTCAGTCAATGATCCCAGAGAAGTGTACGCAAGTTACCTTTCTAAGCAGGACTTCAGGAAAAATGCCTTCTTTAACGTATATGTAAAGCTAAAAATGTTCTTTTAGTTTAGTATAGAGGATGGAAAAGTTGACAAATTTTGTGCTTCTTGAATCAACTGCTGAAGCCTACTTTCTCCCAGATACTCATATTCTGTTTTCTAACCTTTCCAATGGAAGGGGGTCCATTAGAACAGTGGTTCTCAACCTCAGTCCTCAAGTACCCCCAACAGGCCATGTTTTGGGGATTTCTCTTAGATAAAATAGCTGTCCGAAATACCAAGCCATTGACAAGATAAAGGGAAACCTACAAACATGGCCTGTTGGGGGTACTTGAGGACTGAGGTTGAGAACCACTTCATTAGAACAACCAAAACTCATTGCATTGTATCTTTCAGTTATAATATAATTACATTAAATTATTCAGATTCTAAGCCATTGGTCTGGTGTTTCTTCTCTTCTAAGTCTCTTAGTAATTAAAATATTGTTAGTGTTAAAATATTTACAGGATCCCTACTAGGTCTTCCAGGATTCCTCAAAGGATCCCTGCCAGTATTTCCTGGATTGGTAGGACCTCCACTACCTCCAGGACTTCCAGAGTCTGGGTGTGTCCTCTGAGCAGAAGCGTATTAAAACTCCAACTGTTGAAGGACTTGGCGCTTGTGTCCTTTCACCAGTTACCTGAAAGCTAAAGAGCTATACAACTTAACCGCCAGTTGCCTGTCTACTGCCAACCCAGAATGACCTGACTACTCTCTTGCCTACCGCCTGCCTTAACCCCTGCCTGGATCTGACAACTCTCTTGTCTGCTGCATGCCTTGGCCCTTTTGCCTGGAGCTGACTACTGTCTTGCATGCCACCTGCCAGGACCCCGTCCTAGACCCAAATACTCTCTTGTCAACTACATCATGCTCCGCAAGGTTGCCTTTTTGACCCAGCAACCCCTTGGTGGGGAGATACTGAGGGCCACAACCTGGTACAAATTAGCAGCAAAGATAATCATGAACAACTTGGGTTTCCTCCCTATTAAAAAAATATAAAGAATTTGGTTTAGATTTGCAACACTTTAATGAACTTCCCCCATGACTGGTCCTATGAATCTTTCCAACATCAGCACTTAGAATTCAGGGCTTCCCGTTCCTGCATTGTACGTGAGGCATAGAGGTCCCACCCACATACCAGGAGCGGAGGAACAGAATATGAATATGGTAATTCTTCCTTTACTTTACTACCCCCAAAGACTAAATTATCTTTTAAACCTTGCTATCCAGGAGGGGGAGACATAAACATATTATTATACAGTATTTATATAGCACCACAAGTTTGAGAGCTTTACAACATGAGGGCAGAAAGTACAGTTACAATGCAACCAATACAGGAGGAATCAGAGAGCCCTGCTCGTTAGAGCTTACAATCTAAGAGGGAGGGTCAAGTGATAGATAACATAATAGCTGTGGGGGTGTCAGAAACCATGAATCAGACCGAGACAGAAGTACAGTTAAATCACACTTGTTTAATAATTAAAGTAAAATAGAACAAACGTAGTCAAAACATAGCCAAAGTTCGGAAACCGTAACGGATAGTCAGCCAAGCCAGAGGGTCAGGGATCAATGTAGTGGAACAGCAAGCTGGATCTTGAGCCAGAAGAGATGTCAGCCAAGCAAGTCTTTAACAGGAATTCAGGAGAGCGTCTCTGTGATGTTGATCGAGGCGAAGGCCGAGCTCCTCTGGGCTGGACGGCTTAAGTAGGCAGGACTGACGAGCAGGATGTCATCAACAGCTGAGTAACTGTGGAGAGATAGGAGCTGGCAATTAGCCAACAGCTGAGCAGCCAGCTCAGAGAAGGAAGGGCTGAGCCCAGCCCTGACAGGGGGATGAGCTGATGGGAAAAAAATAAAAATACAGTTGTTAGGTAAGGGTAGGATATGCTTCTCTTGAAGGGAAGGGTTTTCAGGGATTGTCTTAAAGCAGACAAAGTAGGAGATAGACAGATTGGGGTAGGGAATTCCATAGGGTGGGAGAGGCTTGGGAAAAGTCCTGGAGCCAAGCATGGGAGTGTCTAGGCTGGCTCAGCCCTTCCTTCTCTGAGCTGGCCGCTCAGCTGTCGGCTAATTGCCAGCTCTCATCTCTCTCCACAGTTAACCAGCTGTTCTGGATCTGCTTGTCAGTCCCACCTACTTAAAGATCTCCAGCTCACTTCATTCCTGCCTTCGCCTTGGTCACATCACAATCTCCTGCGTTCCTGTTTAAAGATTGGCTTTGCTGACATCCCTTCTGACTCCTTATCCTGCTTGCTGTTCCTCTACATGGATCCCTGACTTCTGGCCTGGCTGATTACCCGATCTGGTTACTGAACTCTGGCTTGGCTGACTACCCGATCCGGTTACTGGACTATGGCTATGCTTTGACTACGTTTACTCTATTTACCTTTTTATTTTTATTAATAAACAAGTGTGATTTTACTGTACTTCTGTCTCAGTCTGGTTCATGGTTTCTGACAGGGAGGAGATGATGAGGGAGCTAGAAAGCAGGACGTCTTGGGAGAAACAAGAAGAATTTATTTGGTATTTTGAGACTAGGTTAGTGATGTAGCTGGGGGGGCTTGGATGGCTTTGTAAGTTGTTGTTAGTATTTTGAATTTAATTTGTTGGGTGAGAGGAAGCCAGAGGAAAGATTGGCAGAGAGGAGTAGCAGACACTGAACGGTTGGTAAGGTGAATACATCTGGCAGCAGTAATCATGATGGACTGAAGAGGGGATAGCCTGTGTAAAGGTAAGCCAATGGTAGTAGTCGAGGCAAGAGATAACCAGGGAGTAAAGCTTAGTGGTGTCATTGGTTAGGAAGGGGCATATTTTGGAGATGTTGCATAGGTTGAGGTGGCAAGCTTTGAACAGTAATTTGACGTGGAGCTGAAGGGATAGTTCAGAGTCCAGGATAACACCTATCACCTTGGCATGTGGGGACGGGTTGATAGTTGGGCCATCGATCTTGACAGAGAAGTCAGGGGAAGGGGCACGTGTGGGAGGAGATATTATGAGTTTTGGATAGATATCACTTAAACTCCAAAATGTCTGCATTAATCCATGGCTGAAACGTTATGAGACACTTACCAGCACTGAACAAAAATAGGAAACACAGACAGGCACAGAAATTACAATGAAATTATTGGAAACTAAAAACAAAACACTGCGAACATTGACATTACTGAAAAGTAAGACGAAAACACCAGAACACAGCGAGTCATTTAAGACAGCAGTGAAGTCAACAAGCCTCTTGCAAAACTGCGGGTAACATTTCCCCTTTCCAGGGAAGCCTGCCAAACATATTTCTTTCTTTCACAAAGTAACAATGCTAAAAGGAGCCCCTTGCTAAATGATTAACATTTTATGCGTCATATTATTTGCATTTTTTTTTTTTTTCATCAGCTCAATTATTTGTGGTTTCTGTCATGAACAGCACACACTGTTGTGTTTTGAAAAACGCAACTCTAGTTTCCGTAAGGCTATAATTTATCTTGAATTGTTCGCAGTTTGGTATTTTTTTCACTGGGGTGAGTCACTGTACTACCGTTGTGAATAGAAAACAAACTGAGCAATTGTTCCTGTAAGAATGCATTTGTAGGAATTCCTTTTACTTGGGACCTGTGTCGGCGATGTGAGACTATAAGTTCAATGGGTACCTTTGCAGGCAGCTTCTATACACTTGGATTTTTTTTTTCTTTTATTATGCTATTTAACGATATCTCATTAATACAAATATATTTATTTTAACCACTTCAGCTCCAGAAGGTATTACCCACTTCCTGACCAGGCCATTTTTATGCGATACAGCACTGCGTCGCCTTAACTGACAATTGCGCGGTCGTAAAATTAATGTTTTTTTTCCCACAAATAGAGCTTTCTTTTGGTGGTATTTGATTACCTCTGCGGTTTTTATTTTTAGCGCTATGAGCAAAAAAAAGAGTGACAATTTTGAAAAATAAAAAAAAACTATATTTTTTTACTTTTTGCTATAATAAATATCCTCAATTTAAAAAAAAAAATAAATAAATAAATACATTTCTTCATCAGTTTAGGCCAATATTGCGCTATAAACAAAAGACCGTCAATTTTGAATAAAAAAAACTATATTTTTTTACTTTCTGCTATAAAACATTCCCAATAAATTTTTTTATAAAAATCTAATTTATTAGTTTAGGCCAATATGTATTCTGTTTCATATTTTTTGGTAAAAAAATCCCAATAAGTGTATATTGATTGGTTTGCGCAAAAGTTATCATGTCTACAAACTATTGGATAGATTTATGGTATTTTTATTCTTTACTAGTAAATGCGGCGATCAGCGATTTTTAGCGGGATTGCAACATTGCGGCAGACAAATTGGACACTAAGTGACTCTATTTGGGGACCAGTGACGCTGATATAGTGATCACTGCTAAAAAAAATGCTCAGAATGAACGACACTGGCAGGGAAGGGGTTAACACCAGGGGCGGTCAAATGTGTGTCCCTGGGAGGTGCTTACTAACTGTGTGGAAGACGAATACACTGGAGGAAAAGAGAGATCTGTGTTTCAGCTTACCTGAAACACAAGATCACTCTTTTTCTCCCTGACAGATCAGCGGTTTGCCTTGTTTACATAGGTAGACCGCTGCTCCGTCTCTCCACTGAACGATCGGCGGGATGCGGCGACCATCGTGGCTGCAGGACCCGCTGATTGGCTCTCGCTGTGTCCAATCACAGCTGGAGTAGCATTCCGGCGGAGCGCGCGCCCCTGCACCGCGTGCACAAAATCACATACAGATATTCCCAGTTTGCACTAAGACACAAGTAAAATTTTAGGCACCCCCTACAATAGGAATGATATTTTTAGTGGAAAAACTGCCTACAAATAAAGTATTTTTCAGAATTTTTTTTTTTATATATATATAACAAACATGTTATGTATACAACAAACATGTTTATATAACAAACATGTTATACCTGCTCTGGGCAATGGTTTTACACTGATCCTCCTCTTCTCGGGTCTTCCGTCGACGTTCTGGGCGCAGTCGTGTGTGCTAACTCCTAAGCCGCCTCGGCCTGGCCCCACCCCCTCCTCACTGGCTGTGATTGACAGCATCGGGAACCAATGGCTCCCTCTGCTGTGTCTCAGCCAATGAGGAGGGAGAGACCCAGGAGAGCTTCTGCTTTCACTCACATCGATGGATCGGGATCGGGCTCAGGTGAGTATAAGGGGGGGGGGCTAAGGGGGGAGCTGCACACTGAAGGTTTTTTTACCTTCATGCATAGAATGCATGAAGGTAGAAAACCTTTAACCTTTATAACCACTTTAATTACTTCTAATGGGATGCAGACACTGCAATTTTCCTCATTAGAACACTGTAAGTGCATCAGATGATTATAATGAACACAGACACTCCCATTTAGGAATCAGTATTCCAAGGATATGGTGGAACATACAGCTTTTTCTTAAGAACAGAAACAGGTAGGTGTCAGGGTCTGAACTTGGGACCTCCCCTGTGTCTGGCAGTAACTCTGCTTGCTGAGCCATCCGAGATGCTGGACAGCGCCCTGGATAATCCTTCCTTTACCTTGTTTCTCATGAATTTTGAACTCTTTGCTCCTCCCTTGAACTCCCTATTTCCTTTTGCTTTTCCTGTTTGCCAGATTATTCTGATCTCTCCAGCCAATATCTTGCTCTAGTCCCTCCTGCTGTCATCCATATCTTGGTTATCACATGTTAGTGACCTTTGGCTTCTTCCTCGACTATTCTTCAGCTTGATCCCAACCTGCAACCAATTTTTAGATTGTAAGCTCTAACGAGCAGGGCCCTCTGATTCCTCTTGTACCAAATTGTAATGTAACTGTAATGTCTGCCCCCATGTTGTAAAGCACTGCGCAAACTGTTGGCGCTATATAAAACTTGTATAATAATAATAATAATAATAATAATTGTTACCAACCTTTGGCTTCTTTACTGACTAAGGTTTTGTTTGATCTCTACCAGCTATATCTGCTACTGAACCCTGGCTTGCTCACCTCCTGGTGGGGTGATCCTAAAGAAAGTGTCCTGGTACTAACACACAGCAAAACCCATCAGGAGCTCTGGTAAATACCAGTTAGTACTTAGACCCTGCACCACAGGTGGGCCCGCGTCATCCACCAGGGTGTACACTGTACCTATCCTGCTAGTCAGTGAGAAACTCTCTACTGCTATAGCTACCCTTTCTCCGAGCCTGACCCCTGACCGTGACGATAGGGCTCTGCTACAAAGTTTGTTAAATTCCTTGCAATATACATAAATCACTAAGGACGTGGATTACTGGAACCATGTCCTGTGGTCTGATGAGACCAAGATAAACTTATTTTATTCAGATGGTGTCAAGCATGTGTGGCAGCAACCAGATGAGAAGTACAAAGACAAGTGTGTCTTGCCTACAGTCAAGCATGGTGGTGGGAGTGTCATGGTCTGGGGCTGCATGAGTGCTGCCGGTGTCTTGCCGAGAAAGTTCCCCCGGCGAATAAGGACCCCCCCCTGTACTGCGCAGGCGCAGCGTTTGCGCAGTACAAACTACTAGGAGCTGCCGAAGAAAGCCGAAGATGAAAATCTTCAATCAGCTGTACACGGCGCCTGCACCCTAGGTCCAGGTTCAAGCCCCACTATCCAAGTGGACCTAGAGGGAGAATAAAAAAGTGCCGAGTGAAGCGAGGCCGTGCCCGAAGCGTGGCGAGAGAAGCGACCCCGCAAGGGGCCCTCTTACAGGCGCCGTGTACAGCTGATTTCCAACTATTCGCCTTCGGCTATTTCCGCCGGCTCCTACTGCGCAGGCGCAGCGCCTGCGCAGTAGAGGGGGGTCCTTATCCGCCGAGGGGAACTTTCTCTGCAGAACACCGGCACTGAGGAGCTACAGTTCATTGAGGGAACCATGAATGCCAACATGTACTGTGACATACTGAAGCAGAGCATGATCCCCTCCCTTCGAAAACTGGGCCACAGGGCAGTATTCCAACATGATAACGACCCCAAACACACCTCCAAGACGACCACTGCCTTGCTAAAGAAGCTGAGGGTAAAGGTGATGGATATACATAAATCACCCAGCAGGGATTTACTTTTTCTCAGCAAAAGTGGAGCTACTCTTTAAGACACAATTATAGATTGTAAGTTCTGTTGACCGAAGTTTCCTTGTTATACTGCTGTGCCTTTAAATGTAGATTTTACAACTAACCTGCAATCTGTATGGTATCTGGGACATGCACACTGCACATTCAACACACTCTGCCAAATATGAATAATAAAAAAAGGTAAAAGTTTTTGTAATGTATGCTACATGTATACAGTATGGCCTCATATCTGGCTGACAATTCCCACAGGTACTTTTAAACAGATGCATGAAAGTCTACAAATCACACTATGAGAGCAAATGTCACATTGCAGTAGGCTTTATATTTGCTCTCTGAACACTTGATAATCACATGTGGGTCAGACAATACTTATATGCTGCCCTGAGACACCCCTGCCAAGCGTAGCTGCTTCTTATTGTGTGAAACTGTTGACATTTGTCTCAAATGACCTCTGACAATCCAGCTTCTGTGTGACGCTCCTGCAACCAAGGTGTACTCTCTCCATTTTCCGCGCACCCTCCCTAGTCTTTGAGTTGTACGCTTCTAATGTTCCCATTACACGGCCTAAATGACTAATTCCCTGACCATGCTGAGGGTAATGTGTCATTTCCCACCGCTGTTCAATGCCAGGAAACAAAACAGAGACATTTACAATTTTATACTAAGGAAACTTTTTTTTCTCTCTTATTAAGGCTTATCGAGTTGAATTTTGTCCTACGGTTTATTACCACTCTCTCAATCAACATGAACTATTTTAATCCTTATGCTGCTAGCAATAGGAAATAGACAGGAAGGTATAATATATTTACTTGTTTTACACATTTTTTCTATTTCTTTAGTTGCTTCCTGGTTTCTGGGCTAGGCCAAAATGATGTCAAACACCCCAAGAATCTTCATGGGAAGAGTTAAGGAGGGGCTTTCTCAGCTAAGCACATCCTCCTACCTGCATGCCTGAGCTAAGGGCAGTGTCAGGACACAGGTCTGAACCTACAACCTCTGCTGTCTGGCAGTATCTCTTCTTGTTGAGCGGCCTGAGATGCTAGACAGCTCCATGCCTAGGGTCCTGTTTCTCTTAAACCTTGAACCCTTTGATCTTCCAATGGTCTACTTATTTATACCATGCCTATGCACTTCCTGTTTATTATCTTCTCTCCAGCAAATATCTTGTTCTTGTCACCCCTCCTGCTGTCCATATCTTCGCTACCACCCGTTACCAAACTTGGCTTGTTCCTCGATGATGCTTCTGCTTGATCCCAACCTGTGACCACATGTTACCAACCTTTGGCTTGTTTACTGACTATGCTTCTGCTTAAACCCAACCTGTGACCACGTGTTACCAACCTTTGGCTTGTTTACTGACTATGCTTCTGCTTAAACCCAACCTGTGACCACTTGTTACCAATCTTTGGCTTGTTTACTGATTATGACCCTGGCTTGCTCACTTCCTGGTGGGGTGATCCTGAGGACTGCAACCTGGTACTAACACGCAGCAAAACCCATCTCCACCATCAGAAGCTCTGGTGAATACCAGTTGGTGTTTAGACCCAACACTTTGGGTGAGCCCACATCATCTGCTAGGGTGACCTACTTGTATACCAATCCTGCTGGTCTGTGGTAGACTATCTACTGCTATGGCTTCTGGCCTAAGAGCCTGACCTCTGACCATAACAGGCAGATGGATTCCAGGAAGTAAATGCTACATGAATCATTTGCCCTTACTCAAGATAGCCATGGCTAGAAATGTTAGCGGGGTGTTTTTCAAAGGGATTTCTCAACAAAATAAAGCAGGGAGACATGTATGGATGGGGGGAGTTTGCTTCGAACATTAAAAATGTATTGAATAGTCTTTTCAGTTTGTGATGCTCAGATACAGTTAAGTTCCACTTAAAATACTTACCTTTTCTGAAGAAACCACAGATCTGATCTACCTCTGGTGTTGGTCATATGACGTACAGTAATACCAAGGCATCGTCCATGTGGTCTCAGCTGCTGGTGAGTATCAATGTTCAAGCAGAGCTGTTCTAGTGTTTGCCACCACTCAAGTCAGCCTCTACCATAAAGAATGTTTTAAAGTTATATGTAACTCTACACTGGGTACACATTTAACAACCCGACTGTGTGATCTCTTTTAGATTTACTAAGATCTATGCAAGACTGCCTAAACAATTTATTCAATGTATCTAATCATTAAATTCAGGTAAATTCTCACATTACTTACTCTTAGGAAAAACAGATATTGCAAGCAGAGTGTGTTGCAATGTGTGTTGCCAGCCTACTTTATAACTAAATCCAACTTTTTTTTAGTTTTGGATAGAATAAGGAACATCTAAAATTGCCCTGTATTTGGCTCCATCCATCTTCCCATCAACTCTGGCCAGCTTCCTTGTCCCTGCCGAAGAAAAGCATTGCCACAACATGATGCTGTCACCACCATGTTTCACAGTGGGGAAGATGTGTCCAGGGTGATGTGCAGTGTTAGTATTCCGCCACACATAGCGTTTTGCTTTTTGGCCAAAAAGTTCAATTTTGGTCTCATCTGACCAGAGCACCTTCTTCCACATGTTTGCTGTGTCCCCCACATGGCTTCTCACAAACTGCAAACTGGACTTCTTATGGTTTTCTTTCAACAATGGCCTTCTTCTTGCCACTCTTCCATAAAGGCCAGATTTGTGGAGTACACGACTAATATTTGTCCTGTGGACATATTCTCCCACCTGAGCTGTGGATCTTTGCAGCTCCTCCAGAGTTCCCATGGACCTCTTGGCTGCTTCTCTGATGAATGCTCTCCTTGGATGGCCTGCCAGTTTAGGTGGACGGCCAAGTCTTGGTAGGTTTGCAGTTGTGCCATACTCTTTCCATTTTCCGATGATGGATTGAACAGTGCTCCGTGAGATGTTCAAAGCTTGGGATATTTTTTTATAACCTAAACCTGCTTTAAACTTCACAACGTTATCCCTGACCTGTCTGGTGTGTTGTTTGGCCTTCATGATGCTGTTTGTCCACTTATGCTGCGTACACACGAGCAGGCTTTTCAGCATCAAAGGTCCGACGGTCTTTCCAACGGACTTTCGATGGAGTTACTACGGACTTTCGAATGACTGGACTTGCCCTTCGAAAGTCTGTTTGTTTGAATGTGATGACATACGAAGGGACTAGAATAAGGAAGTTCATAGCCAGTAGCCAATAGCTGCACTTGCGTCATTTTTTGTCCGACTAGCATACAGACGAACTGATTTTTTGACCGGACTTGAGTCCGTCGGAAAGATTTGAAATATGTTCTAAATCTAAAGTCCGTCTGATTTTTCAACAGCAAAGGTCTGATGAAGCCCACACATGATCTAATTGTCCGGTGGATTTGTTCCATTGGACCTTTGCTGTCGAAAAGTCCGCTCGTGTGTATGGGGCTTAAGGTTCTCTAACAAACTCCTGAGGGCTTCACAGATCAGCTGTATTCATACTGAGATTAAATTACACTCAGGTGGACTTTATTTACTAATTAGGTGACTTCTGAAGGCAATTGGTTCCATTGGATTTTATTGTGTAACAAAATTCTAACTAATAAATCAAATTCAGTTCAAAAACATAACAATAATGCATTAAATAAAGTCCACATAACGTTCATATGTGTCCACAATCTTCATAGTGCAGATTCTAATTGTGCAAAATGAAAGTGCCAAGTGATGAAACATGTTTATTTGTAAAACAAGCATTGTGATTGCGAGAGAGAGAGAGAAAACAACAGTTTTAAAAACACATAAACCTAAATAAAATTGATTGAAGAGCATTGCAGGTTCCTTTACACAAATATATAATGTCAGGAGCGTGTGCGCTCCTGTTATTAATATTATTTAAGGTACTTATATAGCGCCGTCAATTTACGCAGCGCTTTACATTTACATTGTACATTCACATCAGTCCCTACCCTCAAGGAGCTTACAACCTAAGATTCCTAACTCACATTCATGTACTAAGGCCAATTTAGACAGAAGCCAATTAACCTAAGTCTTTGGAGTGTAGGAGGAAACCCGAGTACCCGGAGGAAACCCACGCAGGCACAGGGAGAACATGCAAACTCCAGGTAGGTAGTGTTGTGGTTGGGATTTGAACCAGCGACCCTTTTTACTGCTAGGTGAGAGTGCTACCCACTACACCACTGTGCCACCCGTTCCGTCATAGCTGCTGGTTCCAGCATCCTGGTTTTGTCTGTGGCATTCTCCTTGTCTGTCTGTCCATCTGCAAGGTGATTGATTGTAGACATGTGCACTGATGAAAAAATAGTTTAATTCGTTTTTTTGGGGGAGGGGGGGGGGGTTCGTTTTTCGTGTCATTTTGTAAATTCAAAAAATTTGTAAATTCTTAAATTTTCGAAAATGTGAAAATTCGTAAATTCACAAATCCACAAATCCGAAAATTCGTAAATTCTAAAGTCCTGAAATCCAAAAAATCAGAAATTCAAACATTTGAAAATCCAAAAATCCAGAAATTTGAAAATCTGAAAATAAGAAAGAAAATGAGAAAATTCGAAAGAATGAAAACCCGAAATAATAGCTAACTTACTAATAATAACTAAGTATTACATTATAGGTATTGGAATTTCCTTTCAAATTTGGCTGTTAATGAACGTAACGAATACGAATTTATCCGAAGTTTTGAATTATCCGAAATAACGAAAGCTGCATCTAAACAAATGGAACAGAGCGAATCAATAATAAAACATTTTTATTATTATTACTGTTATTTATTAATTTTAATTTGTTACGTTCCATTCGTTATTTTGGATAATTCGTAACTTCGGATAAATTTGTATTTGTTACGTTCACTAACAGCCAAATTTGAAAGGAAATTTCAATACCTATAATTTAATAGTTAGTGATAGTTAAGTTATTATTAGTTAGTTATTATATGAGATTTTAGAATTTTCCGGTTTTTGAATTTTCTGATTTTCGCTCTTATTTTATGATTTTTGTTCTTTTAAGTTTTCATTCTTATTTTCAGATTTTCGGATTTCGAATTTCCAATTTTCCGAATCTTCAAATTTCCGAATTTCTGGATTTCCAAATTTTCGAAATGAAGAATTTATGAATGTTCAAATTTACGAATTATCGAATATCCAAACTTACAAATATTCTGAAAAATTTGTTAAACGGGTTTTTCGTTAATTCGGATATTTCCAAATTAACTAATTTTTCGAAATTCGTTAAAAAACTAATTCGGAATGAAACGAATTGCACATGTCTAATTGATTGTGGCCAGACTCTGGGTGGAGACCAAACCTGATATAAGTTAGTCAAGCCTGCAGTCTCATGCTTGTGATAGAGTGTGTAAATACCTGATCAAGCTACCTGTTTGTCTGCCCTGCTCTGCTAGATTGGATTTCCCTGATTATGAGCTCGGATCGGATATCGACTATTCTCTGAACACTGCCTGCCTTTTACCTATACTGTCATTGAACCACTCTGCCTGTCTTCCAATCGCAAGCACCTGTTTGCTTTGCTCAGTTCGCGCATGCCCTGGCGTGGTAGCCAGGCACAACAGCATTGTGTATAAGTCGTGGGGCCAACCGAGTACCGGTAGGCCTGCTTGCCTTATGGAAAAGGGGGCTGCTTGCTATAGGTGAAGAACACAGTAGCCAGCTATAGTGTCTGACCTCCTGCATTAGGGGTAAGCGTGGCATAATGAAATGTCAAGGGTGGCAGAGACTGGGTAAAACTGAAATTGAGGGTAAATTATAGCTTTTATATATGTAATATATGTAATGTGGGCTCTCAGGCAGTAGAGAAATGATAGATGACATCACTGGTTACTATAGGCAACATCTCTTTTCTTGTGCATTAGGTTTTCCAAGGCCAAGATATAATTTTATAAAGTGACTGCAATAAAATAAAATTAAAAAAAAAAAAAGATCTTCTGTATATTTATTTTAATCGCTGTTACAGTAAAGCTGTGTAAAATACCCATTTAATTATTAGGCAACAGATTTATTTGATTAAAGCTGGAATAAGTCGAGGCAACTCAGCCAAACTTCTCTGATATCTTTGTTTAGCCTCTCAATTAAGCAATTATGCTGTACAGCAAAATTAGATTACTTTTTTACAAGTACACACCGAGAACAATCTTTCAACGGTAAGCTGCCTACCACGATGGAACACGCGTTTACAAAAACTTCAGTAAATTCTCATGTTATTTTTTTTTTTAATTTAACTTAAAGTATTTGTAACCCAAAAAAGAAAAAAAAAAGAAGAGAAATCCTGTTACCTTATAGCAGGTTAAACAGCACAGTGCTTGTATTGTCTCACCTGAACCCCCCCCCCCCCCCCAGAAGCTGTAAAAAACCTGCCAGTTTCTGCCCTTCCCCCTGTAAACTGACCACGGCTTATCGTGGCCGCTGAGCCCTGACACCGTGGTCAGTTTATGTGCCTCTGTCATCCGCAGCTCTCCTGTCATCCGCTGTCCTCTCCCCCCTCCCTGCCTGTCACCCCCCCGTGTCTGTGTGAGCTGTCTCCGCCCCCCCCTCCCCCCTGCCGCCATTAGTATAAACTAATGTATAATGTATATAGTATAAAAATGTCACTGGCAGCCCCTCTCTTGTATACAACAATACCACACTCTGTAAGTGTTTTTTTTTTTTAAAACGGTGCCTCTAAATACCTTTTTTTCTGTTATCTTCAGGCCGGTCACGTGACTCCCGGCCGCTCTCCTACTCCGATCCAGGGCTACAATGGGAGGGCCTTAACAGCCAGCACGGCGGTCACGTGACCTCCCGGCTGACATCAGAGGGAGATCTCTGCTCCTACCGCGGTAGCCCCAGATCGGAGTAGCAGAGCGGCCGGGAGTCATGTGACCGGCCTGAAGATAACAGAAAAAAAGGTATTTAGAGGCACCGTTTAAAAAAAAAATAAAAACACTTACAGAGTGCAGTATTGCTGTATACAAGAGAGGGGCTGCCAGTGAATATACCTATTTGGGTAACAACCACTTAAATGTAAAATTAAATAGAAGTGAGACATTAAATGCATTCATTTGAAAGTGGAGCTTAAGTATCTTTCTTTTGCAAATACTGTAAAAGTGCAAGGTAAAACAAAATGCATACAAACTTTCAAATCTGTTTTAGCATTTGCATTAAAGTCGTTATAAAGGCAATTTTTTTTCCTAAAATAAAAAGAACTTACCTGCTCTGTGCAATGGTATTGTACGGAGCAGTCTCTTGCCAACTCTTCTGGGGTCATTTGCTGGCACTCTCTGCTTCTCCTCTTCTGCCAGTGCCCCATAGCAAGCCGGCTGCTATGGGGGCACTCATGTAGGTGCACTGAGCTGGGTCCATAGACACACACACACAGTAAGGTTTGGCCCTGCCCCTCCTCACAGGACTTCATTGACAGCCATTTGGCTCCTGCTGTTGCCTCTGTGCTGAGAAGAAGAGGAAAGGAGAATGCTGCTGCAGACAGGAACAGCACTGGATCGAGAGAGGACTCAGGTAAGTGTTTAGGGAGATGGGGGGGGGCAATACAACTACTGAATTTTTTTTTACCTTAAAGACATTGTATACTCGGAAACAAAACAAAAAAAACTGTAAGACAAAGGCATAATGAGCTAGTATGGATCGCATACTAGCTCATTACGAAATACTTACCTTAGACAAAGCTCTCTCAGCGGCGCCCACACACCGCTGAGACGGCTGACATTTTCCCCGGAGCTTCTTCCAGGTTCGTGGGCACCGGCGCTGTGACTGGCCAGAGCTGCTGGTCATGGCACAAGGCCTTGAAGAGACTACACGGGCAGCCGTTTCTTCAGAGCGTATGCACCGATGACGTTGGCGTGTATAGTAAATATCTCCTAAACTGTGTGTCAGGGCTGGGCTCAGCCCTTCTTTCTCTGAGCTGGCCGCTCACCTGTCGGCTAATTGCCAGCTCCCATCTCTCCACAGTTACTCAGCTGTTGATGATATCTTGCTCGTCAGTCCTGCCTACTTAAGCCTTCCAGTCCAGAGGATCTCTGCCTTCGCCTTGGTCAACATCACAGAAACTCTCCTGCGATCCTGTTCAAGACTTGCTTTGCTGACATCCCTTCTGGCTCCAGATCCTACTTGCTGTTCCACTACATTGATCCCTGACTTCTGGCTTGGCTGACTATCCGTTCCGGTTACTGAACTTTGGCTATGTTTTGACTACGTTTGTTCTTTTTACTTTTATTATTAAACAACTGCGATTTAACTGTACTTCTGTCTCGGCCTGGTTTCATGTTTTCTGACACCGTGCAAGTTTTGGAGATATTTACAGTACCTATAGGTAAGCCTTATTATAGGCTTACCTGTAGGTACAATTAAAAAGGAAGACTTTACTTCTTCTTTATTGCAGAGAATGCATTGAGGTTAAAAAAAAATCTTGAATTTAGAACCACTTTCTAAGTTCCTTGCAGAATCATCGTACTCTAGGTTTGACCTGAAGGATCTGGCACTTTCATGCATGAGGAGAATAGGCTAGATGCCCTAGGCAACCAACAGATGTTTCCAGACTGCATGACTAATTATTGTGGGATAATACCTACATTTCGTCTCTGAACTAGTCTTGGCTGAGAGTGCTGATCAGTAGCTGTCCGGCTTCTGTCAGACCGACTGACACAAGCCAAATGTCAGCTGGTTTTTACTGACCCGGCCGAAGTCTCCTGAAATTCGGCCTGTGAGTACTAGGGATTAGCCAGGGTTCTGTGGCACTCTATTGTTCCTTCAGAGGTTGCTAGGGGTACCTTGGGCTGTGGCTGAATGACCTCCTATCTGATGGTGTTTGCAAATTTCCAGGGCCAACACTAATTGGCGAAAACAGCAGCATTATCTTTTTAGCCGTTTGCAAGTATGTCATATTTACTTGTCTTAAACTTTTTTTTTTTTTACATTTCTTCAGTTACTTCCTGGTTTCTTGCCTAGGCAAATGATGTCATACATCCCAGGAGTCTTCAGGTGGGGAGGAGAGGAGGAGGGGTTTTCTTAGCTAAGCACACTCTCCTGTATGCATGCTTGAGCTAAGGGCAGATGGATTCCAGGAAATACAGTGCCTTGAAAAAGTATTCATATCCCTTGAAATTTTCCACATTTTGTCATGTTACAACCAAAAACGTAAATGTATTTTATTGGGATTTTATGTGATAGACCAACACAAAGTGGCACATAATTGTAAATTGGAAGGAAAATGATAAATGGTTTTCAATTTTTTTTTACAAATAAATATGTGAAAAGTGTGACGTGCATTTGTATGGCGCCCCCTTGAGTCAATACTTTGTAGAACCACCTTTCGCTGCAATTCTTTTTGGGGATGTCTGTATCAGCTTTGCACATCTAGAGAGGGACATTTTTGCCCATTCTTCTCTGCAAAATATCTCAAGCTCTGTCAGATTGGATGGAGAGTGTCTGTGAACAGTAATTTTCAAGTCTTGCCACAGATTCTCAATGTGATTTAGGTCTGGACTTTGACTGGGCCATTCTAACACATGAATATGCTTTGATCTAAACCATTTCATTGTAGCTCTGGCTGTATGTTTAGGGTCGTTGTCCTGCTGGAAGGTGAACCTCCGCCCCAGTGTCAAGTCTTTTGCAGACTCTTATGCCGCATACACACGATCGGAATTTCGGCCCGCAAAAGACCGATGAGAGTTTTTCGTCGGAAAATGCGACCGTGTGCATGCTCCATCGGACTTTTGCTAGCCGAATTCCAGCCAGCAAAAGATTGAGACCATGACCTCAATTTTTCGGTTGGAAAAAGTTCCTATCCGAAAATGCGATCGTCCGTGGCAATTCCGACGTGCAAAATTCCTACGCATGTTCGGAAACAATTCGACGCATGCTCGGAAGCACTGAACTTCATTTTCTCGGCTCGTTGTAGTGTTGTACGTCACTGCGTTCTTGACGGTCGTAAGAAACTTTTGTGTGACCATGTGTATGTAAGGCAAACTTGAGCGGAATCCCGTCGGAAAAGCCATCATATCTTTTTCCGACGAGAAGTCCGATCGTGTGTACGCGGCATAACAGGTTTTCTTCTAAGATTGCCCTGTATTCGGCTTCATCCATCTTCCCATCAACTCTGACCAGCTTCCCTGCTGAAGAAAAGCATCCCCATAACATGATGCTGCCACCACCATGTTTCACGGTGGGGATGGTGTGTTCAGGGTGATGTGCAGTGTTAGTTTTCCACCACACATAGTTTTTTGCTTTTAGGCCAAAAAGGTAAATTTTGGTCTCATCTTACCAGAGCACCTTCTTCCACATGTTTGCTGTGTCCCCCACATGGCTTCTCATAAACTGCAAACAGAACTTCTTATGGCTTTCTTTCAACAATAGTTTTCTTCTTGTCACTCTTCCATAAAGGTCAGATTTGTGGAGTGCACGACTAATCGTTGTCCTGTGGACAGATTTTCCCACCTGAGCTGTGGATCTCTGCAGCTCCTCCAGAGATTCCATGGGCCTCTTGGCTGCTTCTCTGATGAATGCTCTCATTGCCTGGCCTGTCAGTTTAGGTGGACGGCCATGTCTTGGTAGGTTTGCAATTAGTATTGCCATACTCTTTCCATTTTTGGATGTTGGATTAAACAGAGCTCCATGAGATGTTCAAAGCTTGGGATATTTTTTTATAACCTAACCCTGCTTTAAACTGTTCCTTGGCCTTCATGATGCTGTTTGTTTACTAAGGTTCTCTAACAAACCTCTAAGGGTTTCACAGAACAGCTGTATTTATACTGAGATTAAATTACACATAGGTCGACTATTTACTAATTGGATGACTTCTGAAGGCAATTGGTTCCACTCGATTTTAGTTAGGGGTATCAGAGTAAAGGGGGCTGAATACAAATGCATGCCACACTTTTCAGATATTTATTTGTAAAAAAAATTAAATCCATTTATCATTTTCCTTCCAATTCACAATTATGTGCCACTTTGTAAATAAAGGTTAAGAGAGCTGCGCTGACCATATACATTCAGTACTTAATTGTGCATATATATAGAAAGTGAATGAAAGTCCACAAGATCATTAATTAGAACGATCAGTTGAGCCCGTAAGGGTAAATGTCCATGACAGGTTATTCCACCACACCAAAAGCGCATCTCCACCACATAGAAAACATGCTTACCATGCTTACTTGGAAAGCTTGTGGCTATTACCCAGCCAGGGCCTTTATTCTGGGGAGAAAACTGATGCCAGCTCTAGCAGGGATCTCACTCAGTATGGGAAAGGCCAACCAGACGTCTCACCACTCTCGCAAGGGCCAAGGAGTACACCTCCACCTCAGCATTCAAAGGACAATGAGCCAAAATACCCAAAAAGAAACATTTGCTATAGTGTAAAACCAACACCTTTAATGGTAAAAAATTGTATTGCACTTAGAGCAAAGAGCTGATAAAAAAAACAAGGGAAAAAAATCCGACAGGCTTGCTTAGACCACCTGTCTTTCCAGGATCATAGTAACGTGGTGATATCAGCACGTCCCTCGTCCTGACATGTTTCGTCACAAGATGACGTTGTCCTGGGGCCACTTTGTGTTGGTCTATCACATAAAATCCTAATAAAATACATTTACGTTTTTGGTTGTAACATGACAAAATGTGGAAAATTTCAAGGGGCATGAATACTTTTTCAAGGCACTGTAAATGCTATATGAATCATTTGCCCTTACTCAGGATGGCCACAGCCAGAAATACTAGGGGGGGGGTAATTTCTCAACAAAATAAGGCATGGAGACATGGATGGATGTGGGAGTTTGCTCTAAATATACAAAAATGAATTAAGTTGTGTTTTTGGTTTTATGGTGCCTAGATGCAGTGAAGATCCACTTTAACAAGGTTTCCCCAAGACCAGAAAATTATTTTAGGGGTAAATATGTTGAGAAAAGCTAAAATAGGAGATCATGAAGAAAATGATCTAACTCTAGCAAACAGCATATTTCTGAAATCACCACACCAGTGCAATAGATTAACATTCCTTTATATGTCCTAAATCTGGTAAGAAAACACAGCTGTGTCAAACTGGTTTATTGGGAGTGAGCCCCGCATATTCAAATGTGTTCTGTGACCATAATTTATCAAGGCATTTACAGTTTTCCTTCTCTGTATTTACCCTTAAGGAAATAAACTTTGGCAGCCGATAGAAACATAACCTTTCCACCTGTCAGCGAGAAGACAAGATGCTAACACCCATTTCAATTTCCATTTGATGACATGGTTCAGGCCAGACTGCTGGTTGGAAGCCAAACAGTGGGGACCTTGAGTGGAGAGCGTGAACAAGTTTTGTATTTGACTGCTGGTGATTGCTGGGTTGCATTTTTAGGTTCTTTTTGGGGCTTTTTCTTGTAGCTTCTTAACATCTTTTTCTGTCACTTTTTAAACAGCTTTTTTTTTCTTTGCTTCCTTCAGCCCACTAATTAAGGGGAGTGGTTAATTGGTCACAGGTGCTTGTGGCCTATATAACCTTCTGTAGAACTCAATGTGAGCCTGCTCATCTTTGACCTTGCTGGAACTTAGACCAAGTGGAACTGGACTAAGTGGTGAGTTAAAAAAACAGAGTTAGTGGAACTGGACTAAGTGGTGAGTTAAAAAACCAGAGTTAGTGGAACTGGACTAGGTGGTGAGTTAAAAAAACAGAGATAGTGGAACTGGACTAGGTGGTGAGTTAAAAACCAGAGTTGAAACAAGAGGTTGTAACAGGGGTCAAGTACCTGTGTAGGGTCCGTGTGTACCTGTGTATTGTAAGTACATGAGTACTGCGAGTGCACGTGGGCTGTATTGAGTATTAGTGTCAGGTAGTACCTGTGTATTGTGAGTACCTGAGTGTTGTCTGAGTAGTGTGTGTGGATCGTTAGTACTTGTGTATTGTGTGTGCGGGCACGTTGCTCTGCGAGTGCACATTGGTCAGCGAGTACCTGTGTATTGTCTTGTTGAGTACCTGTGTATTGTTTTGTTGAGTACCTGTGTATTGTCTTGTTAAGTATTAGTGTCAGGAAGCTAGTTGTTAGGTAATTTGGACAGGGTATAATCCCCAATCCTCATTAAATTAGTAGGTACGATGCCCAGTGGGTGTGGAGATGCGACTTGTTGTACATCTTGCGGCATGTATGCGTTCCTTGATCATCCGATCGAGGGCGAATACTGCTGTGCAAAATGTAAGCACATTGTTTCCCTGGAAGCCCAGGTTCTGAATCTGGGGAAGCAACTGTCAGCACTGAGAAGTCCCTCCATACTAAAGGAGAGCCAGGAACGTACCCAGCAGGTGCAGGCAGGGGCCAGCACAGAGGCAGGTGGAGACAAAGAGCCGCAGGCACTAGAAAAGAGTAGATGGGTGACAGTCAGGAAGGGTAGAGGGGGAAGTGCCAGGGAGGCCGATCCAGGGCTGGAGCATCCCAATAAGTATGCTCCATTGAGTGACATTGGTGAAATCAGTCAGGGACCGGCATTGCTGGAGCTGAGGGACTCTCCAAGCTGCCGGGGAAGAACTCCTCCAGTAAGAGTGGGGGGAAAGCGAAGGGAAAGGAAAGACAGATTCTGGTAGTAGGGGACTCAATTCTTAGAAGGACAGATAGGGAAATCTGTAACAAAGACCTTAAGCGCTGAACTGTATGTTGTCTACCGGGCGCTCGAGTTCAGCACATCACAGATCTGGTGGACAGATTACTGGGAGGGGCTGGGGAAGACCCAGCTGTCATGGTGCACGTTGGCACCAATGACAAAGTCAGAGGCAGATGGAGTGTCCTAAAGAATGATTTTAGGGACTTGGGAGCTAAATTGAGGAAAAGGACCTCCAAGGTAGTGTTCTCAGGAATACTACCGGTACATCGAGCCACACCAGAAAGGCAGAGGGAGATTAGGTTAGTAAACAAGTGGCTGAAAAGCTGGTGTAGTAAGGAGGGGTTTGGGTTCCTGGAAGACTGGGCCAGTCGATCACCAGTACTATAGAAGGGATGGACTGCACCTAAATGAGGAGGGTACAGATCAGCTGGGAGTAAAGATGGCCCAAAAGTTAGAGGGGTTTTTAAACTAGGTGACGGGCCCAGAGGTAGAGATAGTCAGGGTGGAACATATTCCAGAGGGTTGTACAAAAGAATATTCCTGCGCTATCAGATATGGAGTTGGCTAAAAGTGGAACAGCTGCACGCACCTATTAGGTATCACTTGGCCTAAATGAATATTGTGTATATGGATGGTGCCACGCTAATCCTATTGTGTAAGCTTCTACTTAATAAATTAAATAAAGAAACCGGCCTGAAGGGCCACTGATGTATAAAAACAGGTACTATGACCCACTGTGTAAACTAAATAAATACAAATATGAGTAAATATGTGGATGTGAACAATAAATAAACAGCCTAAATGCTTAATAAATAATCACCGTGACTAACCATAAATATGACTGTTCTGATCAAAAGACAGTGAAATAAATAATATTACTTGATTGCCAATCACAAATCAGCAAAGTGCATGGTGCCAACACTGTGCAACCTAGATATCTGAATCATAAAGTACCTATATATTGTGAAACAACAAGTTTTCCATAAAGTGCAGGCGTGCAAACAAACGTAAAAATAATGTGCAGATGATAACTCCAAAACTGAATAGTAATAAATTGAATGTCCCAATAAGTTGAAAATGAAAAACGAGGGAGAATCACACGGGAAAACCGTCAATAATCTTAAATACAATCTTGTGACATATGGTGCTGGCATGCGCATGTAGCAGTTAAAGTGCCTGGTGATTCAAAATTTCATGCAGCTTCGTGTGTGAACACTCCAGTGAGCAGTGGCCCCTTACCTCACAGAAATGGGGCAACAGCATATGACCAAACTGGTTCTTTAACTTTTTCCACCTAGCGGCTCCTACGTATTCCTCACCGTCCTGGGGTGGGATTCCCTCAGATATGGTCCAGGGGGGTGTTTAAAGACAGGAATAAAAGGAACCCAATAGTGTAACTCCGTTTAAAAAGTAACAACGTTTATTAGGCAAAAACAGCAGGTACTCACATTTACAATGAATGGTAAGGTATTTGTATCCGACGAGCGGCGAGCTCGTAGCTTTCTTTCAGTGTATCCAGCCTATCCTGTCCCTACGCGTGACGTCACACCACACGTGACTTCTTCAGGGGATAAGTATAGGCTGTAATAGTGTCCTTAAATAGTGTAGTATTGGCCGGCAATGGGCGGCCATTTTCCCGAAGTACTGTGTATTTGAGTTACGGCGGCCATTTTCCTAGGGATTTTTTTCGATCTGATTCGACTCAGGGTGTATGTCAGCTGACGAATAATGGCCAATAGGGGCTGTCAGCTGGTTCGATACCTCTTCTACTGTCAGCAAAGGAGGACATTATTATTTTCGATGATGGAAACCCAGCGGGCAGAGAGAACGAATTATTATTAGGGGCAGGATTGCCTATAGGATATTATTGAGGATATGGTGTCTTGCAAAAACGCAGGACAAACTAAATTTGTACTACATAATATGTATAATAATCAAACGGAGGGAAAGGGGGGCGGCAGACACTAACAGAATGCTAAAGGTGCAAAGGCAGTGAATGTACATATATACAAACATTTCTAACCATGGTGGATAAATATAAATGAGCATAAAATTAGCATATAATAAATAAAAACGAAATAAATTAATAGCATCAGCCTATCGTTTATAAGTGAGAAAATTAGAAAGGAGTAATATATTTATTGATTGTAAGCAAATAATAGATGTTTAAAAATAAAAACAATTTTAGTTAAATTCCCTGAAAAGCTAGCATATTGTCTCCGCTGCTAGCTACAAGTATAACCTTGCATAAATATGCAGGCTTCCCTAATATAAGGGGCAAGTAGATGAATAAGTGTATATGAAGAACATATGTGAAAATATATAAAAAATTTATATATATAAAAAACTCCTTAGTTAGATAAAAATTAGGGGGATCAGTGGTCTAGAATCTCTTTTGAGTTATTCTAAAACCATATTATAAACATTGAAAAATTATTTTAACAAATTATTTTAAAATTAATTTAAAATTATTTTAAAAATCACTCAGGAAACAATTTAAATCAAACTCGATGTTTAAGCCGCGGGGCCAGAAAGTGTCCAAGGTATAGATCCACTTGGATTCCAGCTTACTTAAGGTTCTCACTTTGTGGCCCCCCCGCCAGTGTTTTGTATATGGGGTGATGCCCCAAAATTTCAGGTTAGTGGGGTCTCTGTTGTGACAAGTAAGAAAGTGCTTGGATACACAGTGCTTGTCATAGCCATTAATAATGTTTTTGACGTGCTCCTTGATACGGACTCTGAGGGGTCTTTTGGTACGCCCTACGTACTGAAGGCCACAGCTACATTCAAGCACGTATACTGCCCCTTCTGTGTTACAGCAAACAAAGTCTTTGATTACGTGGTTTTCTCCTGTGCTGGTTGCCGTAAAACTAAAAACTTTCTTATTGGGGCGTTTAGTCCTGAGACATGCAAAACACCTCTTGCATGGGGAAAAAACCGTTTCCGGAGAAGAAAGTAAACGGTTTCTTGGGTGGGTCCACAACGTTTTTCACTAATATGTCTCTAATTGTTGGGGCTTTCTTGTATATAAATTTTGGGTTCTCAGGGAGAATATCCTGTAGTTGTCTATCTGCCCGCAGAATGTGCCAATGGCGCTTTATTATCTTTTCTATTTTTCGATATTGTGCATTAAAGTCTAAGATAAGGGGTATTCCTTCCATTGTTTTTTCTTGTTGGGTGGTTTTTTCTTTAATCAATTGATTCCGGTCTAGTTTAGCCACTTCATCTATTTTTGTCTTAATAAATTTTCCATCATAGCCTTTTGTGGTGAATCTCTCGCCCATCTTCTCTGCCTGTTCAAAATATGTCTCGATTTTTGTGCAGTTTCTCTTTATGCGCATTAATTGTCCTTTTGGGATATTAAAAATCCAGTTCTTGTGATGGCAGCTTGTGGTTGGGAGGTAGCTGTTTCTATCGACTCCCTTAAAGTGCGTTTTAGTATTAAAAATGAAATTATCAAGCGAGATCTCTAGGTCTAAAAAATTAATTTTTTCTGAGCTGATGTCCCAAGTTAATTTAATGTTTCTGTCATTGTCATTGAGCTCACGAAGCTCAATGACAATGTTTTTTCCCATGCAAGAGGTGTTTTGCATGTCTCAGGACTAAACGCCCCAATAAGAAAGTTTTTAGTTTTACAGCAACCAGCACAGGAGAAAACCACGTAATCAAAGACTTTGTTTGCTGTAACACAGAAGGGGCAGTATACGTGCTTGAATGTAGCTGTGGCCTTCAGTACGTAGGGCGTACCAAAAGACCCCTCAGAGTCCGTATCAAGGAGCATGTCAAAAACATTATTAATGGCTATGACAAGCACTGTGTATCCAAGCACTTTCTTACTTGTCACAACAGAGACCCCACTAACCTGAAATTTTGGGGCATCACCCCATATACAAAACACTGGCGGGGGGGCCACAAAGTGAGAACCTTAAGTAAGCTGGAATCCAAGTGGATCTATACCTTGGACACTTTCTGGCCCCGCGGCTTAAACATCGAGTTTGATTTAAATTGTTTCCTGAGTGATTTTTAAAATAATTTTAAATTAATTTTAAAATAATTTGTTAAAATAATTTTTTAATGTTTATAATATGGTTTTAGAATAACTCAAAAGAGATTCTAGACCACTGATCCCCCTAATTTTTATCTAACTAAGGAGTTTTTTATATATATAAATTTTTTATATATTTTCACATATGTTCTTCATATACACTTATTCATCTACTTGCCCCTTATATTAGGGAAGCCTGCATATTTATGCAAGGTTATACTTGTAGCTAGCAGCGGAGACAATATGCTAGCTTTTCAGGGAATTTAACTAAAATTGTTTTTATTTTTAAACATCTATTATTTGCTTACAATCAATAAATATATTACTCCTTTCTAATTTTCTCACTTATAAACGATAGGCTGATGCTATTAATTTATTTCGTTTTTATTTATTATATGCTAATTTTATGCTCATTTATATTTATCCACCATGGTTAGAAATGTTTGTATATATGTACATTCACTGCCTTTGCACCTTTAGCATTCTGTTAGTGTCTGCCGCCCCCCTTTCCCTCCGTTTGATTATTATACATATTATGTAGTACAAATTTAGTTTGTCCTGCGTTTTTGCAAGACACCATATCCTCAATAATATCCTATAGGCAATCCTGCCCCTAATAATAATTCGTTCTCTCTGCCCGCTGGGTTTCCATCATCGAAAATAATAATGTCCTCCTTTGCTGACAGTAGAAGAGGTATCGAACCAGCTGACAGCCCCTATTGGCCATTATTCGTCAGCTGACATACACCCTGAGTCGAATCAGATCGAAAAAAATCCCTAGGAAAATGGCCGCCGTAACTCAAATACACAGTACTTCGGGAAAATGGCCGCCCATTGCCGGCCAATACTACACTATTTTAGGACACTATTACAGCCTATACTTCTCCCCTGAAGAAGTCACGTGTGGTGTGACGTCACGCGTAGGGACAGGATAGGCTGGATACACTGAAAGAAAGCTACGAGCTCGCCGCTCGTCGGATACAAATACCTTACCATTCATTGTAAATGTGAGTACCTGCTGTTTTTGCCTAATAAGCGTTGTTACTTTTTAAACGGAGTTACACTATTGGGTTCCTTTTATTCCTGTCTTTAAACACCCCCCTGGACCATATCTGAGGGAATCCCACCCCAGGACGGTGAGGAATACGTAGGAGCCGCTAGGTGGAAAAAGTTAAAGAACCAGTTTGGTCATATGCTGTTGCCCCATTTCTGTGAGGTAAGGGGCCACTGCTCACTGAAGTGTTCACACACGAAGCTGCATGAAATTTTGAATCACCAGGCACTTTAACTGCTACATGCGCATGCCAGCACCATATGTCACAAGATTGTATTTAAGATTATGGACGGTTTTCCCGTGTGATTCTCCCTCGTTTTTCATTTTCAACTTATTGGGACATTCAATTTATTACTATTCAGTTTTGGAGTTATCATCTGCACATTATTTTTACGTTTGTTTGCACGCCTGCACTTTATGGAAAACTTGTTGTTTCACAATATATAGGTACTTTATGATTCAGATATCTAGGTTGCACAGTGTTGGCACCATGCACTTTGCTGATTTGTGATTGACAATCAAGTAATATTATTTATTTCACTGTCTTTTGATCAGAACAGTCATATTTATGGTTAGTCACGGTGATTATTTATTAAGCATTTAGGCTGTTTATTTATTGTTCACATCCACATATTTACTCATATTTGTATTTATTTAGTTTACACAGTGGGTCATAGTACCTGTTTTTATACATCAGTGGCCCTTCAGGCCGGTTTCTTTATTTAATTTATTAAGTAGAAGCTTACACAATAGGATTAGCGCGGCACCATCCATATACACAATATTCCAGAGGGTAGTATTGGGGGCATTAGTGGTAGATTGACTAAAGCACATAAACTCAAGGTACCGTATATACTCGAGTATCAAATTTTTAGCCCCTTTTTTGGGGCTGAAAGTGCCCCCTCGAAATATACTCGAGTCACCGCCGTCTGCCTACATGATCAGCGTGTCATGCAGGCAGACGGCGGCCAGCGTGTGCTACATAGCACTCGGCAGCCTCTCACTGTTCAAAAGCCACGCCTCCTCGTCTGTGATAGGCAGTCAGTGTACAGCCTATCACGGACATTCTCTCATCCTTGTCCGTTGTATGAAGATGAGAGAATGTCCGTGATAGGCTGACCGCTGACTGCTGGGAAATGGAGCTTTCTGCGTATCATGGACGAGGAGGAGGCGCGGCTTTTGAACAGTGAATGGCCGCCGCACACGCTGATCGGTGCAGAGCGGCACAGAGAAGATGCACAGGACACAGGTAGGATGCACACAGACACATGCACACAGGTACATATACACATGCACACATACACAGGACACAGGTACATGCACATATACACAGGTACATGACAAAGGTACATATACACATGACACATGCACATATATACAGGACACAGGTACATGACACATGCATATATACACAGGACAGAGGTACATGACACATGCACATATACACAGGACACATGCACATATGCACAGGACACATGACACGTGCACAGGACACATGCACAGGACACAGGGAGGTATACAGCTGCAGATGGGCATTGTTGACCCTCTTTTTCCACTTACAGTAGCTGCTGCATTTCTCACCCTCGTCTTATACTCGGGTCAATAAGTTTTTCCCATTTTTTGTGGTAAATTAGGGCCTCGACTTATACTTGGATCGACTTATACTCGAGTATATACGGTAAGTACAGTAACAAGTCCTAGTTGCAATCTCGGAACACCCAATGCCAGGAACCTGACGGACAAGATGGGTGAATTAGAGATACTGTTGTACGAGGAGGATTTGGATTTTGTGGGAATTTCAGAGATCTGGTTCAACAGCTCTCATGATTGGCTGGCAACCATTCAAGGGTATACCCTTTATCGCAGGGATAGAGAGGGTAAAAAAGTGGGAGGGGTATGCCTATATATCAAGAATAATGTACAAGTGGATGTGAGAGATGACATCACTAAACGAGCTAGGGAGGAGGTGGAATCCTTATGGGTAGAGCTCCAAAGGGATGAAGCTAAAGGGAAAATAATACTGGGAGTATGCTATAGGCCCCCTAACCTGAGAGAGGAGGGGGGGGGCAGATCTCCTATCACAAGTTGGATTAGAAGCAAGGATGGGAAGTGTTATCATAATGGGGGATTTTAATTATCCAGACATAGACTGGGCGGAGGGAACCACGCATTCGTCTAAAGCTCGCTAGTTCCTAAATGTCTTGCAGGACAATTTCATGGATCAGATGGTAGACGCATCAACTAGAAATAAAGTGTTACTAGATCTACTGATTACCAACAATACAGACCTGATCACGGATGTGGAAATACGGGGCAATTTAGGAAACAGCGATCACAGGTCAATTGGCTTCGGTATAAATCACACAAATAGGAAACATAAGGGGAATAAAAAGACACTGAATTTCAAAAGAGCCAACTTCCCTAAGCTACGAACCTTGTAAGAAGGCATGAATTGGGATAAAATCTTAGGAACAAAGAACACGGAGGAGAGATGGGTTTCCTTTAAGAGCATATTAAATGAGGGCAGTAGCCAATGCATCCTATTGGGTAATAAATTTAAAAGAGCGAACACAAGTCCTGAATGGCTTAACTCCAATAAAAAAATGCATATAAAAGCAAAGGAGAAGGCCTTCAAAAAATACAAGGTTGAGAGATCATCATCAGCATTCAGACTTTATAAAGAATACAACAAGAAATGTAAGGATACAATTAGCATTGAGCAGTCTGAGTCCTTGTCCAGAGCTCAGCAATGCCCTAGCTAATCTACGGCTGGAGGCCCTTCTTCCAGACAGACTTTAAGCTAAGAAAGTGAGATTTCACCTAGGATCCAGTCTGGAAAGTCCACTAAGTAACTGTGTGCCAATCTCTAAGGGAGGCATCGGGGGTGTCAATGATGTCAGTTATGACAAAACTAATAGGGTGGAGTCTATGCTAATTCTCATCAAGCTAGTTCCTATGTGATCTGCAGATGTTTTTTTACCTTGGAAACTGTTTTATCCCTGTCTGTTTGGACTTATGCTACCTCAATAAACCATCACGGTTTTATGCTATGTTGGTGTTCTTCTCCTTTCTTTTATCGTACTTGGGAGCGAGAAACTGTCACCTGTGTTGATACTTTCATCATCCTGTTTATATCCAAAGGACGGATCGTATGTATTACACTCATCCGCGCTTTACTAGGCTACCATAAAGTGGAGTCTAGTCACCTGGTAAGGGCACAGCCTTTCTTTTTTCATGGTGGAAGGTGCACTTTGGGTGTTCAATCATTTATTATCACCGAGACACAAATATTTAAGGACTTCATTTATGTTGGATTTCCTCACAGATTTGAACATTAATATTTTAGATGTTCCCATGGACTTAACATTGTTTATTTAATTAGCATTTTGGTTTTATTACCTGCTATTTTAGCCCTGCAATTTTGGGTTATATATTTTAAATGCACGAATGTTCTGTTTTGTAATTGCCAGCTGCTGTTTTGAATATTTAGTATTTCACCTGCGCAATTTCTATCCACATTTTTACAATACTATTGACCAATTTCTTTGTCCTCTACTTGCCATTTTGGACCCAGATTTTACAGTTGATGTCTTCTTTAAACAGATCAATTACACTTGTACAGTATATTAGAAACAGGAAAAAAACCACCAAAAAGCCTGCAGCTCCCCTTTTAAGCCAATTTTAATATTGTCAAATCCAATGCAGCCAGATTACCAAACTTCATACTGGGCTCCTGAACAGCATGGCAGCTTAGAACTTGCATGATTTATTACTATAATAACACCCTGTGAGGCGATAATGTATGGGTTAGGCTACACATGCTGGCTCCACATACAGCAAAGCTCTATTAATTTCAGTCACTTTTATCCAGCTTACAATTAAAAATATTACCAAACAGAAAAAGGTAGCCTAACCCCTGCCAATTCTACTAGTGTGTCTTAAAGAGGAAGTAAACCCTAATGGGTTTTACTTCCTCCTTTGTTCCCTGCAAAGTTAAAGTCACGGCACGGGCCCTTTAGAAATGGCACAATCATGCACTTTCCTCAGTGCACATGCGCCCATGACATTGGTGCAAGCGTATATGGTAGATATCTCCTAAACCGTGCACCGTCCTATAATAAGGCTTACCTGTAGGTAAAATTGGTTTAACTAGGTTTACAACCACTTTAAATGTGTAAGTAAACCCTCACCTTGTAAAACAACCCATCCAGTTTAACAACCTCCCACCCGCCATATAGTAAAATGATGGGCGCAAGTTGGCTCTCTCATTCTGGGATGATGTCACATGACGTCCCTGGTACACGGTGCATCACTGATCTCGGTAAAGAGCCGATGACGAGGCTCTTTATCCATATGATCAGCTGTGTCCAATCACAGGTGATCACATATAAACAAGGAAATGCCCCTTATCGGCTCTCTTTTCCTCACACTGACAGTGTGTGAGGAGAGGAGAGCCGATCAATGGCATTTCCTCACAGGGGGGATCCACACAGATAATCAATGCCCTGATTATTAGTGCAGCCCCAACAGTGCCCAGCAGTGATGCCAATCAGTGCCCAGCATTGATGCCAATCAGTGCCCATCAGTGATGCCTTTCAGTGTCCATCAGTGCCGCCTATCCATGATGCCTATCAGTGCCCATAAGTGCCGCCTATCAGTGCTGCATATCAGTGCCACCAATCAGTGCTGCATATTAGTGCCTCCTCATCAGTAACACCTCATCAGTGCCCACTCATGAGCGCACATCAGTGAAGGAGAAAAATTACTTATTTACAAAATGTTATAACAGAAACTAAGAAAACCTTTTTTTTTTTCAAAAGTTTTGGTCTTTTTTTTTCATTTTTTTAGCAAAAAATAAAAACCCCAGTGGTGATTAAATACCACCAAAAAAAAGCTCTGTCTCAACAAAAAAATGATAAAAATTTTGTTTGGGTACAGCGCAGCATGACCACGCAATTGTCATTCAAAGTGCGACAGCTCTGAAAGCTGAAAATTAGGCAGGAAGGGGATGAAAATGCCCAGTATCGAAGTGGTTAAAATATAAATGAAAGGAAAAGGATTTGTGTATACACACAAAAAAATAAATACCTTTTTTCCTCTTTTTTATAAGTGATCACTTTACCTTGAATAGGTGAATAGGTTGCTCAGAGAGCTGGAAGGGGAAAAACAACCCACTGATCTTCCCAATGAATGGCTGTGCCAGGGGAGAAGGATGTGTCAGGACAAATCTAATCATTGGAGGAGAGCAGGCTGAGTTTTCAGCACAGCTAGAGCACTGACCACCCTGTGCTCTTGTTCTTATTCTTTATTTCAAAAGCTAAAGAGTAGGGAATGGCTTGTGCTTTTTGCGTGTCCCGGTGTGTCCCCTGAACAAGAGCTTCAAGCTGAAGATTTCCCCTGTTTACTCCTGTTCCGGAGACAAGTCAAAATTTTGAATTTTCCCTTACTTTTTTCCTCGGTGGTCAAGGTCACCAGGAGAAATCTTCCTAGCAAGGACACATCAATAAAAACCTGACAGGAGGTTTAGCCCCCTCACCTCTCTATCCAATCTAAAATAAAAAAAAACTAAAAAACTAAACAGAGTTTGGAATTTAGATACACTTTAAATTAAGTACAAGTGCTGAAGGTTGGATGTCTTGATCTGTATGGTTATTTTTCAACCTAAAGCTTTAGTTTACATCAAAAGCACTGCAGAATATCAGCAGGTATGTTTACACTAAAGAATGCCTAAGGCTATGTGCAGTAAAGAGTTGGATAGTGTGAACTCATGGAGGTGTGCCATGGGTTAAACTGCAGGCTTAGGTAACCTTTGACCAACTTTCAGTTTGCTCAGTGAGAAGCTGTCTCTCTATCTGGTTGTCAAGCAGTAGAGTCCCTGACCCCCAGGCTATCTTCACAGCAATACACACTAGTAGCAGGCTGTGTCTCTATCTTGCCATCAAGCAGTAGGGTCCTTGTCCACCAAGCTATCCTCACAGTCTTCCAACTCAGAGTGAGAAGCTATTTCTCTGTCTTGTCATCAAGTAGCAGAGTCTCTGTCCACCAGGCTATCTTCACAGTCTTCCATGTCAACCAATGAGAGATTGTCTCTATCTGGTCATCAAGAAGTAGAGTCATTGTCCACCAGGCTATCTTCACAGTCTTCCAAGTCAAACAGTGGGAGGCTGTCTCTCTATCTGGTCTTCAAGCAGCAGAGTCCCTGTCCACCAAGCTGTCTTCACAGTCTTCCAACTCAAAGAGTGAGAAGCTGTTTCTCTATCTTGTCATCAAGTAGTAGAGTCCCTGTCCACCAGGCTATCTTCATAGCCTTATATGTCAAACAACGAGAGGCTGTCTCTCTATCTGTTCGTCAAGCAGATCTTTCAACCAGACAATCTTCACTATTTTCACAGGCTTTCATGTCAAATAGTGAGAGGCTGTTTCTCTATCTTGTCCTCAAACAGCCGAGTTCCTGTCCACCCGGCCATTTTAACAGTTTTCAATGTCAAACAGTGAGAGGCTGTCTCTCTATCTGGTCATCAAATTGCAGAGTACCTGTCTACTAGGCTACCTTCACAGAATTTTACATCAAACAGTGAGAATCTGTCTCTCTATCTGGTCATCGAGAAGCAGAGTCTCTGTCCACCCTATTTTCACAGTCATTCACATCAAAGATTGTCTCTATTTTGTTATCAGAGAGTCCCTGTCCGCCAGGCTTTCTCCACAGTCTTCCATGTCAAACTGTGAGAAGCTCTCTCTCTCTCTCTAGTCATCAAAAAGTAGTCTCTATCCACCAGGCTATCTTCATAGTAATCCACATCAAACAGTGAGAAGCTGTCTCTCTGTTTTGTCATCAATCTGAAGAGTCCCTGTCTACCAAGCTATCTTTATATTCTTCCAAGTCAAACAATAGGAGGCTATCTCCAAATCTGTCAATCAAGGCAGAGTTTCTGTCCACCAGGATATCTTCACAAACTTTCATGTCTAAGGCTAGCCATAGACGGTTTGAATCTCAGGCAGGAATGTACCAAGTAGACCATTCGATTACCTTGGGTACATCCAGGCTGCTGGATTAACTTGCGATTATCACTAGCGGCTCCTATAGCCACTAGTAATTATTATTATGGATTTATATAGCGCCAGCAGTTTACGCAGCGCATTACAACAAGGGGGCAAGACAGTATAGTTACAATACAAATAAATACAGAAGGAATCAGAGGGCCCTGCTCATTAGAGCTTACTAACTAGAAATGACTATCTTCTCCTGGCGGGGTGATGGCTTCCTCCACCTGCTCCCGCTGGGAGTAGGCAGTGGTTGCAGGAAGACTTCACACTGTCTATGGCCTGCCTATGTGTGAGAGTCTGTTTCTCTATCTGGTCGTAAAGCAGCTGAGTCCCTGTCCGCCAAGTTATCTTTAGTCTCCCATGTCAAACAGTGTGAGGATGTATCTCGATCCTCTTTATGACCATAAAGCAGCCCAGTCCTCTGTCTGTCAAGCTATTTTCACAGTTTCCAATGTCAAACAGAGGCTGTCTCTCTATCTGGTCATCAAGCAGCACAGTCCCTGTCCAGGAGGCTATCTTCACTGAATGTCATGTCAAACAGTGAGAGTCTGTCTCTATCTGGTTGTCGAGCAGCAGAGTGCCTGTCCACCAGACTATCTTCATAGTCTTCCACTTCAACAGTGAGAATCTGTCTCTCTATCTGGTCATCAAGCAGCAGAATCCCTGTTCGCCCAGGTTTTTTTTCACAGTCTTCCATGTCAAACAGTCTCTCTATCTGATCATCAAACTGCAGAGTACCTGTCCACCAGGCTACTTTCACAGTTTTCCATAAGAAACAGTGAGAGGCTCTTTATCAGGCCATCGAGCAGCAAAGACACTGTCCACCAAGCTATCTTCAGAGTCTTCCATGTCAAACAGGGGAAAATTGACTATCTGGCCTTAAAGCAGAAGAGTCTCCAAGCTATCTTCACAGTCTTCCAAATCAAAGAGCGAGAAGCTGTTTCTCTATCTTGTCATTAAGCAGTAGAGTCCTAGTCCACCAGGCTATCTTCACAGCCTTCCATGTCGAAAAATGAGAGGCTGTCTCTCTATCTGTTCGTCAAGCAGATCTTTCAACCAGACTATCTTCACAGGCTTTCATGTCAAATAGTGAGAGGCTGTTTCTCTATCTTGTCCTCAAACAGCTGAGTTCCTGTCCACCCGACTATTTCCACAGTCTTCCATGTCAAACAGTGAGAGGCTCTCACAGACTCTCTACAAACATTGCAGAGCCCAACACAGCTCTCTGGGCAATCTTTTTATTATTTATGAAAAGGCTCTTTCTGTCCTAAAGTACTTACATACTTTATTCTTTAAAAATGTAGGTAAAGAAGCTCTCTGTCAATCCACAAATTTATGACAAGCTTGTATAACAATAATTCAGAAATTCCAAACCCAGTCCTTTTTTTTTTTAATCACTTGTAGCACCTCCTCTGTCCTGCTCTAGCACAACCTCAAAGAACACCATTTGACAGGCATTAAACAGAAAGCTTGTCAGTAGAGAAATAATCTGACATGTGTATTATTAGATCGATAGTATCGCTTACACTAGTTCCTTCAGGTCTGACAGTACAACGCCTCCATTTCCACAAAGATACTACCAATTAAGAGCTGCGGCCCCTGAGGCCTCGTACGTGACTAATTTATGTCAGAAATCATACCTCAGCAGATTTGTGCTCGGTGCCTAGAGATGTAATTGACATTAGCTCAGCGCTTCAAACGCTCATAATCCATTTTTAAATTACTTTAATGAACCATTAAGTAATTCTTGAAATAATTTTTTTTTTAGATTTCAAATATAATTGTCTTTGTTTCCCCTGAAAGAGGACATGATTATACCAAATTCACGATTCCCATTTCTGTGGGTCACATGATGCACAGCATGACCCAGGGTCAAACTTTCAACCATAAAGAGGCCGTGATTTCATAGTTCTTGAGAAAGCCATTACTGCGAAACGTGTTGAGCGAGCGTGATGTCAATATGTACTACACGGGTGACAGACTAACAGCATATCGAGTGGCAGGTGAAAGAGGGACACCACCGTCTTTGTATATGTGCTGAAAAATTTGCAAGGGGCATTAACTTCCTAAATGTACCCAGGTGCAGGTTTTGCCAAAGGAGGCCGTGCCCCAAAACGCATAACCATGCCCATTTATATCTCACATGGGATCATCACGGACATCTGGTTGGCCTGCAACACTTCCTTGCTGTCCACAGTGGTTTTCATTCATGTGATATACACACACGGTCTGCTGCTTCTCTTGGCTCGACCTGGTGAGCCTATGGTTAACTTCCTGGTTCCAAGCATCTTCCATCACATCCACCCGGATGGATTTGCTCACCACTGACCACCTGGGAGGTCACCACCTGCTGGAGACTTATTGATGTGCTTTTCAATACCTTGTACATGTGCATTTATAATGGTTTTACATTTTATAAAAAATATATAATAAATCCTACACCTAAGTCTTCTTTTTGTTCATATAGTATATGGTTTATAGTGTGTACGGTGCTGGTTTTATTTATTTATTACTTATATAGGGCCATCAATTTATCTCTTCATATACAGTCAGGTCCATATATATTTGGATTTGTTTTTTTCAAGTATTTACCAAAACATATTCAAGCTATAGTTATATAATGGATATGAGCTGAAAGTGCACACTCTCCGGTTTAATTTGAGGGTAAGTACATCCAAATCGGAGGAAGGGTTTAGGAATTACAGCTCTTACGGATTGCCATCCCCCTTTTTTAGGGGACCGAAAGTAATTGGAAAATTGAAACAAAAGCTGTTTCATGGCCAGGTGTGGGCTACTCCTTCTTTATTTCTTCATCAATTAAGCAGGTAAAAGGTCTGGAGATGATTGTAAGTGTGGTATTTGCATTTGGAATCTATTGCTGTGAACCTACTTCATGCGTTTAAAGGAGCTGTCCATTCATGTGAAAAAGGGTATTGTAAGGCTGAAAAAAACTTCAGAGAGATAGCAGCAACATTAGAAGTGGCCAAATCAACAGTTTGGTACATTCTGAGGAAAGAAGAATGCATTGGTGAGCTCAGCAACATAAAAAGGCCTGGATGTCCAGTGGTGGATGATCGCAGAATCCTCTCTATGGTAAAGAAAAATCAATTCACAACATCCAGACAAGTGAAGGACACTCTCCAGGTGGTGGGCATATCAATGCCAAAGTCTACAATCAAGAGAAGACTTCACAAGAGGAAATACAGAGGGTTCACCACAAGGTGCAAATCGCTCAAATCATGCAAATCATTCATAAGCCTGAAGAATAGAAAAGCCAGATTAGACTTTGCCAAAAAAAACATCTAAAAAGGCCAGACCAGTTATGGAAAAGCATTCTTTAGACGGATGAAACTAAAATTAATCTGTACCAGAATGATGGGAAGAAAAAAGTGTGGAGAAGGCTTGGAACAGCTCATAATCCAAAGCACACAACGTCATCTGTGGTCACATGGTGGAGCTTGCAGTGTGATGACATGAGCATGCATGGCTTCCAGTGGCACTGGGTCATTGGTGTTTATTGATGATGTAACAGAAGACAGAAGCAGCCGGATGAATTCTGCAGTGTTTAGAGATATCCTGTCAGCCCAGATTCTGCCAAATGCAGCAAAGTTGATTAGACGGCGCTTCACAGTACAGAAGGACAATGATCCAAAACACACCGCAAAAGCAACCCAGGAGCTTTTGAAGGAAAAGAAGTGGAGTATTCCGCAATGGCCAAGTCAATTACTTGCTCTCAACCCAATTGAGCATGCATTTCACTTGCTAAAGACAAATTTTAAAGGCAGAAAGACCCACAAACAAAGAACAAGTGAAGACAGCTGCAGTTCGAGCCTGGCAAAGCATCAGAAAGGAGGAAACCCAGTCTTCGGTAATGTCCATGGGTTCCAGACTTCAGGCAGTCAGGATTCTCCAAAACATATTAAAAATGTACATTTTATTTATGATTATGTTCATTTGTCCAATTACATTTGAGCCCCTGCAAAAAAATGGGGGGACTGTGTATAAAAAATGGTTGCAGTTTCTAAAATTTGTACTTGATATTTTTGTTCAACTCCTTGAATTAAATCCTAAAGTCTGCACTTCAAATTCATTACAGAGCCAAAAGTATGAAAATTGTGCCTGTGTCCAAATATATATGGAACTAACTGTAAACAGTGGTGGCAAAATTGTGGACACAAGTAATTAGAAGGTCTAAACACACTCCATTGTCACTCGTCTGTTGTAAATAACCTTATGTGATTCCTTTCCTATTTTTCAAATTTGACTGAAGTCGTCCAACCCTCATAAAACAAGAGCTTTTATAATGTAGTGTCCACATTTATTTAGCCATATTAAACCTCTTACATTAACTGGTGCCTAAAACTGTGCCTGTGTGGGTTTCCTCAGGGTACTCCGGTTTCCTCCCACATCCCAAAGAAATGCTAGAACAAACAGTAAAACTGACTACAGAACAAACAGCAAAACTGACTTTCCTCAACTTCTCACAAGATTTATTTCAGTTGCTGCCAGGACGGTCTAAGCGGGGTCTGATTGGTTGGCGCTGTCCATGTGACAATGTCTCCTATATGTACCTTTACGAGGTACGTTTAGGAGATTAAGCCACAGGGGATTTCACATCCCCAGGCAGGTGAAGTGGCGACCTGATGTCTCCTAGCAGGTGACCGACGGCCTCAGGGCTTCAGGTACAGCGGGACCGGGGGGGTTGGGGGGGTTGGGGAGAGGGTCCAGTGTAATTTCACCTTACAGATTTTCATCCGCAATGGCTGACAATACTTCTTTAAATGTGAAATGTGTCCCTGCATGGCGCATTATTTTTAAATTGTGACAGCGGGTGCAGGGAGAAGATCCCCTGACCACTCTCAAAGGGAGGGGGAGGATGGGGGGGGAGGCTGCAGACGCTGGAACATGTTACATGGCCAGTGCAATATGGACACTCTTCTGGCTTGTCTCTTTTTAGAGAGTATCCATTATATTTAGTGATGGTGTATTTTACAAACAGAATATGGCGTCAGAAGACCAATCGACCAACAGAACTTGTTATGTACAGTAATAAACCAAGGACAACCAGCTGCTTAACCTACCATGTCATTTTTGTCATCATCCACTGTGCCTGGGACTGAAGATGACCTCAGGGAAGAGCATAGATGAATGTCAAGACATTTATTTTGGTATTTTTTAAAAGCTTTACCTCAGGCAAACCAGTTGAGACAAATATAGGAGCTGTTTTACCTGTCAAAGTTTTTGCATTTCTGTCTGTCCAGTCCTGATGTTTGTACAGCTCAACCAGACAGCAGATCCTGGTTGCTGCCCTTGACTTTTGTCTACTGCAGTAAGCAATCATTCAAAGCCATCTCCCACCACTAGACTGTGATTGGACAGTGAAGGAACAGGAGGACACTGATGAGGTCACCTGTTTGCTCTTTCTGTCAGCGTATTTCCTTTTAGCTCGATTGGCTACTCCTCTTCCAGTCTGGATGTCGCTGTACAAGGAGTTACTAAAAGCCGATACCAAGGCTCCTTTCACACTAGTGGAATTTCAGATGCAGCTTGAGTCACACAGACGATGCATGATAATATAAATTACATTGTTTTAAATGGTGCCCCTTCACTTCAATGCACATGAACTGCGCCAATTTTGGAAAAGGTTCCTGTACTACTTTCAGTGAAATTCCAGCGCGATTTTTTGCCCTATAGAATATGAAAACCACATTCAAGTTACCTTACAAAATCGCACTGAAAAATCGGATCAAGGTTGGATTGCAGCAGTGTGAACCTAGCCTAAATCAAGTTTAAGCGCTTACATTTAAAAAATCCAGAATAATATATTCAAAGAGGCGCTGGGAATTTTTAGACTTGCACTTGCTGTCAGATAAAGGAAAACTTTAAACAAGCTCAATAGCTCTGGTGAAGCGGCTCCCACACAGCAAGGCTTTCCTTCGATGGACACCCAACAGTAGCTCAACCCATAATAAAGGAGCACCAGACCAAATTCTGATAAACGAGTCCAAGAAAATCTTAAAGTGGTTGTAAACCCTCCACTTTCACTTTAGCTCATTCTAATCTACAGTGATAAGCCTGCTGATTGCTGCTTGTGAAATTTCACTTACTGTTACAGTCTTTTCATAATCCGTCCTGCAATCTTTAATGATGTCACCGACGCATGCGCAGTCCGTAGTTCCGTTAACGGCACACTATGTGTACCGTTTCAATAGCCCCTGCATGCCAGGTTAATTCCTTCCACTTAGAACGGCACAGAGGAAGATTCGCGATAGTGTGCCCTCCTCCACACGTGATTGTTAAAGATGGAGAGAATCAAAATTAACATTGTGAAGCTAAGTAGCCTCACGCCATGTCCGTCACAATGGTAAGCGGGACAGAGCATCTAGACAGGGCCGTCTTTAAGGCAGGGCAAAAGGGGCAGCTACCCTGGGCCCTGTCATTGTTGTGGGGCCCAAAGCAGCTGCCTCATACTTGCCAGCTATCACAGTTTAAATTCCCTCGTCCCTTGAAGTTTTAGTCCCTTGCTGTGTCCTGATATCTCAGTGTGAAGTGCTGCTACTAATGCTGCCCAGCTCTGCCCTATTGTTGTGTACAGATGACTCACCTGTAGACCCTGTGTTCATATGTAAATAGCTGCATCCGGCGGCATAGATATGTAAATAAGGGGGCATTCATATGTATATCATGCCCCCTGCAGTGAGGAGTTGATGTGCTGTAACCTCTAGCAACCAATCAGTGAGCAGTATTACTGTACAGTAATCTCTAGCAACCAGTCAACAAGCAGAAATCATGTGCTGTAACATCTAGCAACTAATCAGTGAGCTGTAATGTGTGCTGTAACCTCTAGCAACCAGTCAGTAAGCGGTAATGATACACTGTAACCTCTGGCAACCAATCGCAATCGATGCCTGATCTGATACAGTAAACTGATTTTAAGTCTAGCTGCTATTTATTGTATGTCTCAGAGCAGGTGGAGAGCGAAATTGTATGGAGGGCCCAAGAAACCGTTTGCCCGGGGTCCAATCAAATATTAAAGACAGCCCTGCATCTAGAAAAAATTGTTACACAACTTACCTCAAGGACTACATGGAGAAACTTCTCAATTCACTATGCAAAATGCACACACAAAAAAAGGAGCCATGAATACCAGCTATAACCATTATAAAAGAGGAGAAGTCCCCAGCAGGAGGAACCTCAGACGTGACAGAAAAGAAAAAAGAAAAAAGAAGGGGAAATAGAAAAGAGTAGGGAGAGAAACCCAGAGAGGAAAACAAGAAGCAAAGCTCCCAGGGGGGAGAACAGAACTTGTTCAGATCCCCAAATCGCTTAGTAGTATCATTGACCACACCGGCAATTTGTTCATTGAGCATTATCCAAGACACCTTTTCGTCTATATAGTGAGATACACATCGAAGTCTTTTTCCATGAACGGGCTATAGAAAGTTTTGCAGCCAGGAGCATAAAGAAGATCAGATGATCAGACGCCTCCCATGGCCATATCCAGCCCGGCTATTTATGTAGGAGAAGCTCTAATGTTCAACTAATTTTATTTTTGGATAGAGTGAAGTGGAGCGGAGGGCCAGAACCTACTGTATGTCAGGTTCTCATGTTAAGATTTCATGTTCTGTTCAGATGATCAAGGGAATCCGCTGAGGTAGAAACCTCCAGGATCAGGGAAAACATGAATGTCATATTAAGGCTCAGTTTACACTGCCGCGACGTGGGATCCGACTTGTGAGACCCCAAGTCGCATGACATGTGAAATCCCATGTTAGTCAATGAGAGCTGTCTTAATTAACACTACTGAAGTCGCTGCGACTTTAGAAAAGGTTCCTGTACTACTTCAAGGCGACTTCTATCAGACTTGTGCCTTAAAGTAGTACTCAAATCGCCAGGAAGTTTCCTGGCGAAGTCTCACCATAAGTCGTGCAACGTTCAGATCGTGGCAGTGTGAACCGAGCCTCATGGTTTAGGCCTCATGCACACTGGATGTTACAAAAATGGCAGTAGCTTTAGACCTCTACATTAAAAAAATAGCCGTTTCTTTTTTAGTTTTGCAGCGTTTTTGCATTAGCGTTTGCATTTTTTTCAGCAAAGCTATACTCACACAAAAGCTTAGGGCTCAAAAACACTCATAAATGGCAAATTGCCGCGTTCTTCAGCTTTTTTCAGCATTTTTCGGAGTCAGAGCGTTTTTTTACAGCTGAAAAACTCCTCTTTCCAGCCAGAAACGCCTAAAGCTAAAAACCAGCAGCTGTAAAAACGTCCAGTATGCATGAGGCCTTAGGCTCGGTTCACACTGGGGCGACTTGGGATCCGACTTGTACGCCCTCAAGTCGCCCCAGAAATAATTTGAATGGGAGTGAACGCTAGCGTCTTAATAGACGCTACTGAAGTCGCTCCGACTTCAGAGCGTACTCCCTGTACTACTTTGATCCGACTTGGTAGGCGACCTGTACCATAGAAATCTATGGAAGTCGCCTCCAAGTCGGATCTCTCTGTAAAGTCAAGCGACTTTGCAGGGAAAACCCCTTCCTCCCCCCCTCCCTCCCAGAGAGCTGATTGGCCACAGGCGAAGTCGCCTGTCATGGAGGCGACTTCAAGTCGCCTTGTAATTTGCTAAAGTGGCGTCGAAGTCGTGTCGAAGTCGCGTTGAAGTCGCCGTGCAAAGTCGCGCTGAAGTCGTGTTGCCCCAGTGTGAACCGACCCTTAAAGTGATTGTAAGGGCTCGTTTTTTTTTCCTATAAAAATAACAAACATGTTATACTTACCTGCTCTGTTGCAGTGGATTTGAACAGAGCAGCCTGGTTTCTCCTTCTCTCGGGTCCCTCTTCTGTGATCCTGGCCCCCTCCCTCCTGTTCAGTGCCCCCCACAGCAAGCAGCTTGCTATGGGGGCACCCAAGCTGAGTCACAGCTCTCTGTGTCCATTCAGACACAGAGCCCCAACCCTGTCCTGCCTTCTCTCTCCCCTGATTGGCTGGTTGATTTTGATTGACAGCAGCGGGAGCCAATGGCGCCACTGCTATGTCTCAGCCAATTAGGAAGGAGAATCTCAGGCGGTTGAGAAACTCATGAACATCGCTGGACAGAGAGGGACCTCAGGTAAGTATTAGGGGGGCTGAGGGTGGAGCTGCACACAGAAGGCTTTTTACCTTAATGAATAGAATGCATTAAAGAGGAAGTAAACCCTGATGGGTTTTACTTCCTCTTTTGCTCCCTGCAAATTAAAAGCATAATGGGCTAGCATGCATCGCATACTAGCCCATTATGTGACACTTACCTGTTTAGGAGATATCTCCACTACCTATAGGTAAGCCTTATTCTAGGCTTACCTATAGTTAAAAGTCACTAGGGAAGGGTTTACAATCACTTTAAGATAAAAAAAAAACCTTCTTCCTTTACAATCACTTTAAAGAGGAACTGCAGTCTGCTCACATAATTTGTAATAAAAACATCTTTGCCATTCTGAAGCTTCCCTCCCAACCACTTTGCATATTGTTTTATATATACTGTGATTCTGTACTTGCCAAATATGCTGCAGAAATCTCCCTCCACTAAGTCTGGCTGCAGCCATTTTAACCGTGGGCAGCTGAAGCTGCTGCCTGTTCATTTCCTGGATTTACACAGACACACAGGAGGCACACCTCCAGCTCTGCAGCTCTCATTGGCCCTCTGACTCATCCCCCCTCCCCCTTCCTGGCAAACTCTCACGAGAGTGACAGCTGTGCATGATGTTATAAGCCTAGGCCAGTGATGGTGAACTTTAGCACCCCAGATGTTTTGGAACTACATTTCCCATGATGCTCATGCACTCTGCAGTATAGTTGAGCATCATGGGAAATGTAGTTCCAAAACATCTGGGGTGCCAAGGGGTGCCAAAAAGGAAGTGGGCTGTATATATTTCATCGTAGCCGTCCAAAGACAACAAGCCAACATGTATCAGTGGCTATAAGGTTCTCCTTCATAAGGGTTAAAGAGAATTAAAACCATATATGTAAATGATATGGATGAAAGAGGAAGCTTATATTCCCTGAAACATTTTGGATTCTTGAAATTGTACTTCTGTGACAAAATAAAGACTCTTGAGACTCATAAACTCTTGGTGTTGCGCTCATGTTCACTACAACTTCCAATGTTTAACCGAGGGCCCATTCGTGTTTTGCAGCTTTCTAACCAAAACCACTGTACTGTTTACAGTATAGACTTACAGTATCTTCACTAAACCAACTCTGGATCCAGTGCCTTCCACCTACATCTTTCGAGCAATAGAGCTTGACAGAGGTTTCCAACCCTTTCCTAAAAAAAATAAAATAAAGCAGAAAATTGTTTACACAGCTCTACATGTTAAAAAAAAAACAATAAAAATACTGTATGACCATAAAAACATCATAAGCCAGAAGGCCTGGCTTTAGTCAAAGCATGTATTCTGTCATTAGAAGTACAAAAAGCAGAGTTGTTCTTGGCATAATATGAACCATTTGTCGCGGGGGCAATGTGCAGGCTGTGATGAATGATCTCTGATAAATTAGTTTTGAGTTCTTCTCCAAGCCATGAGCACCGAGCTGATTCACTGACTTGCTGAAACCACAGAATGCAGTCAGAGGTCGTGGGAAGGAAAGTAAAGTTAGCTTACCAGTGCCATTCTTACTTCGCTCATCACATATACTACCCCTGCTCATTTCTAAGGAGACTATGACAAGCATAAAGATAACATTCTATATTGTATATTGTGTGCTCACAAACCGGGGCCTAGTTTATCTTTAACCGCTTGCCGACCAAGCGCACGACGATGTACGTCGGCACAATGGCACGGCTGCGCAAATGGGCGTGCCTGTACGTCCCCTTTAAGACGCGGCATTGTGGGCATGGGCGCCCGCCACGTACTTCGTGACCGTGCCCGCGGACTCGATGTCCCGCGATCGTGTCACGGAGTGGCAGAACGGGGAGATGCCTATGTAAACAAGGCATTTCCCTGTTCTGCCTAGCAACATGACAGAGATCTACTGCTCCCTGTCACTCCTCTCAGAACAGAACAGGGATTTGTGTGTTTACACACACACACTTCCGTGTTCTGTCCCTCGTGCTCGCAATCGCTCGTGGCCGGTGGTCATCGTGACCGTCGGCCACGAGCATTGGCACCCCCGCTGTGCAGTTATCCCCATCCCGCGAGCCGTTGTATAGCTACAACGGTTCGCGGGATCCTGCCGACCTGCCGCGGCTGGTCGGCAAGCGGTTAAATCAGAGTCAATGGCTTGGTATTTTGGACAGCTAATTTATCTAAGAGAAATTCACAAAGCACCTGTGCAAGATAAAAGGAAAACCTGCAAACATGGCCTGTTTGGGGTACTTGAGAACAGGGTTGAGAACCACCGATCTAAAGGACAGGAAGAGCAGTTTTACAGATGTTGGTTGGAGACTGTGGTGCACACGGAAGTCTATGGCTGCTGTCTCCTGGTGAGCAGAGTCTTCTATATAAGTGTCTTTTTGCAGGTTTGTTTTTATGCTTGGTTGGAAGCATAATCACACTCTAAAGGTAAATAAATGGCTCCTAGCACACCAACAGATATATATCGTTAATAAGTATGGTGAAAAGAGTGCAGTGCTTAAAAACCAATGAAAACACCAACCACATGTGACAATAAATCAAAAAACAGCTCATAGTAAGTTAGCATAAAAGTCCACCATCCAATAAACAAATTGGGGCGTACCTTCCATTCACAGAAATGCAGAAAATCCCACACCACAGTGTTCCTTCACCGCATGTTCTATAAAACAGGCTTACCAAAATAATTTGACCCTGTTACTCAGAGAAATCAATATATGTATGTGAGGGACCCTCCATGGCACAGAGTAATCGTCCTTCTATACGGGTCTCTGTTAATTATTCTCTAAGGCTGGGTTCACACCTATGCAAATTTTCTCTGCATCCAATTCGCACAGCAGTAGATTGTGACCGGCTCTCTATGGAGCCAGTTCACACATCTCCGCATCGGATCCAGGGGGGTGGGAAATGCACAGGAGTCCTGTCGTCTTTTGGTCCGTTTCAGGTCCAAATTCAGCCAAAAATACGGTCTGAAATCAGACCCGCAACGGTGAATGGAGACACACCGGACTCCTGCTGGGAGCCGCTCCATGTTATAGTGAGAACCCAGCCTTAGGCTACACGATATCCATAAAAGGAAAGCCAAAGTTAACAAAAAAAAGGTAAGGCAGACTCGATGGACCACTAATGCCGCGTACACACGGTCGTACTTTTCGTCTACAAAAGTCGGACAGCCTGTCCGACAGACTTCCGGCAGACTTTCGGTGGACTTGCGGCGGACTTGCGGCCTACTTTCTAACGAACGGACTTGCCTACACACGACCACACAAAAGTCTAACGGATTCGTACGTGATGACGTACACCGGACTAAAATAAGGAAGTTCATAGCCAGTAGCCAATAGGTGCCCTAGCGTGGCTTTTTGTCCGTCGGACTAGCACACAGACGAGCGGATTTCGGGGTCCGTCGTAGTTACGAAGTAAAGTTTTAAAACATGTTTCAAATCTAAAGTACGTCGGATTTGAGGCTAAAAAAGTCAGTTGAAAGTCCGGAGAAGCCCACACACGATCGGATTACCAGCCAGCTTTAGTCCATCAGCGTCTGTTGGACTTTTGTAGACGAAAAGTAGGACCGTGTGTACGCGGCATTAGGCTTTTTTCTGCCGTCACTTTTCCATGTGTAAAGGAAACTTGTGAGTTCTGTATATAATTCTATTTTATATGTATTGCACACTGCCCTCACTGTGCACACGGCCCTAATAATGTTTTCAGTACATGTTTGCATTCTTTCGAGTCCTGATTAGAATTAGCCTGCCCATGTTACGCCCCTTGTTTCCATAAAAGTACAATTGTAATATTAATGTGATACCTACGTAATCATGTGTATAAAAACCTTCAATTGCGTCATAAGGCAGAACAGTTATTTGGAAAGATGTGGAGTGTATCTTTTGTGTCTGTTCCCTACTGCAGTAGTTATTAATTTGGAGAAACGGGAGTTATTCCTGCGCTACCAATTTGGAAAAAAGTGTGGTAATCGTATAACTTTCTAACTGCAATTCAAAAGATGTATAAACCAAATGCACCTGGACAGCTGCATGCACCAAAATCAGGGCCCAGACACAAGCCCGGAGCAAAAATTAAAAAGAAAAAAGGGGGGGGGGTGCTGCGCTAACCAGAGGGTCTATACTCATTAATTTCGTATAATTGTGGGATAAGAGGCCTCAGTGTAATAGAATAAATACACGTGTGAAATCGCATGAGTTGGAGTATTTAAAACGCATAGGTGAAAGTGGTATCTAAAAAATGGGGGCAGGGGTGGTTGGTGATAAAAATATAAACAATATGTATAAAATGATCCAAACAGGTGGTATATATAAACAATAAAACATGTGACTAAAAATCATTCAATCCAGTAATATCCAATATGTTAAAGTGCTGGTGCTCTCGTGCCTTAAATAAACTAAAATAATACAGTGTAATACAGACCGATGAATATAATAAAGTGCATAAATAGAACAATATTGCACGGAAGAAATCAATATATCAAGTGAAAAATGAGAGAGGCATAATCGCCAAATCCTCGTGTTGCAACAAGTGCAAAGTGAAAGCTCAGTGTGGATGATCCAGTGAATAAATGTATACTTGCTAGTGTCCAAAAAAAATTTATATCAAGTGTCCAAAGAACAAAGTGTAACCAAAGACAAATCTTATCAATGGTGCACAGAAGAAAGTGTTCAAACACAGCAATAAATAACAGTGGGGTGGTGATATGCAGACAAAACACTCTGTGTCCTCTTCATGCAGCATGCGCTAGTGTAGGTAATGGCCCCTTACCTAGCGGTGCTAGGTCAACCGCATATAAGTTGTATAATCGCGAGGTCCTGGGTCCCTACTGCGTCTCTGTGTCCCCGCTGGCCGACTCTACAGGATCCTAATTGCAGGCTGGATGTATCTAGTTATGGTCCTGGGACAGTGCGGTTCCTAGCTCCTCCACATCTCATATTGAGCAGTTAGTATCACAGCGTTGTATCCTACGAGCGGTGAGCTCGCAATGCATTCAGCAGAGAAGAAAACGAAACAAGCCTATTCCGTCCCTACGCGTGACGTCACCGATCACGTGACTTCTTCAGGGGATAAACGAAATAGGCTAATGTAGGTCTTAAATAGTCTCTCCCATAGGAATAGATTGGCGGCCATTTTCTTGTAGCCGCGCCGGCCATAACTCGGATTTCGATGTGCGCGGCCATGTTTTAGGTTTGATAAAGGTTGAAATAGCTATATTCGATGGGAGATTCATGCGCTAGGTAAGGGGCCATTACCTACACTAGCGCATGCTGCATGAAGAGGACACAGAGTGTTTTGTCTGCATATCACCACCCCACTGTTATTTATTGCTGTGTTTGAACACTTTCTTCTGTGCACCATTGATAAGATTTGTCTTTGGTTGCACTTTGTTCTTTGGACACTTGATATAAAATTTTTTTGGACACTAGCAAGTATACATTTATTCACTGGATCATCCACACTGAGCTTTCACTTTGCACTTGTTGCAACACGAGGATTTGGCGATTATGCCTCTCTCATTTTTCACTTGATATATTGATTTCTTCCGTGCAATATTGTTCTATTTATGCACTTTATTATATTCATCGGTCTGTATTACACTATTATTTTAGTTTATTTAAGGCACGAGAGCACCAGCACTTTAACATATTGGATATTACTGGATTGAATGATTTTTAGTCACATGTTTTATTGTTTATATATACCACCTGTTTGGATCATTTTATACATATTGTTTATATTTTTATCACCAACCACCCCTGCCCCCATTTTTTAGATACCACTTTCACCTATGCGTTTTAAATACTCCAACTCTTGCGATTTCACACGTGTATTTATTCTATTACACTGAGGCCTCTTATCCCACAATTATACGAAATTAATGAGTTAGCGCAGCTCCCCCCCCCCCTTTTTTCTTTTTAATTTTTGCTCCGGGCTTGTGTCTGGGCCCTGATTTTGGTGCATGCAGCTGTCCGGGTGCATTTGGTTTATACATCTTTTGAATTGCAGTTAGAAGGTTATACGATTACCACACTTTTTTCCAAATTGGTAGCGCAGGAATAACTCCCGTTTCTCCATTCCACTGTTTCCAACACATACATACATTCCTGCAGCAACCATGGAAGTGTTATCATTCTTGGAAAAAAGAAAAATTAACCTAGAGGAAGTGTTTAGTACTAATCAACCAAGCAAAAATAAAACAAGCGACCTAGAGAGCCTAATGAGAAGATTAGGACATAGTATGGAGAAACAAGTAAGCCTATGTTGGGACATCAACACCTTTGAGACTTATTTAAAAGAAAGCATTGTCCCAAGGAGATTAAGATGGGATGTCCCCCCAAATGACGGCCTAGTAGACCAGGAGTCAACCGACGAATGGTTCAAATTTTTTAACGATAAAGGCCTAGAACTCCTCAGATTCCTATTAGCAAGAAAAAAGAGGAAGACCGAAATGATAAATCGGAATATAGCTGAGATTAAGGAGGAATTAGAAGCTTTCAAAGAAACAACGGAATTCAAAACACGCACTACGCAGCTAAATAGGGATCTAACCAAGAAGGACAAAGAGGTACAACAAAGGAAAAGTAAAAAATACATTAGGGATATTAATGATTTTAGGAATGACCAAGCTTTTAAATGGCAAAGCCAAATAGGAAAAACAGAAGTAAGCTCCACCTACTCAACACCGGAGAAAATAGTGAGGATGTACTCACAGCAGACAAATGTACCACCCACACAGAGCTCACAAAGAAGAGGCCACTACAACCAAAGAGATGGAAATGAAGGAGTGATACCCAGACAACAATATCAAGATAATGGGTATAGAAATGAATATCCATACACCCCCCAGAGAGGGAATAGAAGACCTCAACAGAACGACAGAACGCCACAGAATGGAGGGAGGAGACCGTTCTATGGAAGAAACAACAGGAAGCCATATAATTGGAACAACTGGCACAAACCCCCATATGACCATAGGGACCAAAGAGGATACACACAAGACTACAGAGAACAAAGGAGGCCATATGAATATAAGGACAACAGAGGACCAGCATATGATTACCATGGACCAAGAGGTAGGAGTCCTGGTCAAGACTATGAACAGGAAGAAAGAAGAGGACCCCAACGAAGAGACCACCGAGACCACGAACGAAGTCCGGTACCCACCTATAACTATTATGCTCCACTGACCGATCGAGGGGAAGAGATAAATAACCAGTATAGACAATACCCCCCACAAAATGGAAACCCCGACTACAACAGGCCTTTTTTAGACAGGAGCCGGGAGAACCCCCCTCAGAGACATTTAGACGAAAACAGAAGCCACAGAAGAAGCCAAGAAAGAAGAGAGGAAAGCGATCTGGAAAGAGAGAGCAAAAGAAGAAGAGTGTAAAAGGGGAGGGTATTTTCAATTTGAGTGGCCAGACTTTAATGCATGAAGAAATAGGAGTTCTGGACAAAGGATTGAAATATGCACCCTATAAAAATATGGATAAATTCCAAACCTATTTGGGAATTCAAAAGTTTGTGAGGAAACTAAACATTGCCAAGTATATGGCAGGGAACCCAACAAGGCCGAGATATAGAGAACCTGGTGATGAAGAGATTGTCCATAGTGCATTACGAAACAAATCTGTTTTTAATCCACCTGTAAAAAATAATAAGTACACTGAAGTTTTTAAACAAGTTGTTTTAGATGATATTAAAGTTTTAAAAATCAAAAAGAAAGAAGAACCAAACCATATAAAAAGTGGGATTAAGAAGTTAACAAGAAGGAAAGATCTAGTCATACGACCAGCTGACAAAGGAGGGGGAATTGTGATTTTATCTAAAGAACAATACCACAGGAGCATGATTAAAATGTTGGAAGATGAGACGACCTACACTAGACTGTTAAGCAACCCAATGTTTAAGTGCAGAAAAGCACTGCAAAAGGTAGTGTGCCTGGGAATTAAGAAAAACATATTAAATAAAAAAGAAGCCCGATACCTGATACCGGATTCCTGCCGAACCCCGATCATTTACACACTGCCGAAAATACACAAAAACAAAACGGATCCACCACCAAGACCGATTGTAAACGGCATAGATTCTTTAACATCTAGGATTGGGCAATATATTGATGTGTTTTTACAGCCAGCAGTCCAGAACACGGAGGCATACCTCAGAGATACGAAGCAGATGCTACAAATACTAGAAGACATTCCGAAAGAAGAAGGACCTTGGATTTTGGCTACCGCAGATGTCTCATCTTTATATACAGTGATATTGCACCACCAAGCATGTGAAGCCACAAAATGGGGCCTGAGGCTATACACTAAGTTACCATGTGTTCAAAGGAAATTCCTAGTGAAATGCCTAGACTTTTGTCTGAAGAATAATTATTTCTGGTTCGACAAAAATTACTACCACCAACGAACAGGAGTAGCCATGGGGGCCAAATTTGCCCCAAGCGTGGCAGGCCTTTTTATGGCCCAGTGGGAGGAGCAAAAAGTTTTTAAAAACAGACCCACTGAACTAGCCATCTACAAGAGGTATATTGATGACGTTTTTATACTCTGGAAAGGCGAAGCAGACCAACTCACCAGCTTCCTAGAGAATCTGAACGTTAACGATCGAAATATCAGACTATCCTGGGAGATCAGCGAAGAAAAGGTGACATTCCTAGACCTGGATATCACACAGGAAGACGGTAAACTATCATCCAGCACGCACTTTAAAACTGTGGACAGAAACAGCTACCTCCCAAGAGATAGCTGTCACCACAGAAACTGGTTGTTCAACGTCCCCAAAGGTCAACTGATGAGGGTTAGACGGAACTGCACCCACTTAAACACCTATCTAGAACAGGCAGAGCACATTGCACAGAAATTCACCAACAAAGGATACGACCAGCAACTTATAAGAAACAAGATATTAGAAGTTAAAGAAATGGATCGAAACGAACTGATCAGAGATAAAATCAGAAAAGAAATGGCACCTGCGGTAGCACCACTAATTTTGGATTTTAATGTTCAACATAAAAGAATAGAGAAAATCATTAAGAAACACTGGCACATACTCCTAGCGGATAAAGACCTGCAGGATAAACTCCCACGTAACCCCAGATTTATATACAAAAAAGCACCTACCCTTAAAGATAAAATTGTAAAAAATGTTATCGACCCTCCAAAGAAAACGATTTCTTTCTTTACACGAAACGTTTTTTTCCCCTGCAAAAGATGTTTCGCCTGTCTGAGAACCAAGCGCCCAAATGAGAAGAAATTTCATTTTGCATCAAACAGCACTGGAGAGACATACGAGATCAAAGATTTCATCTGCTGCAACACAGAGGGAGCAGTATACGCCCTAGAATGTAGTTGCGGCCTACAATACATAGGCCGCACTAAGAGACCCCTCAGAGTCAGGATTAAGGAACACGTGAATAACATCCTGAAGGGGTACGACAAACACAGTGTTTCTAAACACTTTCTATTGCATCATAACAGAGACCCCACACAATTAATATTTTGGGGAATTGAACCGTATGTTAGGCACTGGTGGGGAAGCCACAAGGTAAGAACCCTAAGTCAGCTTGAATCCAAGTGGATATATACGTTAGACACCTTTGCCCCTAGAGGTTTGAACATCGAGTTCGATTTGAACTGTTTTATAAGCGATTTTTAATGCGATTTTTTAATGCGATTTTTTAATAAGTAGTGTACACGACAATCTCTTTTCACCCTGCAGTTTATGTAATCTATTTACTAGAATTTACTAGAATTTGCCCCACCCCCACCCCCTCCCCCTCTTCCCCCCACCCCCCCCTCCCCCCTCCCTACCCCCCTCCTCTCTCCCCCTCAGATTTATTCAGGTGTGTTTTTTATGCTGAGGTACATGAGGAAATAAGCCTATCCCGTCACCTCTCCGTGGATTAGTCAATCAATTTAACATCATCGTCCTCATCTCCCCCCATCCCCTTATATATATATATATATATATATATATATATATATATATATATGCTTCATATATATATATCTTCTTTAAGATCAGTCATCATGAAAGAATTCTTCATTATTGTATAAGTAAGTACTCTCCATCTATTTATATATCCCTGGAGTTTTACAGATGTTTTTATACAGAGAACTATTTGACCTCCTTTTAAACCAATCAAATATTCTTGACAATTTATTAGAGTTTTCTTAATCTACTTCCTAAACCTATAATAAAATTTTTTTAAATTTTTTAAATTATTTTTTAATAAATTTCTTAATAATTTTTTCATAGCTATTCATATTTTACTTTTTCCTAATCTTACATATAGCAGTAGCCCACCATCAGCGTAATATTGGGGCTATATGCCAGCGAGTTTGAATTTTTGCAGCTTACAGAGTCTGCCTCTTTACAGTCTGATATGAAAATGTCCTTTCCGGAAAGACATGAGACTGTGCTGAGGTTTGGCTGCCCTATTACCATAGAAACATACAAACAATTCGGTCCCCTCCCATCGAATATAGCTATTTCAACCTTTATCAAACCTAAAACATGGCCGCGCACATCGAAATCCGAGTTATGGCCGGCGCGGCTACAAGAAAATGGCCGCCAATCTATTCCTATGGGAGAGACTATTTAAGACCTACATTAGCCTATTTCGTTTATCCCCTGAAGAAGTCACGTGATCGGTGACGTCACGCGTAGGGACGGAATAGGCTTGTTTCGTTTTCTTCTCTGCTGAATGCATTGCGAGCTCGCCACTCGTAGGATACAACGCTGTGATACTAACTGCTCAATATGAGATGTGGAGGAGCTAGGAACCGCACTGTCCCAGGACCATAACTAGATACATCCAGCCTGCAATTAGGATCCTGTAGAGTCGGCCAGCGGGGACACAGAGACGCAGTAGGGACCCAGGACCTCGCGATTATACAACTTATATGCGGTTGACCTAGCACCGCTAGGTAAGGGGCCATTACCTACACTAGCGCATGCTGCATGAAGAGGACAGAGTGTTTTCTCTGCATATCACCACCCCACTGTTATTTATTGCTGTGTTTGAACACTTTCTTCTGTGCACCATTGATAAGATTTGTCTTTGGTTGCACTTTGTTCTTTGGACACTTGATATAAATTTTTTTTGGACACTAGCAAGTATACATTTATTCACTGGATCATCCACACTGAGCTTTCACTTTGCACTTGTTGCAACACGAGGATTTGGCGATTATGCCTCTCTCATTTTTCACTTGATATATTGATTTCTTCCGTGCAATATTGTTCTATTTATGCACTTTATTATATTCATCGGTCTGTATTACACTGTATTATTTTAGTTTATTTAAGGCACGAGAGCACCAGCACTTTAACATATTGGATATTACTGGATTGAATGATTTTTAGTCACATGTTTTATTATTAATTTGGAACCACTAATCAATATGGAGGATAGGAGTTGCCCATCTAGAAATTCCCATGTCACATGTAAAACTGTAGTCTAAAATGTTTAAAAATAACCATAATACTTACATACATAAAAGAAACATTGCCTGTAACGATATCATGCCTTTCCTGGGGCTCAGATGGGCCGCTCCCGGATTCCAAGATACATGACGACATCACGAACGTCAGCTTCGACCTACGCATTTCACCACAAATTACATCTTCAAGGGCGTGACGTCTTCCACGCCTCCGGAAGACATCCTTTGTGCCAAAATGCGTAGGCAATTGTCAGTGTTGGTTTTGCACATGAAGATCACTGCGGTATGGTGTTGAAGGACAAGGATGTTATACTTCTTTACTAGGCAAGTAACCAAGTAACCTTGGACTTTTATTTGTTTTGCAAATTTTGTTTCTAAGGTATGTTAATATTGTGGAAGGACTGCATTATATTTACTGCTCATCCAGAGTGTTTGGCACCTCAGCCAATCAGCTAAGAGGTGTTCAAGCTATGCCTAAGACAAGTCCCCGGCTGCATTCCTTCATCCTTGCTTACGTTCCAGCAGCCTTTGTGACTCCAAAGTCTCCAGTGACCTCAGTTACTTGTGACTTCCAATAATTCTACTGCATCCTGTGTCATCCAGGGACCCCGTACCATTCTGTCTTACTTTGACTCCAGAACACTCTATGACACATGCATCTCCACAAAGCCTCAGACATGCTTGTCTTTCCTGGACTGTCTCTCAGTGGATACAAACCTTTGTCCAGGACATCTATATACTGTTCCACTATTCGGTTTTAATCAAGGACAGTGCTGTATACATATTACATCTTGAATATAATTGAACTAATCCATGTCTATACAAGTCTGCTTCAAATCTTGGGTGATATTGCATTTCCTTTATTATTAAGTTCCTTATTTTCAGTTATCTACCACCATCATCATTTGGAAAACTTGCAGATGAAGTCCTTTATTAGAAACAAAAAAACTTAATCTCCTGAAGAAGTCGTTTTGGGGGGGCGTAACGTATATAGGAGTGGAACCTGTCGGTGCTGTCATGACGTTTTATTTATATATATATATCGGAACTGGCAGTGAGCTGAAGTAGGAGTTATATGTGATTTTTATATATCTTTTAAACCCCTTTTTATTGTAATAAATTACATAAGGAGAGCACCATTAGTCTTCCCTTTTAATTTTATTCCATTCCTTTGATCGTGAGCTGTTGACGAAGTCTGCTGGAAGAGTAATTATTGGAGGTCCAATGCAGAGTTAAGCAGATCCACATAAAACACTGGGTGAAGTGTATATGTTATCTATGGAAGAGGATCGTCGCTTTTATCACAGGAGATACCGGCACATTGCACTACAGGTTTTTTGATTTTGACTTATTCACTTTTGGTTATTGCATGGTGTGAGCTCCACATGTATGGCGTTAGTATGTTCTCTTCATGCGTTTTACCTCCAACTCTTTCTTCTCACAGCCCAAAAACCTACGGTCAAGTTAACCAAAGTGAGTAAATTAACTCAAAAGACAATGTTAATGAGCTTTGGGCTTGTGTCGAGGGAAACCATCAGCTTGCTTTCAGGTGCATTCCACTAGCATTTGAAATCAGGTAAAGATGCTTCAGAGATCATTTAGCTTTTTTCACATTATTACGCATTCTGTAATTGCATCAGTGTGTCATTAAGATGTGCTGCATCAAGGCAGCGAAATGATTTTGATTGAGCTGGTAGCACATCGTATGGCAGGAAAGAATTGTATATAGTTACCATTTACAACATGGATGTTCTGCACGGAAGGTACATTGCCAACTGTATGGGCTGGTTTACACTTGCTTCAAAATGTAGCATTGAACACGCTTTTTTTTTTTAAACCGCTTCTGGACCAACCGCCGCAGTTATACTGCGGCAGGTTGGCTCCCCTGCGCGAAACCACGTAGCTGTATGTTGGCTTTCGGGGTCCGGATAGCAGTCGCACGCGCCCGCTGCACGGCGGGAGTGCCGATGCTCGTGGCCGACGGTCGCGATGACCGCCTGCCACGAGCGATCTCGTGACCAGGAGAGACAGTACAGAGACGTGTGTGTGTAAACACACACTTCCCTGTTCTGTCCTGACAAATTGTGTGTTCCTAAAAGCTAGGAACCACGATCCGTCACTTCCACTAGAGAGTGCTCTCCCCCTTCAGTTAGAATCACCTCCCAGGGAACATAGTTAGCCCCTTCACTGCCAGTGACATTTTTACAGTAATCAATGCATTTTTAATCGCACTGATCGCTGTATTAATGCCAATGGTTCCAAAAATGTGTCAAAATTGTCTAATGTGTCTGCCATAATGTCGCAGTCACGATAAAAAAAAAAAAAATAAAAAAAATTAAAAAAAACGCAGATCGCCGCCATTACTAGTAAAAAATAAAATAAAAATGCTATAAATATATCCCCTATTTTGTAGACGTTATAACTTTTGCGCAAACCAATCAATATACAAAAGTATGAACTACGATGTGTCATCTCCCCTAGACAGTCCCATCTCCCCTTCAGTTAGAACACACACTAGGGAACACACTTAACCCCTTGATCGCCCCCTAGTGTTAACCCCTTCCCTGCCAGTGATATTTTTACAGTAATCAGTGCTGTATAAATGCCAATGGTCCCAAAAAACGTGTCAAAAGTGTCCGGTGTGTCCGCCATAATGTCGCAGTCCCACAAAAAAAAAAAAAAAAAAAAAAAAAAAAAAAAAAAAAAAAATCACAGATCGCCACCAATACCAGTAAAAAAAATAATAATAAAAATGCCATAAATCTATCCCCTATTTTGTACACGCTATAACTTTTGCGCAAACCAATCAATATACACTTATTGCAATTTTTTTTACCAACAATATGTAAAAGAATACATATTGGCCTAAACTGAGAGAAAATTAGCTTTTTTTTAAAAAAAAAAAAAAAAAAAAAAGGGGATATATAGCAAAAAGTACAAAAATGTATTTATTTTTTTTTTTAAATTGTCACTCTTTTTGTTTATAGCTCAAAAAAGAAAAAAGAAAAAAAAAAACAAAAAAAAACGCAGAGGCGATCAAATACCACCAAAAGAAAGCTCTATTTGATAGGAAAAAAGGACGTCAATTTTGTTTGGGTACGTCGCACGACCGCACAATTGTCAGTTAAAGCGACGCAGTGCCAAATCGCAAAAAACGCTCTTTTCAGTAAGGGGGTAAATTCTTCCGGGGCTGAAGTGGTTAAAGTGCTCTGAATGCCAATCTCCATAGGCGATGTTTAAAAATGTCTACAGGTTACCAGTTTTGAGTTACAGAGGAGGTCTAGGGCTAGAATTATTGCTCTCGCTCTAACGATCGTGGCGATACCTCACGTGTGGTCAGAACACCGTTTTCATATGCGGGCGCTACTCACTAATGCGTTCGCTTTTGCTCGCGAGCTAGTCAGGACCGGGCGCTTTAAAAAAAAAAAAAAAATTTCTTATTTATGTAAAAAAAAAATATTTTGACAGGTTTTTTTTGGGGTCACTTTTATTCCTATTACAAGGAATGTAAACAGTCTTTGTAATAGAAAAAAAGCATGACAGGACCTCTTAAATATGAGATCAAAAAGACCTCAGATCTCATATTTACACTAAAATGCAATGCCATGGAGCCGAGCGGGGGCCATCTTCCCTTCAGTCAGCAGCCAGGCATCCACGGGAGAGGACGCGATAGTCTCCGCTGCTACCAGCGGAGACGACCGGAGCACGGCGGGAGGGCGGTGTTCACCTCTCCCGCCGCCAATAAAAGTGATCTTGCAGCGAATCTGCCACGGAGACCACTTTCATCTTAAAGAGAAATGCCTGGCGTTCCCCAAAAAACCGGGGTTATGGCAGCTAGCTAGTATTTAGCGTCAAAGTACAGACGGACGGGTACGTCGCTTTGCGTGAAGTGGTTAAAGCTTCGAGAAATTTGATATGCATTTAACTGCATGGTACCACACTGTGAAGATATTAAAGAGCCTACAATTTGTAGGCAAGGGCATTTTACCTCCTCCTGATATGCATTAAAAACCTTCCTCTAAGCAGCATCTACATTCTTAATAAATTATATGCGAGGAGAGGCCATCCTGATGTGAACAGAAGCCCGCTGACACAAGCACTAAATCTTTTACTCCATCAGGGTTCAAAACAACGATGACAGTTGGTTGCAAAACTAGTAACTTGATGCTGTAAAAATAAATGGTTGGCCAATAAAAATTTTAGGAAAATTGTTGCCTGGTGTGCCCAGTACATATAAAGAATCTCCCAGAATAAACCACGACACAGAGATCCATGGCACACGTTGGTCAGGAAATAAATCACAATACTTTATTAGAAAAGTCAGCATTGAGTGCAATTCCTCATGAAAGTTTTAAGAAAACATTACAGCTATGAAACAAAAGTAAGCAGAAAAAGTTGGCAACATACAACCAATGAGAACTCATGTCCCAATCATTTTATTAACCTTGGAACTTTAAACAATTTTTTAGGTCTCATCTTTAAATCCACCAGACCTGTCCAAAATTCCAAATGAAGAATCAGAATTTTGGGCCTCGTTTTCATGTCCTTGTCCAGAAGCAGAATACTCGCCAATATTATAATTAGGTCTTGATTTTTCATCATTTTCAAGGCGGTTCATGAGACCCAAATACAAAGTATAATTAATAAGGTATTCTGCAACCAATCTCTGGTCTTCTCTCATTTTTCGCAATTTGCAGGCCACGGTCTGACCCAGCATATCCAACTCATCTTCCTTGGTGTTGAGCAGCTCTGTAACTTGGGTAAGAAAGTGTTGGCCGTTCAAATCTTCAACTTGACCTTTTCTCCGTCTCCGTCGTCTTTGCTTACGAACTGTAGGTGCGGTGGCTGTCTCCTCCTCCATCTTCCAAAAGGAAAGAAAATGGAAAAATTAAATGTAGACAAATAGAATAGCATAACTGTCATAGAAAAAAAAAAAAAGGCGTAGTACGCTAACATTAACCACTTGCCACCCACTAACATACTGTTACCACCAGATCACAGTGATTGGTACCCAGCTGCTGTGAGTAGCGGGGTATCATGCCATCGCTAGAATTGCATCAAATGTGAACAAAACAGTCATGAATGGAAGCCATTCATGACTGTTTTGCTTACTACTGTGATGCTGCGATTAGCCCACAGCTATCACATGGTACCTGGGCCAATCACAGCACCCTGTACCATTTGATTTAACCAACCACAGATCACAATAGTTAGCAATCTGTCATGAATTACAGCATAAACTATTGCTTACAACAATGATGAATAGGGTTATAAACAATAACTGTGTTAGGAAATCCCTGATCCACTCCCCCAGAGTAGTACAGTGTCGCTATGTTGATACTGAACTACTCCGATGACAGAGTGAGGAATAAAAATAAATTCATGTTCCAAAAAAGGGACGAAAATTACAAATAAAAAAAACAAACAAAAAAAAAAAAAAAACTTGCCATGCCTCTTACTAAATATCTCAGACTGTCGGGTCATTTGGGGGGAATTTGTACTGTCCTGACATTTTAGGGCCTCAAAAAATGAGGAGATCGGCCGTCAGTAAATCAGGTTTGATCAATTTTCAGATATATCCCATAGATTGCGGACTATAACATTCCTACAGACTAAATAATATACAGTAGTACCTTGGATTAGGAGCATGGTTCATTCCAGAAGTAAAAATATTAAAGCGAGTTTCCCCCAGTTTCAATGCCAGCTAACCATTCTATATACTTGGTTCCATCCTTCTAGTTTTAAGACTACCCCCCCCCCCCCACCAATCAAGCAATTTTTGGTGGGGAGGGGGAGCAGGTACCTGGTTTCGACAGATACCTGCTCCCACTTACGGTCAGATGTGCCGCGGAGATCTGAGCTGTGAGTGTTTAACCCCCACCCCACCCACTCCTCCCTCGCAGTCTTCTGCAGGACCATTCACGATGCGCAGCACGGCTCGTGCATGTGCAATAGGAAACTGGCTGTGAAGCCGGCACTTGCACCCAAAGCCAACTGAAAAATCAGCTCAGGCGAGGACATGCTGTATCCCTGGACAGGCAAGCCTCCTTATTTAAAAAAAAAAAGAAAAATCAGCAGCTACAGTATTTGATGCTGCTGATTACATTTTTTTGGGGGGGCCTGGAGCTCCTCTTTAATATGGGTATGCCACTCCCTTCCTACCCAGTTAACACACAAATTAATCTGACAGTGCTTATTGCTATGTCAGCAGTTCTTGATTGTTTTCAATGTACCTTATTTCTATATGGCTTGCAGAGGGTGGGGAAGGGATTACAACCAACATCAGGCTTTAATGCTATGGTATTAGTTTGCCCCTAGCCTACATGTCCTAGGGACAGGAAACGTACAGAAATAAAATGCGTTTTTTTTCTTTAAGCAAAGAGGACGACGAACGCCGTTCAGCATTTTATTGTAACCTGTTGAGCACCACCACCCCCCGCTTCCTGGTAAATTCGTTGTCACCAGGTTAGGGGACATCTCTCAGTCCCCCAGTAGCAGCAACACTTCCCTATTTATGCTCTATTACAGTGATGGCAAACCTTGGCACTCCAGATGTTTCAGGACTACATTTCCCATGATGCTCAACTGCACTGCAGAGTGCATGAGCATCATGGGAAATGTAGTTCCAAAACATCAGGGGTGCCAAGGTTCACCATCACTGCTCTATTATGTCCCGCAACATGTCATATGTTCTCATTTACGGAATGACGTTGCACTGTCCGACAGTCACCTGAGAATGTATGATGGTTGGTACAGGTTTTATTTATACAGGTACAGTAAATATGTATATTATACTTCAAAAGCAGCTCCTTTTTACATCTGTAGCTTGCACTATTTACTTTATGGGGATTAAAGTTGGTTTACAGGCTCTGTAAATTTCCATACAGCAATGGAAGTGGATGACTAATCCGATCGCAAAAAATTAGACAAAGGAATCAGTAAAGAAACCAGTAGTGTGTTTAGCTAACTTATAGTGCTTTAGGGATCCTTTGTATTTTTATTTGTTTTTAAATGAACCAACTTTTAGTGCTGGTTCACACATAGGCGACTTGTCAGGCGACTTAGCCGCCTGACAAGTCGTGCTCCGTTCTGTACTATGGAACCGTTCTAATAGGAGCGACGCAAGTCCCTTCCAACTTAGAAAAAGGTTCCTGTACTACTTTGGGACGACTTGCATTGACTACAGAAGTCAATTTGCAAGCTGCCGCTGAAGTGGTCTGTAGATCGCCTTGCATAGTTGCGCTGTAAGTCGGGTTGCCCCTCTGTGAACCGGCACTTAGTTTCCACTTCAGTAAAATTGAACAACAATAACCCAGTCCCCATACACATCCTAAACTAGCCTGACTTTTAGTTGACCCCAAGGCCCCTTTCACACTTATACGACTTCAAAGTCACGCGATTTTACCGCGATATCACGGCCGCGATTTTGGAGCAGTATACTACTTTGTACGACTTTGCCACAACTTTGGCATTAACAAATGAAAACATACATGGTGTGAGGCTTGTGCTTACAAAGTTGTACTGAAATCGTGTCTATATTATTCAGGTACGATTTGCATGCTACTTGAGGGTTTACCATTGAGGTCTATGGAGTACAACTCGCATGGAAGTTGGACCAAAGTAGTGCAGGGACTACTTGGAAGTCGGCACGACTTAAAGTCGTGCCAATATGAATGGTAGTCATTGAAAATCATGGAGAATGACGTCATATTATTTTGCAGTAAAAAATCGTGGGACAGGTCGTATAAGTGTGAAAGGGGCCTTAGGCTAACCACAAGTTTTCCCACTTACCCAAACACCAAGCCATAGCCTAAATTTCACCCTATGAAATTATAATACACTATAAGCCAGTTATGTATTCATTAAATAAATAGAAAGGCGCAGCGCTAAATCAATAAAATAACCATAGAGAAATGTATAATAGCTAAATCACAAAGGAAGCACAGGAAATGTCCAATAATAAAATGTCCAAATATGAAGAAATGAATCCACCAGGAATGTGATGATCACAGCAAACAAATGTGACTGATACTGGAACCCTTCACCATAAACCGAATGGCCTCTCACCTGGTCCCAAAGATCAATCAGGCAATCTTATAAGGTCAGCAGATAGCAAGGATCTTTAAGGCAAGGGACTCCTCCGGATGACCAGGTAGCAGGTGGATATCGTTACCATGAAATCACAAAAGGTACAGACATAGTGCTCGCCGTATATAACAGTTTATTAAAAATGAATAAAAATAAAACTTGCATAACAAGCACTTCTCAAGTGCCAGGAAACGAACATGGGAACACAGCAGAGTGTGTACGAGCGGTGGAGCATGCGCAGTAGCCGCGGATGACGTCACGACGTCACGTTCTGGACGCGTTGCGTCCCAGTGGGCGGGGACTTCCTCAGCAGATGTCGTGACTACGTGGGCACCCGCGCTATAAGGAGGTGAGTTGTTATGGCAACACCAAAACAACTACGAATGACGTGTACCAAATGTGGGCAGGCTCCGGAAGTGTCTCCACACACATCATTCCGAGCAAATACAGCCCAGTTTGGTATTAAAGGCTCAAAACTGCACATGATATAAAATTAAAATAGGACTATAAGAAAACATGCAAGATCTGGTGTTGGCACAAGACACACATAAAGTGTAATTTTGAGAGAACAGTGACTAACACCATAATTCATAAAATGAATAAAATGAATAAAAAATGCATGAAAAAAAGCATAGTAACCGTCATCCGCGACCACCGACTGCTCACCAACATGATAAAATAAAATAAAATTATCATCACAGAACTTCTCGTCATACAAGTTATCAAAAAACTTTATCGATCAGATATAAAACAATTGGTATCGAATTCTACATTTAACCCATCGGGGTACATGACCCCAGTCTCATAAATCCAGTGGGATTCTCTTTTACTAAGCTGCCGGATGAAATTACCCCCTCTCCAGTGCTTTGTAACCCTTTCGATGCCCCAGAATTTTAGACACTTAGGGTTTTGCTGGTGGAAGATCTTAAAATGTCTGGACACGTTATGGGTCTTGAGACCTTTCTTTATATTATTAACGTGTTCGGCCAATCTAACATGTAAAGGTCTTGACGTTCTTCCAACATACTGTAGACCACAGCTACACTCCAGCATGTAGACCACCCCAATAGTGTCACATGTGATTAGCTGTTTAATCTCATACTCCCTGTTAGTGACCGAGGCCAAGAATTTCTTTCTTTTTTTGATGTTTCCCTTGGCGTGCTTACAGGGGACACATCTACCACAAGCGTAAAAACCTCCCAAGAAGGAAAAAAGCTTATCTGAGGTAGGTACTGGGGGGTTAAGAACACTGGGTGCCAAACGATCCCTAAGCGTAGGGGCTTTTTTGTATATAAACTGAGGTCTGTCAGGTAGTATAGGACCTAAAACTCTGTCTTGTTTTAGAATAGCCCAATTTTTTTGAAAAATTTTCTCAAATTTCCGGTATTGTATATTATAATCCAATACCATTTTAAAATTGTGGCTATCACCAGCAGGGGGCTTGGAGGTATTGGCAATGAGTTCATTTCTTTCCATTAACATGATTTTAGATACCTCTTCATCTAATGAAGCCCTATTGTACCCCTTCTGTTCAAATCTGGAGGTAAGGACCTCAGACTGACTAACAAAATCCTCCACAGTGGTACAATTACGACGCAGTCTAATATATTGGCCCCTGGGAATGTTGCACAACCAAGAGCTGTGATGGCAACTCCCCAGGGGAATATAAGAATTGCGGTCGGTGGGCTTAAAATAGTTAGTAAGAGAAAACTGATCATGTGAAATACTGATGGATAAATCCAAAAACACTACCTTTTCAGAGCTGATGGTCCATGTGAGAGATATATTTCTGGAGTTGTTGTTTAATGATTGAATGAAGTCATCCAACCTGGATCTCTCACCATTCCAGATTAAGATGAGATCATCAATGAATCTCCTGTAGCACAACAGCTCAGGGGGGCGATGGAGAAAGACCGCCTCATCCTCCCAGTGGGCCATGAAAATATTGGCCACACTGGGAGCAAAGCGGGCCCCCATAGCAACACCCCTGGTCTGCAGATAAAATTCTCTGTTGTACCAGAAATAGTTCCTCTTGAGGCAGAAGTCCAAGCAACTCAAGAGGAATTCCTGGTGGCCACCAGATAGGGAAGACGAAGCTAATGCCCATTCAACTGAGGTCATGGCATCCTCATGGCCAATAATGGTGTACAGGGAACCTACGTCCGCTGTTACCAAAAATGTTGAAAGCGAGCATTTCAAAGTTTCAAGGATCTGAATAATATGTTTTGTGTCCTTCAAAAATGCTGGAGTTTGCATGACTAAGGGCTGCAAAAAGAAGGAATATTACCAAAATGAAATGTCCCGCCTTTTGTCTGACCGTGACACTTATCACATCCTGAACAAAGACCCCATGTTATCCTTTAAGGACGAGTTGCACAGTATTATTGAGGACGGTAAAGACCGTAGGATCCTTAATAAGAAAGAGGCCTTATACTTAGATCCTTTATTTTGTCGAACACCCGTCATATATTTCTTACCAAAAATTCATAAAGACACGGTTAACCCTCCTGGACGACCCATTGTTAACGGGATCGATTCTGTATCCGCCAGATTGGGACAATATATCGACTTCTTTTTGCAGCCCTTAGTCATGCAAACTCCAGCATTTTTGAAGGACATGTTAGATTGGCCGAACACGTTAATAATATAAAGAAAGGTCTCAAGACCCATAACGTGTCCAGACATTTTAAGATCTTCCACCAGCAAAACCCTAAGTGTCTAAAATTCTGGGGCATCGAAAGGGTCTAAGTATAAGGCCTCTTTCTTATTAAGGATCCTACGGTCTTTACCGTCCTCAATAATACTGTGCAACTCGTCCTTAAAGGATAACATGGGGTCTTTGTTCAGGATGTGATAAGTGTCACGGTCAGACAAAAGGCGGGACATTTCATTTTGGTAATATTCCTTCTTTTTGCAGCCCTTAGTCATGCAAACTCCAGCATTTTTGAAGGACACAAAACATATTATTCAGATCCTTGAAACTTTGAAATGCTCGCCTTCAACATTTTTGGTAACAGCGGACGTAGGTTCCCTGTACACCATTATTGGCCATGAGGATGCCATGACCTCAGTTGAATGGGCATTAGCTTCGTCTTCCCTATCTGGTGGCCACCAGGAATTCCTCTTGAGTTGCTTGGACTTCTGCCTCAAGAGGAACTATTTCTGGTACAACAGAGAATTTTATCTGCAGACCAGGGGTGTTGCTATGGGGGCCCGCTTTGCTCCCAGTGTGGCCAATATTTTCATGGCCCACTGGGAGGATGAGGCGGTCTTTCTCCATCGCCCCCCTGAGCTGTTGTGCTACAGGAGATTCATTGATGATCTCATCTTAATCTGGAATGGTGAGAGATCCAGGTTGGATGACTTCATTCAATCATTAAACAACAACTCCAGAAATATATCTCTCACATGGACCATCAGCTCTGAAAAGGTAGTGTTTTTGGATTTATCCATCAGTATTTCACATGATCAGTTTTCTCTTACTAACTATTTTAAGCCCACCGACCGCAATTCTTATATTCCCCTGGGGAGTTGCCATCACAGCTCTTGGTTGTGCAACATTCCCAGGGGCCAATATATTAGACTGCGTCGTAATTGTACCACTGTGGAGGATTTTGTTAGTCAGTCTGAGGTCCTTACCTCCAGATTTGAACAGAAGGGGTACAATAGGGCTTCATTAGATGAAGAGGTATCTAAAATCATGTTAATGGAAAGAAATGAACTCATTGCCAATACCTCCAAGCCCCCTGCTGGTGATAGCCACAATTTTAAAATGGTATTGGATTATAATATACAATACCGGAAATTTGAGAAAATTATTCAAAAAAATTGGGCTATTCTAAAACAAGACAGAGTTTTAGGTCCTATACTACCTGACAGACCTCAGTTTATATACAAAAAAGCCACTACGCTTAGGGATCGTTTGGCACCCAGTGTTCTTAACCCCCCAGTACCTACCTCAGATAAGCTTTTTTCCTTCTTGGGAGGTTTTTACGCTTGTGGTAGATGTGTCCCCTGTAAGCACGCCAAGGGAAACATCAAAAAAAGAAAGAAATTCTTGGCCTCGGTCACTAACAGGGAGTATGAGATTAAACAGCTAATCACATGTGACACTATTGGGGTGGTCTACATGCTGGAGTGTAGCTGTGGTCTACAGTATGTTGGAAGAACGTCAAGACCTTTACATGTTAGATTGGCCGAACACGTTAATAATATAAAAGAAAGTTCTCAAGACCCATAACGTGTCCAGACATTTTAAGATCTTCCACCAGCAAAACCCTAAGTGTCTAAAATTCTGGGGCATCGAAAGGGTTACAAAGCACTGGAGAGGGGGTAATTTCATCCGGCAGCTTAGTAAAAGAGAATCCCACTGGATTTATGAGACTGGGGTCATGTACCCCGATGGGTTAAATGTAGAATTCGATACCAATTGTTTTATATCTGATCGATAAAGTTTTTTGATAACTTGTATGACGAGAAGTTCTGCGATGATAATTTTATTTTATTTTATCATGTTGGTGAGCAGTCGGTGGTCGCGGATGACGGTTACTATGCTTTTTTCATGCATTTTTTATTCATTTTATTCATTTTATGAATTATGGTGTTAGTCACTGTTCTCTCAAGATTACACTTTATGTGTGTCTTGTGCCAACACCAGATCTTGCATGTTTTCTTATAGTCCTATTTTAATTTTATATCATGTGCAGTTTTGAGCCTTTAATACCAAACTGGGCTGTATTTGCTCGGAATGATGTGTGTGGAGACACTTCCGGAGCCTGCCCACATTTGGTACACGTCATTCGTAGTTGTTTTGGTGTTGCCATAACAACTCACCTCCTTATAGCGCGGGTGCCCACGTAGTCACGACATCTGCTGAGGAAGTCCCCGCCCACTGGGACGCAACGCGTCCAGAACGTGACGTCGTGACGTCATCCGCGGCTACTGCGCATGCTCCACCGCTCGTACACACTCTGCTGTGTTCCCATGTTAGTTTCCTGGCACTTGAGAAGTGCTTGTTATGTAAGTTTTATTTTTATTCATTTTTAATAAACTGTTATATACGGAGAGCACTATGTCTGTACCTTTTGTGATTTCATGGTAACGATATCCACCTGCTACCTGGTCACCCGGAGGAGTCCCTTGCCTTAAAGATCCTTGCTATCTGCTGACCTTATAAGATTGCCTGATTGATCTTTGGGACCAGGTGAGAGGCCATTCGGTTTATGGTGAAGGGTTCCAGTATCAGTCACATTTGTTTGCTGTGATCATCACATTCCTGGTGGATTCATTTCTTCATATTTGGACATTTTATTATTGGACATTTCCTGTGCTTCCTCTGTGATTTAGCTATTATACATTTCTCTATGGTTATTTTATTGATTTAGCGCTGCGCCTTTCTATTTATTTATCTGGAGGGATTTGATCGTTTGACCCTGGTGTTCAGCTCCTTTAGTTATTTTTGTGTCATATGTGCGCTGATATACTTTTTTACATTTTAGCCTTATATGTATTCATTAAACAAAACAAACACACTATTTACATAAAAAACAGAACTAGCACTAAGTACCTTATGCTGTCTTTATATCGGCCTCCTGTTATCCCCTGTAAAGCAGCACACAGCCGAAGACCGGGAGGGTCAGTACTCTGCACCAATCAGGGCTGTAATGCTTTGCACGGCACAAGAATTTAGGTAGATGGATGAAATAACCAATATTCTCTGCTGCTCAATCACTGTCCTGGAACAGGCTGTATTATCCAACTGCAGTGTAGTCTCCAGGACCTGGCTATGGTGTCTGACAGGTGCCTGTGTCACAAGGTAGTCTGAATAGAATTACAAATCATGTGGCAACCAAAACTATTAACTTTAGACTTTAACTGTATCTGTATTTAGTTGAAACTGAAATAAAGCATATACCACTGTATCTGCACTGTAAGGTTCATTGTGAGTCTTCTCTCTAACAAGCAGCACCTAGGACATGTTTTGTTCATTAGGAAACCCATAATGACAAGATGCTGCCAATATAGTTCTCTCCTGAAAATACTGACTGCCGTACTGTTTTTTTTTTTTTTCTTTTTGGTCTTCTTTTTTTAAGTCACACATGACAAAATTATGAAGGGGGAAAAAAAAAACAAAAAAAAAAAACACAAAACACACACACACACCCCACTAGGTTCTCTCAGACTCTCCCCGTTTTGCATACTTGTCCCAGGCATTTATAAAGTATTGAAGCCAAAAGATCAGTAGAAAACAAAGAAAAAAAGGCTATTCATCAAAGGGTCGCAAGATGACTTTTCATTCAAAGTACAGAGCACCAGAGAAAGAAAACACAAAACTTTCAGCTACTTGTACTACATTTTTCAATTTTAGATAACAGACAATTCTTAAAAGCACAACTCCAGGCAGATGAAAAAAAAAAAAATAAATAAAATTGAATATTGTTCTCTAAAAACAGATGGTTGTGGGAAATCACAAAATGGATTCCAGTGCTAACTCTGTGCATTACAATACGCACAACAATTAGGATGGGTGTCACCAGAGAAAAATATATTTAAACCAAAAGAGAAAAAAAACGTAGAGAGAGCCATCAAGTGGAAGCTGCCAAAAACAAAACAAAAAAATTAAATTAAAAATAAACCCACACAACAAAACAACTTAAATAAAAAAAAAAAAAAAAAAAGTTTACACACATTATCAAATCACCTAAAAAAAAAAAAAAAAAAAAATTATTATTATTAATATATATATATATATATATATATATATATATATATATATATATATATATATATATATATATATACACACATATACATATATATACACACACACACACACATATATATACACATACATATACTTTTTTTTATTATTTATTTTAATAATCCCTCGCTTTGGGGCTATACCCACACTGCAAGGGTCAATAGATCGTTCTGTCCATGGGAGGAGAAGAAACCATTTTGTTTACCTGATCCTCCACTAACCCCGAGCCCCCCCTGCCAGCAGAAGGTGCTCCCCCAGGATCCTGCAATGGACTGTCCCTTGGTATCCTCACATCCAGAGCAGGGCTATGGACCCTGCTCTGGTCTTGAGGATGCCAGGACTCATGGGGGTGAAGAAGCTGCAGGGACCGTAGCATAGCTATGGGGAGGAGCAGAAGGTCAGGCAAGTACATCCTTTATTGTTGCCCTAGATATAAACAAGCAATTCACTCTTGGGGAATATCCAAGGGATACATTTTCTCCAAGGGAATATCCAAGGGATACACTGCATCTCTACAGCAACATTCATCAAATTATAACAATGATCAGGAAAACCAAGAAGGAGGAAAATGAGCAAACATCCTACTCTATATTTCTTGATTTTTGCCTAGCAACCAATACAAAACTAAATGGGGGGGGGGGGGGGGGATTTGCAAAAATGTCACCAATTTGCAACTGAGTTATCTGCAGTTTTTGCTCTTTCCATTGCAGTTTTATGAAGTGCCTTGGTGAAAAATGTTACTAATTTTTCTAAAATGCAATATAAGACAATAGTTTCCCACATAAGGGGTTGCTACCAATCTCTGTAATTATGGTTTTTAAACAGCTATAATAATGATGTCTGCTACAAAGCAGGCAAGGTCCAATATAAGTAGGTGTGCAAAACGCAGTTCATGTTATTACAGGTATTTGAACATTATGTTTACCACTAACCCATGAAAATGGCTCAATCATGGCTGCTAATTAAAGGCTGCTAAAAACCGGCAATTACAGTGCGGGGTCATAGAGCAAAGCTTGCGGTCCCATGAATGATTCAGGTACAGCGGCCTCCATAGAAAGGTAGGAGCCAATAAAATCACAAAGTAAAATGATATAAGTGAGTAATAAACAGGCCACTCTGCTCCTGGTCTGCCTGCATTACAGGACTTGTTAAACTTGGATTAGGAAGGTGCTAGCACAGCTCATAACTGTTCCAGGTAGGAACAAAGGCATTCCGGAATTCTGCACTATTCGGATCCAACAAAAGGCCATCTTTATTTCCCATAAACATAAAAGCAGTGAAATCACAGTTGGTGGAGGGCAAGACATGGTAACCTGTGCATGAAACACGTTACCATGTCTTCCCTCCCAATCTCCCCCCCCCCCCCACTTTTATGTTGCTGCTTTTGATACGTTTTTGTGAAATAAAGATGGCCTTTAACCACTTCAGCTTCGGAAGGTTTTACCCCCTTCGTGTCCAGGGCATATTTTGCGATACGGCACTGCGTTGCCTTAACTGACAAATAGAGCTTTCATTTGGTGGTATTTGATCACCTCCGCGGTTTTTATTTATTTTTTGCGCTATAAAAACAAAAAGACCAATCGTTTTCAAAAAATAATTAAAAGTTAAAACACACCGTATATACTCGAGTATAAGTCATTCCGAGTATAAGTCGAGGCCCTAATTTACCACAAAAAAAATGGGAAAAACTTGACTCGAGTATAAGACGAGGGTGAGAAATGCACAGCTACTGTAAGTGGAAAAGAGGGTCAACAATGCCCATTTGCAGCCTCACTGTGCCCATTTGCAGCCATATGTCCCCTGAACTTCAAACTCGGTAGTTAAGGGTTCCTAGATGCCCCCTAGCTGCAGCCAAAATGTGAGGTCTCTGAACCCAAATGGTACCGAAATTACATTGCTGCAGATGGACACAGTTGAACGAATTTGGGGCCCCGTATCTTGGGGCCCCGTATCTTGTCAAGCACTTTTCTGCAGCAGAGAATGACATTTTCCGAACCAGCTTTGGGGCCCTGTATCTCGGGGCCACTTGGTCCTAGGAACCCCAGCTTTGGATATGTTATGGTACCAGTTCCACTGGGTTTGCACACCAAATTTGGGGTTCCTAGCACAAAGTGGCCCTGAGATATGGGGCCCCAAAATTGGTTCAGAAAATGTCAAGCACTTTTCAGCAGCAGAGAATGACATTTTCGGAACCGATTTTGGGGCCCCGTATCTCGGGACCACTTAGTGCTATGAACCCCAGCTTTGGATATGTCGTGGTACCACTTCCACTGGGTTTGCACACCAAATTTGGTTCCTAGCACAAAGTGGCCCTGAGATAAGGGGCCCCAAAGTCGGTTCGGAAAATGACATTTTTTGCTGCAAAAAAGTGCTTGACTCCAGTATAAGTCGATATATATATAATATATATATATATATATATATACACACATACACACACACACACACACACACACATTATTACTTTCTGCTATAAAACATCCAATAAAAAAAAGTAAATAATCAAATTTCTTCATCAATATGTATTCTGATATAATATATATATATATCTATCTATATATATATATATATTTTGGTTTTAAGTTCTTCGTTCTTCGCTGTGTTTTTATTCTTTGTATATTTATAATTATGTTTAATTTGTATGTAGCACCGTGGCCCTGTGGGATACGACATTTCGTTCTCCCGTATGTCCTCACGTGTAGTAGAATGACAATAAAGCTTGACTTGACTTGATTTTTGGTAAAAAAAAAAAAAAAAATCCCAATAAGCGTATATTAATTGGTTTGCACAAAAGTTATAGCATCTACAAGCTATGGGGGTCGATTTATGGACTTTGTTTTTTTTATATCGTTTTTTAATAGTAATGGCAGCAAATCAATGATTTTTAGCGGGACGGCGACATAGCGGCGGACAAATCTGACACTAAGTGACACCAATACAGTGATCAGTGCTTAAAAAAAAAAAAAAAAAAATGTATTACAATAATAATCACTGTCACAGTATAAATGACACTGGCAAGCAAGGGGTTAACATCAGGGGAAATCAAAGGGTTAACAGTGTTCCTTGGGTGTGCCTTCTGTGTGTGGTGTAGGCCGGGTGGACTGACTGGAGGAAGAGAGACATCTGTGTTCCTGATTAGCAGGAAGACAAGATCTCTCTCCCCCTCTGTGACAGAACAGCAGTCTGCCATGTTTACATAGGCAGACAACCGTTTTCTCTCCTAGGAACGATCGTCGCATCGCGGCCGCTGGATCTGATTGGACACAGCGGGAGCGCGGCTCCGGCAGCGTGGGCACCCCAGAGCACACAACGAGAATCACCCACAGGTACATAATTTTGCGCTTAAGGACCGCCCCACATACATTTACTGAGGAAGGGCAGCCCTCAAGTGGTTAATTGGATCTGGAGAGTGCAGCCGTCTGCAATGCCTACATGAAACAGATAACCATGAGCCTAAAATAACAAAGTCTGATCAATATTTACAATCTTAGGTATCTTTAAAAGAAGTATTTCAGATTATCCTCATGTATTGAATTGTATTGCAACTGTACTGCCTGCCCTCATTTTGTAAAGCACTGAGCAAATGTTTGGCGGTATATCCTGACTAATAAAGTATTAAAATAAAAAAAATAATATTTTTTTATTCTTATTACAAAACGGCTACCATAAAAACGCTCTTCATCCTCCTCCGCCACCAGGAAACAATGTGAACGTAGCACCACATTTATAAGTGGTGCCCACACTGGCAGTTTATGATTTACTTCGTCCAATCCTATAACAGTAGAAGGCTGTACCTTCAGGTTGGGTTCACGCCATCACTGCATCAGTCTCACAGCAAGGGTCCAGTGCGTCCTGGTTTACCGTTTCAGGTCCACTTTCAGCCCGAATTTTGGGCTGAATTTGAACCTGAAACGGACCAAAAGACGCACAGCGTTTTTGTGCAAAACGCACCGGACCCGCTGCGGAAATATGTGAACCGGCTCCATAGAGCGTCAAAGACTGCTGCTATTGCAAGTTGGATGCGGAGAACCGCAATGGTGTGAACCCAGCCTCACATAGGCTGGAGGCTCAATGGAAAACAAAGCAGGACCCGGTGTGCTGCCCCTGCAAAGCACCCATTGCTACTGCAAGGATCTTCAGACTTCAATGCAAACATTTTTAATACATGCATATTTGCTTTATTACTCGAGTGCATTTACTCAATTTTTTGCAAACTACGAACAATGACTTTAATACTTTCGTTGCCATCAATGTATGTGGGCAGCAACAGGCGCTAGTGTCTTCAAAGACCTTTGCATCTCATCCACACAGCCTAGCAATACTGTTCAGACAACTGTCAGAGGAGCGGGTCCCTGTGATGTCAACCAGGGGATCTGGAGATGCCGTATTCTGCACAAACCATAACATCTATGCTGATATTCAAAAAATGTAACTGTTATATTTTTCTTTCAATAAAATGGATTACTGCTAATGAGGGTCCCACGCACCTTAAATTTTGTCTTGGAGTTCAGTTCTAAACACTAGTTTGCAATGGCAGCTCAGTACTTGGTATGAAAGGCATTCGTTTCAATACTTACCCTAAATGGGGCGTTATGCCAGCGCTTACCGAGAGGAATCAATTATTATATAATATATACATATACACACAGCACACAGTCAGCGTCCTCAATGTAATATGATTTGCTAACGAGTTTGGTATGATTAATCTTAGGTTATTGGCCCCTTTATTCAAATGTGATTGAAAAGGTTCCTGAAACAGTGAATGTGTGTCTTAACAAAGAACCATTATATGTGTACATATAATACAATACATCTGTTTTGCAAAGATCTGTTGTCTAATATAGGGAGTCTACTAAAACTACATCATCCCTGCAGAAAAACAGTGAGCCAACTTAAAATACGTTTGTTAAGATTTTTTATTTAAATATTTATTTATTTAAAATTAAAAAAAATAATAAATTAATACAAATTCTAAACTTGATTTAGTGCCCCCCCCCCCCCCCCAGTCAGATTCTTGCCGAGACTCCCCAAAGTCATTGGTATAATCCTTTTACATAAATACATTTACACTTCTGTATATAAAATAGTTAAAAAGCTTTCTACAGCACCTTTACTATTTACGAGGTTTGGTGACCTCTGTGTTATGCAGTAACATGGCATTTGTCAATGAAATCATTCATCACTCTGTCAATTATTACATATCTATGGCCTGTAAAGATTATTAACCTTTAGCTGTCTGGACACGCTTAGGATACAAGTAAGGTCACCCTAAAAAAAAAAAAAAAAAAAAAAAATTATAATATATATATATATATATATTTTTTTTTTTATTTTTTTTTAGGGTGACCTTACTTGTATCCTAAGCGTGTCCAGACAGCTAAAGGTTAATAATCTTTACAGGCCATAGATATGTGTATATATATATATATATATATATATATATATATATATATATATATATATATATATATATATATATATATATATATATATATATATATATATACACAAAATTGTGCTCATAAGTTTACATACCCTGGCAGAATTTATGATTTCTTGCCCATTTTTCAGAGAATATGAATGATAACAAAAACTTCTTTCACTCATGGTTAGGCCTCATGCACACGAGACGCTGTTAAACTCGTGTTCAGAGGCAGTTGGACACTTTTTTCAACTGCCCCTGAACCCATTCAATGTTATCCTATGTGTCCATGTACACAGTCTCGTTTTTTGGCGTTTTTAGGCAGTTGCATTTAACCTCGTTTTTCCAGAAGCAAAAAATGGGTTCAGACACAAAAGTTTTCCACGTTTCAGACGCCAAATGCGTCTAAACGCATCTAAACGCCGGTACCGCGTTTAGCCGCGTTTGCGTTTATAAGTGTTTTTACAGCCCGACTTTGGGGCCTCATATCTTGGGGCCACTTGATGCTAGGAACCCCAAATCTGGTGTGCAAACACAGTGGACCTAGCACTACAACATATCCATGGGGTTCCTAGCACCAAGTGGCCCCAAGATACGGGGCCCCAAATCGGGTCGCAAAATGTCAAGCACTTTTCTGCAGCAGAGAATGACATTTTTTCCGACCTGAATTTGGGGCTCCGTGGCTCGGGGCCACTTGGTGCTAGGAACCCCAAGTTTGGATATGTTGTATTCTCTGCTGCAGAAAAGTGCTTGACATTTTCCGACCTGACTTTGGGGCCCCATATCTCAGGGCCCCTTGATGCTAGAAACTCCAAAATTTGGATATGTTATAGTGTTGGTCCATCTGTGTTAGCACACCAAATGTTGGGTTCCTAGCACCAAGTGGCCCCAAGATACGGGGCCCCAAATCGGGTCGCAAAATGTCAAGCACTTTTCTGCAGCAGAGAATGACATTTTTTCCGACCTGAATTTGGGGCTCCGTGGCTCGGGGCCACTTGGTGCTAGGAACCCCAAGTTTGGATATGTTGTAGTGCTAGGTCCACTTTGTTTGCACACCAAATTTGGGGTTCCTAGCACCAAGTGGCTCCGAGATACGGGGCCCCAAATTTGGGTCGGAAAATGTCATTCGCTGCTCTGCAGACGCTTCTAGACGCAAACGCTGTAAAACGCGGCATGCAAATCTGCGTTTCTAAACGCCGGTTTCAGCTTTTATAAACATGTGTTCAGCAGAGTTTGCACCAGCGTCTCCTGTGCATGAGGCCTTAGTGTTTGGCTGAAGCCAATGTTGACCAAATTTCCTGTGACTTTGTAGCTCACACATCCCCAAAACATAAGAGATCCACCTCCGTGTTTCACAGTAGGAATGGTGGACCTTTCATCATAGACCTGGTTGACTCCTCTCCAAATGTAGTGTTTATGGTTGTGGCCAAAAAGCTCCATTTTGGTCTCATCACTCCAAATGACTTTGCGCCAGAAGGTCTGAGGCTTGTCTCTGTGCTGTTTGGCGTATTGTAAGCGGGATACTTTGTGGCATTTGTGTAGTAATGGCTTTCTTCTGGCGACTTGGCCATGCAGCCCATCTTTCTTCAAGTGCCTCCTTATTGTGCATCTTGAAACAGCCACACCACATGTTTTCAGAGAGTCCTGTATTTCACCTGAAGATATTTGTGGGTTTTTCTTTGCATCCCGAACAATTTTCCAGACAGTTGTGGCTGAGATTTTAGTTGGTCTACCTGACCGTGGTTTGGTTTCAACAGAATGCCTCATTTTCCACTTCTTGATTAGAGTTTGAACACTGCTGATTGGCATTCTCAATTCCTTGCATATCTTTTTATATCCCTTTCCTGTTTTATACAGTTCAACTACCTTTTCCCGCAGATCCTTTGACAATTCTTTTGCTTTCCCCATGACTCAGAATCTAGAAACGTCAGTGCAGCACTGGATGAAAAATGCAAGGTTCTGTCAGGAGTCCAGAAACTCATTGGCCTTTTAAACACACACACACTAATTACAAGCAAACAGATCACAGGTGAGGATGGTTACCCTTTAATAGCCATTCACTCCTTTGTGTCAACTTCTCTGCATGTTATCAGGCCAAAATCACCAGGGTATGTAAACTTTTGATCAGGGTCATTTGGGTAGTTTCTGTTGTGATTATGATTTAAAAAGAGTAAACACCGTTGATTGATAATAAATGGCTTCAGCCAAACACTAACCATGAGAGAAAGAAAAGTTTTTGTCATCATTCATATTCTCTGAAAAATGGCCATGAAATCATAAATTCTGCCAGGGTGTGCAAACTTATGAGCACAACTGTATGTATATTCAGCAATGACTAGTAGGGATGCGAGAAGCAGTTATTTGGGGTTGCTCTTGTATTACACCGACTTCTTATCCCACTATTAAAAGCTTGTGTGGACAGGTTTGCTGAAAGCAGGTAAAATGCACTTGACGTAAAAGGTGACAACAGGGATAGTTGACTGTTCTGCAGTCATCACTTTATTGAAGTTAGACTATAGTCTCTGGTTCATTTATTAGAAGTCAGATTATATCCAGGCTTTGGGCTGTAAGGTTATCACTTTAATATTCAGGTTACTCAGCTGTTTCCAAATTATTACATAACTCAGTCTTCGGATACACTTCATAAAAGGACATTTATATCACGTGCCACACAAAAGTAAGGTGGAGTTTACAGTGCATAATGTGCACATGTACATCCAGAAGTGCAGGTCTTTTCAACGCATTCATTATTACATCAAGTCACACGTTTAATATTGATCACGTTGATGCTTACTTAAAAACACCCACAATGTAATAAACAAATTAGTTAAAGTCATAAACGATCTACTAACAGCCAAGACCCATGGACAGTATTCTGTACTCCTACTCATAGACCTTTCTGCTGCCTTTGATACAGTGGACCACCCCCTCATCCACAAAAAACTCCACGCCTTTGGACTGCGTGACTGTACTCTTCTCGGGTTCTCTTCCTACTTATCCAACCGCACCTCTAGCGTTCCTTACAATTCTTCTTTCGCCTCTCCTCTTCCCCCAAGGTTCTGTTCTTGGACCTCTCCTATTTTCAATCTACACCTCCTCCCTGGGGGGGTTAGCCGATAGCCTCCCATGGCTTCCAATACCATCTCTACGCTGAAGACACCCAAATCTATTTCTCAGCTCACTCCCTCCATCTCCTCACATATCACTGATTTACCAACAGATATCAGTCTGGAAGTCACACCACTTCCTCAAACTCAATCAAAAACCGAACTTATCATTTTCCCTCCCCTACATGCCCCTTCCCCTCATCTCTCTGTCAAAATCAATGGCACAACTATAAGCCCATCCCTACATGTCAAGGTCCTAGGTGTAGTCCTAGACTCTGAACTCTCCTTTAACCACTTAACGACCGCTCACTGTATATGTACGTCATTTTTTTAAAGATGGATATCTCGGTAACGGCAGCAGCTGCTGCCACAACCGAGGTATCCATCTTTAGGGCCGGCGTTTCTGTACATGATAATGGTGGTCTCTGCGGCGGGTTCGCCGCGAGATCACCGTTATCGGCGGCGGGAGAGGTGCCACCCCCCCTCCCGCCGCTCTCCGCCGCTTACCGGAGCCGTCGGTAGTGGCGGAGGAGATCGGGACCTGTCAGTGCTTCGGTATAGAGATGAGTGAGGCCAAGATGGCCCCCACCCGTCTCTATACCATAGGACGGCCGGAGCGACGTCATTACGACGGCTCCGCCCACTTCTCTTAAAGGCACAATTTTTTGTGTCATTTTTTTAACCGCTTCAATACCGGGCCTATTCTGGCATTTCTCTACTTCATGTAAAAATCATTATTTTTTTGCTAGAAAATTACTCAGAACCCCCAAACATTATATATGTTTTTTTAGCAGACACCCTAGGGAATAAAATGGCGGTCATTGCAACTTTTTATCTCACACGGTATTTGCGCAAAAATTTTTCAAACGCCTTTTTTTTGGAAAAAAAACGGTTTCATGAATTAAAAAATAACAAAACAGTAAAGTTTGCCCAATTTTTTTGTATAATGTGAAAGACGATGTTACGCCGAGTAAATGGATACCTAACATGTCACGCTTTAAAATTGCGCACAATCACGGAATGGCGCCAAACTTCATTACTTAAAAATCTCCATAGGCGACGCTTTAAAATTTTTTACAGGTTACCAGTTTAGAGTTACAGAGGAGGTCTAGTGCTAGAATTGTTGCACACGCCCTAACGCACGCGGCGATACCTCACATGTGTGGTTTGAGCGGCGTTTACATATGTGGGCGGGACTTACGTGTGCGTTCGCTTCTGATCGCGAGCTATCGGGGACAGGGGCGTTTTAAAAAAAAAAATTTATTATTTAATTTTTTTTTTTACTTCATTTTTTTTATTTTTACACTTTTTTTAACACTTTTTTTTTTTTAATTACTTTTATTCCTATTACAAGGAATGTAAACATCCCTTGTAATAGGAATCTATGTGACAGGTCCTCTTTCAATAAGACCCCACATCTCTCCTCTAGGCTGGAAAGCATGAGATCGGAAAAAAAAAATTTACCGATCTCATGCTGACAGCCGCGATCGCGGCTTCGGTTAGTTCCGGGTACCCGGGCGTGACGTCATAACGACGCGCCCGGGCCTCCCACGGTCATAGAGATGACTGGTGACCATCTGGTCACCAGTCATCTCTATCGTCAACATCCGGCGCCGGCCGATTCATTCTCCGGGTCCCCGATGGCACGGGAGAGCCCGGAGAAGCACCGGATGGCGGCGGGAGGGGGGGGACGTCCCCTCCCGTCGCCTATAAGAACGATCAAGCGGCGGAACTGCCGCTATGATCGTTCTTATCGTGCACAGAATCGGCAGCTGAAAAGAATGATATCTGAATGATGCATCTAGCTGCAAGCATCATTCAGATATCACCCCACAAAGAGGAGGACGTCATTTTACTATAGGCGGGTATTGAAGTGGTTAAACGACTTTTTTTTTTTTTTTTTTTTTTTTTGCATTTTAGTGTAAATATGAGATCTGAGGACTTTTTGACCCCAGATCTCATATTTAACCACTTCAAAACCAGCCTCGTTTTGGATTTTAGGTGTTTAAGAGTTTAAAACAGGTTTTTTTGCTAGAAAATTACTTAGAACCCCCAAACAGTATATATTGTTTTTTTTCTAACACCCTAGAGAATAAAATAGCGGTCATTGCAATACTTTTTTTTGCACCGTATTTGCGCAGCGGTCTTCTAAGCGCACTTTTTTTGGAAAAAATTCACTTTTTTGAAAAAAAAAAATAAGACAACAGTAAAGTTAGCCCAATTTTTTTTATATTGTGAAATATAATGTTACGCCAAGTAAATTGATACCCATCATGTCACGCTTTAAAATTGCGCCCGCTCGTGGAATGGCGTCAAACTTTTACCCTTAAAAATCTCCATAGGCGACGTTTAAAAAATTCTACAGATTGCAGGTTTTGCGTTACAGAGGAGGTCTAGGGCTAGAATTATTGCTCTCACTCTACCGGTCGCGGCGATACCTCACATGTGTGGTTTGACCACCGTTTTCATATGCGGGCGCTACTCACGTATGCGTTCGCTTCTGCGCGCGAGCTCGTCGGGACAGGGCGCTTTAAAAATTTTTTTTTTTTTTTTTAATTATTTATTTTACTTTATTTTATTTATTTTTTCACTGTTTTTTAAAAAAAAAAAATTTGGATCACTTTTATTCCTATTACAAGGAATGTAAACATCCCTTGTAATAGAAAAAAGCATGACAGGTCCTCTTAAATATGAGATCTGGGGTCAAAAAGTCCTCAGATCTCATATTTAGACTATAATGCAAAAAAAAAAAAAAAAAAAAAAAAAAAAAAAAAAGTCGTTTAAAAAAATGACACAAAATAAATTGTGCCTTTAAGAGAAGTGGGCGGAGCCGTCGTAATGACGTCGCTCCGGCCGTCACATGGTATAGAGACGGGTGGGGGCCATCTTGGCCTCACTCGTCTCAGTACCTCAGCTGTGAAAGGACCCGATCGCCTCCGCCGCTACCGACGGCTCCGGTAAGCGGCGGAGGGTGCGGGAGAGCGGCGGGAGGGGGGGGTGGCACCTCTCCCGCCGCCGATAACGGTGATCTCGCGGCGAACCCGCCGCATAGACCACCGTTATCGTGTGCAGAATCGCCGGCCCTAAAGATGGATACCTCGGTTGTGGCAGCAGCTGCTGCCGTTACCGAGATATCCATCTTTAAAAAACAGGACGTCAATATACAGTGGGCGGTCGGGAGGTGGTTAAGAGGACCTGTCATGTTTTTCTCTATTACAAGGGATGTTTACATTCCTTGTAATAGGAATAAAAGTGATCCAAATTTTATTTTTTTTTTTAAAACAGTGAAAAAATAAATAAAATAAAGTAAAATAAATAATAATAAAAAAAATAGGATTTTTTAAAACAGCTTACCTGTAAAATCCTTTTCTTTCGAAGGACATCACGGGACACAGAGCCACAGTAATTACTGATGGGTTATATAGGTATCACTGGTGATTGGACACTGGCACACCCTATCAGGAAGTTCAACCCCCTATATAATCCCTCCCCCTTGCAGGGATACCTCAGTTTTGTAGCCAAGCAATATAGTGTATTAGAAGAGGGGCGGGACCTCTGTGTCCCGTGATGTCCTTCGAAAGAAAAGGATTTTACAGGTAAGCGGTTTTAAAAAATCCTATTTTCTTTCTCGAACATCACGGGACACAGAGCCACAGTAATTACTGATGGGATGTCCCAGAGCAATGCTACCTGAGGGGGGGGGGAACCACGACCAAGTAGGGTGCAATCAGACCTGAGGACCCTGTACCGCTACCTGCAGCACACTACGCCCAAAGGCGATATCCTCATGCCTTCTCACATCCACCTGATAGAATCTGGTGAATGTATGAACTGAAGACCAGGTTGCGGCCTTGCAGATTTGAGCCATAGAGGCCCGGTGATGCACTGCCCAAGAAGCACCAATAGCCCTTGTGGAATGTGCCCTGATCTGAAACGGAGGAATCTTCTGTTTCAAACCGTAAGCTTGAATGATCAACTGCCGAATCCATTTAGAAATGGTAGCTTTTGACGCTGCCTGTCCTCTATTGGGACCCTCTGGCAGCACAAACAAAACATCCGTCTTGCGGATCTGAGTAGTTGCCCCTAGATAGGCCTTAACTGCTCTTACTACATCCAACGAATGTAGAGATCTCTCTTCCGGAGAACAGGGATCTGGAAAAAAGGAAGGTAGAACAATGTCTTGGTTTAAATGAAAATCTGAAACCACCTTCGGTAAAAAACTAGGATGAGGGCGCAGTACCACTCTATCCTTGTGTATAATCAAATAAGGCTCCTTACAGGAAAGAGCTGCTATTTCTGATACTCTTCTAGCAGAAGAGATGGCCACCAGAAAAATTAACTTCCTTGTCAACAAGACCAAAGGAATCTGACTTATTGGTTCAAAAGGCTGTTTCTGTAACACAGCCAGGACCAAGTTCAAGTCCCAGGGGTTTAGGGGCGCTTTAACCGGAGGATTAAGACGCATCACCCCCTGCATAAAATTTCGGACCAAAGAATGCGAAGCAAGTGGCCGCTGAAATAATACTGATAAAGCAGAGACCTGGCCCTTGATGGTACTCAAGGCCAGCTTCATCTCTAATCCTAATTGTAGAAAATCAAGGATTCTACCTATGACATATTTCCTGAAATGCCAACCTCTGGATTCACACCAGGTTATATAAGCTTTCCAGACTCTATGATAAATCATCCTGGAAGCTGGCTTCCTTGCATTAATCAAGGTAGATATGACAGGACCTGAGAGCCCACGACTCTTCAGAACGTGGGTCTCAATAGCCAAACCGTCAAATTTAGCGTTTGTAAGGCAGGATGGAACACTGGACCTTGAGATAGCAGGTCTGGGCGTACTGGTAGGGTCCACGGGGGACCTATCGTCATCCTTACTATTTCTGCATACCAAGTCCTTCTGGGCCAAGCGGGGGCCACCAGAAGTACCGACTTCCTTTCCTGCGAAGGAGTCGTGGTAATAGCAGAATAGGCGGGAATGCGTAAATCAGTGAGAACTGATGCCACGGAATCACCAACGCATCCGTCCCGCATGCAAGAGGATCTTTTGTCCTTGCCACAAATCTGTCTATCTTTTTGTTGAATCGGGATGCAAAGAGATCTACATCTGGAACCCCCCATCTTTGGCATATGGCCCAAAAGACATCGGGATGCAGAGACCATTCCCCTGGAAGTAACTGCTGGCGACTTAGATAGTCCGCCTGCCAATTCTCTATTCCCGGGATGAAAACTGCCGATATGCATGGCACATGCATCTCTGCCCAGACTAAGATCTGGTTCACCTCCTTTTGAGCAGCTCGGCTCCGGGTGCCTCCCTGATGATTGACATAAGCCACTGCTGTGGCATTGTCGGACTGGATCCTGACCGGACAACCCTGTAGCCTGATAGTCCAGGCTTTTAGAGCTAGATGTATCGCCCGGATCTCCAGAATGTTGATGGGTAAGGTCCTCTCTGTCTTGGACCATACCCCTTGGACCGCAGCCTGTTCCAGAACTGCTCCCCAACCTGACAGGCTGGCATCTGTTGTTACCACCGTCCAGGTAACCGGTAGAAAGGATTTCCCCTTCTGCAGGTTTTCGGGTATGAGCCACCAATTGAGGCTCTGACGCACCGCATGCGACAGGTGCATCGGAAAGTCTAATGCCTGAACTTTCTTGTTCCAGGTTGACAGAATACTGTGTTGCAGCATTCTTGAGTGAAACTGAGCATAGGGAACTGCTTCGAATGAAGACACCATCTTCCCTAGTAGCCTCATACAAAGGCGGACTGAGGGACCCTTCTTGGTCCTTACTGCCAGAATCAGCTCTCTTAAAGCAGCGATTTTTGCCTGGGGTAGAAATATTTTCTCCTGGCTTGTATCTATAATCAGACCTAAATACTCCAGTCTTCTTACTGGTTTTAGGAAAGACCTTTCTAAGTTGAGGATCCAACCCAGGTGTTCTAGATACCTGACTGTGGTCCTCAAGTTTCCATTCAAAGAGGCTACCGACCGGTCTATCAAGAGCAGGTCGTCTAGGTATGCTATGACAGCTATACCCTGAGCCCTTAATCTGGCCAGAGGAGGAGCCAAGATTTTTGTGAACACTCGAGATGCAGTGGCTATCCCGAAAGGCAGAGCCACAAACTGGAAATGGCGCCCTCCTACCTCGAAGCGCAGAAACTTCTGATGAGCAGGAAAAATGGGCACATGCAGATATGCATCTCTGATGTCTATTGATGCCAGAAATTCTCCTCCCTGCAGGGTAGGAACTACTGTTCGAATTGATTCCATGCGGAAGGATTGAATCCTTAGGAATCGGTTCAGATCCCTTAACCACTTCAGCCCCGGAAGGATTTACCCCCTTCCTGACCAGAGCACTTTTTACAATTCGGCACTGCGTCGCTTTAACTGCTAATTGCGCGGTCATGCAATGCTCTACCCAAACGAAATTTGTGTCCTTTTCTTCCCACAAATAGAGCTTTCTTTTGATGGTATTTGATCACCTCTGCCGTTTTTATTTTTTGCGCTATAAACGGAAAAAGACTGAAAATTTTGAAAAAAAATGATATTTTCTACTTTTTGTTATAAAAAAAATCCAATAAACTAAATTTTAGTCATACCTTTAGGCCAAAATGTATTCGGCCACATGTCTTTGGTAAAAAAAAATGTCAATAAGCGTATATTTATTGGTTTGCGCAAAAGTTATAGCGTCTACAAACTAGGGTACATTTTCTGGAATTTACACAGCTTTTAGTTTATGACTGCCTATGTCAATTCTTGAGGTGCTAAAATGGCAGGGCAGTACAAACCCCCCCCAAATGACCCCATTTTGGATAGTAGACACCCCAAGGAAATTGCTGAGAGGCATGTTGAACCCATTGAATATTTATTTTTTTTGTCCCAAGTGATTGAATAATGACAAAAAAAAAAAAAATTACAAAAAGTTGTCACTAAATGATATATTGCTCACACAGGCCATGGGCATATGTGGAATTGCACCCCAAAATACATTCAGCTGCTTCTCCTGAGTACGGGGATACCACATGTGTGGCACTTTTTGGGAGCCTAGCCGCGTACGGGGCCCCGAAAACCCAGCACCACCTTCAGGATTTCTAAGGGCATAAATTTTTGATTTTACTCCTCACTACCTATCACAGTTTTGAAGGCCATAAAATGCCAAGATGGCACAAACCCCCCCCAAATGACCCCATTTTGGAAAGTAGACACCCCAAGCTATTTGCTGAGAGGCATGGTGAGTATTTTGCAGCTCTCATTTGTTTTTGAAAATGAAGAAAGACCAGAAAAAACATTTTTTTTTTTCTTTTTTCAATTTTCAAAACTTTGTGACAAAAAGTGAGGTCTGCAAAATACTCACTATACCTCTCAGCAAATAGCTTGGGGTGTCTACTTTCCAAAATGGGGTAATTTGGGGGGGGGGGGGGTTTGTGCCACCTGGGCATTCCATGGCCTCCGAAACTGTGATAGGCAGTGAAGAGTGAAATCAAAAATTTACGGCCTTAGAAAGCCTGAAGGCGGTGCTTGGTTTTCGGGGTCCCGTGCGCGGCTAGGCTCCCAAAAAGTCCCACACATGTGGTATCCCCGTACTCAGGAGAAGCAACAGAATTTATTTTGGGGTGTAATTTCACATATTCCCATGGCATGTTTGAGCAATATAACATTTAGTGACAACTTTGTGCAAAAAAAAAAAAAAAAAAAAATTTGTCTCTTTCCCGCTACTTGTGTCACAATATAAAATATTCCATGGACTCGACATGCCTCTCAGCAAATAGCTTGGGGTGTCTACTTTCCAAAATGGGGTCATTTGGGGGGGGGGGGTTGAACTGTCCTGGCATTTTATGCACAACATTTAGAAGCTTATGCCACACATCACCCACTCTTCTAACCACTTGAAGACAAAGCCCTTTCTGACACTTTGATTACATGAAAAAACTATTTTTTTTTGCAAGAAAATTACTTTGAACCCCCAAACATTATATATTATTTTAAAGCAAATGCCCTACAGATTAAAATGGTGGGTGTTTCATTTTTTTTTTTTTCACACAGTATTTGCGCAGCGATTTTCAAACGCATTTTTTGGGGAAAAAACACACTTTTTAAAATTTTAATGCACTAAAACACACTATATTGCCCAAATGTTTGATGAAATAAAAAAGATGATCTTAGGCCGAGTACATGGATACCAAACATGACATGCTTTAAAATTGCGCACAAACGTGCAGTGGCAACAAAATTAATACATTTTTAAAAGCCTTTAAAAGCCTTTACAGGTTACCACTTTAGATTTACAGAGGAGGTCTACTGCTAAAATTACTGCCCTCGATCTGACCTTCGCGGTGATACCTCACATGCATGGTGCAATTGCTGTTTACATTTGACGCCAGACCGCCGCTTGCGTTCGCCTTAGCGCGAGAGCAGGGGGGACAGGGGTGCTTTTTATTTATTTATTTTTTTTCTTTATTATTTTTTTGCTTTTTTATCTTATTTTTAAACTGTTCCTTTCATTTTTTTTTTTTTTTAAATCATTTTTATTGTTATCTCAGGGAATGTAAATATCCCCCATGATAGCAATAGGTAGTGACAGGTACTCTTTTTTGAAAAAATTGGGGTCTATTAGACCCTAGATCTCTCCTCTGCCCTCAAAGCATCTGACCACACCAAGATCGGTGTGATAAAATGCTTCCCCAATTTCCCAATGGCGCTATTTACATCCGGCGAAATCTAAGTCATAAAATGCTCGTAGCTTCCGGTTTCTTAGGCCATAGAGATGTTTGGAGCCACTCTTGTCTCTGATCAGCTCTATGGTCAGCTGGCTGAATCACCGGCTGCATTCTCAGGTTCCCTGTTGAGACAGGAGAGCCAGAGAAAAACACGGAAGACGGTGGGGGGGGGGGGGGCATTCCCTCCCACTGCTTGTAAAAGCAGTCTAGAGGCTAATTAGCCGCTAGGATTGCTTTTACATGAAAGCCGACCGCTGGCTAAAAAGAATGATACCAAGATGATACCTAAACCTGCAGGCATCATTCTGGTATAACCACTCAAAGTCGTGAATGGCGTACCTGAAGACAAAAAAATGGTTAACAATAAAGCACAGTAAACGGTAAAGTATAAAAAATTGCATACCTGAAAAGCAAACATGATAAAACATAATAACAATAAAACATTGCAGAATAGAATACAGTAAAAAAGAGCAGAACAATAGAGAGAGAGAATAGAGAGAGAGAACAATAAAACGACAACTATTTTTTTTTATTTTTGTTTGTGTTTTTTTTTTTTTTTTACACTTTTTTTTTGTAACTGTAACTTTTATAACTGTAACCGGTTCCAGGTTCGGGTCTCTCAAAATGCGATGGCATCTTGGGAGACCCTGTGAAAGTGTGCCTAGTCTGTGCAATGCTGTACCCTACGCTAATACTCAACTAGTGAATGGTAGCGTTCAAAACATTCACCAATGCAAAGACCAGGATTGTCAGGACAGGAGGGACAATAATAGTGGGCGTCACGTCTATATCCGCGCTTGCTGCAGACACAACATCTTTTTTGGGGGGGTTCGTTGGGTAGGGGTACTTGGGAGGATATATAAATGCCTCTCATGCAGCCGACTGCATTTGGTTGGGGATGTGAATGGGGGGTAAGTACGGGCGCTGCAGAAGCGGTGGGTTCCCAATTAGGATTGGCGAATGCAGCAGGAAGGGCACTATGGGCACGACGGGCCTGTGTTTGTCTTTTTGGTGGCAGCGGGACACTACTTGTGCTTGCCACCTCACCAGCTTGAACTGCACTTATGGGACTCGCCACGTCACCAAGTGTTACTGCAGTGCTGGTTTGACTACGACCGGGGTGTACTAGGCCGCTGGTGCTTGCCAGTTCACCAAAACGCTACAAAAAAAAGTGACAGTGATCGATCGATACTGCACTTGGGTGGGCTGGGCCGGGCGGAGGGGCAAAACACAGGTGCTAGCAGGTATCTGGGCTGATCCCGCTAACACTGCGTTTTTGGGAACCCTAAACTGCTGGGGACGCTAGTATAGATCTGATCGGATCAGATATTGATGCGTTCAGATACTATACCACTAAGGGAGGTGTACGGTGCGTGTACGGTGCGTGCGTGGGTGTTCGCGGTACTGGCGCTAATCTGACGCTGCCTAGGGCGACGCATATCACCGCCGGGCGATCAGGGGGCTAAACCTTTTTTCGGTAATAAACGGCGGGTGCTCTGACACTATAAAAAATAAACGAACTAACCAGCGTCACCCGTAACGGTTATACGGTGATCAGTGGTAAAAGGGTTAACTAGGGGGCCATCAAGGGGTTAAAACATTTATTAGATAGTATATGGGGGTCCCTGTCGCTATAAAACACTGACGGCGAACCTAAATTATTTACGTCCCTAACTAGCGTCACCAGCGACACTAATACAGCGATCAGAAAAATGATTGCTTAGCGACACTGGTGACAGGGGGTGATCAAGGGGTTAAAACTTTATTAGGGGGGGTAAGGGGGGTACCCTAGACCTACAGGGGGGTAACAGTCACTACCCTAACACTGCTAACTGTCACAAACTGACACTATGCAGTAATCAGGAAAAAAAAAAACCTGCTTGGTGTCAGTTTGTGACAGGGGGGGGTGATTGGGGGGGGGATCGGGGGGCGATCGGGGGGGGATCGGGGGTGTAATGTATGCCTGGCATGTTCTACTGTGTGTGTATGTGTGTTGGTGCACTTACATGTCATCTCCCCTCGGCGCTGGAACGGAAACTCCCGAGCCGAGGAGAGATGACATCACATCCTCTGCCTCTGTGTACTACACAGAGGCAGGGGATGTTTCTCATTGGCTGGGAGCGATCGCGAGGGGGGGGGCCACGATCGGATGGCCTCCCCCTCGTCTCTCATCGCTTCCAACCAAATGCCGACCGCAGCTGGCACCGGGGGGGGGGGGTCCGATCGGACCCCCCACCCGCGGGAAGGCAATCACGTTTCAGGTACGTGATTTTGCCTGCCCGTGCCGCTCTGCTCACGTATATAGGTGTGAGGCGGTCGGCAAGTGGTTAAGTCCAGAATGGGCCTGACATCCCCATTTGGCTTTTGGACCGTAAAAAGGTTGGAATAGAAACCCAATCCCTGGTCCTTTGCGGGAACTATCATAATGACCTCCTGCGACAAAAGTCGCTCTAACGCTAGAAGGAGCGACTGCTTCTTCTCTGGGTCTATGGGAACATTTGATCTGAGGAACCGAGGAGAAGGGAATTCCTGAAACTCCAGCTTGTACCCTAAGGTTACCGTGGAGATTACCCATCTGTCCTGGAAGTCCTCCTGCCAGAGCTCTGAGAACTGTCGCAGTCTTCCCCCCCCACTCGAGTGAGCGGGGGCGCCCCCTCATGCAGAGGTCTTAGTGTTTTGCCTAGTAGGCTTCTTTCCCCAGGACTTCTTTTGTCTCTGGGGTTGACTCTTGTCTCTGGACCCCGATGGAGGCGGCCGTCGAGACTGCCTGGAGGCTGAAGCCCCCGGCGCTGGGGAAAGAGTCAGTTTGAAAGAGGGACGCTTACTCTTCTTCTTGACAGGTAAGAGAGTGCTTTTCCCACAAGAGATTCTCTTGATATAGTTATCCAAGTCCTCTCCAAACAACCTTGCACCACGAAATGGAAACCCAGCCAGTAGCTTCTTACATGGTGCTTCGGCTGACCAATTTTTCAACCATAGGATTCTACGTATATGCACCAACCCCAGTGAAAGACGGGAGGTTTGCACGATAGAATCTCTAATGGCGTCAACCACAAAGCATAAGGCCGCTGGAAGGTTAGCAAACCCCTGGGCCTGCTGTTCAGGTAATACTTTGATGACCTGCTTAACATGGTCTCTTAAGTATTGACAGACTCCAATCGCTGCTACTGCAGGTTGGGCCACTGATCCTGCTAAGGAGAAAACATCCTTCAATAGGGATTCCATCCTTTTATCTACAGGATCCCTGAGCATCTGAGCATTGTCTACAGGACAAGTTAGGCTATTATTTACGGAGGAAATGGCGGCATCAATAGCCGGTATTCCCCACATTTTAATAAACTTTTCTTCCATCGGATAAAGTGTTGAAAACTTTCTCGGCGGAAAAAAACGTTTGTCTGGGTGATCCCACTCAGAATAAATGAGCTTTTCAAGTAAAGTATGAACAGGAAAAGCATGTGCTGCTTGGAAAGGTTTCAGTGACCCCAAAGCAGAAGAGGATTCTTTAGCAGTTTCAGGTATGGGCAACTTAAATGTGGAGCGGACCAATCCAGTAAGGATCTGCACTAAGACTTTCTCCTCTTGGGAAGTCGCAGAGGGTCCCTCTCCACCCGATTCCTCCGAAGAGGAATCATCCGTCCCATCCCGATCCTCTGAAAGGGATTCATCTCCTTTATCCCAGAGCTCCTCTGTCTGAGGGTCTTGGGGAACAGAGGAAAGCCTAGTGCGTTTTCTTCCACTGAGTGAAGACGTAATCACGGCCATTAATCTTTCCTCTAGACCATTAATGGTTGAGGAAAAAACCTCTTGTGTAATATATACAGGGGCTGAAGTGCCAGAAGCAGGTGTAGCCCCTGACCCCAATGGCTCTCCCCGGCTAGCCGTCCCTGGCCCATCTTTAGGGGGGGGAGGATGCTGCCGACAGGGGGCCCTCAGAACCTGAACGAGATCCCCTAGTGTCTCTGGTTCCTGGGGTGCTTGAACCTCTTCTACCCATAGTGCAAAGCAACAAGGTGTGAGGTATACAAATGAACACTGCCCGCTGAGCGATGTAGTCTGGCTAAAAGCCTTGCTACCCAATGCTCAGTCTGGTGTTACTTCAGTAAATGCTGCCTAGGAGAATGCCTGTGTCCCACCTTACATGCGACCGTCAGCTCTGTGTCTCTCAGAAGGCTGAGTGCACCTGTACAGAGTGCCTTTAATAGCCTGCAGCTGGCCTGAGTGGGAGTCTAAGCACCTGTGCTGACGTCCCGCCCCCCCCTCTACCGCCCCCCCCCCCCCCCCCCCAGTTTTGAAAAAAACGAGTGCTTCCCGTGCTGCCGACTCTCCTGTCATGCTTCTGGAGAAAGGCTGGGGATGGGGGGAGGGGAGGGAGGAAGGCTGGTAACAAGATCTGCCTGAACGGCTATCTTCAGAGATGGTGGCCATTAGGCCGCAGAGCCCGGGTGGTATAACCACTTTCTAGACCCCTGTGGCCCCTCTAGCCTGGGGGGAACATTCAAACATGAGAAATCCCCCTTTCCACCTTACCTGCTTGCAGCCTGCTTGAGATGCTGGGACATAATCAACGATGCAAAACACCTGAGACAGACAGTCAGCATGTGAAGGTTTGTGCTCTTGGCAGCCCCCGGTGGTCACAATAGGCATAGCATGCATTTACCTTAAAGGAGAAAAGCCACTAGAACTCAAAAATTCTGTGGAATCTCCTCTTACCTTATCCAGCCGCAGGGTGCTGTTTACACAGACCCAATCTTCACCTCTCACGGTGGGCTCCGTTTGAAAAAACCGTCAGAGACTGGGGCCCCCATTAGGGGGATCCAACAGTTCTGGGACCGTAAAGCACCTCGCCAGAAATTAGGAAGTTTAAAGCCATTTTCTGATCTGCGGGGTCCAGCTCTCTAAAAAGAGAAGCATTACGGGTAAAACCTCGTTTCTTCGGACACGAGGCCCGGGTACCATTCAATTCGGCCATGAAAAGACACTTTGAATGGATCCGGTTCGCCTGGCTTGCCCCAGTATAGGATCTTAGGATATTCCCTTTGGAGCTCTGCACAGGACATCTTTACACGTCCATCACCTAAGACACTGGCGTAAAAACTGAGGTATCCCTGCAAGGGGGAGGGATTATATAGGGGGTTGAACTTCCTGATAGGGTGTGCCAGTGTCCAATCACCAGTGATACCTATATAACCCATCAGTAATTACTGTGGCTCTGTGTCCCGTGATGTTCGAGAAAGAAAAAAAAATTTTAAAGCGCCCTGTCCCGACGAGCTCGCGCGCAGAAGCGAACGCATACGTGAGTAGCGCGCGCATATGAAAACGGTGGTCAAACCACACGTGAGGTATCGCCGCGACCAGTAGAGCAAGAGCAATAATTCTAGCCCTAGACCTCCTCTGTAACGCAAAACATGCAACCTGTAGAATTTTTTAAACGTCGCCTATGGAGATTTATAAGGGTAAAAGATTGACGCTATTCCACGAGCGGGCGCAATTTTGAAGCGTGACATGTTGGGTATCAATTTACTTGGCGTAACATATTTCACAATATAAAAAAAATTGGGCTAACTTTACTGTTGTCTTATTTTTTTATTCAAAAAAGTGAATTTTTTCCAAAAAAAAGTGCGCTTATAAGACCGCTGTGCAAATACGGTGCAAAAAAAAGTATTGCAATGACCCCCATTTTATTCTCTAGGGTGTTAGAAAAAAAAAAATATATATAATGTTTGGGGGTTCTAAGTAATTTTCTAGCAAAAAAAACTGTTTTAAACATGTAAACACCTAAAATCCAAAACGAGGCTGGTCCTTAAGTGGTTAAGCCCCACGTCCAATCGCTGTCCATATCTTGCCACCTCAACATCTCCAAAATACGCCCCTTTCTCACCAATAACACAACAAAGCGCTTAATTCACTCGCTGGTCATCTCTCGCCTCGACTACTGCAACTCCCTTCTCATTGGATTACCCTTCAATTCATCATGAATGCTGCTGCCAGACTCATCCACCTTACCAATCGCTCTGTGTCTGCTACTCCTCCGTCAATCCCTCCATTGGCTTCCGTTCACCCAACAAATTTAATTCAAAATACTAACAACTACTTACAAAGTCATCAACAACTTAGCCCCCAGCTACATCACTAACCTGGTCTCAAAATACCGACCTAATTGTTCTCTTCGTTCCTCTCATCTCAAGACCTCCTGCTCTCTAGCTCCCTCGTCACCTCCTGCTTTGCTTGCCTCCAGGACTTTTCCCGAGCCTCTCCAATCCTATGGAACTCGTTACCCCAATCTGTCCGATTATCTCCTACTCCATTAGCTTTTAAACAATCCCTAAAAACCCTCCTCGTCAGAGAAGCCTATCCTACCCACAGCTAACAAATGTATGTATTTTCTCCATCAGCTCATTGTCTCCACTGCCACCCCCCCCCCCCCCGAGTTATTACCTTTTGACCCTCCCTTCTAGATTGTAAGATCTAACAAGCAGGGGCCCCCCACCCCCCCCCCACCCCCCGATTCCTCCTGTAGCACTGCGCAAACTCTTGGTGCTATATAAAACCTGAATAATAATAATATATATTTTATATAAAAAATAAAAAAACACCACACCCTCTTTGATAACTTTATCAAATACTGTTGAAACTTGTCCCATAATGCTTGATCTCATCCTGAATATATACTTCAGACACGATGACAAACCGCAGCCGACAACTTGGCTTAAAATATGGTACTGACGCAACGACCCAAGTTGGGTGCTGTGGGGCATTGGATTGAGGACAAACTACAGATACAGGGGGGAAAAATAAAAAATAAGTAGAGTGTGTGTATATATATATATATATATATATATATATATATATATATATATATATATATATATATATATATATATATATATATATATATATATATATATATATACATACACACACACACACACACACACATCTCAGACTTTGGGATTATCAAACTATTACATTGCATCAGGTGAAGATGATAAAAAGTTCAGCTTTTGGAAAAAAATAAATGCACATATTTTTGAAGAAGCCTGGAAAGCACTGAACCCATGACCAGTGGATTGGGGTGCAACACCAGGCACCTACAGACTAGCCCTGCAGCCATTAGCCCATACCTCCAATAGGGGCTGACTGTTTACAAGCTGCAGGGCTTGTGAATGAACTACAAGGCTGCTCATTAGTGACCTTGCAGTCCATTCAGAACTACAAGCGGTCAGCCGCAATAGATGATGGAAGTTGTAGTTCATGTGAACCCCGCACAGCCTTGTAATTTTCAAAAAGTGACAGCGGGCGCCGAGAGAAGATCCCCAGCCCGCTGAATTTGACCTGGTATCGGCCTCTTGCCATCACCGTACAGCAGGGTTGGAGTGTGAGAGGAAGAAGCGGTACTATTCAGTTTAGTTCACGGGCTGACAAGGTGTACGCTGATAGCAAAATAAAAACAGGGTGACCAAGAGATGAGGTCACACTAAGCCATTTCTCTTTTCATAGTCTAGTTACAAGCTGGGGTTGGTCCAGGACAGTCTGCACTCAAAGAATGGGACTTGAATGATACTGGCCATCAGACTGATATAGCACCCCCCCTTCAAAAAAGTATATGAATGGGATTTTCCAGAAGTAAAATAGTCTACATTAAAAATTGTCTACACTACAAAAAATGTGTTCATTGAAGAGACATTTTTCCATCCTGCTTCTTCGAATTTCCTTGTCACTATGTCTCTTCTGCAATAAAATACACTTACCTGTCTGTTCTCGAGCCCCTCTAGAAAAAGTATACTAAGCTACAAATGGGCAGCCCAATTTACATTCCTGGAACACTTTCTGTGTGCAGGGATGACTGCACTTCTGTGCAAGAGTGACACCATCCCACAATGGCCAATCAAGACGGCCAAAATCCAGCACTAACAAGAAGCCGGGTAAAAGTCTAAAAGTCCCAGCGAAGGCGTTCACGAGCATTATACTATTGAAGTAGAGGCAATTATTTACCTGTCCCCCCCCCCCCCCCCCGTGAGTGACATACCAGCAAAATTTGATTTATTGACTGTATGTGTGCCTAATAAATCAGATAACCCACCATCTGTCAGCATAACAGCCATTTACTTACTGTGCGAGTCTTGATGTGTTCTAGAAAAGATACAGCAACAGGCCAAATCTGTAACGTTCACTCACTCTGTCAACAAGATGAACTCAGGAATGCTGCGAAATAAAAATGTTAAGATACTTTGGTCACAATAACTACAAATAGCAATTATAAAAATATGTGAAGAATTTCTTGCAAAATGAATTATTTGATTCTGGGTGGAGTGGAGGTAGTGAAATGTTAAAGATGTAAATTACACCCAAACTCCAGGCATTTAGAAAAATGCACCCTTGCGGTGCGGCCACCTGTACTACATTGGATAGATGTTCATTATGTTGAGGTGTGCACACTGCAAACTTACATTATACCCCCATGTCAGCACCCTCCTCCTCTCCCCAAAGCTCTGGTCTGTGGGCATAGTCTCAGCATCATCACATAAAATACAGGGCAAATGCCACTGTGTTGTATGTTGAGGAGGCTGGGATGTAACCACAGTCAGTTGTGGCTTACAGGGCAGGCTGCGGGAGATCAGTCGCAGTGCTGGAGGGACAGCGCTGGAGCCAGGAGCACCGCTGGAGAGAACGAGGATTTAACCCTTACAGTGCGAGGGGGGGGGGGGGCCCACTGCATGGATGATTTTTTTGTTTAATTCCTGGAGTTTGGGAAAAACGTAGTTCTATCAGTGGATGTCCCTCAAATGGATGGAGATGAATGGGATGATATGTGGGAGGCCCCCTCTGCTAGACTTGTGTCAGCAAGAGACCAGCCTATTCATTATAAGATCTATTTGACTCGAGCTCGACAAGCCAAGATTTTCCCTGCTCAGACCTCCAACTGTTGGCGCTGCTCCTCATTGCATTCAGATTGTATTCACATTCTGGGACTGCGTGGCCATCCAGCAACTTTGGCTGGAGGTCACGCAATGAGTTCAGTCAGTCACATCAATACATGTTCAACCCTTCAGTTGAAATTTTCTCCTGGGCCTGGTAGACTCCATAGTAGAGGTCGACCGATATATCGGCCGGCCGATATTTGGCTTTTTTTACTTAATCGGCATCTGCCGATTGTGCTGATAAAAAAAGCCGATTATAACTTTAACGGGATTTGCAAATGACTTCTGTAATAGAAGTCAATGCAAGTTTCCTGAAGTTATCTGTGGAAAGGATTCTCTCCTCCCTGGGCAGCCTGCCAAGTCTGATAAGAAGATACATTGTATCTCTTCAGGTTCTTTTATCAATGAGCTGAACTCCATGTGTAGAAGTTCTCAGTTTAACCATTTAAAGACTAAATCTTTTCTGACACTTGTTGCTTACAAGTAAAAATCCTGTATTTTCTGCTTGAAAATCACTTAGAACCCCCAAACATTATATATATATTTTTTTTAGCAGAGACCCTAGGGCAGGCATGTCCAAAGTCCGGCCCGCGGGCCAATCGCGGCCCGCGGTCTGGTTTCGGACGGCCCGCCTGGTAATTTTGACATATATATCTTTTGTGGCCCCCAACGAATCCCCGAGCGCTGGGGGCCATAAAAGATAGATATGCTGGCTGCCTTGGAGGGGGCGGGACAAGCGCCATACAGGATACAGGAGAATTTCCTGTTTACACGGCGTCCTGTGTAAAAGGAAGTCCCGTCTCCTGCGCTGCCATTGGACAATTGTTTTGTCCATCATAGGAGGCGAGACTTTCAATTAAAGAGGCCGCCGTGTAAACAGGAATTTCTCCTGTATATCTGTTGGCGCTCGTCCCGCCCCCTCCCTGTCTCCTCCAAGGCTGCAGATGGACATGAATCAGGCTGCACTGACGGCAATGGTGAGTCTGCATTCATGTCAATGTGGTGGGGGCTGCCGTATTTATGTCAATGTGGTGGGGGCTGCATTCATGTCAATGTGGGGGCTGCATTCATGTGAATGTGGTGGGGGCTGCATTCATGTGAATGTGGGGGCTGCATTCATGTGAATGTGGGGGCTGCATTCATGTGAATGTGGTGGGGGCTGCATTCATGTCAATGTGGGGGCTGCATTCATGTGAATGTGGTGGGGGCTGCATTCGTGTGAATGTGGTGGGGGCTGCATTCGTGTGAATGTGGTGGGGGCTGCATTCGTGTGAATGTGGTGGGGGCTGCATTCGTGTGAATGTGGTGGGGGCTGCATTCGTGTGAATGTGGTGGGGGCTGCATTCGTGTGAATGTGGTGGGGGCTGCATTCGTGTGAATGTGGTGAGGGCTGCATTCGTGTGAATGTGGTGGGGGCTGCATTCGTGTGAATGTGGTGGGGGCTGCATTCATGTCAATACGGTGGGGGCTGCATTCATGTCAATGTGGTGGGGGCTGCATTCATGTCAATACGGTGGGGGCTGCATTCATGTCAATACGGTGGGGGCTGCATTCATGTCAATACGGTGGGGGCTGCATTCATGTCAATACGGTGGGGGCTGCATTCATGTCAATGTGGTGGGGGCTGCATTCATGTCAATACGGTGGGGGCTGCATTCATGTCAAAACGGTGGGGGCTGCATTCATGTCAATACGGTGGGGGCTGCATTCATGTCAATACGGTGGGGGCTGCATTCATGTCAATGTGGTGGGGGCTGCATTCATGTCAATACGGTGGGGGCTGCATTCATGTCAATACGGTGGGGGCTGCATTCATGTCAATACGGTGGGGGCTGCATTCATGTCAATACGGTGGGGGCTGCATTCATGTCAATACGGTGGGGGCTGCATTCATGTCAATACGGTGGGGGCTACATTCATGTCAATACGGTGGGGGCTGCATTCATGTGAATGTGGTGGGGGCTGCATTCATGTCAATACGGTGGGGGCTGCATTCATGTGAATGTGGTGGGGGCTGCATTTATGTCAATACGGTGGGGGTTGCATTCATGTCAATACGGTGGGGGTTGCATTCATGTCAATACGGTGGGGGTTGCATTCATGTCAATACGGTGGGGGTTGCATTCATGTCAATACGGTGGGGGCTGCATTCATGTTAATGTGGTGGGGGCTGCATTCATGTCAATACGGTGGGGGTTGCATTCATGTCAATATGGTGGGGGCTGCATTCATGTCAATATGGTGGGGGCTGCATTCATGTCAATACGGTGGGGGCTGCATTCATGTCAATACGGTGGGGGCTGCATTCATGTCAATACAGTGGGGGCTGCATTCATGTCCATACGGTGGGGGCCACATTCATGGCAATGGAGTAGGGGCCGCAGATGGGCACTGATTAGGCTGCATTGATGGGCACTGACCCTTATTTTGCTTCACAGTTCTTTATTTAAAATTTAAGATTTTTTTTCCTGAAACTTCATTTTTAAAGTGAAGGTGCGTGTTATAAGCTGATTAAATCCGGTATATCCAAATAACACGCCCAAGCTCATCTATTCACCACACACAGCACAAAGGCAAGAGAATTCTTGTTGGGCCGTGTATTAGTGCTCGGACGGACACACTTAGACCAAATTTTAATGGTTTAAGAATGTCAGGCAAAATGGTCGGCCCTCAAGCATGTTCTATTCATCAAATCTGGCCCTCTTGGAAAAAAGTTTGGACACCCCTGCCCTAGGGAATAAAATAGCGGTTGTTGCAATATTTTATGTCACACGGTATTTGCGCAGCGGTCTTTCAAACGCAATTTTTTTTAAAAAAAATACACTAATGAAATAAAATAAATAAATAAATAAATAATCAGTAAAGTTAGCCCAGTTTTGATTACCTGTTTTTGTGTATTTAAAGCGGAGTTCCACACAAAAATGGAACTTCCGCTTTTTGGAACCCTCCCCCCCTCCGGTGTCACATTTGGCACCTTTCAGGGGGGAGGGGGGGTACAGATACCTGTCTAAGACAGGTATTTGCACCCACTTCTGGCATAGACTCCCATGGGAGTCTATGCCTCTTCCTGTCCTTCCGCACTGTCTCCTGGGAAACGCACAGCTCCCAGGAGATAGCGGGGACCAGTTACGATGCGCAGCGCAACTCGCGCATGCGCAGTAGGGAACCGGGAAGTGAAGCCGCAACGATTCACTTCCCGATTCCCTCACCTAGGATGGCGGCGGCAGCTGCCGAGAACCGAGCGGGTGCTCGGCGTCGCCTGCCAACTTCGCTGAACCCTGGGACAGGTAAGTGGCCATGTATTAAAAGTCAGCAGCTGCAGTATTTGTAGCTGCTGGCTTTTAATAGTTATTTTTTTTTGGCGGTTTAGGTGGACCACCGCTTTAATATTTAAGATGTAGTTATTTTTTTTAATCTAAATTCTACATACAAGTGAACTGATTTGAGATTTGTTTTGTTTAATAAATGTTTAAATGTAAAAAAATTTCTGTATCACTTATTACTTATTACTTTCACACTGGATCGGGCAGGCGTTGACGGTAAAACGCTGTTAGTTTTAGCGGCGCTTTGCCGTCATTTTAGCGGCGCTATTCGGCTGCTAGCGGGGCGCTTATAACCCAGCTAGCGGCCGAGGAAGGGGTTAAATGCGCCCATGAAGCACTGCTGCCGAAGCGCTTTGCAGGCGCTTCAGCAGCGGTGCGCATTCATTTCAATGAGCAGGAGTGGTGGAGGAGAGGTATACACCGCTCCAAAGATGCTGCTTGCAGGACTTTTTTTTAACATCCTGCCATCGCATCAGTGTGAAAGCACTCGGGCTTTCACACTGAGACTGCAGGGGAGCCGTTTTACAGGCACTATTTTTAGCCCAAAAGCGCCTGAAAAACGCCCCAGTGTGAAAGGGGTCTAACTGTTAGATTTTATGAGATGAAGGGGAAAAAGAAAAAGAAGAAAAAAAAAAAAAAAAAAAAAAAAAAAAAAAAATCGGCCTAATATATCGGCCCAAAAAAAAAAAAAAATCGGCATCATATATCGGCTATCGGCCGCCGCGATTTCTAAATATCGGCATCGGCCGGAGAAAAACCCATATCGGTCGACCTCTACTCCATAGCTCCCACCAAGGTGATACATACTCTACTTATTATTGTTGTACTATGGCCAGGAAGCATATTATTCTCTCATGGAAAAGGCCTGCAGCTCCAACTATCCTGGCCTGGAAAGCGTTAATAAAAACATTACCTTTATATAAAAACTACTAGGGCTGTTACTGATTAAAATTTTCCTGTTCGATTCATCAATTTTTTTTTTAATCGATTAATCGACTAATTTCAATTATAAACGCACATACAGATCTGTGTCCCACCAAATGCAGCCTTGCCTGCGTCCCACAAATTGCAGCCAGTGTCACATCGAAACCCCCCCCCCCCCGTTCTCCGCGGGAGCACAGCGGTAGTGTACTACTTATCTTCCTGTTGTCCTCTCCAGCGGTGTCTTCTTCAAACTAAAGATGTCAATCAAACTGCCCGGCTGTAGTAACAGATACCATGAACGCCGGGCAGAAGCAACCCGGCGCTTCGGAAAGCGCCGCAAGGCGGGCTTTTGTGAGCAGACGGAGGCACTTGGGGAAGGGGGGAGGAGTCAGGTGACGTCGATGTCCGTGACATCACCGGATCTCCAACGGAACTCCCTGAAGACCCGGAAGCCGGTGGAGAGCTGAGTACCGATCAAAATAATTTTGAGTGATCAAAAAAATTAACAATTAAATCGAGGAATTAATCGTTAATTTCCGCAGCCCTAAAAAATACATATGCCAGGAGAGGTGTCCCACCTACATTTGATAAGTGGGGGGGGGGGGGGCTGGGTAAATAGGTCTACGATATCTTATTAAACACGTGTTTTCTACGTTTCTCCTCCTGAGCATTACTTGGGACTAGTTAGTGCAGACCCCCCCCCCCCCCCCCCCCCCACTCAGGAGAGCACCTGATCGGCTCTCCTCGACTCATATCTGTCAGCGCAAGGAAAAAACGATACATGGCTTTTCCTGCTTACACTGTGATCAGCAGTGATTGGACACAGCTGACAACGTGGTAAAGAGCCTCCGTCAGTGGCTTTTTAACTAGATTGGAGATGCGGTGTGTGCCAGACTGATACACCACCAATCGCTGCACGCCCCCCCCCCCCCCCCCGCGGGAACGTGATCGCGGCTTATCCTGCTGGACGTCATATGACATATGACAAGAAAACAGAACCACATCCCGGCCGTCACGCTGCTATAGGCCGGGCGGTGGTTAACCATTTCAATACCGTGCACTTTTATCCCCTTCCTGCCCAGGCCAATTTTCAGGCTTCAGCTCTGTCACACTTTGAATGACAATTCCGCTGTCATGCAACACTAGTCAAATTAAATTTTTTATCATTTTATTCACACAAATTGAGTTTTCATTTGGTGACATTTAATCGCCACTAGGGTTTATTTTTTGCTAAACAAAGAAAAAAAAAGAAAAGTTTTAGTTTCTGTTATTAGATTTTGCAAAAAAATAATTTTTCATAAAAGACTAACCAAAATTGTATTCTTTGGTGAAAATAACCCAAAATAACCCAAATCACTGATTATCATTTAGTCTGTAGGAAAGTTAGAGTCCACAAACTATGGGATATATATCTGAAAATTGATCAACCCCGATGTACAGATGGCCTATCATTTCTTGAGGCCCGAAAACGCCAGGACAGTACAAATCCACAAATTACCTTTTTGGAAAGTAGACAGTCTGATGTATTTAGTAAGAGGAACGGCGAGTTTTTTGAAGTTGTGACATGTCACTTTTTTTTTTCAATTACATATTTTTGAATTTCCCTGCTATAAGGCTACTTCCATACTGGGGCAGGGGGCATTAGCAGTAAAGTAATTTTAGCGGCGATTTACCCCAGTTATAGTGGGCGCTTTTCGGCCGCTAGCGGGACGCTTTTAATCCACTGCACTTTGCAGACACTTTGGCAGCAGTGCCCAATGATTTGAATGGGCAGGGGCGGTGGAGGAGCAGTGTATACAGCGCTCCCGCCCTGCCCCAAAGATGCTGCTTGCAGGACTTTTTCTAACATCCTGCAAGAGCACCGCCCCATTGTGTAAAGGCACTCGGGCTCTCACACTGGGGCTGCAGGGGAGACGTTTTTCAGGCGCTAATTTTTAGCCAAAAAGCGCCTGAAAAACACCCCAGTGTGAAAGGGGTCTTAGCAAATATTTTTACCGAATGAGTGTGTAGACACTGTATTGTTGCGATTAGCTGCGATTGGCCACAGCTAATCACACAGTACAAATAGGCTGTGATTGGCCCTTTCTGTACTATGATCACTGACCGATCACAGCTAGCAACAATCGTATACAATGAATGGCATGAAAGGAAGCCATTCATGGTTTACAACCGTCATGTGATCTGCTGTGATTGGTCACAGCGATCACATGACACTGGCAGCAGGCCGGTATAGCGATCAGTCATCCGCCGTGTCCGCGATGGACGCAGCAGGCGACAGATCGTGTTGGAGCAGCTGCGTGAGGCGCGTTCTCAGCAGAACGTTATACGACATCCTCCCAAAACAAACAGTGATTGTAAAACGACGCGGGCGGGAAGCAGTTACGATTTATTGAGATGTATTGGCTGCTAGTGCATTGTAGTGCTTGTTTGTTTTATGGTTACAGATGTAACTGTTTTTGTATACCATTGTTAAAAGCAAAAAAAAATAAAATAAAATAAACCCCACCACAAACAAAACACACAAAAGGGAGAGTTTCTTCCATTTAGGTGAAGAGGATTGGAGCAGGGTGCAAACAGACAGTGAAGACCGTTTACTCCCGGGTGCTGACTGAGCGGGAGCGGGCTCTGCCCATGTCCGCTCTGCAGATACTGAGCGGTGTTACCCGCCCGCTCTGCTCCAATCAGCAGGGCATCAGCTCTAAGATCCCCTGCTGATCGCAACAGAATCTGCCCCGTGTGAAAAGTGCCTTATATATAATTCATACCATATATTCCTTTTATTTTATGAATGATCAGGGCAAAAATCAGGAGCATATACAGTTGTTGCACCCATCAGAACCAAGACTAGACTGTGTCGGAGTTCTATGCTTACTATTCACTTAGAGCAACACAACACAATGCAAAATGTAGATATGGTCACGTGCAGAGGCTCTAAACTTGTTTAAAAAGTAACAAATAAATCCCTATTGAAAGATTACTTCCATGGCCTGGAACATAAAAAGGTTATTTGAACCTTTGTCCCTTTTCTTACAAATGTGGGCGAGTAAAATCTTGAATTAATAATGAAGCCGGTGCTGAGAGAATAAACAATAAAACATCAACTCAATAAATCAAAAAGTAAACAGAAAAACATCACGCCTTGTGTTTCCTCCAGAAGGCCATTGAAAATATGTATGAACAGGTAACTGGAGTTGGAGCCAATATCAAAGTCACACCCCTGCCAACCATTCTCACCTGGGTTTATAGAAATAAACCATAAACAGGGCATAAAAATAATAAAACTGGCATGGGCCCCTCAAAGGCTTATCCTTGCCATTATGCCAGGCAGCTACTCACAGTGTAGGATTTCTACAAGACAAATAGCGTATGTAAAGAAGCACGCAGGCAGGGGCCATAACCTTTACCTGCAATCACACCCTTTTGCGGTAATCTCTGCCAATTATAGTAAATGTCCTTAGGATGCCTTCTACTGATGCTATCGCACACTTCAAATACAGAGCCACGGAAAAAGCAAGGTCACATTTACCTGCTTGGCTGAGCAAAAGACTATAATTAGAGGGGGGAATAGAAATAGTATGGCTTGGAATTTTAGACAAAAAAAAAAAAAAATTACTGGTCAGAATTTTTTAGTCAGCTAGTATGCAATTAAAATACTTGCATGCGCCTTAAAACAGAAGCATTTTTCAGAACAGGAATGATGCAACAGCTGCAATAATGTTTTGGGTTTACAAAAAAATAGTACTGACTGCAAAACTAAATCATGGATGGTAAAGCCCCGTACAGGCGATCAGAAAAACCTCCACTCCTACACCGTGTACACAGAGGCACTTTATTACATGTTATACCTTACCTACTTCCCATCTCCCCTTCTGGGCTGAGATTCCAGCAGTAAATATATAAATAAATAAAAAAATATATATATATATATATATATATATATATATATATATATATATATATATATATATATATATATATATATGGGTTGTACCGATACTAGTATCGGTACCGATACCGAGCATTTGCCCAAGTACTTGTACTCGGGCAAATGCTCCCGATGCTTCCCCCGATACCTAGAAGACAGCTGTGATCGGCACGTGGGAGAGTTACAAGATTCTCCCCCAGCGGCTTTCACAAGCTTTAGTGACATACAGCTGTGATCGCTCACAGCTGACTGTCACTGCATCCTCCTCCGTGCCCCCTCCTTTCCTCTGTGCCTCTCCGCAGTCCCCTGCATTCCTCTCTTATCTGTCCCCTCCGTTCTGCTCTCCTTATCTTTCCCCTCCGTTCTTCCCCTTCGTTCCTCCGTCCCCCTCCTCCTTCCTTTGTGTATGGAGAGAGTCAGCTGACTCTGTCCATTCACATAACTGAAACATTGTAATCTTCTGTGATTACGATGTGTCAGTTTATGAATGGAGAGAAGCTGCTGTGTTCTCTCCATTCATTCTCAGTGCAGCTGACGCTGCAGAGAAAGGGACTGGGGAATCTCTATCCTCTGTCTCTTTCTCTGTCTCAAGGGGGAGATATCAGAGGTCTGTTAAGACCCCTGATATCTCACCAAAGCCCCCCAAAAGGGCTGATTAAAAAAAAAAAAAACCAATAAAGAATAAAAAAATATTATTGGAAAAAGTAAAAATTGTAAAAAAAAAACAAAAAAAAAAAAAACACACACACATACAACGTTCACCCCCCCCCCCCCCCCAAAAAAAATAGTAAAAAAAAAAAAAACTGTCACGTGACATTAAAAAAAAAGTATCGGTAATCGGTATCGGTGAGTACTTGAAAAAAAGTATCGGTACTTGTACTCGGTCCTAAAAAAGTGGTATCGGGACAACCCTAATATATATATATATATATATATATATATATATATATATATATATATATATATATATATATATATATATATATATATATACATACATACACCCATCCAAATACTCATTAAAATTCAGATTTTATACCCTTTTGATATAACTATACATTATTATCTTTATAGAATCCCTTTGGACGATCAAGTAAGCCACTAGTGACTTTCTTTATGATCTGCACACTGCAGCTTGTTGTGTATTGGTATGGCCCCCTCAGTTCCCGTGCCGGTGTCTTGCCGAGAAAGTTCCCTCGGCGGATAAGTTCCCCCCTGTACTGCGCAGTACGTACTACTGTCAGCCGCCGGAGATAGCCGAAGCTCAAATGCTTCAATCAGCTGTACACGGCGCCTGCGCCCTGGGTCCAGGTTCCTTCCCCACCATCCAAGTGGACCTAGAGGGGGAATATAAAAGTGCTGAGCGCAGCGAGGCCGTGCCCGAAGCGTGGCGAGCGAAGCGTGGCGAGCGAAGCGAGCCCGCGAGGGGCCCTCTTACAGGCACCGTGTACAGCTGATTTTCAGCTGTTCCGCTTCGGCTATTTCCGCTGGATCCTACTGCGCAGGCGCAGTAGAGGGGGGAAGTTATCTGCCGAGTGGAACTTTCTCGGCAGAACACCGGACATCCATGGGGCAAGCCCCGGCTGCCGGTGCCGTGTTGGACTCAGGAGCCGTTTTGTGTGTAACAATACAATTAAGTTTGGACATTATTCTTATCTGGATTAACAACTTATTAATACCCGGAAAGATTGTTTTCGATGAATTTATATTTTCTTTTTAGATATTTGGCTTGCGCAAGCTCCTGAGGAAGTGATGTTTTCACGAAACGCGAAGAGCATTTTCTGCTGCAATCCTAAGGGTCGGTTCACACTGGGGCGACTTGGGATCCGACTTGTACGCCCTCAAGTCGCCCCAGAAATAGATTCAATGGGAGTGAACGCTAGCGTCTTAATAGACACTACTGAAGTCGCTCCGACTTCAGAGCGTACTCCCTGTACTACTTTGATCCGACTTGGTAGGCGACCTGTACCATAGAAATCAATGGAAGTCGCCTCCAAGTCGGATCTCTCTGTAAAGTCAAGCGACTTTGTAGGGAAAACCCCTCCCTCCCCCCTCCCTCCCAGAGAGCCGATTGCCCTGTGATTGGCCACAGCCGAAGTCGCCTGTCATGGAGGCGACTTCAAGTCGCCTTGTAATTTGCTGAAGTCGCGCTGAAGTCGCGTCGAAGCCGCGTTGAAGTCGCCGTGCAAAGTCGCGCTGAAGTCGTGTTGCCCCAGTGTGAACCGACCCTTATTATGTACCAATGTCTTGTTTTGATTTAATTCATTATTGTTTATTGTACTCTTGCTGTGGGTACCGTACCTATGAATTGTTTTACCAAGTTTTAACATTGACGATGGAAAATGTAACTCCTTCAGATCCGCGCTATAGCCGAATGACAGCTACAGCAAGGCGTACGATGTGATCACCGAGTCAATGAGACTCAGGTGATCACAGATCGGAGTAAGGGGTCGATATCGGCCCCTTACCACGTGATCAGCTGTCAGCCAATGACAGCTGATCACGTGATGTAAACAGAAGATCGGTAATCGCTTTTTTTCTCCTCACGCTGACAGCGCAAGGAGAAAAGAAAAAAAGCCGATCACCGGCTTCTGTGTAGGGGACATTAGTCCCGAAGAGGAAGAGGCGAAGCCGCCACATCTGTGCCAACCAGTACCGCCTGCCAGTGCCATGAATCAGTGCCCACGAGTGCCACCTATCAATGCCCACCAGTGGTGCCAATCAGTGCTGCCCAGCGTCGCCTACCAGTGCCCATCACTGCCACCCATTAGTGCCCATCACTCGCACCCATCAGCTCCTCATCATCAGCGGAAATCAATGGAGAAAAATTACTTGTTTGCAAAATTTATTAACAAAATATAAAACGTTTTTGGTTTTTTGGGGGGTTTTTTTTAATTTGTCTTTTTAAAAAATTTTAACAAAAAAATAAAAAACCCTGAGGTGATCAAAGTACCACCAAAAGAAAGCTCTATTTGTGGGGGAAAAAAATTATACAAATTTCATTTGGGTACAGTGTTGTATGACCGCGCAATTGTCATTTAAAGAGTGACAGCGCTAAAAGCTGAAGATTGGTCTGGGCAGGAGGGGGGGTTTAGGTGCCCGGTAAGCAAGTGGTTAAGACAGTTCTTCATGTACATTTACTTTATATATGCATTTATACTATGTCTATGTTCACTATATAGACTGTTGGTTGAACGCCTCATCTAAAGTCCAAAACTCTCTCCTCTCCATGTTATTGAACATGGATGGAGGTACATCAATGTCTATATGGGCCTCATCTAAAGACCCAAACTTTCTCTATGTTGTTTATTTTACTATTGATAGGTGATGTTTTAAAAAGCCTTTACAGGTTACCACTTTAGATTCATTCTCGTTCACACTAAGCGAATTCCAAAGTCGCACAACTTTCAGTACAAAACTTTGGAGTCTGACTTGGATGTGACTTTTTTACACTCTGTGGCACTGAAGTCATATCAAAGTCGGATCAAAGTAACGCAGGAACTTTTTCTAAAGTTGGACGGACTTGTGTAGTCTCAGTTAAGAAGGCTCTTATAGGGCAACATTGAATTTCACAGGTCATCCGACTTGGGAGTCTCACAAATCGGATCCTATGACGCATCAGTGTGAACCGAGCCCAACACAGGAGATCTGGTGCTAGAATTACTGCCCATGATCTGACATTTGCAGTGATACCTCACATGCAATGCAGGGTGATCGCTATTTGCCTTTGTGATCAACACATGCGTTCACCTATGCGAAGGAGCATGGGGGAAGATGGTGGTGCTTTAAAATATATATATAAATTTTGCCTGGGACCCGGGTTAAAAAACGTAAGAAAAGAAAAACACAAAAAAAAAAAAAAAAACACTCCTTGCTTGGTGCTGCATGCCCCAGGGATCGGGCAATAGGAATTGAACATCACTGATAATAAATAAAATATGTGGTCTTTATCTCTCTCTCTTCTTGGTTCTTTTTTTTAAATGTAGGATTTTGTTACCCTGCAGTTGTAAGCGCCACGTTTGTATCTATGATTAGATATAAAGCACAGGTGCTTTATGAAACCCACTATCTGGGACGCTGAGCAAAGTGAGATTATATACACACACATACACATTACAGTGCCTTGCAAAATTATTCACCCCCCTTGGCTTTTTACCTATTTTGTTACATTACAGCCTTTAGTTCAATGTTTTTTTAATCTGAATTATATGTGATGGATCAGAACACAATAGTCTAAATCGGTGAAGTAAAAATAGAAAATATACATAAAACTATTTTTCAGAAATAAAAAAAAAAAGATAAATTGTCATGTGCGTAATCGTATGTATTCACCCCCTTTGGTATGAAGCCCATAAAAAGCTCTGGTGCAACCAATTACCTTCAGAAGTCACATAATTAGTGAAATGATGTCCACCTGTGTGCAATCCAAGTGTCACATGATCTGTCATTACATATACACACCTTTTTGAAAGGCCCCAGAGGCTGCACCACCTAAGCAAGAGGCACCACTAACCAAAACACTACTAGGAAGACCAAGAAACTCTCCAAACAAGTAAGGGACAATGTTGTTGAGAAATACAAGTCAGGGTTGGGTTATAAAAAAAATATCCAAATCTTTGATGATCCCTAGGAGCACCATCAAATCTATCATAACCAAATAGAAAGAACATGGCACAACAGCAAACCTGCCAAGAGACGGCCGCACACCAAAACTCACGGAGCGGGCAAGGAGGGCATTAATCAGAGAGGCAGCACAGAGACCTAAGGTAACCCTGGAGGAGCTGCAGAGTTCCACAGCAGAGACTGGAGTATCTGTACATAGGACGACAATAAGCCGTACCCTCCATAGAGTTGGGCTTTATGGCAGAGTGGCCAGAAGAAAGCCATTACTTTCAGCAAAAAACAAAATGGCGCGTTTTGAGTTTGCGAAAAATCATGTGGGAGGCTCCCAAAATGTATGGAGGAAGGTGCTCTGGTCTGATGAGACTAAAATTGAACTTTTTGGCCAAAGAAAATGCTAGGACTGGAGCAAACCCAACACATCACCCAAAGAACACCATCCCCACCGTGAAACATGGTGGTGGCAGCATCATGCTGTGGGGATGTTTTTCAGCAGTCTGGACTGGGAAACTGGTCAGTGTTGAGGGAAAGATGGATGGTGCTAAATACAGGGATATTCTTGAGCAAAACCTGAACCAATCTGTGTGTGATTTGAGGCTAGGACGGAGGTTCACCTTCCAGCAAGACATTGACCCCAAACACACTGCTAAAGCAACACTTGAGTGGTTTAAGGGGAAACATGTAAATGTGTTGGAATGGCCTAGTCAAAGCCCAGACCTCAATCCAATAGAAAATCTGTGGTCAGACTTAAAGATTGCTGTTCACAAGCGCAAACCATCCAACTTGAAGGAGCTGGAGCAATTTTGCAAGGAGGAATGGGTAAAAATCCCAGTGGTAAGATATGGCAAGATCATAGAGACTTATCCAAAGCGACTTGGAGCTGTGATAACCGCAAAAGGTGGCTCTACAAAGTATTGACTTTAGGGGGGTGAATAGTTATGCACATTGCCTTATACTATTATTTTGTCCTATCTGTTGTTTGCTTCACAAAATAAAATAAAAAAAAAAGTCTTCAAAGTTGTGGACATGTTCTGTAAATGAAATGATGCAAATCCTCAAACAATCCATGTTAATTCCAGGTTGTGAGGCAACAAAACACGAAAAATGCCAAAGGGGGTGAATACATATACACACACACACAAACAGTATCTCATAAAATGAAGTACACCCCTCACATTTTTGTAAATATTTTCTTCTATCTTTTCATGTGGCAACACTGAAGAAATGACACTTTGCTACAATGTAAAGTAGTGAGTGTACAGCTTGTATAAAAGGGTAAATTTGCTGTCCCCTCAAAATAACTCAACACACAGCCATTAATGTCTAAACCGCTGGTAACAAAAGTGAGTACACCCCTAAGTGAAAATGTCCAAATTGGGCCCAAAGTGTCAATATTTTGTGTGGCCACCATTATTTTCCAGCACTGCCTTAACCCTCTTGGGCATGCAGGTCACCAGAGCTTCACAGGTTGCCACTGGAGTCCTCTTCCACTCCTCCATGACGACATCACAGAGCTGGTGGATGTTAGAGACCTTGCGCTCCTCCATCTTCCCTTTTGAGGATGCCCCACAGATGCTCAATAGGGTTTAGGTCTGGAGACATGCTTGGCCAGTCCTTCACCTTTACCCTCAGCTTCTTTAGCAAGGCAGTGGCTGTCCTGGAGGGGTGTTTGGGGTCGTTATGTTGGAATACTACCCTGCGGCCCAGTCTCTGAAGGGAGGGGATCATGCTCTGCTTCAGTATGTCACAGTACATGTTGGCATTCATGGTCCCCTCAATGATCTGTAGCTCCCCAGTGCCGGCAGCACTCATGCAGCCCCAGACCATGACACTCCCACCATCATGCTTGACTGTAGACAAGACACACTTGTCTTTGTACTCCTCACCTGGTTGCCCCCACACACGCTTGTCACCATCTGAACCAAATGAGTTTATCTTGGTCTCATCAGACCACAGGACATGGTTCCAGTAATCCATGTCCTTAGTCTGCTTGTCTTCAGCAAACTATTTGTGGGCTTTCTTGTGCATCATCTTTAGAAGAGGCTTCCTTCTGGGATGACAGCCATGCAGACCAATTTGATGCAGTGTGAGGCGTATGGTCTGAGCACTGACAGGCTGACCCCCCACCCCTTCAACCTCTGCAGCAATGCTGGCAGCCCTCATACGTCTATTTCCCAAAGACAACCTCTGGATATGACGCTGAGCACGTGACCTCAACTTCTTTGGTGGACCATGGCGAGGCCTGTTCTGAGTGGAACCTGTCCTGGTAAACCGCTGTATGGTCTTGGCCACCGTGCTGCAGCTCAGTTTCAGAGTCTTGGCAATCTTCTTATAGCCTAGGCCATCTTTATGTAGAGCAAAAATTCTTTTTGTTCAGATCCTCAGAGAGTTCTTTGCCATGAGGTGCCATGTTGAACTTCCAGTGATCAGTATGAGAGAGCGATAACACCAAATTTAACACACCTGCTCCCCATTCACACCTTAGACCTTGTAACACTAACGAGTCACATGACACCAGGGAGGGAAAATGGCTAATTGGGCCCAATTTGGAGATTTTCACTTAGGGGTGTACTGACTTTTGTTGCCAGCAGTTTAGACATTAATGGCTGTGTGTTGAGTTATTTTGAGGGGACAGCAAATTTACACTGTTATACAAGCTGTACACTCACTACTTTACATTGTAGCAAAGTGTCATTTCTTCAGTGTTGTCACATGAAAAGATAGAATAAAATATTTACAAAAATGTGAGGGGTGTACTGACTTTTGTGAGATACTGTATATATAAATACACACACACAGTATATGATTTTAAAATTATATAGTTTTTTCTATGATATAAATATGTATATTTTATTAAATACACAAGCTAGAAAACATAAATCATTTTTAAATAATATATTATTATTACTATACATCAGGGGTAATGACAAAAAAATTCAAGGTGGTGTGGTCGCTAAAATTTTCATTCATTCGATGTCCGAATCTCAAGTTTGTGCTACGACTCAAACTCTGTAGTCATCTTATGTCTATCATAAATATATCAGCTGCCACCCCACATCAGAGCACCCCTTTACGCCAGGTGTCCCCCCGAAACAGCGCCCCTTTATGTCAGGAGTGCCCACTTCAGAGCACCCCTTTACGTCGTGTCCCCCAACACATTGTCCCTTTACGCCAGGTGCGCCCACATCAGAGCCCCCCTTTACGCCAGGTGTGCCCACATCAGAGCCCCCCTTTACGTCAGGTGTCCCCGAAACAGCGCCCCTTTATGCCAGGTGTGCCCACATCAGAGCCCCCCTTTACGTCAGGTATCCCCGAAACAGCGCCCCTTTATGCCAGGTGTGCCCACATCAGAGCACCTCTTTACGTCAGGTGTCCCCGAAACAGCGCCCCTTTATGCCAGGTGTGCACACATCAGAGCACCCCTTTACGTCAGGTGTCTCCCAACACATTGTCCCCTTACGGCAGGTGCGCCCACACCAGAGCACCCCTTTACGCCAGGTGTCCCTCGAAACAGCACCCCTTCATGCCAGGTGTGCCCACACCAGAGCACCCCTTCATGCCAGGTGTGCCCACACCAGAGCACCCCTTCATGCCAGGTGTGCCCACACCAGAGCACCCCTTCATGCCAGGTGTGCCCACACCAGAGCACCCCTTCATGCCAGGTGTGCCCACACCAGAGCACCCCTTCATGCCAGGTGTGCCCACACCAGAGCACCCCTTCATGCCAGGTGTGCCCACACCAGAGCACCCCTTCATGCCAGGTGTGCCCACACCAGAGCACCCCTTCATGCCAGGTGTGCCCACACCAGAGCACCCCTTCATGCCAGGTGTGCCCACACCAGAGCACCCCTTCATGCCAGGTGTGCCCACACCAGAGCACCCCTTCATGCCAGGTGTGCCCACACCAGAGCACCCCTTCATGCCAGGTGTGCCCACACCAGAGCACCCCTTCATGCCAGGTGTTTCCGAAACAGCGCCCCTTTATGCCAGGTGTGCCCACACCAGAGCACCCCTTCATGCCAGGTGTGCCCACACCAGAGCACCCCTTCATGCCAGGTGTGCCCACACCAGAGCACCCCTTCATGCCAGGTGTTTCCGAAACAGCGCCCCTTTATGCCAGGTGTGCCCACAGAGCACCCCTTTACGACAGGTGTCTCCCAACACATTGTCCCTTTATGCCAGGTGTGCCCAAAGATCAGGTCCCCTCAGAGTATCCTTACAGATGAGTTGTGATCCATCATAGCTCACTGGTAGAGCCCATCAAAGTAAATATTGTACCCACACCTCATGGTTCTGTCCCTGTAGTCAGCCCAGAGGGGCGGAGCTGAAGAAGCAAAGGGGCGGGGCCCACACAAGTGTCATCATTGGTTGCTAGTACAACAGCGATCCTAGCAACCAATGACTGCTGAGCAGCAGAGATCAAGTGCTGCAGACTGGCGGTCTAATGGTGAAAACCGGAGCGTCACTCAGTCCGCCATTTCATTGCCACTGCTATACATCATATATATATATATATATATATATATATATATATATATATATATATATATATATATATATAAAAATGCATATTTTTATAAAATATATTATGAATCTTATGTAAATTTTGAATATAATAGTAATGGTGCATGTTATATGTCAAAAAGTATATATATATATATATATATATATATATATATATATATATATACACACACACACACACACACACACACATACATACATACATACATATATATACATACATACATTTATTATGCGCCATTACTATTATATTAGAAATTATATAGATTATATTTACACATGACTGTGACGTGTTTCTAGTTATGGGGCCCCCCCGTTATGTCCTGCAGTGCCCCCCTCTTTCCTCCTCCAGACCCCCCAATAAAGGCCTCCATCATCCCTCAGGATTAGTCCTCGGTACACGTCCCTCTTCCCTGTCGTGGACGGAGGGACCTCTCACAGCCCTTTTCTCCATCCTCCGGCCCTGTACACTCTCAGCCAGTCCCGCAGTATTACCTCACAACTCTCCGCACACGGCCGCCATCTTGTCCCGCCGCCTCTTCCTCCTCCCCCTCCACCTCTTTTCCTCAGTCACAGATCCCGCTTCCCGCTCTCGCACTGCACTGTGGGAAGGCTGGTGAGCCAAGCGCGCTCCCGTCAGTGGAAGAGGTGCGCGCGCCTCTGAGATAGAAGTGTGAAGTTCCCTCATAGCCGTGTAGTAATAGAAAGAAAGGAAATAAAATCTGTTATAAAGAGAAATACAAAGGATGTCATTACCTCAGGTCCCTCCATGGACAATGAGGGGAGCTGACAGCGGTCACTTATTACCTCAGGTCCTTCCATGGACAATGAGGGGAGCTGACAGCGGTCAGACATTACCTCAGGTCCTTCTATGGACAGTGAGGGGAGCTGATTGTAGTCAGCCATTACCTCAGGTTCTTCCATGGACATTTAGGGGAGCTGACAGCGTTCCGTCTTTACCTCAGATCTCTCCATGGACGGTGAAGGGAGCTGATGGTGGTCAGTCATTACCCTAGGTCCTTCCATGGATGGGGAGAGTATCTCATGGTGGTCTCTCATTACCTCAGGTCCTTCCATGGACTATGAGGGGAGCTGACAGCGGTCAGTCATTACCTTAGGTCCCTCCATGGACAATGAAGGGAGCTGACAGCGGTCCGTCATTACATCAGGTCTTTCTATGGACATTTAGGGGAGCTGACAGCGGTCCGTTTTTACCTCAGGTCCTTTTATGGACAACAGGGGGAGCTGACAACGGTCAGTTATTACCTCAGGTCCTTCTATGAACAGTGAGGGGAGCTGACGGCGGGCAGTCATCACCTCGGTTCTCTCCATGGACATTTAGGGAAGCTGATGGTGGTCAGTCATTCTCTCAGGTCCTTCCATGGGCATTTAGGGGAGCTAATGGTGGTCAGTCATTATCTCAGGTTCCATGATGGACAGTGAGGGGAGCTAATGGTGGTCATTAATAACCTCAAGTCCCTCCATGGACATTTAGGGGAGTTGACAGCAGTCAGTCATTACCTCAGGTTCCATGATGGACAGTGAGGGGAGCTAATGGTGGTCGGTCATTACCTGAAGTCCCTCCATGGACATTTATGGGAGCTGACAGCGGTCCTTCTTACCTCAGGTCTCTCCATGGACATTTAGGGGAGCTGACAGTGGTCCATCTTTACCTCAGGTACTTCTTTGGACAATGAGGGGAGCTGATGGCGGTCATTCATTACCTCAGGTCCCTCCATGGACATTTAGTAGAGCTGATGGTGTTCAGTCAGTACCTCAAGTCCCTCCATGGACATTTAGGGGAGCTGACGGTGGTCATTTGTTACCTCAGGTTCCTCCCTGTATGGTGAAGGGACTTGACTGGATATAGATGGACACATCCTTTTACATCTGGACTCCCATAAGGATATACTACAGTCCATTGTTAGTCCACCACATCCATTACTGTTTTTATCAGACCTTGCAGCAGATCTTCCTAGGATCCCCCACCGAGGGCACCAGGAATCACTAAATATAAAAGGCTTGCACACGTATTTGCAGTAAATATTGCAATGGGGAAAGTTTCCCTAGTAGGTTAGAATAGTGCATGGACACTTCTTTCATTATCAGGCCATTTTTCATCTTTCAGTGCTGTGATAGTTTGACTGATAATTACTCATGTCCTGTAATACTGTACCCAAATGAATTGTAAATATTTTCTTCTATCTTTTCATGTGACAACACTGAAGAAATGACACTTTGCTACAATGTAAAGTAGTGAGTGTACAGCTTGTATTAGACCCCTTTCATACTGGGTCTTTTTGCAGGCTAAAAATAGCGCCTGCAAACCAACCTGAAACTGCTGTGTCTCCAGTGTGAAAGCCCGAGGGCTTTCACACTGGAGCGGTGCGCTAGCAGGACGGTAAAAAAAGTCCTGCTAGCATCCTTCACCACTCCCGCCCATTGAAATCAATGGGGCACCGCGGCTATACCACTGGCAAAGTGCCTCTGCAGAGGCGCTTTGCGGTGGATTTTAACCCTTTCTCGGCCGCTAGCGGGGGATAAAACCGCCCCGCTAGGGGACGAATACCGCCGCTAAAACAACGGTAAAGCGCCGCTAAAAATAACGGCGCTTTACCGCCGACGCACCGCCTAACAGTGTAAATTTGCTGTCCCCTCAAAATAACTCAACACACAGCCATTAATGTCTAAACTGCTGGCAACAAAAGTGAGTACACCCCTAAGTGAAAAGGCCTAATTGGGCCCAAAGTGTCAATATTTTGTGTGGCCACCATTATTTTCTAGCACTGCCTTAACCCTCTTGGGCATGGAGTTCACCAGAGCTTCACAGGTTGCCACGGATAGTTCTCTTCTACTCCTCCATGAAGACATCATGGAGCTGGTGGATGTTAGAGACCTTGTGCTCCTCCACCTTCCATTTGATGATGCCCCACAGATGCTAAATAGGGTTTAGGTCTGGAGACATGCTTGGCCAGTCCATCTACTTAACCCTCAGCTTCTTTAGCAAGGCAGTGGTCATCTTGGAGGTGTGTTTGGGGTCATTATGTTGGAATACTGCCTGCGGCCCAGTCTCTGAAGGGAGGGGATCATGCTCTCCTTCAGTATGTCACAGTACATGTTGGCATTCATGGTTCCCTCAATGATCTGTAGCTCCCCAGTGCCGGCAGCACTCATGCAGCCCCAGACCATGACACTCCCACCACCATGCTTGACTGTAGGCAAGACACACTTGTCTTTGTACTCCTCACCTGGTTGTCACCACACACGCTTGACACCATCTGAACCAAATACGTTTATCTTGGTCTCATCAGACCACAGGACATGGTTCCAGTAATCCATGTCCTTATTCTGCTTGTCTTCAGCAAACTGTTTGCAGGCTTTCTTGTGCATCACCTTTAGAATAGGCTTACTTCTGGGACATCAGCTATGCAGACCAATTTGGTGCAGTGTGCAGCGTATGGTCTGAGCACTGACAGGCTGATCCCCCACCCCTTCAACCTCTGGAGAAATGCTGGCAGCACTCATACGTCTATTTCCCAAAGACAACCTCTGGATATGACGCTGAGCACGTGCACTCAACTTCAACTTGGTCGACTATGGCGAGGCCTGATCTGAGTAGAACCTGTCCTGTTACACCGCTGTATGGTCTTGGCCATCGTGCTGCAGCTCAGGTTCAGGGTCTTGGCCATCTTCTTATAACCTAGGCCATCTTTAATTCTTTATGTAGAGCAACAATTCTTTTTTCAGATCCTCAGAGAGCTCTTTGCCATGAGGTGCCATGTTGAACTTCCAGTGACCAGTATGAGAGAGTGAGAGCGATAACACCAAATTTAACACACCTGCTCCCCATTCACACCGGAAACCTTGTAACACTAACGAGTCACATGACACCGGGGAGGGAAAATGGCTAATTGGGCCCAATTTGGACATTTTCACTTAGGGGTGTACTCACTTTTGTTGCCAGCGGTTTAAACATTAATGGCTGTGTGTTGAGTTATTTTGAGGGGACAGCAAATTTACACTGTTATACAAGCTGTACACTCACTACTTTACATTGTAGCAAAGTGTCATTTCTTTAGTGTTGTCACATGAAAAGATAGAAGAAAATATTTACAAAAATGTGAGGGGTGTACTTACTTTTGTGATATACTGTATATATACATTGTGGTTTACCGGGATTATGGCTGAAGATATCTGTCATAACCCCAGTATCTTTTTATCAGCCAGTGGCTGCTTTCTCGTGAAAGTGGTCCGAGTGGCTCATGAGTCTGTGTTTTTCGGGCTTACCGTTTCCACTGGTTTGCCCGTGAAACGATCTGACGGTGCGGCCGGCTGCTCCTATCAAAGATACTCTTTCATCACCTCTATGGCCTTGGAGGACCGGACACTACTTCTGGTCCAGGCTGCAAATAAATAATTTTTATTTTTTTAACACAAAAGATCAAACTTTTTTTTTTGATCCTTTGCTTTTAAAGGTAAAGAAGAGATTTCTTCCTTATTTCTATTACAGGGGATGTTTACATAAGTTTACAAAAGTAAAATAAATGTAAAGATAAAGTAACATTTAATACTACCCGTCTACATTCCTTGTAATAGGAATAAAAGTGATAAAAAAAATTAAAAGGACAGTGTAACAATTAAAAGTAAAATAAATAAGAAAAGAAGCAAACTCATACGTAAGTCACGCCTGCATATGTAAACGGTGTTTGCACTACACATGTGAGGTATCGCCGCGAACGTTAGAACAAGAGCAATAATTCTAGCACTAGATGTCTTCTGTAATTTTAAACAGGTAACCTATAAAGGCATTTAAAACATCACCTATGGAAATTTTTAAGTACTGTAGTTTGTCGCCATTCCACTAGTGTTTGCAATTTTAAAGTCTGACATGTTAGGTATCTATGTACTTGGTGTAACATCATCTTTCACATTTTACAAAAAAATTGAGGTATATATTGTGCTTTGATTTTTTTTTAATATATAAAAATGTCTTTTTTCCAAAATAATTGCTTTTGAAAAACCGCTGCACAAATACCGTGTGACATAAAAAATTGCAACGATCACCATTTTATTTTCTAGGGTCTCTGCTAAATATATTTGTATCTGACAGAATTAGAAACCATAACCAGAAAACACAAAAGGTGGTAAAATCAGATACACTTTTGATTTGATTTACTGTATTTAATTCAAAGTCTCAAAACGCATTTTATTTGGTGAAATTTGGTAATCCAATCTGCAGAGGCGCCCAAAGTAGTTTTTCTACGGATAGGCCCGAAATAAAATGCGTTTCGTTGCTTTAAAATTAAAATTGTTTCTGATCTTAACATCTTTTAAGTTTTCTGATAATGGTTTCTAATTCTGTCAAATACCCAATGTACCTTACGACACTTTTACCTACAGACATCCATTTTATTGCCTTGAATTGAGGAAGTGGCAATTGAAAGCCACAAAATGCGTTTTATTTGGTGAAACAAAGAAATTGGACAAGGTTTGGGCACCTCAGCCAATTGGATTACTGATCGGCTTTTATTTGCGTTGATTCCCCTTATCGTTTTGTGCACCCGCCTGAGAATCCCACAGAGTACCCAGGATGTGAACCCGAGAGGCATAGACAGCAACCATACTGACCCTGTGGAAGGGAATTCCAGTACAGCGACTTGCACATAGATATGCGCATATCGCTAATAGAAATGCGCGGTGGACGCATTGCTCAAAGGAGCATGCCCATAGTTTCTGGCACCAGATAGGCTGTTTAAGGAATGATCTTGCTCACTGTCAGTGCTGACTGGTCTTCAGCTTTTCCTGTGTCCTGAGTGTATCCTGCATCTGACTTCTGTTGATGACCCAGCTTGTTACTGACCTGATCCTGGATTCTGCTTGCACCTCTGCCCACCTGTTCCTGACCTTGGTTCTGTTCCTGACCACGTGTCTGCTTCTCTACCCCATTGTCCGCCTGCTACTGACCTCAGCTACTTCTGTGACCTAGCTCCTGCTTCTGACTTGGCTTCATACCACTTCTCAGTGCCTCCTTCAGCTGTCCTTCATAACCGCTCCAGTCATTACAGTTTGTTCCTGCCTAAAGCCTGCGCAGAGCTTCGACAAGCCACGCTTCCATAACCTGCAGTGCATGCGGAGTGCCCTTTTAACCTCGGCTGGTCCAGAGTGCATCACATCTGCTTCTGACCTGATAAAACGACCTGACTTCTCAAGCCTGCATCTCCTGCTGCAAGTTCTGCTATCAACACCTGCCGCCACTCCTGTTACTCCTGTCCCTTGGTGCCATCTGTTGCACCTTTAGTGGGGCCTGGGCTGGAGGTACAAGAGAGGCCAACCTCATTAATTCAGTCTCCTACCAGGTACGTGACACCCTGTGTGGAGACAGGTTTTCTCCATTAGCTCACTTGGAAGGTCGCATGTTCGCCACCCCGCTATTTGACCACAGCCTTAACAGATGTACGTAAGTCCACTTTGACCTTTTTTTCCTCTTAGACTGGATTTACTCTGTATGGCCTTTATCCCGTTTTTATCAATTATAGCTTGTTTCTGGTCTACTACACTCTACGTGTCCTCCCTCCTATGTCTCTTTTCCATATCGGTGTTTACTCTGATGTGTATCAGAGACCCCTGGCCAGCTCTTCAGGATCCTTTGGTCCACATTCACCCACCACACCCTAGACCAGCCTTTCTCATTCAGGGTTCCATGAAACCCTAGGGTTCCTCCAGAGTTTTTTAGGGGTTCTTTGAGCAATGACTGCCTCTCAGATAAGTTCCCACTGCTATACTGTAAATTATCTTTTTAGCTATCTGCAAGGGGGAATTCGCCTCAATGACCACCAATGTAAGGAGCATTCTTCCTACTGACCACCAATGTAAAGGGCATTCTTCCCACTGACCACCAATGTAAAGGGAATTCTTCCCACTTATCACTAATGTAAGCGGTGATTCTTCCCAATGAACACCAATGTAAGGAACATTCTTCCCATTGATCACCGATGTAAGCAGGGATTCTTCCCACTAACCATTACTGTAGGGAGCATTCTTCCCACTGACCATTATGTTTATGTACTTTGAGCTGCTGATATAGTAATTATTAGCAGGTGTTCCTTGTGATCATAAAAATTGTTTTAAGGGTTCCTCCATGTTAATGAGGCATCACTGGAAAGGGAGGCAACCAAACCTTGGCCGAATAGGTCTGAATTACCCACCAATGCCGGAATGAGATACAGGAAGCCCCTTTTAAGATCCCTCCGGAGCACAATGAGGCAATTAGATTATCTAACAGAAGCTGTGGCTGCAAGGTAGACTCTAACAGAACATTTCAAAACTAAGGTTCCATGGAGCCCTAGGGTTCCTCCAGAGGTTTTTAGAGGTTCCTTGAAAAATGAGCAGTTTCTTCTTCTCAGATAGGTTCCCACTGCCATACTGTAGATAATCTTTTTAGCTATCTGTAAGGGGGGACTGATCCCACTCACCATCACATGAACGTACCATTATAATTATTAGCAAGGGTTCCCTGAGTCTGGAACGTTAATTCAAGGATTTCTCCATGTTAGAAAGGTTGAGAAAGGCTGTCCTAGACTCTACACAGCTCAGTTCATGGAGGGCATACCAGTGTGTCCTCCCATAACAACAGGGGAGCGCACCGGCTGTATAGATAGAGTGGTCAGACCGCAAGAGGATAGATGGTGTCCTTCATCACATATTACGTTTCAAAGGACATTTGTTGAGGAGTCGGGATTAGGACATATCTTGTTAAAAGCATACAATTAATCGTGTGTAGCACTCAGCAGCACCAGTTAATAACTCTCAGTTCACTGCTAAGAGCATGCTAAGCTCATAAACTGCCAGCTCCTAATTTGCTCAATCTCTGCACGCAACATCTTACGTATTGCCGCTGGTCTCTCAGACACAATGGAACATTGTTTTCTCTTTTGCATTATTACCTCTGCCCTGATCTGTTACATAATATAAAGCGCCCGGTGCTGTTTGGACGGATATCAAGGCCTGTTTATAAAAGCTCAATTTTTTTATTCCCCCACAGGAAATATCAATTCCGACACCTTGCTTGCTTGGAACAATTTCTCAGCTCGTCTTTTGCTGTTGTAGTACTACCCTTTAAGGAGCCACTGAGTATTCTGGGTACCCTGTTCAATACCAAGCCCTGAGTGTTGCCCCTGCTGACACCACCAAAATACCTTGGCCAGTAAGTAAATCAGATGGTAACAGATATTGCTTTGGAAGAAAGAGGGGGGGGGGGTGAGACAGATTTTGGCTGAAGTTTGTCCCTTTAAACCTAAACCTGCGTTTGAAAGACTAATTTCTTCCTTGGTGTCAGGGCTGGCTCAGCCCTTCCTTCTCTGAGCTGGCCGCTCAGCTGTCAGCTAATTTCCAGCTCTCTTCTCTCTCCACAGTTAACCAGCTGTTGTGGATCTGCTCGCCAGTCCCGCCTACTTAAAGACGTCCAGCTCACTTCATTCCTGCCTTCGCCTTGGTCACATCACAAGAAACCATCTCCTGTGTTCCTGCTTAAAGACTGGCTTTGCTGACATCCCTTCTGGCTTCTTATCCTGCTTGCTGTTCCTCTACTTGGATCCCTGACTACTGGCCTGGCTGATTACCCGATTTGGTTACTGAACTCTGGCTTGGCTGACTACCCGATCCGGTTATTGGACTCTGGCTATGCTTTGACTACGCTTACTCTATTTATCTTTTTATTTTTATTAATAAACAAGTGTGATTTTACTGTACTTCTGTCTCGGTCTGGTTCATGGTTTCTGACACTTGGATAGCTTGAGTCTGAAGTAGAGTGTGTGTAGTATTCCTGAATTCGTGAATATTGTATTCGTGAATTCTGTTAGACATGTGCACTGCCAAAAAATGTTTTTGTTTTAGTTTCAATTGTTTTTTGTTAGTTTTTTTTTCGTTTTTCGGGTCATTCGTTATGATCGCAATTCCTAAATTCAAAAATGCGTAAATTTGTAAATTCGAAAATTCATAAATTCCTAAATCCGAAAATAAGAAAGAAAATCTGAAAATTCTAAAGAATAACTAACTAACTAACTAACTAACTAACTAACTAACTAATAATAACTATTAAATTATAGGTATTGGAATTTTCTTTCAAATTTGGTTAGTGAACGTAACGAATACGAATTTACCTGAAGTTACGAATTATCCAAAATAACGAATGCCGCATCTAAACGAATGGAACGGAACTAATTAATAAATAAATGATAATAAAAAGTTTTTATTATTTTTATTATTGTTATTTATTATTATTATTAATTCATTACGTTCATTAAGAATTAAATTCTTAATTTTTTTTACCAAAATATGTAGCAGAATACATATCGACTTAAATTGATGAATACATTTTTTTTTTTACTTTTGTTTTTTTGGAAATATTTTGTAGCAGAAAGTAAAAAATGTTGTTTTTTTTTTTTTTGTTTTTTTTTTTATATTTTCGCTCTTTTTTTTGTTTATAGCGCAAAAAATAAAAACCGCAGAGGTGATCAAATACCACCAAAAGAAAGCTCTATTTGTGGGGGAAAAAAAGGGACATCAATTTTGTTTGGGTACAGCGTCGGGCGACCGTGCAATTGTCAGTTTAAAGCGATGCAGTGCCGCGTTGCAAAAAAAAAAAAATGGCCTGGTCAGGAAGGGGGGTAAATCCTTCCGGGGCTGAAGTGGTTAAGTACTCTTGTGTGAACGAGGCCTAAATAAAATATGAACTGACTCAGTGGTTTCCTAACCACTTGCAAAATTGTGCATTACCCAGAGATTACGTAACTGTAATATTGAGTTGTTGAGTTTGTCAAGTGTTACCTATCACTAGCATGCTTCACTCCAACAGCTACGTCCAATGTGGTGTAAAGTGGCATGACTGTACTCAGTGCACATTAAATGGAAAATCAAACCCCTGTCACTGCACACTGCAGTCATCCGTGTCTGCAGACTAGGAAACTGAACAACATTTTCCATTATTATTACCCATGTATAATATTATACAGTATATATTACCAAAGCTTTACAATATAAGGCTGGGTTCTACACTACACTACGGTGCGTCTCCATTCACCGTTTCAGGTCCGATTTCAGCCTGAATTTTGGACTGAATTCAGGACTGAAACGGACCGCAAGACACACAGGACCCCTGTACAATTCGCACCGGAGCCGCTGCCGAGATGTGTGCATAGAGAGCCGGTCATAATATGGTTGCCACCTGTCCGGGATTCACCTGGACAGTCCGGGTTTTGAACCATGTGTCTGGGTTTCAGACTGCATGAAACCCGGACACATTTATCCACACTAAAATGTGGCTAATTGTCCCGGGCAGAAGGAACACTCTACTAGCCCCCCCCCTGCCCCCTCCACAGAGTCGGGCGATCTGTTGATTCGCCACACAGAGCAATAATCAGAAATGGCCAGATCCTCTGGCCCCCTCCCCCCTAAGGAGGGAGGGAATACCTCCATCCACCTAATTTGTGTGGATAGAGGAATCAGTTTTTTTCATTCAGTCCACAAATCATATGTATTGGAAGAGTTTTTTTTTTTTAAATATTGTGCTGAGGTTTATACATGTCTGTGAGAGTCTTATTTGTGGCACAGCATTCTAAGTATATTTTATGGGAACAAAAATGTTCGGGATTGGCAACCCTAGGTCATAATATCCTGCTGTGTGAATCGGATGCGGAGAAAAAAGCATCCAATTCGCATAAGTGTGAACCCAGCCTCAGGGGTTTCAGTACAGTTACAATACAATGCAATAGACATGTGCACGCTTGAACAAAAAATGTTTTTTTATTTATTTTTTTCGTTCTCGTTTCATTGGGGATTGTTTGTTTTTCTCGTTTATCCGATTATTCGTTATGATCGGCATTCGTTACTTCGGATCATTTGGAAATTCGGGTGCATTCATATTCGTTCTGTTCCATTCGTTTGGATGCCGTATTCGTTACTTCGGATAATTCGCAAATTTGGATGCATTCGTATGCGTTACGTTCGCTAACCACTTGCCGACTGCTGCACGCCGGCACAATGGCAGTGGTGGGCAAATGGGTGTACCTGTACGTCCCCTTTAATTGGCGGAGCTAGCGGGCACGGGGTGCGCCGCCGTGTGCAGCGTGACCGTGCCCGCGGGATCGTATCACGGAGCCGCAGAATGGGGAGATGCCTATGTAAACAAGGCATTTCCCCGTTCTGCCTTGTGACATGACAGGGATCTACTGCTCCCTGTCATCAGGAGCAGTGATCGCTGTCATGTCAGTGGTAGCCCCCCCCCCCCCCCCCCCCACAGTTAAAATCACTCCCTAGGACACACTTAACCCTTTGATCGCCCCCCCCTAGTATTTAACTCCTTCCCTGCCAGTGTCATTTACACAGTAATCAGTGCATTTTTATAGCACAGATCGCTGTATAAATGACAATGGTCCCAAAATAGTGTCAAAAGTGTCCGATGTGTCCGCCATAATGTCGCAGTCACGATAAAAATCGCAGATCGCCGCCATTACTAATAAAAAAAAAATTATAATAAAAATGCCATAAAACTATCCCCTATTTTGTAGACACTATACCTTTTGCGGAAACCAATCAATATACGCTTATTGCGAAAAAATTTTACCAAAAATATATAGAAGAATACGTATTGGCCTAAACTGAGGAAAAATGTTTTCTTATATATATTTTTTTTTGGGGGGGGGGGATATTTATTATAGCAAAAAGTACAAAATATTGTTTTTTTTTTTCAAAATTGTCGCTCTTTTTTTTGTTTATAGCGCAAAAAATAAAAATTGCAGAGACGATCAAATACCACCAAAATAAAGCTCTATTTGTGGGGAAAAAAAAGGACGTCAATTTTGCTTGGGTGCAATGTCGCACGACCGCGCTATTGTCAGTCAAAGCGACGCAGTGCCGAATCGCAAAAAGTGCTCTGGTCAGGAAGGGGGTAAAATCTTCTGGGGTTTGAAGCGGTTAACAGCAAATTTGAAAGGAAATTTCAATACCTATAATTTGATAGTTTATAGTTTATTATAGTTTTTTTTTATAATAATTATTATTAATAATAATAATTAAAAAACCTATAATAACAGTTAATAATGTAACTACAATTCTCTTAGGTTGAATCGTTTTTCGTTCTTTTCGGATTTTCGTTCTTTCCGAAAATTCGTTTTTTCGTATGCATTTCGCCGAATTTCGACCGAAAACAAATTCGGAACGAAACAAATTGCACATGTTCACAATGCAAGACAGGAGGGTTTGGAGGGCCCTGCTCACGGGAGCTTACAATCTAATTCAGAGGGTTATCAACAGAAGAGAGGCCTGCATTTAATGAGAGTTTTCTCTTTGCGGTGGTGACAAATGCACAGAAATGTAATGCAAAACAAATGTTCTTTCTGTTTCAATATGTTTATTGTTCAGAAAAAGAACACAAAAATTCTAGCAAGCATAGGAATCACCCACGCAGGGGCTAAGTCATGGTTAATTATTACAAATAGCAATGAAGAGTATATCATGTCAATTAAGATAAACGGATTCTGGAACATAGGGATATGATAATAAAACACAGAAAATATAAAAATGTCATGTCCCCAAAGTCTACTCCTTTGGGGGGGGGGGGGGGGGGGGCTCTTCTCCTGCAACCAATCCCGTCGGGTGGTGACTGCGTGAGCAGGACCAAGAAAAATTGGGAAGAATGAGTAAGGCCGGGTTCACACTATTGCGAAATGGATGAGGGTTTTCCCCGCATCCAATTTGCATAGCAGGAGATTGTGACCGTCTCTCTATGGAGCCGGTTGACATATCTCCTCTGCGAATTTGCACCGGGTCCTGTGCGATTTTTGGTTCATTTCAGGTCCGAATTCAGCCCAAAATTTGGGCTGAAATCGGACTGAACGGGGACGCACCGGACCCCCTGCTGTGAGCCGCATGCGGCTTAGATGTGAACCCCGCCTTATGCCCCGTACACACGGTCGGACATTGATCGGACATTTCGACAACAAAATCCTAGGATTTTTTCCGACGGATGTTGGCTCAAACTTGTCTTGCATACACACGGTCACACAAAGTTGTCGGAAAATCCGATCGTTCTGAACGCGGTGACGTAAAACACGTACGTCGGGACTATAAACGGGGCAGTGGCCAATAGCTTTCATCTCTTTATTTATTCTGAGCATGCGTGGCACTTTGTGCTTCGGATTTGTGTACACACGATCGCAATTTCCGACAACGGATTTTGTTGTCGGAAAATTTTATAGCCTGCTCTCAAACTTTGTGTGTCGGAAAATCCGATGGAAAATGTGTGATGGAGCCCACACACGGTCGGAATTTCCGACAAGAAGGTCCTATCACACATTTTCCGTCGGAAAATCCGACCGTGTGTACGGGGCATAAGTGTGTTTTTTTCTAAAAGTAAGAGTTTAATAAACAATCGTGCTAATATCATGTTGCATAAAACGTTTTAGCTACCAACATTATATTCTACAGGATCTCTGCTTTCAGAAAATGCATGTCTGGAGGTCATAGGCGTGCGCCCAGGCAGACCCTAATCACCCTGCGCTGCGCAGATTTCCCCTGCTGCTTGGCTGCAGAGAAAGGGACTGGGGGATCTCTGTCCTCAATCCTTTTCTCTGTCTGAAAAGTGAGACATCAGGGGTCTGTTTAGACCCCTGATATTTCACCAAAGTCCCCCCAATGGGGCTCCTAAAAAAATTTGTAAAAAACAATAATAATTATTGTCAAAAATAATATAAAAAAAAAAACAATTGTAAAAAAGTAATAATAAAAATGCTGACACCAATCTCTGCCCTACTGACATCGTCCATTGCTCTACTGACACTGTCCATTGCCCTCCTGCTATATATATATATTTATACACACACGCGCATGTGTTTGAGCTTTGGGGTGCACACCCTAATATAGTAGGCTGTGCACACCTATGCTGGAGGTTTTAACTTCACTTCAGGCCTAAAATGTGCAAAAAAAATTCAGTAAAAGGGTAAATCTGCCTTATTCTACCATCACTCTCATTTTTTTCTGCAATACACCAAGTGCCTATTTACTACACTCATTGGTGTCTTTGACCATAAATAAAATCTGCCTTTTTTTTTTTTTTTCGTGGGGAGGGGTGTTCCAGTGTTACGTTGTGCTCAAACCCCCATTCCAAACGACTCCGTAAGTTTCGAGTCAACTTTTAAGAACAATGAATTATCGTTCCTTGAGGGAAGGAGAGAGAATTACGCAGACTTCTTGCAATCTCTGGGAGTCTCCTTTGTTGCGTAAGATTAGAGACATTCTGACACCCCTATTCAGGTGCTCCCATGCATGTGCCTCGCTCGTTCATCTCAAATACCGGTGCCCTGGCCAAGTCAGGTTTTCCTAACAGGCCTGAAACCTAAGAACTTTTCCTAGACAAAAGCTCGACAGCAGGAAGGTGTACGGAGTTCACTGAAAGGGGCCATTGTCACCGACGCCTTGGGAAATGCATGCAGAGATCTGCCTCGTAGGAGGGGTTTTTTTTGTTCCATCTGTGGTCTCCACTTAGGCTTGTTGTTTTCTCCGGCAGCAGAAGTTTAGGTTCATGGTTTGCATCTTAAAAAAAAAATGAAGAAAAACATACAATTATGTTTTACAATTTACGTTGCAGCATGCATGTTAGTTATTGCCACGAACGTTGGAGTGAGAGCAATCATTTTTGGGCCATCATTCAGGCTTTTGAAGCATCCCTTTTGGACAATTTTGAGGACCACGTTTTTTTTTTTTTTTTGCCATTTTGCAGGTATGCCAAAGCTTAAAGCGGAGCTCCACCTAAAAGGGGAAGCTTTTGCTTGTTTGCAACTAATAGTGCGCTAGATTTGAAATATATGCTTCATAATAAACTCCAGTGAATAAGTGACACAAAATAAAAAAATATATGTAAAAAAGTCCACATGCACAATAATAAAAAATAAATATAAAACTCTTGAATGCTGGAGAGACGTGAATAAACTCAATCTGTGCTCCGTGACAGTCTCTGCAAGAAATAAGCACTGACAGATAATCACCAACACCTCCGTGTGCAATGCCTGCTCACCTCAAATAAAGACCCCCCCTTGGGTCTATTGGCACTTTCAACAATAATCCACACAAGATCAGCTCGATCGTACATGGGTTTTCAGTTAATGGCTCCAAGATAACCAGGACTTCTCCATAGGAAGTAACTTTCTCCAAATTCAATTTCTCAAAGCAAATAAAACATCATCATCGCGCAAGATTGCTTAAAAAATACTTGCTTTTAATTAATAACATCATATGCACTCACATTTGAGCAGAAATAAAACAGCATTTGAACAATCAACCAATTTTGGCATTGGGACAGCTCTCCTCCTCACTACACACCCAGGGTACCGAGACACCAGAAGTGACGTCACCGGCTCCTCCCGACGCGTTGCGTCATAGGTCACGTGATTTTCGCAAGGGAAATCAAGGGTTTCTCGATGCAACTCCAACTTTATACCAAAAAAATAAACAGTCACGCAAATACCGTACAACATGAACAAAATTGCAACCGCCGCTAATTTATTATACTGAGCCCCTGCTTTGGGAAAATATATCATGTTTGGGGGGTGTCACGTACCTGATCGGAGTCTGAAGTGACGAGGTCGGCCTCCCTTGTATCTCCAACCCGGGTCCCGCTGAGAGTGGGAACAGAGGGACCCCAAGGAAAGGAGGAACACGAGTGCCTGTTGAAGTAACCCAGGAGTCTTGAGGCAGATGATGCGACTTTAGGTAGGCAGGAAGTCGCAGCAGATCGCAGGAGCAGAGATGCAGGAACTTGACAGGCAGCTCGGAGCCAGGAAGGAGACAGGAACGGAGTCACAGGAATAGCCGGGTTCGGAAGCAGGCGGACAGCAAGGTACCAAATCATCAGGCAGAAGCAGAGTCAACGTTGGAAGCCGAAGTCAGGAGCCAGTGAATCAGGATGTGGAAGAGTCCAGAGACAAGGTCAGGGGAGCCAAGGTTCAGCAACGAATATCAAGCAGGCAGGTAACACAGGATACAGATACAGGAACAGCTGAAGATCAGTCAGCACCTGTCACAGTCAGTGTGTCCTTTAAATAGGCCGTCTGGCGCCAAAGGGCCGCGCGGACGCGCTCCCGCGGGTGCACCCATTCCTTTGCGCACGCGCACTAGCACGTCTGCGATCCGAAGCGACGTTCCCGAACGCATGCGTGCGTAACGAGTCCTTTACGAACGAGTGTACCCGCGAGTGAACCCGGGACGTAACAGTTCTCTTACATTGCCCCCTCCTTACGGGCAGCCTCCGGATGCCCCTCAGGGGCTTCTTCTCTGGATGATGCTGAAAAAATGCTCGTACCTTTTGCGGGGCATGTACGTTAGAAGCTGGTTCCCAGGAATTGTCCTCAGGGCCGTAGCCCTTCCATTTAATCAGAAACTGTGTTAGGCCATTCCTGGTTCTGCAGTCGAGAACGGCTTCTACCTCAAATTCTTCACTGCCCTCAACGAGCAGTGGAGGAGGGTTTTCTGGATCCCGGTTAGAGAAGGGATTGGGTACTGATGTCTTCAACAAAGAAATATGAAAAACAGGGTGAATTTTGAGATTCTTTGGTAGGATAAGTTCAAAAGCCACAGAGTTGATCCTCCTTTTTACAGCAAAGGGCCCCAGGTATTTTGGACCAAGTTTCTTGGAGGGACACTTCAGTTTTAAATTAGCAGTGGATAGCCAGACCTTGTCTCCTGGATTCAGATTCAAGTTGCCCCTCCTTTTCCTGTCAAAAAATCTTTTGTTATTGGCCTGGGCCTTAGAGATGGTGTCCTGAAGCACTTTATTATTGGAGATGAACCAACTCAGTCTGTCTTGAACAGCAGGCACAGCAGAATCCACGGGTAATTCAGGCAAAAAGGAAGGGTGATATCCATAATTGGCGAAAAAGGGGGTTTGCTTGGTAGCAGAGTGGATGGAATTATTGTATGCAAATTCCGCTAGCGGAAGCAGAGGTGACCAATCGTCCTGTGAAAAAGAGGAGAAGCAACGCAAATATTGCTCCAGCGTCTGGTTGGTTCTCTCCGTCTGTCCATTAGTTTGAGGATGGTAGGCAGAGGACAGACGGAGCTCGATGTTTAAGGCTTCACAGAGAGATCTCCAGAATCTGGACGTGAACTGTACCCCTCGATCAGAAGTGATATTATCGGGAATACCATGTAGTCTCACTATCTCTCGGATGAACATGGAAGCAGTCTCAGCGGCAGACGGGGTTCCTTGCATGGGTAAAAAGTGTGCCATCTTAGTCAAGCGATCAACCACGACAAATATGGTGGTAAAGTCTTCAGACGGGGGAAGTTCCACAATGAAATCCATGGATATCATGCTCCATGGTTTCTTAGGCACAGGAAGACATTCTAATAGGCCCCAAGTCTTGGCTCGGTCAGTCTTATTGCGTTGACAGGTCACACAGGATTTGACGTATCTTTTACAGTCTTGAATCAAGTCTGGCCACCAGAAAGAACGGGAAATTAGGTTGATACTCTTATGAATCCCAAAATGGCCTGCCAAAGGATGATCGTGGCAACGCTTGAGGACAGAAACCCTGAACTGCTCCGGGACAAAGACCTGTTCCTTATGGTAATACAGCCCGTCTTTGAGTTGAAGAGATAAATCTTGGGAAGGGGGATGCTCCAACAGCTCAGCTCTTATTTGGGACGTCAGATTGGTTTGGAGAAGAAGAAAGTTTTTGGCAGGTAAAATGGTGTCTGCTTCGGAAGGATGAACAGGGTCATGGAACATGCGTGACAGCGCGTCTGGTTTCCCATTCTTAGAACCAGGGCGGAAGGTTATGTGGAATGTGAAACGGGAAAAGAACAATGCCCATCTTGCCTGCCGAGGTCTGAGTCGTTTAGCTGTTCTCAAATACTCAAGATTCTTATGGTCAGTGAAAATGAGTATAGGGTGCAAGGCTCCTTCTAACAGATAGCGCCATTCCTCGAGGGCAGCTTTAATGGCCAACAGTTCCCGGTCCCCTACATCATAATTCTTCTCAGAGGGATTCAATTTCTTGGAGAAGAATGCCACAGGATGGAGTAAGGACTTGGGGCCCTGTCGCTGCGACAATATGGCTCCCACTGCGATTTCAGAGGCGTCCACCTCTAGAATATAGGGCAAGGAAGGGTCAGGATGCTTTAAGATGGGAGCTGAGGTGAACAAGGCTTTCAACTGCTCAAAAGATGTTTGTGCTTCAGTACTCCACCGGAAGGGAACATGCTGTTTGGTCAAAAGGGTGATAGCAGAAATAATACCAGAAAAGTTCTTAATAAATTTCCTGTAGAAATTAGCGAATCCCACAAACCTTTGTACCGCCTTTCGATCTGTAGGAGCTGGCCATTCCAAAACAGCAGCGACTTTCTGGGGATCCATGGAGATCCCATCAGCGGAGATGACAAGTCCCAGGAATTGAATTGTATGTTTTTCAAAGTCGCATTTTTCAGCCTTGACATAGAGATGATGTTCACGAAGTTTACTCAAAACTTTTTTCACATGGGTACGGTGGATCTCGATTGAGTCAGAGAAGATAAGAATATCATCGAGATAGACAATGAGAAACAGGTCAAGAAAGTCCCGAAAAACATCATTTACCAGATGCTGAAAGGTGGCTGGGGCGTTGCAGAGACCGAAGGGCATAACTAGGTATTCAAAATGCCCAAAGCGTGACCTGAAGGCAGTCTTCCATTCATCCCCCTTTCTGATTCGCACCAAATTGTAGGCACCTCTTAGATCTAGCTTGGAAAAAACTTGTGCTCCACGCAGTCTCTGAAATAACTCGGGAATTAAGGGAAGTGGGTACCGGTTCTTGATAGTTATTTTATTAAGATCACGATAGTCAATACAGGGCCTCAGGGAGTGATCTTTTTTCTCCACAAAAAAGATACCAGCTCCTGCTGGGGAGGAAGAGGCTCGAATAAACCCTTTTTCTAGACTTTCATCAATGTATTTGCGTAGGGCCTCTAGTTCAGGTTCCGAGAGAGGGTAAATTCGGCCGAAGGGAATTTCTGCCCCTGGTAAGAGTTCAATGGGACAATCGTAAGTCCGGTGGGGAGGTAAGCTCTCTGCACTCTTTTTATTAAATACGTCCAAGAATTCATGATAGACTGTGGGTACTAATTTCAGAGTTTCAGGGTCCGAGTGGATGCTGAGGAGAGGAGCAGGATTAACAAACTTTTTTGGGTAACAATGTTTCTGACAATAATTAGAGGAAAATGAGATATCTCCGGTAAGCCAGTCAATATGAGGGTTATGGGCCCTTAACCAGGGTAGCCCCAGGATAACAGGAAACATGGGGGACGTTATGACGTCCAAACGGAGCAGCTCCTGATGTTCCGAAGAGACTTGGCAAAGAATGGGTACAGTCTCTTGTGTAACAGGCCCAGACTTAAGACCAGAGCCATCTGCCAGATGCACAGTAAATTCCTGCCTCTTGGTACATACAGGAAGTTGATGTAAGGTGACAAAGGCTGAGTCCACAAAACAACTGCAAGCTCCAGAGTCTATAATTGCGGTTACAGAAATAGTCCTCCCTGGCAAATGAAACTGGAGCGAAAGAGGGAGGTGTAGCAGATCCCTCCCAGGAAGATGCAACATGTAAGGAGGCGTAGAAGTGGCCTTGGCAGGTCTTATGGGGCAAGCTTGGATGAAATGGCCCGCTCCTCCGCAGTAAAAACATAGTCCGTCATGTACTCGCCGGAGGCGTTCAGAGGAAGATAGTGGTGGTCTTGAAAAGCTTCTGCGGGGAAGTTCAGGAGGCTCCTTATTCTTGGAGTGACCCTTAGGTAATCTGGACGTGATTGTGGAGACAGGAGCAAAACTTCTTGAGAGAGGCGCTGGCTTGGTACTAGCTTTCTCAGATTGCCTTTCACGCAATCGACGGTCAATTTGGATAACAAGATGGATCAGATCTTCCAGGGATGAGGGCACTCCTATTCGGGCAAGTTCGTCTTTTAATTGGTCAGAGAGTCCAAGACGAAATTGATGATGTAAAGCGGCCTTATTCCACTGCGTATCTAAACTCCAGACACGGAAATCTGTTACATAGTCCTCCACGGATCTCAAGCCTTGTTGGAGTTTTCCCAGTGTAAATTCAGCAGTCTGTTGGAGGAAAGGGTCAGCATACAGCTGGGACATGGCTGAAAAGAAAGAGTCAGCGGTAGACAAGGCCGGATCATGGTGTTCTCTAAGATGATGAGCCCAGGAGAGTGGTTCATTTCGTAGGAGTGTAATGATAAATCCCACTTTAATATGCTCGGACGAGAAGGTGCGTGGTAACAAGGAAAAATAAAGTTCACAGGCATTTTGAAAGGTGCGAAACAATTTGCGATCCCCTGAAAAATGCTCTGGCAAAGGTACTCTAGGTTCAGGAGGCAGAGAGGTTTCGTTGAGCAGGCAGAAGTCAGTCTGTACAGACGTATTTACAGGTGCAAGGAGAGTAGCTGCAGATGAGACACCAAGCAGATTCGGTAGACGATCTTGCATCTGACCCAAGTCTTCTTGGAGATTTCGTGCGGTATGGGCTAGTGCAGAGATTGCCCGGCAAATGTCCATAACAGGTGAGGCCTCCCTTTCAGACTCCATTGCTGGCTGACTGATACTGTCACGTACCTGATCGGAGTCTGAAGTGACGAGGTCGGCCTCCCTTGTATCTCCAACCCGGGTCCCGCTGAGAGTGGGAACAGAGGGACCCCAAGGAAAGGAGGAACACGAGTGCCTGTTGAAGTAACCCAGGAGTCTTGAGGCAGATGATGCGACTTTAGGTAGGCAGGAAGTCGCAGCAGATCGCAGGAGCAGAGATGCAGGAACTTGACAGGCAGCTCGGAGCCAGGAAGGAGACAGGAACGGAGTCACAGGAATAGCCGGGTTCGGAAGCAGGCGGACAGCAAGGTACCAAATCATCAGGCAGAAGCAGAGTCAACGTTGGAAGCCGAAGTCAGGAGCCAGTGAATCAGGATGTGGAAGAGTCCAGAGACAAGGTCAGGGGAGCCAAGGTTCAGCAACGAATATCAAGCAGGCAGGTAACACAGGATACAGATACAGGAACAGCTGAAGATCAGTCAGCACCTGTCACAGTCAGTGTGTCCTTTAAATAGGCCGTCTGGCGCCAAAGGGCCGCGCGGACGCGCTCCCGCGGGTGCACCCATTCCTTTGCGCACGCGCACTAGCACGTCTGCGATCCGAAGCGACGTTCCCGAACGCATGCGTGCGTAACGAGTCCTTTACGAACGAGTGTACCCGCGAGTGAACCCGGGACGTAACAGTTCTCTTACAGGGGGGTTAAGTATATTTGTAGCAAAGCATGGCAAAATGTTAACATGTGTGTGAAAAAATCAAAGACTACTGTAGCGCTGGTAGATTTTTAATCTACTGCTGATAGGTAAATTTAGTACAGGGGTTTGATCGGCTAATTATCTGCAGGTTGTGCCACATCCTAAATTCAAAATTTGAGACAGAGAAAGTTCCCCTAGTGGACTTTAAAGGCACATATGAAGGAATATTGGGAGAGTATGTAGAGTAAAACGCCAGTTTATTCGTTACAAAAAAGTTTCTCGAGTAAATATCAAACACATGACATAAGTAAAAACAGGGAATGCAGTTCCATAGATATAAAACTAATGATACCAATACGCTTGCACCCGACGCGTTTCGGAGTTGCTTTTTGCCTCCTTCTTCAGGGCTGATTGTAAGCTTTAAACAGAGATTTCTGTGTGGGAAATGGCATATACAACATATATATAGTAAATATGCGTAAAAGTCAAACCAAAGAGCATAGAATTACATAAATGTACATTTTTTCGTTTACACTTACATTGGTATCTATAGATATTGGTTATGCATTCCAAGGAGTTTAAAAGAAGACAAACATGTTGACACATACTGCCCATCAGACGCGTCCCCTGAGCATGGTGTATAGAGCTTTGATGGAATGTATCCAAAGTATTTATATAGCCTCCATCGAAGTAGAGGTAAATAGGTAGAAAAGTATGAGGTAGTTTTACTTCCTTTCAATAGGAGTAAAGGCCCATTAATCAAGGGCGTATAAGAGTTTGGATCTGAGATCACACTGAGGCCAAATGCGGGTCCTGTAGATTATGAAAATATATAGATAAGTACATGTAGGTAAAACATATAAGTGGCTGGGATATTGGGTAGGAAGTCCTAAAATGTATCCTACCTGATCAGCCTACAGTATAAGGATCAGCAGCTGGTGGTGGAACTAGATCCGGTAAAGCCCAAATAATCTGAAGGGTCGACATGCAGAAAGAGAAGGGATATATCAAAGCCCTAATTGTGTATTTCTAAAAGAAGGGGGAGAGGGAAAAGGGGAAGTGAGAGGAGCAGGGGGGAAGAAAAGAAAAAGAGAAAGAAAAATGAGGGGAAAGGGAGTGAGGGAGAGGAAGTGAGGAGCAGGAAAGGGAAAGGAGACAGAGAGAGAAAAAAAGAGCAAGAAGAAGGGAAAGGGGGGGGGGGGGAGGGGAAAGAGGGGGGAAGAAGGGGGGGCGGGGGGGGGGGGGAGAGAGAAGGGGGAAAGGGGGGGAAAAAGGAAAGTGGGAGGGGGGGGGGGGTTGGGGGGGGTGATGGCTGGTGATTTTAGTAGTAGAGTCTCAGTCAATCAATATGTTTGGATTACTTACAATTTTGTAACAGCAGCTCACACTGACAGCGTCCTGCTCCAAGCAGATGACGCCTGGTGTGAGCAAAGGCTGGGTATATAAAGCCCTCCCCACCAATCAGCTGTTGATAGGAGAGAGACAACAGCTGATCGTGGGTGGTGGAGGAGGGACGGACGCGCTCTGACTGGCCCCCCGGGTGGAGCGAGCGCCGCCAGACCTCCACAGCGCATGCGTACGCAGACGTCGCGAGGCGTGGCCACGCCTACTACACCCGCCGGCACGTCTAGCTTCCCCAACGGACTGCGCATGTCCGCTGAGGTCGCAAGATGGAGGACAGTGTGAATAACACTGTACCTCACACAGCGCCGCCATGAGCTGAGATCGCTCCGGCGGCTTTGTGTGCCGGGCGGAAACACAGATCACAGTGTAGGGCTAATGCAGGATATGTTGAAGCACACATATTGTGCCTCTTGTGGAAGAAGGGAAAAACTACATATATATTCCAGGGGAAGCAATACTGATGGGCAGCATTATACAGGTTGGGACGGAATCTCCATGGAGGGACACATAGTATTAGACAGTAGTTATACAAACGGACATAGGGGATGTGTAACCAGGAAGTACGTCATATAGGTAGGGACCAGGGATATCACAAAGTATTATACATATAGAGTCCAGATATCTATGACCTGGGATAGCGTAGTGTACAGTATGCAGGATGTATAACAGCAGTTTAGTCAGTGACCTAGGGTATCATAGTATACAATATGCAGAATAAATAACATATATATGATGACAACAGTTTGGGGTGCCCACAACATGACAGTCTGATGTGTCCTATAGTGCAATAAAGGTCTAGCTTCTGAACAGATATCATAATGTACAGTATACAGAATATATGGCAACAGTTTGATCAATGCCCTAGGATATCATAGTATACAGTATGCAGAATATATGGCAACAGTTTGGGGTCCCCAAAACATGACAGTCTAGTGTGTCCCATGATACAGTAAGGGTCTCGTTTCTGTAAAAAAGGTTTAATAGGCATCGACCAAGCTAGGCTACTGCGTATGTTGTTAGGTTTAAAGCCCCTCCTTTACTACATGATGTAGATAGTGGATAGAGAGGGATCCACCGGACAGACAGAAAAAAAGGGGGGCCGGAAAAACCAGTGGTGGTATCCTCTATATAGAGGATAGTTATAAGCAAGATGTAGATAATTTGATCCAGAGTCCAAGTATGGAAATATAATTGTCGGTAGGGTTATCTTCTCTACTGCTCTCTACCGCCTGATGAGAAACCCTCGAGAAAGGGCTTGAACCAAATGGTTTCATTTAAGCCTGGGGGTTGGGTGGCTCTTAAGTTATATATCCACCGGGACTCTAGCTGTAAAAGGGTCTTGTTCCAGTCCCCTCCCCTCGATTCTGGGTGTATCCGATCTAAGATAAGAAATTTAATTTTTGGGCATTTGCCATTATGTACTGTTGAAGTATGTCTCCCCAATGGGAGATCGGGATCGCAGGTTTCCATGCTTACTAGATGCCTATATGCCCTCTTCCAGAATTCTGTTTTAGTTTTCCCTATATAAAAGCATGTACATTCACAAAGAAGTAGGTAGATTACCCCGTAGGTCTTGCAATTGGCAAAATGTTTGGGGTGGAAGGGCTGGCCATTTGGAAGAATCGGATTTTTAGTTGTAAGCATGTATTTGCAATATCTGCATTTACCACACATGAATGTTCCCTTATATTTACAGTGTGTTTTATTAGTCCCTGCCTTGAACTCACTGGCTGTGATCTTGTCTCCCAGGGAGGTAGTCCTTTTGAACGTAAAGAGGGGTCTCTGTGGGACCAGTGGTCCTAGTGTTGGATCACACTGTAGCATGTGCCAAAATTTTGTCACAATGTTCCTAACCTGTCTGTGTTGGTTGTTGAATTTGGTAATGATTCTAAGGGTATCGGTATCACTCTTGTCGGGTTTATTTGCTTTTTTGGGGTATAGTAGCTCCTCTCTTGGTTGCATCAGGGCTTTTTTGAAGGAGATTACTTCAGATTATTTGGGCTTTACCGGATCTAGTTCCACCACCAGCTGCTGATCCTTATACTGTAGGCTGATCAGGTAGGATACATTTTAGGACTTCCTACCCAATATCCCAGCCACTTATATGTTTTACCTACATGTACTTATCTATATATTTTCATAATCTACAGGACCCGCATTTGGCCTCAGTGTGATCTCAGATCCAAACTCTTATACGCCCTTGATTAATGGGCCTTTACTCCTATTGAAAGGAAGTAAAACTACCTCATACTTTTCTACCTATTTACCTCTACTTCGATGGAGGCTATATAAATACTTTGGATACATTCCATCAAAGCTCTATACACCATGCTCAGGGGACGCGTCTGATGGGCAGTATGTGTCAACATGTTTGTCTTCTTTTAAACTCCTTGGAATGCATAACCAATATCTATAGATACCAATGTAAGTGTAAACGAAAAAATGTACATTTATGTAATTCTATGCTCTTTGGTTTGACTTTTACGCATATTTACTATATATATGTTGTATATGCCATTTCCCACACAGAAATCTCTGTTTAAAGCTTACAATCAGCCCTGAAGAAGGAGGCAAAAAGCAACTCCGAAACGCGTCGGGTGCAAGCGTATTGGTATCATTAGTTTTATATCTATGGAACTGCATTCCCTGTTTTTACTTATGTCATGTGTTTGATATTTACTCGAGAAACTTTTTTGTAACGAATAAACTGGCATTTTACTCTACATACTCTCCCAATATTCCTTCATATGTGCCTTTAAAGTCCACTAGGGGAACTTTCTCTGTCTCAAAAATAGGTAAATTTAGTGGGTTATCTGTTCATACATAGTCAGATTTGTCTCTGTTCCAGCTCAGCTGAGTTGCATGTAGTTTCGCACTGTGCCTGTGTGTGTCGTTGTCACTATGGGCCGGTGTTGGAAAGGCAACACGTTAAAGTGTATGAGTGCTCCTCTGTCCCAGAGATAACTCGGTAGAGGTGGTCTTCCGAGTTGCATTCTGGGAGAGGGTATTTATGGGACAGACGCCATATTTTAGGGGTCTTTCGTTCCACCTGCTGGCCCTCCTGGCCGACAGGTATGTGTTAGGAGTACTACCTCGTGGTCCTCCGACTGGGAGGCCCGCGTTGCTGCAGCGTGTGGGTGGGCCCAGAAGCCTGTCTGGGGCCTACCACAGCGGCAAGGGAATGGTCCTGAGCTGTCTGTCCTACGGGAAGAAGCTGGACAACTGAGAAGATCCCAGGGGAGGACCCGTCATGGAAGGATCATGCAGAGTGCTGGTCTGGAGAGGGGCCTGGTGACTCAGTTGGAGGACGCATCCTAAAGTTAACCTACCACATAGTACTGCCGGGTTTGCTTAAAGGTTTTAGTACTGTATTTGCTATTCATCGTAAACCATTACATCCTGTGGCAGAGGATTGTACGGGTTTCTATTCCATTCAAGTCTGTGGCAGAGACTTTTGTTCGTGCTGCGTACTGGCTGCTAGGTTAGTGAGAGAAACCTATCCGGGCGGGCAAAGATTCAACTCTAAAAGGAGAGTACATTCGACTACAAGATTCCAATTTCTAATAATCCACTAAGAAAAGGTATTTGAACTTCCCTGCAACTCTTCTTCTGCCTCTTTCCTGCTATTTCCTTTAATCACGTTTATTAAAGCATTGGAAAAGATACTCAAGTGTCTGGTGCCTACATTGTCTGGGATTAAACTCAAGGGACGCTAGACCCGGTTCTGGTGAAATTGAGGTAACGAAGGTGACGGTAACAGCCCGCTATAAACCAGCAGCTCCACCGAGAGTTATTGCTACATGTGGGGGGATTGTTAGCCGTCAGCCTTCCGCAACCCTGAGAAGTATTTCACAGGGAGTTTACGTTAGAGGAAGTTTCTGGACTTTGTCATTTTTCCAGGAGAAGAAGGGGTTAAATTGGAGGACTTTATTTCTGACTGCGTAGGCTGCGGGTGAGAAGTAAAGCCCGGGAGCTACGTGATCAGAGGAACAAGTGGGAGGAGCCTAACCTACTTGTTACCGCATGGGACGCGTGTGTGTGTGTTTGGCGCCAGAGGAGAAGAGAAGCCTTGTGATCGTGCTGAGAAGATCAGAGTGCAGCCATGTCTTCTTTTCCGTTGGTACCGCCAATTATGGGACAAAAGATGTTCCCTACAAGTACCGCTGCGGGTGCTATGCTGACCGGAACCCTGCTGACGGATACCGGCATTCGTTTGAAGCCGCAGGGGTGGTTTGTGCTATACACAGTTGGAGATATTGAAGGGCTGGGCATGCTTTGCCACAAGTGTGAAGGACTGGCCATACATCTCCGTCCATTTTTCCGATGTTTGCAGTGCGGAGAATATTTGTTCACAGTGGAGCAACCTACCATGTCGCCCCGTGCTTATCGTGTGGATTGGGCTACAGGAATTGCCACAGTGGAAACTACTGCCATCGCTGCTGGAGAGCAACAGGCCGTGATCTCGCCTGCTACCGTGAGTGCTTCCGAGGAAGATGTCGCTGTTACCGATTCATCAGCGGACATTACCTTGATTTCCACGTCTGCTACACCTATCCCCGTTGCACCTGTCCAGAGGAAGGTGGGATGTGTGAAGGCTTCCCGCGGCTCAGGCCGAGGCCTACCCCAGAGACTACCCGAACCGGAGCCGGAGAAATATATGGATCCGGAGAAGTCCACGTCAGGAACGGGTGAGAGATCAAAGGGTAACGTATCTGGGACTCTTTGTAAATATTTGCCAGCAGAAGAGTTGAGAGACTCGGAGATAGATTCCATGTCGGATCTCTCCGGTGATGATGATTTGTTTGAGACAATGTCACAGGAACTATTGTGGGCCCAGGGTGAAGATGTTGCTTCTGCCTTAGCAAAAAAACAGATAATAAAAGAACCAATACACTCTGCAGCTAAATATGTATTATAACAGACTGAGGGTATAGTATAGCCGCGTCTGTATAAGGTTAATGACAGTTGCTAACACCAATCAATAGTGGGTGTGTTCCTCTGAATTCATGCAGCATATAACAAGAAAACAAAAGAAAAAGTGAATTCATGGATGAGGAACATGCAAGAGTCAAATTAAATGATTAAATGCTGTTTATTGAAAAAACTCACTATAGACACCAATCCAAAAAATAGCCTGAAAACACAGGTACCATCACCATTAAAAAAGACAAGACAGTCATGTGCAAACACAGATGGCCACCTATCACATCCAGCCACTCACAATGAACATATGAAGTCATTCAAGATATATGAACATGAATGGTTTCAGAATAAAAGGTACAACACATTGCTGGAAGTCCTTATGGCATGAAGGAGGGACAGCAAATGATAAACAGTAAAAATTGATTCGGTGGTGGGTGGTTGTGGCTGCAGAACTGATCAACACTGTGAGTAATCTGGAGGGCAGAAATAACCAGGGAGGGGGGGAGTGTTGAAGGGCCGTAGTGGAGAGGCCCTAGATGGAGGGATGCATGGATGACTCAGCAGCGGCCCCGGGGCACAGGTGTGTGCAGACTTGGGGGATCGGGATCTCTCCAAGCCGGGAATGGCTCACGGGACTGGAGACCAGGCAACTGAAGATGGAGGAGCGGGGCTAGGCTATGTAGCTGACTCTGTGGAACGGATGCCAAATAACAAACGCTGGGAATGACATGAGATAACTGTCCCAAATCAGGGATGCAAAGAGGTAAGATCTCACCCAGTGTTGATTGCCGTCCAGGTCAGGGGAAGGAGTTGAAGCTGTCACCGTCTCCTGCTTGTAAAGTGCCTTTTTGCAAGTAGTTCGGTCCTGCAGGGGATCATCCGGAATATGCCTCCATCATAGGTAGCCAGTGGGCAGTAAGAAGAGATGGGCCCAAATTGTTACTGCGAGTAAAGTCCGAATGGCTGATGTCACGGTCTTCCCCTCGTGTGGTTTCTGCGAGTAAATTCAAACGGCCGCTAAGCTCGCGGGTCAGTGTGATCAGGACTGGTAGGTGGGTCTGTTGGTCAGCAGGTACGCTACATACAGCGTGATGGCGTCATGCTGACGCGTTTCATCCGTAGATCGGATTTCATCAGAGCATGCGCAGTAGCAGACATCGTCAACTTATATAGTGTTAAGACGGGACCACGTGGGTTTCCGCGTCTCGTTACCAGGGCTACCACGCCATTCACTGACAGCCATACACATAAAAGAGACATAGAACATGACTAACAGGGCGGGTCCGTGAGTGCAAACAAAAAAGATGGGGAGGGGGGGGGAGAGAAAAAACACCATGAATAAAAGCCAAGACGGAAAGAGGCTGGCGAAAAAAAGGGGGAAGAGAGGAGTGCAGAGAAAACAGAATGAAGGGATAGGACAGGCTAACCTGATGGCGGATTATTAGCAATGATAGAAAAAATAATGATAAAGAGATGACGAAATCAGGAGGTATTTAGATAAGGTCCAGGATACTATAATTATCAATGGGGGCTAAAGACAGGAAATTCCGACCAATAGGAGAAGAGGTGGAATAATCACAACAGGTGTGTTTATGGGATAAGGAATACACCGAGGTTGCACTCATTATTTAACCCCTGTGGATGCATACTGTTAGTATTGTATATCCACATCTTCTCCTTCTGGTACAGAATCCTGTCGAAATCGCCCCTTCTCTGAGGGAGATTAAGCCTATAGATACCCTTAAAAGTAAGCCCGTCAGGGTTGCCCCCGTGTGCTTGTATGAAATGGTGATGGTACCTGTGTTTTCAGGATATTTTTTGGATTGGTGTCTATAGTGAGTTTTTTCAATAAACAGCATTTAATCATTTAATTTGACTCTTGCATGTTCCTCATCCATGAATTCACTTTTTCTTTTGTTTTCTTGTTATTTGCTTCTGCCTTAACTTTCTCAGAGTGGACAGCCCTGGATTCTGGGAAGACATCACCTTGTGTGGAGCCGCACAGTACTACCAAAGAGACATTGCCTAAAGTTGCTAGTTTGTTTCCGACACCCGTGGGGTCCATGGTGAGTAAATCACCGAACTCTTGTGTGCCTCCTGGTTTGGGGAAAAATAGACCTTTGCCTAAACTTGCCTGTTTGCAGAGAATGCTCACTAAACGAGTTGCCACAGAATATGGTCTGAAATTTCCCTATGTTGCTCAGGAAATTATGCAGGAAATTGGGGCCAACCGGGAGCAGTGGTACAGTGGGGCTGTTTGGGACTGTTTGTCTGTGCTGAAACCTTTCCGGAGAATTGGGTATTCTGTTGCCACGGATGAACGTTTCAGTGGATGTTTCCTACATTGGAACTATGGTCGGCACATCTATGCTGACAAAGTAGTCATTTGCAGACCTGAAAAAGATGATGTTGTGTACTTTATCACTACAGTGGATAAACTGGGAGAGAAACTGACATTGCCAGATCCTCGGTTTTATTGTTGATTATGAAAAAGAACTTTGGGGTAAATAGTTAGAGAGTTTCAGTATATAGAGATCTTCGTGGTCAAGAAATGATATTCATCCCAGCGTTTCCAAAGATAGGGATGGACTTTTCAAGTTATTCTAGTTTGTTTCTATTAAAAGGAAAATCTACGGGAAGAGAGTGTCATTCTTTTTTTGGAATGAGGCTTTGCTCCTAAACTGTTTAGTGAGGACATTGTACATATTTAGCGTGTGTCTAACTTTGTTTTTTGTCAGGAACAACTGGACCTTCTATCAAGCTGTTAGGCTTTTCAGCTAGATAGATAGTGGGGCTTGTAACAGTTCTAAATGTCTAATGTCTAATTTCTTTCACGGATGTGAATATGTTGTTCTATAAATGTTAAAACTGTAATATTGCTATACTGTCCTTTCTTCCTCTTCATCCAAGTTTTTTTTAAGTTCAAATACCTACTCCCAGGCTTGGGAGTTATTTTGACAAACGTTGAGGACAACGTCTATTGTAGTGGGGGGAGTATGTAGCGCTGGTAGATTTTTAATCTTTTTTTAATCTACTGCTGATAGGTAAATTTAGTGTGTTATCTGTTCATACATAGTCAGATTTGCCTCTGTTCCAGCTCAGCTGAGTTGCGTGTATTTTCATACTGTGCCTGTGGGTGTAGTTGTCACCATGGGCCGGTGTTGGAAAGGCAACACGTTGAAGTGTATGAGTGCTCCTCTGTCCCGGAGATAACTCGTGGAGGTGGTCCTCCGAGTTGCATTCTGGGAGAGGGTATTTATGGGACAGACGCCATGTTTTAGGGGTCTTTCGTTCCACCTGCTGCCCTCCTGGCCGATAGGTATGTGTTAGGAGTACTACCTCATGGTCCTCCGACCGGGAGGACCACGTTGCTGCAGCGTGTGGGTGGGCCCAGAAGCCTGTCTGGGGCCTACCACAGCGGCAAGGGAATGGTCCTCAGCTGTCTGTCCTACAGGAAGAAGCTGGACAACTGAGAAGATCCCAGGGGAGGACCCGTCATGGAAGGATCATGCAGAGTGCTGGTCTGGAGAGGGGCCTGGTGACTCAGTTGGAGGACGTATCCTAAAGTTAACCTACCGCATAATACTGCCGGGTCGGCTTAAAGGTTCTAGTACTGTGTTTGCTATTCATCGTAAACCATTACATCCTGTGGCAGAGGATCGTACGGGTTTCTATTTCATTCAAGTCTGTGGCAGATACTTTTGTTCGTGCTGCGTACTGGCTGCTAGGTTAGTGAGAGAAACCTATCCGGGCAGGCAAAGATTCAACTCTAAAAGGAGAGTACATTCGAATACAAGATTCCAATTTCTAATAATCCACTAAGAAAAGGTATTTGAACTTCCCTGCAACTCTTCTTCTGCCTCTTTCCTGCTATTTCCTTTAATCACGTTTATTAAAGCATTGGAAAAGATACTCAAGTGTCCGGTGCCTACATTGTCTGGGATTAACTCAACGGGACCCTAGACCCGGTTCTGGTGAAATGGAGGTAACGAAGGTGACGGTAACAGCCCGCTATAAACCAGCAGCTCCACCAAGAGTTATTGCTACACTACCTAGGTAGAAAACAGGATAAAGTGATGCTGTCTTCACAAGGCCCAAAGTAAACAAAGCCCATACGGTAAAAGAAGATCATGTATACTTACCTTTCTGGCATACCACATCCTTAAAGGATAAGTTCACTTGTTAAAAAATAAATGCACATTTTTTTTGCAGGTAAAAAAATGTGCATTTATTATTTTTTTTTGTAGGAGCCCCGAAAGCATTGCACCAGCGATCAGCAGAGTGAGGGTGCCATGCAGGACTCCTACAGACTGTAAGTTTAAGCTGTTTGCCCCATACATTGTACATCATGCATTGTACATTGTACATCATACGGACAGGCAGTCTCACTCTGACAGGAAGAATCAATGAACTACCAGAGCGCTTAACAGTTCCCTGGTAGTTCATTGAGAGCTACAAGCCCACAGCTGCAAAGGCTGTCAGTACTTGTTGTTTTCACATTCACAGACCTCTGTGAATGAACAACCTGGCAAGGTCGCATTTTTAAAAAAAATTGTGACACTGAGCGGGGGGGGAGAAGATCCCCTGCTTGCTGTCACAACAGGGGATCGGGGGGTGTGGGGGCCGGTGCTACGGTAACATGTTACATGCTACACCCCGAATATGGGTGTAACATGTTACAAAAGGTGAACTTATCCCTACTTCCAGGTGTGTTGTATTTCTGCTCCACCTGCCGCATGCAGTGGCACCTTCCGCCAGCTTGTACCACCGTGTAAAGGCAGGAGGAACCATAGTGTGCGGTGGGGGGGGGAGATATTAGGCCCACCTAAATACCTGTAGGGGCCGTGAATCAGCGAAATGCTGGAGTTTGCAGAAAAGGGCTGCTGGAAACAAGTATACACAATCTTTCATACAGTAGAGTGGGCTCTGTTTAGGTGACAGGGTTACTTTGAAGGAAATCTTTGCAGAGGCTGCAATGGTTGATCTCCTTCTGTCTCTCCTGTCTCTCTCTGGCATCAGTATTCTTGGGGTCTCTGACCCAGAACAAGCATTTATTAAGAAAATTCAGAGTGATGTCAGAGCCTCTGCATATTTGTTCTGAGTCATTGATTTAGAAAGTAGTGATCAGCAGACCCTGGACCGACATTTTTTAGAAATAGCGATTAATAATTGCAGCATTCTTACATCCTTGGTACAGGTTTTCTTAAAAGGGAAACTAATAGCTTTGGGATAATTTTATTAAGTTTCTTTTATCTGTTTTACTATATAAATATACAGTATTGGGTCGCCTGCCTTTACACGCACATGAACTTTAATGGCATCCCAGTCTTAGTCCATAGGGTTCAATATTGAGTTGCAGCTGTAACAGCTTCACCTCTTCTGGGAAGGCCGTCCACAATGTTTAGGAGTGTGTCTATGGGAATGTTTGACCATTCTTCCAGAAGCGCATTTGTGAGGTCAGGCACTGATGTTGGACGAGAAGGCCTGGCTCGCAGTCCCCGTTCTAATTCATCCCAAAGGTGTTTTATTGGGTTGAGGTCTGGACTCTGTGCAGGCCAGTCAAGTTCCTCCACCCCAAACTCGCTCATCCATGTTTTTATGGACCTTGCTTTGTGCACTGGTGCGCAGTCATGTTGGAACAGGAAGGGACCATCCCCCAAACTGTTCCCACAAAGTTGGGAGCATGAGATTGTCCAAAATGTATTGGTATGCTGACACCTTAAGAGTTCCCTTCACTGGAACTAAGGGGCCAAACCCAACCCCTGAAAAACAACCCCCCACACACCATAATCCCCCCTCCACCAAATGATTTGGACCAGTGCACAAAGCAAGGTCCATAAAAACATGGATGAGCAAGTTTGGGGTGGAGCAGTGTTGCCAACCCTCCCCCCCCCCCCAAGTGAAATTACTGGCAGAACGCCAAAATTTACAAAAGGCACCAATTTTTTACTGGCAAAAAAATCATGGAATTTACTGACCGATCCACATTCTTTACTGGCACTGCAAAAAAATACCTAAAACGATTATTTTTTGTGCTAAACAGTGTGAATATCAATATTTGAACTATAAACACATATCTAGTGCTATTAGCAATGTATTTAAGTTAAATAAAAATCAAAAAACATATTTCTCAATTCACATGAAGGTCAGGATTACTAATATAGGGGGAACCTTTATATCAGTGCCCCCTTACATTATTCTATTCACCCCCCCTTACATCAGTGACCCCCCCCCCCTCAGACTGGCCTGGCAGCGCTGTCACTGACTTCCTCTCAGGTGCACTGTGCAGGGCTCAGTCAGATGGCTACAGCTTGGCGGCTCTGTTTTTATTCTATAGTCTCCTCTCCACAGTCCACACATGTCTGTCTCTTCCCGTAAACCCCCATCCCGGCGGCGCTCCCACTATTGACTCCTTTCTAGGATCCCCATCAGAGACTGCAGACGTGATAAAAGACAAGAGATGGTCAGAGGCTGCGGACATTATACATGAGGTGGACAGAGGCTATGGACATGATACAGGAGGTGGACAGAGGCTACGGACATGATACAGGAGATGGGCGGAGTCTACGGACATGATACAGGAGGTGGACAGAGTCTACGGACATGATACAGGAGGTGGACAGGGGCTACGGACATGATACAGGAGGTGGATAGAGGCTGCGGACATGATACAGGAGGTGGACAGAGGCTGCGGACATGCTACATGAGGTGGACAGAGGCTGCGGACATGATACAGGAGGTGGACAGAGGCTGCGGACATGATACAGGAGGTGGACAGAGGCTGCTGACATGATACATGAGGTGGACAGAGGCTGCGGACATGATACAGGAGGTAGACAGAGGCTGCGGACATAATACAGGAGGTGGACAGAGGCTGCGGACATGATACAGGAGGTGGACAGAGGCTGCGGACATGATACAGGAGGTGGACAGAGACTGCGGACATGATACAGGAGGTGGACAGAGGGCTGCTGACATGATACATTAGGTGGACAGAGGCTGCGGACATGATACAGGAGGTGGACAGAGGCTGCGGACATAATACAGGAGGTGGACAGAGGCTGCAAACATGATACAGGAGGTGGACAGAGGCTACGGACATGATACAGGAGATGGACAGAGTCTACGGACATGATACAGGAGGTGGACAGAGTCTACGGACATGATACAGGAGGTGGACAGAGGCTACGGACATGATACAGGAGGTGGATAGAGGCTGCGGACATGATACAGGAGGTGGACAGAGGCTGCGGACATGCTACATGAGGTGGACAGAGGCTGCGGAAATGATACAGGAGGTGGACAGAGGCTGCGGACATGATACAGGAGGTGGACAGAGGCTGCTGACATGATACATGAGGTGGACAGAGGCTGCGGACATGATACAGGAGGTAGACAGAGGCTGCGGACATAATACAGGAGGTGGACAGAGGCTGCGGACATGATACAGGAGGTGGACAGAGGCTGCGGACATGATACAGGAGGTGGACAGAGGGCTGCTGACATGATACATTAGGTGGACAGAGGCTGCGGACATGATACAGGAGGTGGACAGAGGCTGCGGACATAATACAGGAGGTGGACAGAGGCTGCAAACATGATACAGGAGGTGGACAGAGGCTGCGGACATGATACAGGGGGTGGACAGAGGCTGCGGACATGATACAGGAGGTGGACAGAGGCTGCAGTCATGATACATGAGGTGGACAGAGGCTGCGGACATGATACATGAGGTGGACAGAGGCTGCGGACATGATACATGAGGTGGACAGAGGCTGCGGACATAATACAGGAGGTGGACAGAGGCTGCGGACATGATACAGGAGGTGGACAGAGACTGCGGACATGATATAGGAGGTGGACAGAGGGCTGCGGACATGATACATGAGGTGGACAGAGGCTATGGACATAATACAGGAGGTGGACAGAGGCTGCGGACATGATACAGGAGGTGGACAGAGGCTGCGGACATAATATAGGAGGTGGACAGAGACTGCGAACATGATACAGGAGGTGGACAGAGGCTGCGGACATGATACAGGAGGTGGACAGAGGCTGCGGACATAATACAGGAGGTGGACAGAGGCTGCAGACATGATACATGAGGTGGACAGAGGCTGCGGACATAATACATGAGGTGGACAGAGGCTGCGGACATGATACATGAGGTGGACAGATGCTGCGGACATGATACATGAGGTGGACAGAGGCTGCGGACATGATACAGGAGGTGGACAGAGGCTGCGGACATGATACAGGAGGTGGACAGAGACTGCGGACATGATACAGGAGGTGGACAGAGACTGCGGACATGATACAGGAGGTGGACAGAGGCTGCGTACATACTACAGGAGGTGGACAGAGGCTGCGGACATGATACAGGAGGTGGACAGGGGCTGCGGACATGATACAGGAGGTGGACAGAGGCTGCGGACATGATACATGAGGTGGACAGACGCTGCGGACATGATACATGAGGTGGACAGAGGCTGCGGACACGATACAGGAGGTGGACAGAGACTGCGGACATGATACATGAGGTGGACAGAGGCTGCGGACATGATACAGGAGGTGGACAGAGGGCTGCGTACATGATACATGAGGCGGACAGAGGCTGCGGACATACTACAGGCGGTGGACAGAGGCTGCGGACATGATACATGAGGTGGACAGAGGCTGCGGACATACTACAGGAGGTAGACAGAGGCTGCGGACATGATACAGGAGGTGGACAGAGGCGGCGGACATGATAGTGTCCTCCTCACCCCCTCACAGTAGCCTCCTCCTCTGTCCACCATCATATTACTTCTCCACCTCATCAGTGTGCTGTGTCCTCCTCCTGTGCCCCTTTCACCTTCCAACAGGTCAGGGCAGCACTGTGCATTTCTGTTTTTCTTGTAGTACCACATCTGATTCACCCTGCTGCCTGGACCCCCCTGCTGGCCCGGGCTCTGTACAGAACGACTGGTGGTACCCCCTTATCTACAGCTCTGCCAGGAATGAAGCATTGTGCCATCGTTCATTTGGCCCTGCCTACAACCTCTTTAGAACCTCTTTGACCATTGGTGCGGCACCCTTCCTGCTTCTTACATAGTTGGACGCCTCCCCAGACCCTACTCCTCTTTGGGGTACATTTGAGCAGTGCTCACTGCATAAATTGAGCTGCCATGTAAAGCTCTTGGGTAAACTGATACATTCTGTTTGGAGAGCTTGAGCTTTAGAAAAACAACAGACTTGCTGGCTGGATCCCCAGAGGAAGAAAGAAAAAATGAAAACGAATGCAGCCATCACATCTAGGAATTGGTAATCTGCAATTTAACCACTTCAGCCCCGGAAGGATTTACCCACTTCCTGACCAGGCCATTTTTTGTGATACGGCACCGTGTCGCTTCAACTGACAATTGCGCGGTCGTGCGACGCTGTACCCAAACGAAATTGATGTCCTTTTTTTCCCACAAAGAGTTTTCTTTTGGTGGTATTTGATCATCTCTGCGTTTTTTTTATTTTTTGCACTATAAACAAAAAAAGAGCGACAATTTTGAAAAAAAAAACCACAATATTTTGTACTTTTTGCTATAATAAATATCCAAAAAATAAAAAATAAACAAAAAAAATGTCTTCATCAGTTTAGGCCAATATGTATTCTTCTACATATTTTTGGTAAAAAAAACCACCTGCAATAAACATATTTTGATTGGTTATAGCGTCTACAAAATAGGGGATATATTTATGGCATTTTTATTATAAAATTTTTTTTTACTAGTAATGGCGGTGATCAGCGATTTTTAGCAGGACTACGACATTGCAGCGGACAGATTGGAGACTTTTGACACGTTTTTGGGACCATTGACAATTATACAGCGATCAGAGCTAAAAATAGGCAATGATTACTGTATAAATGTCACTGGAAGGGAAGGAGTTGCCACCTCATCCCTTTAAACCCGAACACATATGAATTACACAGGTTCTGAGGCTAAATTAATGCAGATAAGGCACCAAGTGAGTTTAATTACCACCTTAATCAGCCACAGAACCTGTGTAATTAATATGTGTTCGGTTTTAAAGGGATGAGGTGGCACCCCTAGTTAACACTAGGGGGGCGATCAAGAGGTTAAGTGTTCCCTAGGGAGGTGTTTCTTACTGTGGGGGGAGGGGACTGACTGGAAGTAGAGAGAGATCGCTGTTCCTGATCACTAGGAACAGAGGATCTCTCTCTCCTCCCCTGTCAGAACGGGGATCTGTCTGTTTACATTGACAGATCCCCATTCTGATTCTCTGAGGAGCGATCGCGGGTCACCAGCGGACATCGCGCCCACGCACATCGGGTCAAGTTGTGATGGTACCATCGATCTATAAAACCAAGAATTGCTGCCCACATCCCTGAAAATTGAATACAAAATCAAGCAGCTTCCTCTGTGGGACTTTTAAAGGCAGAAATTCCTTGACAAATAAATGTAATGAAAATATATTTAAATTTTATTAGAAAAGTTTAAAAATGAATTGGTGACTCATGAGAAGTCACAATAGGATGCTGTCAGAAACCATGAAATCAGACTGAGACAGAAGTACAGTTAAATCACACTTGTTTAATAATAAAAGTAAAAAGAACAAACATAGCCAAAGTTCAGTAACCGGAACGTATAGTCAGCCAAGCCAGAAGTCAGGGATCAATGTAGTGAAACAGCAAGCAGGATCTGTAGCCAAAAGGGATGTCGGCAAAGCAAGTCTTTAACCACATAACGACCGGCGCACGCCGATGTACATCGGCAGAATGGCACGGACAGGCAAATAGGCGTACCTGTACGTCCCTTTGAATTTGCTGCCGCGCCATCGCGTGCACGCCGCCGGTGGCGCACGGAGCGTCAGTCTGACCGCAGGTCCCGCGGACTCGATGTCCGCGGGGATACTCGCAATCGTCTCATGGAGAGGAAGAACGGGGTGATGCTAATGTAAACCAGCATCTCCCTGTTCTGCCTAGTGACACTGTCACTGATCATAGATCCCTGTGATCAGGAGCGGTGATCAGTGACGTGTCACACACAGCCCCTCCCCCCCACAGTTAGAACACATCCCTAGGACACAATTAACCCCTCCCTAGCCCCCTAGTGGTTAACCCCTTCACTGCCAGTGTCATCTTTACAGTAATGAGTGCAATTTTATAGCACTGATCGCTGTAAAAATGACAATGGTCCCAAAAATGTGTCAAAATTGTCCAATGTGTCCGCCATAATGTCGCAGTCCCGATAAAAATCGCAGATCGCCGCCATTACTAGTAAAAAAAAAAATTATTATTAAAAACTCCATAAAACTATCCCCTGTTTTGTAGACACTATAACTTTTGCGCAAACCAATCAATAACCGCTTATTGCGATTTTTTTTTTTTTACGAAAAATATGTAGAAGAATACACATCGGCCTAAACTGAGGAAAAAATATGTTTTTTATATATTTTTGGGGATATTTATTATAGCAAAAAGTAAAAAATACTGCGTTTTTTTTCAAAATCGTCGCTCTATTTTTGTTAAAAATAAAAACCGCAGAGGTGATCAAATACCACCAAAAGAAAGCTCTATTTGTGGGGGAAAAAAGGACGTCAATTTTGTTTGGGAGCCACGTCGCACGACCGCGCAATTGTCAGTTAAAATGACGCAGTGCCGAATCGCAAAAAGTGCTCTGGTCTTTGGCCAGCAAAATGGTCCGGGGCTTAAGTGGTTAAACAGGATCTTCTCTGTGCTGTTGACCAAGGCGAAGGCAGAGCTCCTCTGGACTGGACGGCTTAAGTAGGCAGGACTGACGAGCAGGATATCATCAACAGCTGAGTAGCTGTGGAGAGATAGGAGCTGGCAATTAGCTGACAGCTGAGTGGCCAGCTCCAAGAAGGAAGGGCTGAGCCCCGCCCTGACAGGTGCATACATCTATTATACAAAAATACAAAATACAATGTCAAGAAACATATGTGTGTATGTATACAGACACCCACTTGAGACTGCCCAGTAGTGAACTGCGTCAGACGATGCCCGATGCGTTTCGAGGTTTGTAGCACTTAAACCTCTTCTTCAGGGGATAGTGGTTCATTGGTTGTCTGTGAATTTATAAAAAGCAAAAACAAACATAATAAGCAATTATCAGACAAAATATATGAATAAGCATTACATATTGAACATATAATAGAATAACAACATGCCATGTTTCTTGAGATGTCAGGTAAAAAATACAACCGCTTAAAAGAAACGGGGAGAAATATTCCGCTGCCCCAAGATGGAAAAGCCAGGGAGGTCAGAAATGATGGGCCCCAAGCCAAAAAATGATCACACACAGAGGGCGTCTAACCTCCAACCAAGAAAGGAGGGGGGGGGAGGGGTGTATTTTTTGACCGTGCGGTGAGCTGGGCAGTCTATGGGGCAGCACAGTGGTGTAGTGGGTAGCACTCTCGCCTAGCATTAAAAAGGGTCGCTGGTTCGAATCCCAACCACGACACTACCTGCCTGGAGTTTGCATCCGGGTACTCCGGGTACTCCGGGTACTCCGATTTCCTCCCACACTCCAAAGACATGCTGGGAGGTTAATTGGCTTCTGTCTAAAATGGCCCCTAGTATATGAATGTGAGTTAGGGACCTTAGATTGTAAGCTCCTTGAGGGTAGGGACTGATGTGAATGTACAATGTATATGTAAAGCGCTGCATAAATTTACGGCGCTATATAAGTACCTTAAATAATAATAGTAAAAAACATGAAAGAAAAGCATTCAAAGGAATATCCATTTATAGATACAAAAATGGTTTCAAGATGGAATTGTGTAATCTACTATAGAAAAAAACATCAGGTCCGGCGTCACGCCCGCGGGCACGCGCCCCCCCCCCCCATCGCTCTTAAAGCGGCCAACGTACACCTATGGCGATTCGCACAGCTGTGCCGACCCGCCGCAGTATAATGACGGGGGGGGGGGGCTGGTCGGCAAGCGGATAATAAATGCCTGCTTCGGGTTTAATGGCGCTTAATGATATGTTTCCCAGAGAACAAAAAAAGAATACATCAAACATCATCATAAAAGGGCGGCAATCAAAGTGGAGACGGCGTCCATTTGTTTTGGCCGGCGCTCTCCCGCTAGATGTTTGTGTATGGAACAAACATAGATGGGTACATCTAAGCTCCAACAGCTGGATGCTGAGATCCTCCTCTGTGCGTCCAATACAAACTTATCCGCAGCGCGTTTTTTTTGGCTCAAGATGCCTCTCTGTTTTCTAAATAGCCGGAATGGAAGAAGAAAGGAAAGCACTTAATCAAGTTGGATCAGAGCGCAGCGATTTCGTCCGAGCCGTCTATTAGAATTAAACTGTCTTGCTGCGTTCGTGGATGTTGGCACACGGAGCCCATTTTTTCCAAATTCTGTGCGTTCCCGTCTGCTGCAAGACCGACATTAACAATAACAAGCTCAGGACGATCTGTACAGACTCGTTGTCTGCTTGAGGTTAACAAACTGACGCATTGCTGTAGCTCTGCATTAAAAAAAAAGAGAGAAAACTTGTATCAATGTGAGCTTATCCACTTGACCTCCGGAAGATTTAACCCCCCCCCCCCAATACGACACTGCGCTACTTTAACTGACAATTGCACGGTTGTGCGACGTTGTAGCCAAATAAAAATGCATTACATTTTTTCCCCACAAATAGAGCTTTCTTTTGGGGGTATTCGATCACCTCTGCCATTTTTTTAACCACTTGCCGTCCACGCTATAGCTGAATGACGGCCACAGCGCAGACCTGAATTTCCGGAAAGGGCCGTCATATTGCACGCTCCCTGCGCGCGCCCTGCAATCACTGAGTCACTGAGACTCGGGTGATCAGAGATCCGAGTAAGGGGCCGGTACCGGCCCCTTACCACGTGATCAGCTGTCAGCCAATGACAGCTGATCACATGATGTAAACTAAAGCTCGGTAATCGTTTTTTTTTTTCTCCTCACGCTGAGGAGGAAAAAAAGCAGATCACCGGCTTGTCTGCAAAGGGACATCGGTTCCGAAGAGGAAGAGGCAATTATTCCTCATCTGTGCCCACCCCCTGCCAGTGCCACCTGCCAGTGCCCACAGGGCCACCTATCAATGCCCACCAGTGCCACCTATCAATGCCCAGGAGTGCCACCTATCAATGCCCCCAAGTGCTACCTATCAATGCCCACCAGTGGTGCCAATCAGTGCCACCTAGCAGTGCTGCCTATCAATGTAACCGATCAGTGCCCATTATTGCCACCCATCAGTGCCCGTCACTGCCACCTATCAGTGCCCATCAGTGCCGCCTCATCAGCGTACATCAATGAAGGAGAAAAATTACCTGTTTGCAAAATTTTATAACAAAGTATAAAAAAAAAAAAAAAAATTTACATTCAGTCTTTTTCAATTTTTTTTAACAAAAAATAAAAACCACAGAGGTGATCAAATACCACCAAAATAAAGCTCTATTTGTGGGAAAAAATGATAAAAATTTTATTTGGGTGCCGTGTTGTATGACCGCGCAATTGTCATTCAAAGTGCATCAGCACTGAAAGCTGAAAATTGGTCAGGACAGGAGGAGGGTTTAAGTGCCCAGTAAGCAAGTGGTTAAACCAATAATAAAAAATTTTAAAAAAATTAAAAAAGACCAACAATTTTGAAAAAAAAAACAATATTTTTTTACTTTCTGCTATAAAACACATCCAATAAAAAAAAAAATGTAAAAAATTGAATTTCTTCATCAATTTAGGCCAATATGTATTCTGCTACATGTTTTTGGTAAAAAAAAAAATCTCAAAAAGGGTATTGGTTTGCGCAAAAGTTAAAGAGTCTACAAACTATGGAATATACAGTATACTGGAATTTTTTCTTTATAATATTATTATTATTATTATACAGGATTTATATAGCGCCAACAGTTTACAATGTTACGGCAGACAGTTCAATTACAATACAATTCAATACTTTATATACTAGTAATCAGTGACGGCTGGTGTTTTTTTGTTTGGGGGGGGGTGGCAAACAACCACCTCTTCCCTCTGCGCTCGCTGTCTGCCAGTCGGTCCGGCACCTACCACATCTGGGTGGCGGGCAGCGTCTCCTGTGTCCTCTCCTCCATCATTCCATCTTGGTGGCTTCCGCCATGCATCTCCTCCCCTGCTCCTAGACGTCCATTAGGATCGCCAGTCCTTTTAGCAAATCGGGTGACGGGTCTCAAAACCAGCTTCCTGATTGGACCGGAATATTAATACGCTATTGTAACACACCTGGGTCTTCTTGGTTCGCAGTGCTTTTGCACCCTAAGCCCACCCTATTTAGAAGCCTATTAGAGCCTCAGGCTCTAATCAGGTGATTAAAAAAACACCTCCCCCCCATTGGAATCCATGCATCCGGCGTCTTGCAAGGGGCCGGGCACATGGAAAATGGACGGGCTGCCCCTGCTAGTAATAGTGGAACCATTACACTTTGAATGACAATTGCGCGGTCATGAAACACTGTACCCATATGACATTTATATCATTTTTTTTGAGACAGATAGAGTTTTCTTTTGGTGACATTTAATCACCACTGGCTTTTTCATTTTTTGCTAAAGAAATGAAAAAAATAACAACAATTTTGAAAAAAAAGAAGTTTGTCTTAGTTTCTGTTATAAAATCGCAAATTTTCTTCTTCACTGATGTCCGCTGATGAGACTGCACTGATGGGCACTAAATGTACATTGACGGGCACCGGTGAGGCTGCACTGATGGGCACTGATGAGGATGCACTGATGGGCACTGGAAAGGCTGCACTGATGGGCACTGATGAGGATGCACTGTTGGGCACTGATGGGCACTGGTAAGGCTGCACTGATGGGCACTGATGAGGATGCACTGTTGGGCACTGATGGGCACTGGTAAGGCTGCACTGATGGGCACTGATGAGGATGCACTGATGAGCACTGGTAAGGCTGCGCTGATGGGCACTGATGAGCACTGAAGGGCTCCACTGATGAGGCGGAACCTATGAGGCAGCACTGATGAGGCGGCACTGATAAGCTACACTGATGGGCACCGACGAGACGGCACTGATGGGCACTTATAAGTTGTAGAGGGAATGGTGATATGGATTTGTGACAGGTTCAAAAAGGAACCAACATCCCTGAGATTTCAATAGATACAAAGAAGTTTTTTAGTGGGACCCCCTGGCGTCCATCACATCTTTCTTGACTCCCGGTTGGAGTTAACAGGAAGTTGAGTCAGGTCAGTGGCAGTATGATCTAACATGGCGAACAATATCTAAAATTCTGTTTTATATTTTGTCATAAACTGTCAATGTAGCTTTTTTAAAATATGTTCTGTTATCCATGTAGTGATATACCTCTTGTCATAAAAATATCCCCTGAGGAAGCCCACGGTGGCGAAACATGTCGGGATAACCATCAAACTGTCACATCATATGTAACAAGATAACTTCCTCTATGACGGCATACCATAAGACAAGTTGTATTTGATGTTTATGTTTGTATAACAATAAACTTTTTAAATAGCCTATTTTTTTGTGCTAATAAAATAAAATATATTTTTATATATATAATTTTGTCTTCAATGTCTGCCGACACCTAAAAAATCCCCCTAAAAAAAAACGTCTCTGTATCACTTATAAGTTGCACTTATGGGCCCTGATTGGCACTGTTGGGGCTGCACTGATAATCAGTGTAAATGTGATCTGTCAGACTTGCCAATTACCGTCATGTGACAATCGATGCTTCCGCTCCACATGTTTCGCCAAATTGGTTACACAGCTTCTTCAGGAACATAACAGATTTAAATACACCAACTAATTGAAGCCAAACTCCAGCTAACACTTTATAATCTGTGAGAGCAAACAGTTATTTTCCTTTTGGGAAAAAAAGGTTTTACACGAATAAACAAAAGCTGATCATTTTAACCACCCCTGTCAGTGAGAAATATTTTGTCTCATCCATATAAACTGATACATTCTGCTGGAGAGCGTACTGTCCAGATCACTAGATGAAAATAGTAGAAAGAAAACCTAAAAAGGGAAACGAATGAAGCAATGTAAGAATTGGTGAGCTGCAATATAATAAATGTTTGCTTTTGGGTTTAAAGGGGGTTGTAAACCCTCGTTTAAAAAAACAAAACAAAAAAAAAAACAAACATGTCATACTTACCTCCACTGTGCAGTTCGTTTTGCACAGAGTGGCCCCGATCCTCCTCTTCTGGGGTCCCTCAGCTGCGCTGGTGGCTCCTCCCCACGTCGAGTGTCCACATTGATGGACACCCATGCGGGCGCACTCCCGAGTCTTTGCTCCTGTGTCCATTCACACAGAATGCAGGACTCGGCCCCGCCCCCCAGCACCACGTCATTGGATTTGATTGACAGCAGCGGGAGCCAATGGCTGCGCTGCTATCAATCTATCCAATCAGGACACAAGACACCAGCTAGAGCTGGTGTGCTTGTTCCCGGCCGGAGAAAGATCGGGGTCGCTCGAGGGGGGGGGGGGGGCTGCAGCACCAAAGAAGGTTTTTCACCTTAATGCATACAATGCATTAAGGTGAAAAACCATGAGGGATTACACCCCTTTAACTGTTAGGCGACCAGCCGCCGTCATTTTATTGCGACAGGTCGGCACGATCCCGCGAACCGTCGTAGCTATACGTCGGCTCGTGGGATCGGGATAGCAGGCCGGAGGCGCGTGCACGCGCCCGCTGCGCTGCAGAGGGTGCCGAAGCTCGTGGCAGACAGTCGCGATGACCGCCACAATGACCGATCGCGGGCACGAGAGGCAGAACAGGGATGACACACACATCCCTGTTCTGTAAGGAAAGACAGATGGTGAGTAATAGCTAGGAACCATGATCTGTCATTTCCTCTAGGTCAGCCCCCTCCCCCTACAGTTAGAAATACACACAGGAAACACAGTTTACCCCTTGATCGCCCCCTAGTGTTAATCCCTTCCCTGCCAGTAACATTTTTACAGTAATCATTTTTTTTAGCACTGATCGCTGTATAAATGCCAATGGTCCCAAAAATGTGTCAAAAGTGTCCGATGTGTCCACCATAATGTCGCAGTCCCAATAAAAATCGCAGATCGCCATTACTAGTAAAAAAATTATAATAATAAAAATGCTATAAACCTATCCCCTATTTTGTAGAGGCTATAACTTTTGCGCAAACCAATCAATATATGCTTATTGCGATTTTTATTACCAAAAATATGTCGAAGAATATATATCAGCCTAAACTGAGGAAAAATGGGGATATTTATTATAGCAAAAAAAGTACAAAATATTGTGGTTTTTTTTTTCAAAATTGTCGCTCTTTTTTTGTTTATAGCACAAAAAATAAAAACCGTAGAGGCAATCAAATACCACCAAAAGAAAGCTCTATATGTGGGGAAAAAAAAGGATGTCAATTTTGTTTGGGTGCAACGTCGCACGAATGCGCAATTGCCAGTTAAAGCGACACAGTGCCGAATCACAAAGAACGGCCCGGTCATTCATCTTCCGGGGCTGAAGTGGTTAAAGCAGAGTTCCAGCCTGTATAAAAAAACGTAATGTAAAAGTCAGCAGCTACAAATCCTGCAGCTGCTGACTTTTAATATAAGGACTCTTACCTGTCCAGGGATCCCGCGATGTTGGCACTCCAAGCCAATCCCTCCATGGGCTCCGGGGTGCAGGCGCCGGCATTGCTAGTAAGGGAAACTGGCAGTGAAGCCCTCAGGTTTCCTACAGCGCATGTGCGAGCTGCGCTGCTGCACTTTCTGAATGGTTCACACAGGTCCCAGAAGGCAGCGGCGGCGGGGGGGGGGGGGGGGGGTTGAGGGCCTGATGAAATCGTAGAAATGACATACCACTTTAAATCTACACATAAAAAACAAACCAAAAAAAACCAGAACAGTTTCTAATCTGTTCCAATTCAGTTCAAAATGAGACATAGCGTTTTGTCTGGAGTTGGGCTTTAATCATGGCTAGCCGCCATTAACCTGAAAACAAAGTTAATTTTTTTTTCCTGGAGTAAGAGCATTTCCCATCCAACATTCTCTCCTTTCTATAAAGTGGATGACGCTGGAAGCGGCTCCTTCATTGAATTTCAGTGTTTGAGTATTTCCTCCAAAACCAATAATGATGTGTTAAGTGATTTACGGTCATGGATTTGTGAAACTGACTTTCACGGGATCTTCTGCCAATTTTTACAGCAACCCGTGCCAAAGAAAATTTATAATTTTATGATTTGTGTGAACACATCTAGTTCCATCTTTACATTCAGTCACTTGAAATGAAAAAAAAAAAAACCTGCAATCTTCATCTAAAAGCATTTCATAATATAAAGACAACAATCGAATTCTTAACAGCCAATGTAATAAATCACCTTATGACCTCTCAGTGGATAGAAGTTTCAAAAGGTAAAGTTCAACCTTTGTCAGCCTTTTATAACCACTTCAGCTCCAGAAGATTTACCCCCCCCCCCCCCCCTTCATGACCAGGTAATTTTTTGCGACACGGCACTGCATTAATTTAACTGACAATTGCGCAGTCATATGACGCTTTGTCCTTTTTTCCCACAAGTAGAACTTTCTTTTGGTGCTATTTGATCACCTCTGCGGTTTTTATTTTTTGCTAAAGAAATTAAAAAATAACAACAATTTAAAAAAAATATGTTTTTCTTAGTTATAAAATCGCAAATAAGCAACTTTTCATCTTCACTGATGTGCGCTGATGAGACTGCACTGATGGGCACTTTTGGTGGTATTTGATCACCTCTGCATTTTTTTTTTTTTGCGCTATAAACAAAAAAAGGCAGACAATTACAAAAAAAAAATATATCTTTTACTTTCTGCTATGAAAAACATACAATAAAAAAAAAATCAAAAATCTAATTTCGTCATCAATTTAGGCCAATATACAGTGGGGACGGAAAGTATTCAGACCCCCCTTAAATTTTTCACTCTTTGTTATATTGCAGCCATTTGCTAAAATCATTTAAGTTCATTTTTTTCCTCATTAATGTACACACAGCCCCCCATATTGTACACACAGCACCCCATATTGTACACACAGCACCCCATATTGACAGAAAAACACATAATTGTTGAAATTTTTGGAGATTTATTAAAAAAGAAAAACTGAAATATCACATGGTCCTAAGTATTCAGACCCTTTGCTGTGACACTCATATATTTAACTCAGGTGCTGTCCATTTCTTCTGATCATCCTTGAGATGGTTCTACACCTTCATTTGAGTCCAGCTGTGTTTGATTATACTGATTGGACTTGATTAGGAAAGCCACACACCTGTCTATATAAGACCTTACAGCTCACAGTGCATGTCAGAGAAAATGAGAATCATGAGGTCAAAGGAACTGCCTGAAGAGCTCAGAGACAGAATTGGGGCAAGGCACAGATCTGGCCAAGGTTACAAAAAAATTCTGCTGCACTTAAGGTTCCTAAGAGCACAGTGGCCTCCATAATCCTTAAATGGAAGACATTTGGGACGACCAGAACCCTTCCTAGAGCTGGCCGTCCGGCCAAACTGAGCTATCGGGGGAGAAGAGCCTTGGTGAGAGAGGTAAAGAAGAACCCAAATATCACTGTGGCTGAGCTCCAGAGATGCAGTCGGGAGATGGGAGAAAGTTGTAGAAAGTCAACCATCACTGCAGCCCTCCACCAGTCGGGGCTTTATGGCAGAGTGGCCCGACGGAAGCCTCTCCTCAGTGCAAGACACATGAAAGCCCGCATGGAGTTTGCTAAAAAATCACCTGAGGGACTCCAAGATGGTGAGAAATAAGATTCTCTGGTTTGATGAGACCAAGATAGAACTTTTTGGCCTTAATTCTAAGCGGTATGTGTGGAGAAAACCAGGAACTGCTCATCACCTGTCCAATACAGTCCCAACAGTGAAGCATGGTGGTGGCAGCATCATGCTGTGGGGGTGTTTTTCAGCTGCAGGGACAGGACGACTGGTTGCAATCAAGGGAAAGATGAATGCGGCCAAGTACAGGGATGTCCTGGACAAAAACCTTCTCCAGAGTGCTCAGGACCTCAGACTGGGCCGAAGGTTTACCTTCCAACAAGACAATGACCCTAAGCACACAGCTAAAATAACGAAGGAGTGGCTTCACAACAACTCCGTGACTGTTCTTGAATGGCCCAGCCAGAGCCCTGACTTAAACCCAATTGAGCATCTCTGGAGAGATCTAAAAATGGCTGTCCACCAACGTTTACCATCCCCCCTGACAGAACTGGAGAGGATCTGCAAGGAGGAATGGCAGAGGATCCCCAAATCCAGGTGTGAAAAACTTGTTGCATCTTTCCCAAAAAGACTCATGGCTGTATTAGATCAAAAGGGGCTTCTACTAAATACTGAGCAAAGGGTCTGAATACTTAGGACCATGTGATATTTCAGTTTTTCTTTTTTAATAAATCTGCAAAAATGTCAACAATTCTGTGTTTTTCTGTCAATATGGGGTGCTGTGTGTACATTAATGAGGGAAAAAATGAACTTAAATGATTTTAGCAAATGGCTACAACATCACGAAGAGTGAAAAATTTAAGGGGGTCTGAATACTTTCCGTCCCCACTTTACATTCTGCTACATATTTTTGGTTAAAAAAATCCCAATAAACGTATATTGATTGGTTTGCGCAAAAGTTAAAGCTTCAACAAACTATATAGAATATTTTATTTGTTTTTTATTAATTTTTTTACTAGTAATGGCAGCCATCAGGGACTTATAGCGGGACTGCGACTGCGGACAGTAACTGACACTTTCTGGGGATCAGTGGCACTAATACAGTGATCAGTGTTAAAAATTATGCACTGTCACTGTACTAATGACACTGGCTGGGAAGGGGTTAACATCAGGGGCGATCAAAGGGGTAACTGTGTGCCTAAGATGTGCTTTACTACTGTGGGTGAGGTGCTGGTACTAGAAGAAGCCATGGATAGGTATCCCTGCTCAGCGGAGGCACAGGATCCATGTCTTCTCTAGTGGCAGAATGGCGATCTGCCTTGTTTACATAGGCAGGCTGTCGTTCTGTCCCTGTACTGAAGCATCGGCGGGTGCCGGCAGACATTGAGTCCGCCCTACCCGCCAACCGGCTCCCGCTGTGTCTAAGCACAGAGGGAGCGGGCCGCCAGCGGCGCGCATGCCCCCAAAACCCAGAAGTGCCGGATCACATACTAGGTACGTGATCCGGCACAGCAGAGCCACTTTGCCGCCGTATATTTACAGTATGCATTGGGCAAGTGGTTAATCCTCTTTTGTGCACCCCTCTGATATAGAGGCTTATACCCAAATTTAGAGAAGTGTAGATCATACTGTAAAAAATAAACTAGGACCAGAGGGGTTTACTGAAAAGGCTTTTTTGGCTATCACATGTAGTAACAACCACCTTAAAATTGTGGACAGGCACTGTTCATTTTCAAGTCAAATTTCAATATGGTTTTAGTCATAGTAGTTTGACTAAAATGCCATTTCAGTTTTAAGTAGTATTTTAGTCATCTGAATTGTTTTAGTTTTAGTCGTATTTTAGTAGACTAAAGTAGTATTAATTTTGTATATTTGAATATTTTAGTCGACGAAATGAACACTGTGGACAGGTGCACTTTAAAATTTCTGTAAGAAAGATGAGACTATCTCAATCCCTGGTGCCCAGTTTGCCACCTGTTGACACTGAGGGGTCTATTTAAAAAAGTGTTGAGCGAATGGACGGCCATCACAAATAATTACAGTGTTGTAAAGGAGCTGTAATAGCAGTTACTGTATCTCTAGCAGTCCCTGGTAATGTGTCTCCAGTCTATGAATGTCTCCTACCAGTCTCTAACAGCTCAAATAACATGTTCAAAGTCTCTCACTATCTCCTATAGTGTGTCTACAGTCTCTGATCATCTCCTGTACCATGTCTGCAGTCTCTGACCATCTCCTGTACCATGTCTGCATCTGCAGTTTCTGACCATCTCATTGTACTATGTCTGCAGTCTCTGACCATCTCCAGTAGTATATCTGCTGTCTCTGACCATCTCCTGTAGCATGCCATTGGTCTTTGACCACTTCCTGTAGAATGTTTGCAGTCTGACCATCTTTTATAAATGTCTGCATCTTTTATAAATGTCTGCAGTCTCTGACCATCTCCAGTAGTATATCTGCTGTCTCTGACCATCTCCTGTACCATGTCTGTAGTCTTTGACCACTTCCTGTAGTATGTTTGCAGTCTCTGACCATCTCTTATAATATGTCTGCATTCTCTGGCCAATCCCTGTAGTATGTCCATCTCATTGTACTATATCTGCAGTCTCTGACCATCTCCAGTAGTATATCTGCTGTCTCTGACCATCTCCTGTAGCATGCCATTGGTCTTTGACCACTTCCTGTAGAATGTTTGCAGTCTGACCATCTTTTATAAATGTCTGCAGTCTCTGACCATCTCCAGTAGTATATCTGCTGTCTCTGACCATCCTCTGTACCATGTCTGTAGTCTTTGACCACTTCCTGTAGTATGTTTGCAGTCTCTGACCATCTCTTATAATATGTCTGCATTCTCTGACCATCTCCTGTAGCATGTCATTGGTCTTTGACCACTTCCTGTAGTATGCTTGCAGTCTCTGACCATCTTTTATAAATGTCTGCAGTCTATGCACATCTACAAGAGTATGTCTGCAGTCTCTGACCAATTCCTGTAGTATGTCTGCAGTCTCTCACCATCTCCTGTACTATGTCTGCAGTCTCTGACCATCTCCAGTAGTATATCTGCAGTCTCTGATCATCTCCTGTAGCATGTCTGTAGTCTTTGATCACTTCCTGTAGTATGTTTGCAGTCACTGATCATCTCTTATAATACAGTATGTCTGCAGTTTCTTACCATCTCCTGTAGTATGACTGCAGTCTCTGACCATCTCCTATATCATGTCTACAGTTTTTGACCATCTCCTGTATCCTTTCTGCAGTCTTTGACCCTTTCCTGTAGTATGTTTGCAGTCACTGATCATCTCTTATAATACAGTATGTCTGCAGTCTCTGACCATCTCCTGTAATAAAGGGCCTTTCTATCTGCTCCATGCTGCAGACATTCCTAGGTGCCCCCCCCCTCCCCCCCCCCCACATCCTGTGTTCATTTTTATATTTATTATATGTTTAAATGCAAGAGAATTGAGACTTCAAGTTGAATGGGAACAATGGCAGGAACTCCAGTGAGGAGCTCTCCCAACCGATGTCACCAAAATATAGAAGTAGCAATCAGGCTAATCATCCCCCTGGAACGTCCCCGCCATATATCCCTGGAGGCTGTGGGAGCCCATTTACAGAGCGGGCAAGGGGGGAGTTTTATTGCATATTTGGGGGCCCGGCTGCATGAACCCAGAAGAGGCAACCGGCTGAGGAGGACCAAAATGGCGGTGTGGGAGACCTGAACTTTGGATTGCTGCAGGACAATGCTGGAATCCGCTGGGTAGGTGTGGATGCATTTTGAAGAGAACTCGGCATAATAGGTAAGGAGGGAGGAGATATCTACAATAAGTTCCTCTTTAAGTAAACCGATCCTTTAAATCCTACCATATGACTTGGAGCCCAATCAGTCTGGACTGCTTACACCTGTTTTCTTCATCCATAGTCATTCTTGCATGGGACATCAAAAGGAAAACTAAAATGTTTACAGCTTCCTGTATCTGGGCATTAAATCTCCTTCAAAAGAGTTATAGCCGGTTCTATAGACGGCTTTCAAGAACTATAAGAACACAGAGAACAACCTGCTTCCTCTTCTACCTGGTTATAGTTTGTACCTAGAGGCCCTTTACTACCCAACGAGATAGGAGATTGCAAAGGTGATAGGACATGTCCAGAATGTCAGCTATGTCCATTCATCTAAAGTGGCCTGAGAACTCTTTATTTCCCAGAAGGGTTGGAATTCATAGTAAAGATTAAATCTTTGTGCGGAAATTTATTGACCTTTCTTCCTCATTATGTATCAATGTAAGTTATGAAAAATGCCCCTTAGCTGCTCTCTGACCAAGGGGATTGCGCTCCTTTTCAACTGGAATGACTCCAGTGTTAAAGCGTTAACCATATATTATTGAATAATTTTATTTATTATGTATTTTTTTCCTTTATTTTTATTATTATTACTATAATATTATTTTTTTTTCTCTACTTGGACAGCTACAAAGTGTTTGTGAATACTGTAGCTTCCCTTCTCCCTCTGCCATATAATAGCAATAAAATTAAATGAATAAGAGTGCCAAACCAAAGGATCTAGAGCAGTGTTCCTCATCCAGGGTGCTGCTTGGGTTCCCTCTGGGTTCTTAAGCACATGGCCCAGTTTGCCCTGAATCAGCATCATAAGTTGCCATGGTATGGGTGTTCCAGACGCCAGCATCATAGCAACCAATGACGCTCCAAGGTCAGGGCATACGGCGCCATTCAATACAATGGTGATGGTGACTGGCTTGCCTACACCATGCTAGGGCATGCCTCTGATCTAGGACAGGTGGCATGCAGAGCAGGGGCTGTGTTTGGGGGGCCCTGTGATGGGGGGACTGCGTGATTAGGCGGGGTCTGTGATGAGGAGCTGTGTGATTGGGGAGCTTTGTGATAGGGGAACTGTGTGGCTCAGTGAAGGGAGGAACGTGTGATTGGCAGGAATCTGTACGGTGGGGGAATGTGTAATTGGGAGGGGCTCTGTGAAGGGGGAATGTGTAATTGGTAGGCTCTGGGATGAGGGAATGTGTGATCTGTAGGCTCTGTGATGGGGAGACTGTGGGGTTGGAGAGCTGTGTGATGAGGGGACTGTGTGATTGGGGGAGTTTGTGATTGGGGGAGTTTGTGATTGGGGAGCTCTGTGATGGGGGGACTGTGTGATTGGGGAGCTCTAGGATGGGGGGACTGTGTGATTGGGGAGCTCTGTGATGGGGGGACTGTGTGATTGGGGAGCTCTGTGATGGGGGGACTGTGTGATTGGGGAGCTCTGTGATGGGCGGACTGTGTGATTAGGGGGCTCTGTGATAGGCAGATTGTGTGATTGGCAGGGCTCTCTGATGGGGGATTGTGTTATTGAGGAGCTCTGTGATGGGGGGACTGTGTGGTTGGAGAGCTGAGTGATGAGGGGACTGTGTGATTGGGGGTATTTGTGATTGGGGGGCTCTGTGATGTGGGGACTGTTTGATTGGGGGGCTCTGTGATGGGATTGACTCTGATGTAATGGGGGGATTATATTTTGATGGCCTTTAAAGTATAAGGGAGACTCTGTTGTGATGAGGGGCTCTCATGTATAGGGGGAGCCTTTGATGTATAGTGGAGGGGCTCTGATTTGACGGGGAGACCTCTGATGTGATTGGGGCCACTAATGTAAAGGGGGGCTTCTGATGTTTATATTGGAGCTTAAAGGGTTAATACACCTAACACCAGACATCACCCCCACCCCCCAAGCCCAGCTGCACTTACCTCCAGGGGTTGCCGAACTGTCAGCACCCCCACAGTCACTCCAGCGGGCCAGAGTTAAACCAGATCGATTCTGATTGGCCTGTGCCTTCATAATGAATTGATCAAGGATTACATTTAATTTATTCAGCCAGCACATTACTATGTGAATTTCGGCTTTGCCTCCAGTATGATAACAGTGGACAATTTATGCCAAAAGAAAACATTAGCAATCATTGTGCATGTATATGCTATGTCAGGTACATACTTGTTAGTTCACAAAAAAATTGTCTTTGTTGCGCTAGGAAGACAAATACTCTTTCTGTAAAATTCTGGAAGGTGTGACTGTTGTTTCTTGTAAAACTTGTAAACAGGGACGTAACTTATGAACCTATGAATCATGTGGCCCCTATGGCAACATTTAGATGGGGCCCCGAGCTAACTGGCAGCTGGCAGTGCCAAGTGTGACAATACTTCATTGATCTTAAAAATGTATTCCTAAATAAAGGACAGGCAGCAGTAGAGCTGTCAGCATAGTCAGTACACTACTAGGAAGTAGTGATGAGCTTGGGTTTGGATCACCCACACATGTAATAACATTAAAGAAGAGATCTGGGATATCACTAACTAATCTTAAAACTGCTCCCACCCCCTTGTAACACCTAAAATAACTAACCTCTAGAAGCAAGATGCATATACTTACCTATTTTCAAGCCATTCCTGCCTGTTCATGTGATCAGCTCCACTCTATCAGCCAGCAGTGGCTTCAGGGTAGAGGAGAAAGTGCTGGCAACAGATGACCCATAGTAAGGCAAAGGGTGATGTCACTGCTCGGGCATTCCAGCCATTGTCAGAGCGCTCTATCCTGTCCCCTGTAGCTGGCTGACACAGGGGAGAGCATGTGACTGGACCAGAAGAGTCGAAAAATAGGTAAGTATATGCATCTTTCTTCTACAGGTTAGTTGTACAGGTGTTAGAAGGGGGGGGTGGGAGCACTTTTAAGATTAGTTAGTGATATCCCCGAATTCTACTTTAACTTATTATTGGGGGATCCCAACTGCCAAGTCATTGTCATCTTGAAGTATATTGAAAGGTACAGAAGAGTATGAGCAATAGGAAAAGAAAAGAAGTAAAGGTAGAAAGGAAGAAAGGAGCAGGTCAAGGGTGGAAGGGGTTTAAGGGGAAAAGATAACCCCAAAGCAGGGGAAGCCCCCTAAATCCCAAGAACATCCAGGAGATTTTTAGTATATGTCCTGCCAAAGCGAGGACAACATCCAGGAGCTTTTTAGCGAGTGGGTGTTATATAGTCAACAGCGAGCCATCAAAATCCACTAGAAGATGGTGTCTTACCAATGGATCCCAAACTTTTTGGAACCATTCAGTCCCCCAGTGTGGCCTCAGTTTTTTTGATGGTTAGGTACCAAATCACTTTGTTCTTAACCTGGGCTATGGTTGGTTGTGTAGACCACCATGCTTTCACCAGTATCTGCTTAGCCACTGTAAAGACAAAAGTTAGCAACTTAATTTGGTATTTCCTGGAGGGCCTCATAATGTATTTTGTAAAACTGTGCATAATAGTTGATAAGTTTTAATTCCGAAGCATTTAATTTTCATTCAGTCCTACCATATATGTTTGCACGTACCTATCTTGCTACAGCCTATAAAATATTGGCCCAAACTCTCATGACGATACTTTGCCAACCTCTGAGAGACCATATACCAACATAATAGTTGCCTAAAATTGGCTTTCACAAAGTTCATTGATCCGTGTGCCGTGGAATAATGGAGTCAGCGTTCTTTTGAGGATTTTACCTTTACAGAAGAGCAATGTAAAAGGATTGTATTCTTTTCATTGAAGGCTTCAGTGTCTCCTACTTCCCTACAGGAAACAAACTTTAAAATCCTTACCAGGTGGTGAAGGCAGGGCCGATCCTAGGGTCACCGGCGCCTGGGTGCAGAAATATTTCTGGCGCCCCCACATGGGCGTGGTCATCTTACCAACTCCACCCCTTTACAAATGATTCTATGGCAACGACTCAAACACAGAGCTGCTCCCCTAAGAAGTCTTTGTTACCCTGAAATCCTCCCATGATCTCTTAACAATAAAGAAAATACAGGAAGAGAGAACACTAATGAGACCTGGAGGGGAGACTCTCTGATCCACACAGAGAGGGCTTCTGTTAGAAAGAGTCCCCAGACATAATACAGGATACGGTCAAAGACTGCAGACATGGTACAAGAGCTGGACAGAGACTGCAGACATGGTACAAGAGCTGGACAGAGACTGCAGACATAGTACAGGAGATGATCAGAGACTGCAGACATAATACAGGAGATGATCAGAGACTGCAGACATAGTACAGGAGATGGTCAGAGACTGCAGACATGGTACAAGAGCTGGACAGAGACTGCAGACATAGTACAGGAGATGATCAGAGACTGCAGACATAATACAGGAGATGATCAGAGACTGCAGACATAGTACAGGAGATGGTCAGAGACTGCAGACATAGTACAGGAGATGGTCAGAGACTGCAGACATAGTACAGGAGATGATCAGAGACTGCAGACATAGTACAGGAGATGATCAGAGACTGCAGACATGATACAAGAGATGATCAGAGACTGCAGACATGGTACAGGAGATGATCAGAGACTGCAGACATGGTACAGGAGATGATCAGAGACTGCAGACATGGTACAGGAGATGATCAGAGACTGCAGACATGGTACAAGAGATGATCAGAGACTGCAGACATGGTACAGGAGATGATCAGAGACTGCAGACATGGTACAGGAGATGATCAGAGACTGCAGACATGGTACAGGAGATGATCAGAGACTGCAGACATGGTACAGGAGATGATCAGAGACTGCAGACATGGTACAGGAGATGATCAGAGACTGCAGACATGGTACAGGAGATGATCAGAGACTGCAGACATAATACAGGAGATGTTCAGAGACTGCAGACATAATAAAGGAGATGATCAGAGACTGCAGATATAATAAAGGAGATGATCAGAGACTGCAGACGTGGTACGGGAGATGATCAGAGACTGTAGACATAGTACAGGAGACGATCAGAGACTGCAGACATGGTACAGGAGATGATCAGAGACTGCAGACATAGTACAGGAGACGATCAGAGACTGCAGACATGGTACAGGAGATGATCAGAGACTGCAGACATAGTACAGGAGATGGTCAGAGACTGCAGACATAGTACAGGAGATGGTCAGAAACTGCAGACATAATACAGGAGATGATCAGAGACTGTAGACATGATACAAGAGACAGTCAGAGACTGCAGACATAGTACAGGAGATGATCAGAGACTGCAGACATGGTACAGGAGATGATCAGAGACTGCAGACATAGTACAGGAGATGGTCAGAGACTGCAGACATGGTACAGGAGATGATCAGAGACTGTAGACATGATACAAGAGACAGTCAGAGACTGCAGACATAGTACAGGAGATGATCAGAGACTGCAGACATGGTACAGGAGATGATCAGAGACTGCAGACATAGTACAGGAGATGGTCAGAGACTGCAGACATGGTACAGGAGATGATCAGAGACTGCAGACATGGTACAGAAGATGATCAGAGACTGCAGACATGGTACAGGAGATGATCAGAGACTGTAGACATGGTACAGGAGATGATCAGAGACTGCAGACATAGTACAGGAGATGATCAGAGACTGCAGACATGGTACAGGAGATGATCAGAGACTGTAGACATAGTACAGGAGATGATCAGAGACTGCAGACATAGTACAGGAGATGATCAGAGACTGTAGACATGGTACAGGAGATGATCAGAGACTGCAGACATAGTACAGGAGATGATCAGAGACTGCAGACATAGTACAGGAGATGATCAGAGACTGCAGACATGGTACAGGAGATGATCAGAGACTGCAGACATGGTACAGGAGATGATCAGAGACTGTAGACATGGTACAGGAGATGATCAGAGACTGCAGACATGGTACAGGAGATGATCAGAGACTGTAGACATGGTACAGGAGATGATCAGAGACTGCAGACATAGTACAGGAGATGATCAGAGACTGCAGACATAGTACAGGAGATGATCAGAGACTGCAGACATGGTACAGGAGATGATCAGAGACTGCAGACATAGTAGAGGACATAGTCAGAGACTGTAGACATGATACAAGAGACAGTCAGAGACTGCAGACATGGTACAGGAGATGATCAGAGACTGCAGATATGATACAAGAGAAGGTCAGAGACTGCAGACATAGTACAGGAGATGATCAGAGACTGCAGACATAGTACAGGAGATGATCAGAGACTGCAGACATAGTACAGGAGATGATCAGAGACTGCAGACATGATACAGGAGATGGTCAGAGACTGCAGACATGATACAAGAGAAGGTCAGAGACTGCAGATATAATACAGGAGATGGTCAGAGACTGCAGTTCCTATGGACATTAGTAGATAATGGCCGATTGGCCCTCTCACCTGACCCAGCGATGGTTCCTCTGATCAGGAGTAAGCTCACTCTGAATTGCCCGTGGTGACTCCGCTGGGTAGCACCCAGATCTGTATTCTGGCAATGACTCCATTCCTTTCTCCACCAGGGATGGCACCAGGCTGTGTGACTTTCCCTCTGGTGGCGCAGGGCAGCGGGGTTTCCTCTCTGATGGTGTTCCCTGAGCACTGCCCTCTGGAGTCCTGGGTGCACTTCCCTGAAAGCTTTCCCAGGCTCCTGTATCTCTCTCTCTCCCATTTAGCTGAGCATGCTGTGTGGACTGCAGTTTCCGTGTTACAGTGGGGCTGCCAGTCCTCGGGACTACATGTCCCACAATCCTCTTCTCCTTTTTCTATTCTATTTTTCCCTGGCTGATATGAAGGCGGGGGAAGAAACATAGTGGGAGGCTGTGCTGGCCAGCGCCGCTCACTAGTATAGCAGTGCACGTGCGGAGGAGAGGGAGAGGGAGGGGAAGGGGCGAAAGAAGAGCCTGCAGCTGCAGTGACGTCACTAGGGTTGGTGTCACCAGGTGCAGAATAACATGGTGTCACCCTCCTTCCACCAACTTCAGTCGCCCCTCAGTACAGACCTCCCTCCACTAAGTATAGACCCCCACTAAGTATAAACCCCTCTCTCAGTACAGACCCCCCTTCATCAGTATAGACCCCCCCAGGACAAACCACCCCCCCTCCATTAGTAGACCCCCACCAGGACAACCCCCCCTCCATTAGTACAGATCCCCCCCAGGACAACCCCCCTCTATTAGTACAGACCCCCAGGACAAACCCCCCCTCTATTAGTACAGACCCCCAGGACAAACCCCCTCCATTAGTACAGACCCCCTAGGAGAACCCCCCTCCACTAGTACAGACCCCCACAGGACAAATCCCCCCTTCATTAGTACAGACCCCCCAGGACAAACCCCCCTCCATTAGTACAGACCCCCCCAGGACAAACCCCCCCTCCATTAGTACAGACCCCCCAGGACAAACCCCCTCCATTACTACAGACCCCCCAGGAGAACCCCCCCTCCACTAGTACAGACCCCAACAGGACAAATCCCCCCTTCATTAGTACAGACCCCCCACCAGGACAAACCCCCCTCCATTAGTACAGACCCCCCACCAGGACAAACCCCCCTCCATTAGTACAGACCCCCCACCAGGACAAACCCCCCTCCATTAGTACAGAACCCCCCCAGGACCCCCCCTCCATTAGTACAGACCCCCCGGACAAACACCCCCCCTCCATTAGTACAGACCCCCCAGAACAACCCCCCTCCATTAGTACAGACCCCCAGGACAAACCCCTCCATTAGTACAGACCCCCCAGGACAAATCCGCCCTCCATTAGTACAGACCCCCCCAAGACAACTCCCCCCCATTAGTACAGACCCCCAGGACAACCCCCCCATTAGTACAGACCCCCCAGGACAACCCCCCCATTAGTACAGACCCCCCAGGACAACCCCCCCATTAGTACAGACCCCCCAGGACAACCCCCCCATTAGTACAGACCCCCCAGGACAACCCCCCATTAGTACAGACCCCCCCAGGACAACCCCCCATTAGTACAGACCGCCCCCCCAGGACAACCCCCCCATTAGTACAGACCCCCCAGGACAACCCCCCCCCATTAGTACAGACCCCCCAGGACAACCCCCCATTAGTACAGACCCCCCAGGACAACCCCCCCATTAGTACAGACCCCCCAGGACAACCCCCCATTAGTACAGACCCCCCAGGACAACCCCCCCATTAGTACAGACCCCCCCAGGACAACCCCCCATTAGTACAGACCGCCCCCCCAGGACAACCCCCCCATTAGTACAGACCCCCCAGGACAACCCCCCCCATTAGTACAGACCCCCCAGGACAACCCCCCATTAGTACAGACCCCCCAGGACAACCCCCCCATTAGTACAGACCCCCCAGGACAACCCCCCCATTAGTACAGACCCCCCAGGACAACCCCCCATTAGTACAGACCGCCCCCCCAGGACAACCCCCCCATTAGTACAGACCCCCCAGGACAACCCCCCCATTAGTACAGACCCCCCAGGACAACCCCCCCATTAGTACAGACCCCCCAGGACAACCCCCCATTAGTACAGACCGCCCCCCCAGGACAACCCCCCCATTAGTACAGACCCCCCAGGACAACCACCCATTAGTACAGACCCCCCAGGACAACCCCCCATTAGTACAGACCGCCCCCCCAGGACAACCCCCCATTAGTACAGACCCCCCAGGACAACCCCCCATTAGTACAGACCCCCCCAGGACAACCCCCCATTAGTACAGACCGCCCCCCCAGGACAACCCCCCCATTAGTACAGACCCCCCAGGACAACCCCCCCCCCCCATTAGTACAGACCCCCCAGGACAACCCCCCCATTAGTACAGACCCCCCAGGACAACCCCCCATTAGTACAGACCGCCCCCCCAGGACAACCCCCCCATTAGTACAGACCCCCCAGGACAACCCCCCCCCATTAGTACAGACCCCCCAGGACAACCCCCCCATTAGTACAGACCCCCCAGGACAACCCCCCATTAGTACAGACCGCCCCCCCAGGACAACCCCCCCATTAGTACAGACCCCCCAGGACAACCCCCCCCATTAGTACAGACAGACACATTAACACCCGGGCAGCAGCTAGAGAGGACAGTGTGCAGCCGCGCCGCCCGGGTGAAGAACAGATCGAGCGGGAGTGAGAGACAGCGGAGGAGAGAGAGAACCTGTGTCAGGCTGCAGGCACGGGCCGCCCCCCCTCCCCCCAGCGAAGTCACTGCGCGGCTGGTCTCTCTCAACACAGAGACCAGCCGCTCCGATCTCCGGCGGCTGCTCTCCTCTGACAGGAGGAGGAGGGAGGGGGGACAGGCTCGCTCTAGCAATGTAAAGCACAGCGGCGCCGGCACGGCCGGATATTTCTGGACACGGAGGGGAGGAGGAGGAGGGAGGGGAGCACTCTGGCGCTTCAGCGCCCCCACCTCTCTGGCGCCTGGGTGCACTGCACCCCGTGCACCCGCCTGGGACCGGCCCTGGGTGAAGGAACCCTTCTCTTCTCCATGCAGCCTATTCCGATGTGGCAGATACCTATTGCCATTGTGGCTCTGGAGTGAGAACCCATAAATACATTTTCTGGTCTTGCCCTAGTCTGAAACCCATTTGGGATGGGATTAGGACAAGGTTTCTGGACACCTACATAGCGCATGCGAGATGCTTATCTGAATAGAGCCCAATATCTCAAAAATGTAAAGACTATACATGCCCAAACAACACAGACTTCTTTATATTGCACAGCTCAGACATATCTCTCAGAACCTATTGTAAATCAGTCCTTCATCATCTACTGAAAGCTGCCAAGACCTGTATCCCCTTAGATGGACATTCTTCTCCATTCATGATTTCCATATGAGTCGACAAAGTGGAAGAAATTAGGAAGATGGAGGATCTTATTCACTTTACCAAAAATAAACCTTGAAGCCCACCTCGGCAGGTGGTTCTACTGGGATGCCTTTATTCTTTCAGACGAAGGTAAGGCCTTATTACTTGGTCGCTCTTATAACAGTTTTTTTCCTCCATCACAAATCCCGGGAAGTATCCCTGCCCACCACTGTCCCCTCCTCCCCTCTTCCTGTGTCTCCTTCCCACTCCTTTCTTGCCATCCTCTGTTTTTCCCTCTCCCACCTGCTTATCTCACTTCCCATGTATCTGACCATGTATGTTGCGCTAACCCCAGTAAGGGCTGCTGGTTTGCCCCAGGTTCCTTTCCCCATGTAACAACAGCCAGGCATAAAGCAAGAATCTCTCCTCTGGCTCACTGAACAGTCTAGGGCAGTGATGGTGAACCTTGGCACCCCAGATGTTTTGGAACGACATTTCCCATGATGCTCAACTACACTGCAGAGTGCAAGAGCATTATGGAAAATGTAGTTCCAAAACATCTGGGGTGCCAAGGTTTGCCATCACTGGTGTAGGGGTTGCCTATTTTAAATGTATTGCTGAATAACTTGATTAGGACATGAGGAGCTGCGGGATACTCCATGAAAGCTTAGCAGCAATCTGAGGACACTCTTTACTTTGTCACTACTTCTCAGGACAGTCCCTCTAGCAATGACCCAGAAAGTGGACACTGAGACACCTTCAGAAATGTCCCAGGCCAGACAAGCACTAGTACTGATACACAAGGGATGGTAGCAACAATGTCCCTGGATACTTGGATGCCTTCTTCCAATATCAGACAGACATTTCCCCAGTATATCCTCCAGACCTCAGTGAAATGCCTCGCTTAGCTTAAAGCCTCGTACACACGATCAGACTTTAAACAAACTTTTCCGTGGATTTCTGTCCAAAGGGCGTTGGCCGTGAACTTGTATTGCATACACACGGCAGGACTTTTTAGGCAACAAACACGAACGTAGTTACATTTCAACGTACTGACGACACTTCAAAAGAGGAAGTTCAATTCTCAGGCGCCACCCTTTGGTCAACTTCTGTATTGTTGTCTGATCTTTTGCATTGGTTCTGAGCATGCGTGTTTGTACTTTGGACTAAAGTCCGATGGTTTTGTGTACACGCGATCGGACTAGCCGACGTAGGACTTTTGTTGCCGCCAAGTTTGTCTGTTTGCACAGCCAACATTCGTCCGATGAAAAGCGACAAAGTTTGTCCGATGGAGCGTACACACGGTTGGATGTTGCCTTAGAACAGCTAATTTGCATGTTTGTTGTCAAAAAGTCTGAATCGTGTGTATGGGCCTTTAGTCTCCATGCACACTGGAGCTCAAAAAAGCTTTTTCTGGATGCCAGATTGCTGGCAGAAAACGCTGGTTGAAAAATGCGCTTTCAACAGCGTTTTGTACTAGCATTTATGAGCGTTTATGCGCCTTTTTTAGCGTTAGCGTTTATGGGCGTTTTTAATAAAAATACACAGAGGACACTCCAAAAATCCCACAATGCATTCCCAAACTCCCACAATGCACTGAAAAAATAGAACGCTGAACGCTAATGAATTAATTAATTTACACGCGTTTACTGGCATTTGCCGTTTTTTTGTGGTCAGAAAAATGTCACTTTGTAATGTCACAGCCCATAAACTCCACTGCTGATAAAAGCTAAAAAACGTCCATGTGTGCATGGACACATAAGATAACATAGAGTGGAGTTTATGGGCTGTTAAAAAAAACGCCCAAACTCCAAAAAACGGCCGTGCATGGAGCCTTATAGATTCACAGCAAAACAGGCCCCCTCAAGCCCTGCCACAGCTGGGACCTCGATGAGCACAGGCAGGATTTCAGCTGAACTGTCTGGAGAGAGCAGCTGCCTTTCAGGCTGGAAACTTCTCCTCCTGGACAAGAACAGGGCTACCTCAGGCTCCTAACTATTAACCACTTAACGACCGGCCACTGTATATATACGTAATTTTTTTAAAGATGGATATCTCGGTAACGGCAGCAGCTGCTGCCACAACCGAGGTATCCATCTTTAGGGCCGGCGTTTCTGTACACGATAATGGTGGTCTCTGCGGCGGGTTCGCCGCGAGATCACCGTTATCGGCGGCGGGAGAGGTGCCACCCCCCCTCCCGCCGCTCTCCCGCGCCCTCCGCCGCTTACCGGAGCCGTTGGTAGCGGCGGAGGAGATCGGGACCTGTCACTGCTGAGGTATTGAGACGAGTGAGGCCAAGATGGCGCCCACCCGTCTCTATACCATAGGACGGCCTGAGCGACGTCATTACGTTGGCTCCGCCCACTTCTCTTAAAGGCACAATTTTTTTTGTGTCATTTTTTTAAACGACTTTTTTTTTTTTTTTTTTTGCATTTTAGTCTAAATATGAGATCTGAGGACTTTGACCCCAGATCTCATATTTAAGAGGACCTGTCATGCTTTTTTCTATTACAAGGGATGTTTACATTCCTTGTAATAGGAATAAAAGTGATCCAAGTTGTTTTTTTTTTAAAACAGTGAAAAAATAAATAAAATAAAGTAAAATAAATAATAATAATAAAAAAAAAATTTAAAGCGCCCTGTCCCGATGAGCTCGCGCGCAGAAGCGAACGCATACGTGAGTAGCGCCCGCATATGAAAACGGTGGTCAAACCACACATGTGAGGTATCGCCGCGACCGGTAGAGCTTCTAGTCCTAGACCTCCTCTGTAACGCAAAACATGCAACCTGTAGAATTTTTTAAACGTCGCCTATGGAGATTTTTAAGGGTAAAAGTTTGACGCTATTCCACGAGCGGGCGCAATTTTGAAGCGTGACATGCTGGGTATCAATTTACTTGGCGTAACATTATTTTTCACAATATAAAAAAAAATTGGGCTAACTTTACTGTTGTCTTATTTTTTTTATTCAAAAAAGTTAATTTTTTCCAAAAAAAGTGTGCTTATAAGACCGCTGCGCTAATACGGTGCAAAAAAAAGTATTGCAATGACCGCCATTTTATTCTCTAGGGTGTTAGAAAAAAAACCAATATATAATGTTTGGGGGTTCTAAGTAATTTTCTAGCAAAAAAAAACTGTTTTAAACATGTAAACACCTAAAATCCAAAACGAGGCTGGTCTTTAAGTGGTTTTAATGCATTCCCACAGCCACCTTCTAGGCATCCTCGCTCGGGGGATTGGCTGAGACAACATGCAGTAAATATTCAGGTTGCTAATTTGCCTTTCCAGCAAACTATTTTCTAGAATCCTCCAGAAGGCAGGGGAGAACAATCAAACCCGCAGCCAGTGGAGCCCAGAACAGCCCAAAGCAATCACAAACAGCTCCACTGTTTACAGTGGAGCCAAAAGAACGAAATTTACCTAACTTTCCTAGCAACCTATCTAGGAGGGGGCTACATCTACAATCAGTTGTACTCAACAGTTATTATCTGTAACTGATTCTGAAGTAAATAAAGAAAAAAAAAAAGGATTTTTTTAGGATGCCTGTGCCTACCTAGTCTGTTTAGTTTTTACTAATATTCCACAGGTACACTTTAATTTTTACTTTGCCATTAGTCGTGTTTTCAACCACTCGGGCCTAAAAGAGAATCCAGCAGCTTGATGTCATGAGCGCGATGGTGGTCGACAATCACGGGGCATGTGTCATGAGATCATTATTTTCTCGCCATTTGGAGTTAAATGAAAAGCCCCCTCGTAACTCGGTGTCCTGTCGCCTTACAAAGGACCTGTTAAAGAATAATTACAGTCGTGGCGGGAGGTTTTGGGCCATCAGCTGAGATGGACACAAAGGCCTTTTACAGAAGTGCCACCCAGGAGCTAAGTGTCTGAAGCCGTTGAGGCGTTTTATCTACATTGAGCAGAGTTCTTATTGTTTGGGGAGAAGGACAATGCTGAGGGCTGCTCAGGAAGTAAAAGGTCACCATCCATTTCCCTGGGCACACGATGCCCAGACAGCACCCTACAGGCCCGAAAATCCCCTAAAATGTTTTATTAAATCTTTTATTTCCAAGACATCCCGGTTCTGTGCGGCGGCCTTACTGGTATGTGCTTTTAAAGCTGAACTACAGAAGGACAGCTAAACACTGATGAAACACATGTAAAGGAGTTGTTTGACCTGCTAAAGGAGTTGTATTTCTGTCCATCCAGTCCTTGGAATTACACAGCTCTACCACACAGCACAGCTCTCATCTGATTTCTCTGACGTTCAACTGGGGCCTTCGGATCTTGATTGATGGGTTGCCACCTGCAGTAGTAGGACGCTAAACTAGAATTGTAAAAAGGAAATCGTGCTTAACCCTTTCATGACTAAGCCTATTTTTGACATTTGGTGTTTGCAGGTCAAAATCCGTATTTTTTGCTAGAAAATTACTTAGAGCCCCCAAACATTGCATATATATTTTTAGCAGAGAATCTAGAGAATAAAATGGTGATTGTTGCAATATTTTATATATCACACGGTATTTGTGCAGCGGTGTTTTAAATGCAACTTTTTGGGAAAAGGTACAATTTCATGAATTTTAAAAAAGCCAAACAGTAAAGTTAGCCCAATTTTTTTGTATAATGTGAAAGATGACGTTACGCCGAGTAAATAGATACCAAACATGTCACGCTTTATAATTGCACGCACTCGTGGAATGGCGACAAACTACGGTACCTAAAAATCTCCATAGGTGACGTTTTAAATTTTCTTTACGGTTACCAGGTTAGAGTTACAGAGGAGGTCTAGTGCTAGAATTATTGCTCTCGCTCTGACGATCGCGGCGATAACTCACATGGGTGATTTGAACACCGTTTACATATGTGGGTGCGACTTCCGTATGCTTTTTTTTTGCTGCACGAGCTCGTGGGGACGGGGGCGCTTTAAAAATTATTTTTTCTTTTTTATTTTCTTTAGTTTTATATTTATAAATTGTGTTTAAAAAAAAAAAATTGATCACTTTTATTGCTGTCACAAGGAATGTAAATGTCCCTTGTGACAGTAATAGGTGGTGACAGGTACTCTTTATGGAGGGATCGGGGGTCTAAAAGTCCCCCGATCCCTCCTTTGCACTTCAAAGTATTCAGAACGTCATTTTCGGCGATTCTAAATACTGTATATTTTCTTTAAACCGGCGCCATTGGCAGCCGAGTAAACGGGAAGTGACGTTGTGACGTCATGACGTCGCTTTCGTTATTACTATTGGAAGGCTGCAATGAATCCGCTTATGGCTTTGTTCCAGGCTGTCACTAGCCACCAGAAGCGGCGGATTGGTGATCGGGCCTCCCGGTGGATCGGGAGGCCCGGTAAGAGCGGCGGGAGGCGGCGGGAGGGGGGGTGACGTCCCCTCCTGCTCCCCCGGTATAACAGCCGAGCGGCTTTTAGCCACAGCGGTTGTTATACCTGGAAAGCCAATTGCCAGCTCTAAAAACAGTACCGGGATGATGCCTTCAGCTGCGGGCATCATCCCGGTATAACCCCCGAAAGCCGAGTACGCACATCTGCGTACGCTCGGTGGGAAGGGGTTAAAGGTAAGCTTATAGCTGCTAGCACACCAATAAAGTAAATTTAAAATAAACGTGAAGCGCTAATAATATATACAGTGGAACCTTGGTTTACGAGTAACGTGGTTAATGAGCGTTTTGAAAGATGAGCAACTGTTGTCATGCAAAACGAGCAACAGAATTCAAGCTAATGGGTTGTGCAGTACCGCATTTGGCCAGAGGTGCTGGGTGCACCGGGGACACTTGGAACAGTTTGGAGCCGTTCAGAAATACTCCGAACCACTCGGAAATACTCAGTTCCTGAGTGTTTCCGAGCCTTTCCGAGGCTTTCCGAGTTCAGCCGAGCTGTCCCCGAGTATTTCCGGGGCTCTCCGGTGCCCCCCCCCCACCTCTGGCCACATGCGGTATTGCATGCAATAGAAGGCAATGCGGAACGAATTATCTTTATTTCCATTGACTTCTATGGGGAAACTCGCTTTGATATGCGAGTGCTTTGGATTACAAGCATTCTCCTGGAACCGATTATGCTCGTAATCCAAGGTTCCGCTGTATTTAAAGCATGTACATCATGTACATTGTTCATAATAAAAACTGGACATAGCATGTAAATTGGGCAAGAAAAAAATTGTACCTGGAATTCTTTAATTTAACAACAACGTATCTTTCTGTTTACAAGATATGAGCAAAGAATGGAAACAATGTTCTTTGTTAATAAAACCATAATATCAGTGCCGGTGTCACCTATACATAGGAATACATCAAAGCCAATTCAATTCAATTGGATAAATAAGTGAATCCTGGGTGAAACAAAAACATTGTTAAATACATCCAATTAAATCAGATTGTTGATTCTCTGTTTGTGGTTTCAACTGTCACATATCTTGCATCTTTGATCAAAGCAAAGCAATCTGATTAAAAATTTGGCACAATTTGTTGCCTGAAAACATTTTTTTATAATGGGAGGGGCTATTTTGGAATTTAGAGGCATAACTGATTGCCACAGGACATGTTTTATAGCTTTACCACATGGGTGTGCTAAAGAAAATGGAAGGGCTGACAGTTTGTGTAAGCCCTGGTTCACATTGATGCGATTTGACATGCAATGACATGTCAAATCGCATGCCAAATCTGCGGCAATTGCCGGCAACGGCAGTGTCCGAATCGGTGCGACGCTGCATTTGCGGCACCGCACCGATTCCCAAAAGTAGTTTCTGTACTACTTTTGGCGATTTCGGGGTGCGATTTCCATTGACATCTGTGCAGAAATGCGCGCAGATATCTCTGAAATCGCCCCCGAAGTCGGGACTGACATGCGGGAATGAAATTGTGCGAGTTCAGCTGAACTGGCACGATTTCATTCCCGCAGTCAGTGTGAACCAGGGCTAAGGCTCGATTCACACTAATGCGTTTTTTGATGCATTTTGCAGAAATGCAGGGAATTTTTTTAACATGGGTTCCTATGGAACATGTTCACATCAATGCATTTTTGTGCCTCTGCGTTTTTGGAAAGGGTCGGGGACTTTTTTTTCCCGCAAAATGCAGCGCTTTGCAGTTAATAGAATTTAATGGACCTGCATCCAAAACGCAAGTACCGCGTTTTTACCACGATTTTGCCACGATTTTGCGGCAATTTGCGTTTTACATTTTTTTAATTTCTTTTTTTTTACACTATATATAGTTGGTTGCTAAGGAGGGGGCCGGGAAGCCGGCCGCCGTGGCATCCTTAACAACCGATGAGTCATCAGCTGTCAGCTTGCTTCCCGCTCAATGTAAAAAAAAAGGCAGGCTAAAAAAAAAATTGTGAAAAAAAAACTGTGTGGTGTTCCCCCCAAGTCCATACCAGGCCCCTGGGTCTAGTATGGATTCGGAGGGACCCCCACACACACCAAAATTTTTTTTAAAAATGGCATGGGGGTCCACTCAAAATCCATACCAGACCCTTATCTGAGCATGCAGCCTGGCAGGTCAGGAAAGGGAGGTGACGAGTGAGCGCCCCCCTCTCCTGAACCATACCAGGCCGCATGCCCTCAACATGGGGGGATGGGTGCTTTGGAGCAGGGGGGGCTCTGCGCCCCCCCACCCCAAAGCATCTTGCCCCCATGTTGATGGGGACAAGAGCCTCTTTCCGACAACCCTTGCCCGGGGATGCCCCCAGATCCTGGCTCCCCCCTATGTGAATGGGTATGGGGTACATTGTACCCCTACCCATTCACTAAAAAAAAAGTAGTGTAGTGTTAAAAAATAGAGTAGAGAGTTTTTGACAAGTCTTTTATTAAAAATCTTCTTCTGCACTTCTTCCTCCGGTCTTCCTCCATCTTCTCCCGCATCTTCATCCTCCGGTCTTCTCCTTCTCCCCCTGCTTCTTCTTCTGCTCTTCTTCTGTCTTCTTTGTCCGGTGTTCTTCTTCCTCTGCCGCCGCTCCCGCCGACGACCCTCCTCCGATGCTGCGTCCTGCTGATCTGTCAGCGCCGATGTCCTGCATTTCTTAAATAACAATGGGGCATGGCAATCAGATTACGCCCCCTTGTGACGTCATGGGCCCATCATGCCACGGGCAGGACATTGGCCCCAACAGATCAGCGGGACGCAGCATCGGAGGAAGGTCATCGGATGGAGCGGCGGCAGAGGAAGAAGAACACCAGCAAAGAAGACAGAAAAAGAGATGAAGCAGGGGGAGAAGGAGAATACCAGAGGATGAAGATGCAGGAGAAGATGGAGGAAGACCGGAGGAAGAAGCGGAGAAGAAGAAGAAGATTTTTAATAAAAGTACTGTATTTTCTAACACTATACTACTTTTTTTTTAGTGAATGGGTAGGGGTACAATACTCATTCACATAGTGGGGGGGCGGGATCTGGGGGCCCACTTGTTAAAGGGGGCTTCCAGATTCCGATAAGCCTCCTGCCCGCAAACCCCGACAACCACCGGGCAAGGGTTGTCTGGAAGAGGCCCTTGTCCCCATCAACATGGGGGCAAGGTGCTTTGTGGTGGGGGGCGCAGAGCTCCCCTGCCCCAAACACCCATCCCCCCATGTTGAGGGCATGCAGCCTGGTTATGGTTCAGGAGGGGGGGTGCTCGCTCCTCCCCTCCCTTTCCTGACCTGCCGGGCTGCATGCTCGGATACGGATCTGGTATGGATTTTTTTTCAAAAAAAGTTGGTGTGTGGGGGTCCCCTCTGAATCCATACTAGACCCAAGGGCCTGGTATGGACCTGGGCGTGGGGACCCACGCTGTTTTTTCTTTTAATTTTTTTTTTAGCCGGCAATTTTTTTTTTTACATTCAGCGGGAATCCAGCTGACAGCTGATGACTCATTGGTTGTTATGGACTTCCCGCACCCTCCTTTGCAACCAGCTATATACAGTATAAAAAAAAAGCAAATTGCTGCAAAATCGCGGTAAATCGCGGCTCCAAAAAGACGGCGAGCACTGCAAAAAGCACTGCAGAAACGCTCAAACGCAACATGCATAGATGTGAATCAAGCCTAATGCCACGTGCACACGAGCGGACTTTTCGTCCGGACTGGTCTGACGGACCGAGTCCGGCAGACAATTCGACCGTGTGTGGGCTTCATCGGACCTGCAGCAGACTTTTTCGGTCGCAAATCTTTAGATTTGGAACATGTTTCAAATCTTTACGTCGGAACTCCACCGGACCCAGTTCCCATCGAAAAGTCCGCTCGTCTGTATGCTAGTCCAACGGACAAAAACGGACACTAGGGCAGCTATTGGCTACTTGCTATCAACTTCCTTATTTTAGTCCGGTCGTACGTCATCACGTACAAATCCATCAGATTTTTGTGTGATCATGTGTAGGCAAGTCCATTTGTTCGGAAAGTCCGTCGGAAGTCCGCCGAAAGTCCATAGAATTCTGAATTTTTACAGGACAGCCTTTAAAAACCAGCTACTCTCCTTCTACGTCTCTTGCTAGATCTTCTGCCAGGGTTTTCGATTGGTGTGCTGAATGTTGCCAGTTGGGGACTTGCTTCTATCAGATAATAATTGAACCTTGCGGCCTGATTCACACCTGCAGGTTGCAGTTTGCATTTTTTAATACACATTTTTGATCAATTGAAGTCTATGGAACCAAAAACCAGAAAAAAATCCCTGGCCCTTTCCATAAAATGCACAGATGTGAACGTGACCCATAGGAAACCATGTTAAATGGATCACTGTAGTGTGTTTCTGCAAAACAGAAAACGCACTGAAAAAATGCATAGGTGTGAACCAAGCCTTAAAGTGATTGTAAGGCTCGATTCACATCTATGCATGTTGCTTTTGAGCATTTTGGAGTTTTTTTTGTGATGCTTGCCACGTTTTTGAGCAGCGTTTTTGTAGCGTTTTTACAGCGTTTTTGCGGCGTTTTGCCGCGTTTTGCGTTTTTTTTTTACAGTTTTTTTTACATTTTTTTTAGACTGTATACAGTCTAAAAAAAAAAAAAAAAAAAAACGCCAAAAATGCATCAAAAATGCTGTAAAAACGCTGCAAAAACGCTGCACTTGCGTTTTTGATGCTGGTCCATTGAATTCTATTACATGCAAAACGCTGCATTTTGCATGAAAAAAAGTCCCTGACCCTTTCCAAAAATGCAGAGGTACAAAAAGGCATTGATGTGAACATGTTCCATAGGAACCCATGTTAAAAAATTCCCATGCATTGCTGCAAAATGCAAAATGCATAAAAAAATGCGCTAGTGTGAATGGAGCCTTAGGGTTTGTTTTAAAAAACAAAAAAAAAACAAAAACAAACATGTCATGCTTACCTTTACTGTGCAGCTCGTTTTGCACAGAGTGGCCCCGAATCTGCTCTTCTGGGGTCCCCCGGCGGCTCTCGCGGCTCCTCCCCACATCAGATAACCCCCTAGGAGAAGTGTTCTCTCAGGGGGTTACCTTGTGGGCGAGCTCCCGAGTCCAGCATTCGGCGTCCACAGAGGCCGAATGCAGGACTCGGACCCGCCCCCCCCGGTGCCTGTGTCATTGGATTTGATTGACAGCAGCTGGAGCCAATGGCTACGCTGCTATCAATCTATCTAATCAAGAGCCGAGAACCCCGGGCAGAGAGGCAGCGCGTCCCCGCAGGGTCATGTTCCAGGGCTCAGGTAAGTAAAACGTGGGGGCTGGGGGGCCGGTCACTGCCAGGTGTTTTTTCACCTTAATGCATAGGATGCATTAAGGTGAAAAAACACGTAGGTTTACAACCCCTTTGAGACAAATCACAGGGAGTGGTGTGAAACAAGCAGCTGCTTTAATTCCAAGCTTTTTTTGCCCATTTAAAGTGGAACTCTGGGCAAAATAAAAAGTGACTTAGGCTTCGTTCACACCTATGCATTTTTTAGTACGTTTTCAGTTTTGCAGAAACACACTACAGTCCATTTACAGTGGTTTCCTATGGGTCACGTTCACATCTGTGCATTTTATGGAAAGGTCCAGGGACTTTATTTTTTTGGTTTTTGGTTCCATAGACTTCAATGGATCAAATATGTGTATTGAAAAACGCAAAATGCACTCGGAATATGCAAACGGCAACCTGCAAACAGTGCACCTGGAAAGTATTCACAGCGTTTCACTTTTTTCCACATTTTGTTATGTTACAGCCTTATTCAAAAATGGATTAAATTAATTCTTTTCCTCAAAATTCTACAAACAATACCCCATAATGACAACGTGAAAGAAGTTTGTTTGAAATCTTTGCAAATTTATTAAAAATATAAAACGAAAAAAATCCCATGTACATAATGTAAGTATTCAAAGGTGCCTCCTGTTTCCACTGATCATCCTTGAGATGTTTCTACAACTTGATTGGAGTCCACCTGTGGTAATTTCAGTTGATTGGACATGATTTGGAAAGGCACACACCTGTCTATAGAAGGTCCCACAGTTAACAGTGCATGTCAGAGCACAAACCAAGCCATGAAGTCCAAGGAATTGTCTGTAGACCTCCGAGACAAGATTGTATGGAGGCACAGATCTAGGGAAGGGTACAGAAACATTTCTGCAGCATTGAAGGTCCTAATGAGCACAGTGGCCTCCATCATCTGTAAATGGAAGAAGTTTGGAACCACCAGGACACTTCATAGAGCAGGCCATCTGGCCAAACTGAGCAATCGGGGGAGAAGGGCCTTAGTCAGGGAGGTGACCAAGAACCTGATGGTCACTCTGACAGAGCTCCAGCATTTCTCTGTGGAGAGAGGAGAACCTTCCAGAAGAACAACCATCTCTGCAGCACTCCACCAATCAGGCCTGTATGGTAGAGTGGCCAGATGGAAGCCACTCCTCAGTAAAAGGGACATGACAGACCATCTGGAGTTTGCCAAAAAGCACCTGAAGGACTCTCAGACTATGAGAAACAAAATTCTCTGGTCTGATGAAACAAAGATTGAACTCTTTGGCCTGAATGGCAAGTGTCATGTCTGGAGGAAACCAGGCACCGCTCATCACCTGGCCTATACCATCCCTACAGTGAAGCATGGTGGTGGCAGAATCATGCTGTGGGGATGTTTTTCAGTGACAGGAACTGGGAGACTAGTCAGGATCGAGGGAAAGATGAATGCAGCAATGTACAGAGACATCCTTGATGAAAACCTGCTCCAGAGCGCTCTGGACCTCAGACTGGGGTGAAGGTTCATCTTCCAACAGGTCAACGACCCTAAGCACACAGCCAAGATAACAAAGGAGTGGCTACGGGACAACTCTGTGAATGTCCTTGATTGGCCCAGCCAGAGCCCAGACTAGAACCCGATTGAACATCTCTGGAGAGATCTGAAGATGGCTGTGCACCGACACCCCCCATCCAACCTGATGGATCTTGAAAGGTACTGCAAAGAAGAATGGGAGAAACTGCCCAAAAATAGGTGTGCCAAGCTTGTAGCATCATACTCAAAAAAGACTTGGGGCTGTAATTGGTGCCAAAGGAGCTTCACCAAAGTATTGAGCAAAGGCTGTGATACTTATGTACATGGGAGGAGCCTGTGATACTTATGTACATGGGAGGAGCCGGTGATACTTATGTACATGGGAGGAGCCGGTGATACTTATGTACATGGGAGGAGCCGGTGATACTTATGTACATGGGAGGAGCCTGTGATACTTATGTACATGGGAGGAGCCTGTGATACTTATGTACATGGGAGGAGTCGGTGATACTTATGTACATGGGAGGAGCCTGTGATACTTCTGTACATGGGATTTTTTTTCATTTTTTATTTTTAATACATTTGCAAAGATTTCAAACAAACTTTTTTCACGTTGTCATTATGGAGTATTGTTTTTAGAATTTTAAGGAAAATAATGAATTTAATCCATTTTGGAATAAGGCTGTAACATAACAAAATGTTGAAAAACTGAAGCTCTGTGAATACTTTTCCCGATGCACTGTATGTGTGAACCAGGCCTTATCTGAGATAGTCTGTCACTTATTATTTTTATTGTTATTACTTATCATTAACACAGCAGCTATATGTTTTCAGAGCTAATAACATAGTTTTATACTCTGTTGATTGTTACATATAGTTACATAGTAGGTGAGGTTGAAAAAAGACACAAGTCCATCAAGTCCAACCTATGTGTGTGATTATATGTCAGTATTACATTGTATATCCCTGTATGTTGCGGTTGTTCCGGTGCTTTTCCAATAGTTTTTTGAAACTGTGTCAGTAGACCTTTTGGATTTTCAACTTCCTGTCAGAGGGGGACAACACTGGAGTGAGATCGGGCAGCAGTGTTGTCACCTTTTGGTCAGTTTAGTCTTAGATCAAGGGTATCCAAACATTTTAGTATGAAGGCCACAGTGTGTTTTTTACATTTGCAGGCCAAAAAACAAACAGTTTTGTAAATCAATGAATAAAAAAACGAAGGCATATGTTTTACTTGCCCCCCCCCCCCCCCCCCTCCATCAGAGTTCCGCCTTACACCAGAGTTCCAATTAGGGTTGCCACCTCATCCCTTTTAAAAACAAACACTTATAAATTACACAGGTTCTGTGGCTGATTAAGGTGGTAATTAAACTCACATGGTGCCTTATCTGCAATAAATTAGCCTCGGAACCCGTGTAATTCATACGTGTTTGAGTTTAAAGGGATGAGGTGGCAACCCTAGTTCCAATCAAAGTCTCCTCTTACATCAGAGTCCCTATCAAAGTCCCCCCTTACATCAGGGTGCCTGTAAGAGACCTCCTTGCCAAAACACAAAAACAGACAGGAGCAAAAGCCCCAGTGCATTACCAAATAAACATTTATTGAAAAATTAGACCAATAAGTACAAACTCACAATAGCCATAGAGCAAAGCTTCCCAAAGGTCCTCCTTACATCAAAGTCCCCATCAGAGTCCCCCCTTACATTTGAGTTCACATCATAGTCCCCTTTTACATCAGAGTCCCCAACAGAGCCCCCCTTACATCAGGGTCCCAATCAGAGTTCCCTCTTACATCATGGTCACTGTCAGAGTCCCCATCAGAATCGATCTTACATCAAGGTCCCCACCAGAGTCCCCCCCTACATCAGAGACCCCATCAAAGCCCCAAGACATCATGGTCACTATCACAGTCCCCATCGGAATCCCTCTTACATCAGGGTCCCCACCAGAGTCCCCCCTACATCAAAGACCCCATTAAAGCCCCCACACATCAGCCCTTCCCTTACATCAAAGTCCCCATTAAAGCCCCCCAGACATCAGGGTTGTCATCAAAGTCCCCCCCTTACATCAGGGTCCCCATCAGAGTCCCCCCTTACATCAGGTCTCCCTTACTTCAGAGTTCCTATCAAAGTCCTCCATTACATCAGGGTCTCCATCAGAGCCCCCCCCCCCCCCCATTATATCAGAGTCCCTATCAAAGTCCACCATTGCATCAGAGTACCCATCGGAGCCAGCCGCCCCTTATACATCAGAAGCTGTGTCAGACATTTTAGCATAGTCTATCTATGTCTGGATGTAGGATATGAAACCCTAGGCAGGTATGCTTTGTTCCCTGTATACATTTCAAGGCTTTACTTTCAGTATAGTTAGGAGTGTACCTTTAACTTAATTATTGAAAAGCAGGGTTTAAATAGCAATAGTTGTTTGATTTCCTATATTTGGGTATAACTTTTCTCCAAAATAACATACCTCACCAACTCTGCAGATAAAGGTCCCCCCAAATAACATCAAATATTGAAAACTGTTATAGGTATAGTGCCATCTTTCCTTAAATTTGTACTACACTGCCCTCTGGTGGTATTTATATAGTATATACAGTACAAACACACACACATATATATATATATATACACACACACACACACACACTTATTACCAAAAGTATTGGGACACCTGCCTTTACACACACATGAACTTTAATGGCATCCCAGTCTTATAGGGCGTACACACGGTCGGACTTTGTTCGGACATTCCGACAACAAAATCCTAGGATTTTTTCCGACGGATGTTGGCTCAAACTTGTCTTGCATACACACGGTCGCACAAAGTTGTCGGAAAATCCGATCGTTCTAAACGCGGTGACATAAAACACGTACGTCGGGACTATAAACGGGGCAGTGGCCAATAGCTTTCATCTCTTTATTTATTCTGAGCATGCGTGGCACTTTGTCCGTCGGATTTGTGTACACACGATCGGAATTTCCGACAACGGATTTTGTTGTCGGAAAATTTTATCTCCTGCTCTCCAACTTTGTGTGTCGGAAAATCCGATGGAAAATGTCCGATGGAGCCTACACACGGTCGGAATTTCCGACAACACGCTCCGATCGGACATTTTCCATCGGAAAATCCGACCGTGTGTACAGGGCATTAGTCCGTAGGGTTCAACATTGAGTTGGCCCACCCTTTGCAGCTATAACAGCTTCAACTCTTCTGGGAAGGCCGTCCACAAGGTTTAGGAGTGTGTCTATGGGAATGTTTGACCATTCTACTAGAAGTGCATTTGTGAGGTCAGGCCTGGTTCGCAGTCTCCGCTCCGTGCAGGCCAGTCAATTTTCTCCACCCCAAACTCGCTCATCCATGTCTTTATGGACCTTGCTTTGTGCACTGGTCCAAATCATTTGGTGTAGGAGGATTATGGTGGGGGGGTTGTTTTTCAGGGGTTGGGCTCTTGGCCCCTTAGTTCCAGTGAAGGAAACTCTTAAGGCATCAGCATACCAAGACATTTTGGACAATTTCATGCTCCCAACCATGTGGGAACAGTTTGGGGACGGCCCCTTCCTGTTCCAACATGACTGAGCACCAGTGCACAAAGAAAGGTCCATAAAGACATGGATGAGCGAGTTTGGGGTGGAGGAACCTGACTGGCCTGCACAGAGTCCTGGCCTCAACCTGATAGAACACCTTTGGGATGAATTAGAGTAGAGACTGCGAGCCAGGCCTTCTCGCCCAACATCAATGTCTGACCTGGCAAATGCATACCTGGAAGAATGCTCAAACATTCCCATAGACACACTCCTAAACCTTGTGGACAGCCTTCCCAGAAGAGTTGAAGCTGTTATAGCTGCAAAGGGTGGGCCAACTCAATATTGAACCCTACGGACTAAGACTGGGATGCCATTAAAGTTCATGTGTGTGTAAAGGCAGGTGTCCCAATACTTTTGGTAATATGGTGTGTGTATATATGTATGTATATATATATATATATATATATATATATATATATATATATATATATATATATATATATATATATATATGTATATATATATATATATATATATATATGTATATATATATATATATAGATACTGTATGTGTCATGTTCATCCATATTTTATAATGACCCAATGTAGCTGCAATTAGACATTTTCCAGCTTGTTACATCTGCCATGACCTTCTGGAAATCACCAATTTATAGCAGATGTTGTATATTTCTATGTGTAGATGTCTCCCACCTCTGAGGACCTCCTACCCTCTGCTGGGTTCTGTTAATTAGAAAGAGGCGTATTTGACATTTTGTCGCTTTCTCTGGTTGCGGGAGTTAGACATTGCTAAGCAGCAACTACCCAGCAAAGGAGACACAATATATCTCAGTATATTTCCTGTGACACACAAGGCTGGGGAGCCGTCGTTTCTCTCATTCTCTTCTGGGACATTTTTCATAGATTGCCGGAATTCAAACTAAAGCTAAACTCCAGACAGTCTAAAGGGGAACTCAACTGTATCTGAGCACCACAAAGCAAAATCGCTATTTAAAGCGGAGCTCCACCCAGAAATGAAACTTCCGCTGATCCAGTCCCCCCCCCCCCCTCCGGTGTCACATTTGGCACCTTTCGTGGGGGAGCAGATTCCTGTCTAATACAGGTATTTGCTCCCACTTCCGGCGAAAGATCGCCGCAGTGTCCGTGGCTATCTACGCCATGTCCGGCCCCTCCTCCATCCCCCCCCAGCTGTCTTCTGGGAGACAAACAGGTCCCAGAAGAAAGCAGGGACCAGTCAGAATGCGCAGAGCGACTCGCGCATGCGCATGCGCAAGGCTTCACTTCCTGATTCCCTTACTGAAGATGCCGGCGCCCCCACCTGGTAGCCGAGGGATGGGTCGGCTTCGGGTGAGGACATTGTGGGCTCCCTGGACAGGCTTTAACTCATTTATAAAATTCAAAGCAAACTCCCCCATCCATCCATGCCTCCATGCTTTATTTTGCTGACAAATCACTTTAAGCCCCCCCCCCACCTTAATAACTGTGGCCATCTTAAAGAGGTGCTCCAGCCTGGGGGATAAAAATTAAAAGTCAGCAGCTACAAATACCCTAATCTACATGCAGGGCACCGGACGCATGTATTCCAATGGGGTTTTTTTTTTTCAGAAACACATGATTAGAGCCTGAGGCTCTAATTGGCTTCAAAAAAGGGTGGGCTCGGGGCGCAGAACACTGTGCCCTCCCAAGCCCTATAGCGAATGAACATTCGCTATTGTCTTCCTAAATCTCCTCCCGGCCATTCAGGAAGCGGGTCCTGAGACCCATCACCCGATAGGCCAAGAGGAGAAGTGATCTGATTGGCCCGGCCGAGGAGGAGGAGAAGGGAGATGCAGGGGAAGCCGCCGAAGCCAAGGAAGAGAGGAGATGCAGGGTGGAGCCGCCGGTGGAAGCGCTGCCAGCGACCTAGATACTCCTGACTGCTGCTGACTTTTAATACAAGGACACTTACCTGTCCAGGGAGCCCGCAATGTTAGCAACCCAAGCCCATCAGTCCTTTGGTTCTGGGTGCAGGCGCCCGCATCCTCCTTACTAAGGGAAACAGGAAGTGAAGCCTTTCCTACTGGGCATGCGCGAGTCGCGCGTCGCTTTTTGAATGGTCCAGCTGTCTTCTGGGACCTGCGTGTCTCCCAGAAGGCAGCGGGGGGAGGAGGGGCCGTCTGAAGTTTCATAGATTGATGCAGCGATCTTACACGGAAGTGGGATCTGATACCTGTTTTTCACAGGTACCCGCACCCGCCCCAAAAGGTACCAAATGTGGCAGCCGATGGGAGAGGAAGCAAACAAGTGAAGCTTCACCCTTTGGGTGGAACTCTGGGCATGTAGCATTTACATCCTAGAATCCATCTGCCCATAGGTCAGGCATGCAGGCAGGAGGGTGTTCTTACCTGAGAAAGCTCCTCCTCCCCTCCTGGGATGCATGAGGGATGCATGACGTCATTGGCCTAGGCCTGGAACCCAGGAAGTAACTGGAGAAATATAACATAAAAAAAAAGTTTAAAACAAGTAAATATGATATACCTTACTATCGATTTAATAATGTTAGCAACATAAGGATTAAAAATAATTCCTGTTGATTTACAGAGTTTTTCTTTATGAAATACATAACAAATGGCGCTATACTTGTAGAAATTAGTGTACACCTGTCCATCCAGTCCTGGAAATGATACGGCTCTTCCACACAGCAAAGGAAGAATGCTGTTAAGTAACACTAATGCCGCCTACACACGATCGGAATTTCGGCCCGCAAAAGACCGGTGAGAGTTTTGCCGCGTACACACGAGTGGACATTACGGCGGACTTTGCCCGGCGGACTGGATTTCGTCGGACAATTCGATGTGTGTGGGCTCCAGCGGACTTTGTTTTCTCAAAAGTTGGACGGAATTAGATTTAAAACTTGTTTTAAATTTATCCGTTGAAATCGAGTCCGGTCGAAAAGTCCGCCGTCTGTATGCTAGTTCGACGGACAAAAAGCCACGCTAGGGCAGCTATTGGCTACTGGCTATGAACTTCCTTGTTTTAGTCCGGTCGTACGTCATCACGTACGAATTCGACGGACTTTGGTGGATTGTGTGTAGGCAAGTCCGTTCATTCACAAAGTCCGTCGGAAAGTACGTCAAAAAGTCCGCCGGGCAAAGTCCGCCGTAATGTCCGCTCGTGTGTACGCGGCATTTTTCATCGGAAAATGCGACCGTGTGTATGCTCCATCGTTTTTTTGCTGGCCGAATTCCAGCCAGCAAAAGATTGAGAGCAGGTTCTCTATTTTTCGGTCGGGAAAAGTTCCTATCCGAAAATGCGATCGTCTGTGGCAATTCGGACGCGCAAAATTCCTACGCATGCTCGGAAACAATTCGACGCATGCTCGGAAGCATTGAACTTCATTTTCTCGTCTCGTCGTAGTGTTGTACGTCACCGCGTTCTTGATGGTCGTAATTTCAGCGAACTTTTGCGTGACCCTGTGTATGCAAGGCAAGCTTGAGCGGAATCCCGTCCGAAAAGCCGTCATATCTTTTTCCGACGAGAAGTCCAATCGTGTGTACGCAGCATTACAGGTCTGAAGAGTGAAAGGAGGAGCAGCAGACTTATGAGCTCATCTCTCTGTCACTCTGCTCTCTTCACCTATCAGCATCTCCTTTCCAGCCCATGATCTGGCTGAACATATTGCCTCCTTATGCTTATTCTCACTCTCCCAGCCTGAGCTCTGCTGTACGGGGGGGGGGGGGGGGGGGTGCTTTATCCCGACAGCAGTCTTGTAGTCCTAACCTTCAGAAAAGAAGCAATAGCACCTACCATAGAGCATATCTGTTTAGAAGGTTAGACTGGTCCTAATGCCCCGTACACACAATCCAAAAAATCGGACGACAGATCGTCTGTTTTTTGTTTTTTTTGGTATGCTAGTCGTATATCGAACCTGAAGAGTTTCCTAAAGTTACGAAAATTCTCGTACGATAGAATAAAAAATCGCAAGTGATGTCATGCGTTGTGGTGTATTTCTATTGTATGTTCGGACGACAATTGTACTGGTTAAACGAAAACCGTACGAGCTGGTATCATACGAGAAAAATGTTCGTGTTTGTCCGATCGGATAATCCGATTTTCGGATTGTGTGTGTGTACGGGCCATAAGTAGCATAGTGGTTGGAAACGCTAAAGGAAATTGTACAGAGGCCGTGTAATCATATTTGTAACATGTGGAATCATCTTAAAAAAACTCTCTTAGTAACTTTACAAGTCTGTATTTACATAACTATTAAAAAAGTCACATTTTAAAAATAACTGTATAATATATCAAAAAAGTTCCTTTTATCAATGAAAAGCAATACTTTGCTCCAGTCCAGTGAATTTGCCTAATGCCGTGCACACACGGAATAAACTCCGAAGGTTTCTCCGACGGAACTCCGACGGAATTCCATTCAAGCGGTCTTGCCTACACGCGGTCACACCAAAGTCCGACCGTCCAGAACGCGGTGACGTACAGCACGTGCGACGGGACTAGAAAAAGAGGAAGTTCAGTAGCCAGTAGCCAATAGCTTCCGTCTCATACTTGCTTCAGAGCATGCGTCATTTTTGGTCCATCAGAACAGCATACAGACGAGCGGTTTTCTCGATAGGAATTGGTTCTGTCGGAAATATTTAGAACATGTTCTCTTTCTAGGTCCGTCAGAATTTTCGAAAAAAAAGTCAGATGAGGCCTACACACGATCGGAATAGACGATGAAAAGCTTCCGTCTGACTTTTTCTGTCAGACATTCCGTTCGTGTGTACACGGCTTATGCCCCGTACACACGGTCGGACTTTGTTCGGACATTCCGACAACAAAATCCTAGGATTTTTTCCGACGGATGTTGGCTCAAACTTATCTTGCATACACGGTCACACAAAGTTGTCGGAAAATCCGATCATTCTGAACGCGGTTACGTAAAACACGTACGTCGGGACTATAAACGGGGCAGTGGCCAATAGCTTTCATCTCTTTATTTATTCTGAGCATGCGTGGCACTTTGTCCGTCGGATTTGTGTACACACGATCGGAATTTCCGACAACGGATTTTGTTGTCGGAAAATTTTATATCCTGCTCTCAAACTTTGTGTGTCGGAAAATCCGATGGAAAATGTGTGATGGCGCCTACACACGGTCAGAATTTCCGACAACACGCTCCGATCGGACATTTTCCGTCGGAAAATCCGACCGTGTGTACGGGGCATTAGAGTGTAGAGTGTAGATCTCCAAACTGTGGCCCTTTACTTGCCTTTATCCATCGCTTGAAGCATTATTCCTTCCACTGATACCAATGATGGGGCACTATTCCTTCCACTGATACCAATGATGGGGCACTATTCCTTCCACTGATACCAATGATGGGGCACTATTTCTCCCAGTGACACCAATGACGGGGCACTATTCCTCCCACTAACACCAATGACGAGACACTATTCCTCCCACTGACACCAATGATGGGGCACTATTCCTCCCACTAACACCAATGACGAGGCACTATTCCTCCCACTGACACCAATGACGGGGCACTATTCCTCCTGCTTAAACCAATGATTGGGTCATTGTTCACTCCCACTGATGCCGGGGCACTTTCTACTTACACTGGCCACAGTCCAGCCCCACCAAAGCCTGAAGGACACTAAAGCCGACCATACCTGGTTTGAATCTCGGCTGGTTCAGCAGGGATCGTTCAACTTGGATACAGCCAGCCTGTCAGCTTTAACATGCAATTACCGCTAGCAGTAATCACTGTGTTCTCCTGGAGGGCGCGACCCCCCCCCCTTAATACAATGGCTCGGCAGGAGGGATTCCCCCATCAACACTGTTCTCTTAGTTCCTTGGTCTGGCACTCTCTGGTATAGTACCTTTAGGATCCATGCTGGGCTTTCCAAGATTCACAAGATCTTTGCCAGGCCTTCCAGGATTCCTTGCAGGATCCCTGCTGGCTGTCCCAGGATTCCACATTAGATCCCTGACAAGACTTTCAGAATTCCTAGGACCTCCACTACCTACAGGGCTGCTGTGTCTTATTGCCAGCTACCTGAGAGCAAAAGCGCCATAATGTCTGCCAGTTGCGTGTTAGTTGCTGACCCAGATCTACCAAACTACTCGCTTGCTTGCCACTCGCTAAGACTCCTGCCTGGACCTGACTACTCTCTTGCTTGCTGCCAGCCTAGAATTCTGCTCAACTCTCTCATGTGCCACCTGCCTAGACCTCTACTTAGACCTGACAACTCCCTTGTCTGCCACATACCATGACTTCTGCTTGGACCTGACTACTCTCATGCCTGCTGCATGCCACCACCTCTGCCCAGACCTCACTAAACTCTTATTTGCTGCCTACCACGAAATCTACCTGAACTCAACCACTTTTGTTTCTATTGCCTAGGGAACAGTCTCCACACCGTAGCCCTTCTGTTCCAGCAACCTCTTGGTGAGCCAATCCTGAGGGCCCCAACCTGGTGCCAGTTTGCAGTAAAGAAGGCTGCGGACCTCTAGGTTTTGCAACCCACCTCCATCATCAGGAGCTCTGGTGAAGAACAACTGCTATTTAGATATGACATCTTGGGTGAGCCCACAATGTCTGCCTGGACCTGATTACTACAGCTTAGACAACAGTCTCTGCACCGTAGCCCTTTTATTCCAGGAACCCTTTGGAAGGACAATCCTGGGGGCTAGAACCTGGTGCCAGTTTGCAGCAAAAAAGACCAGGGACCACTAGGTTTCCCGACCCATCTTCATCATCAGGAGATCTGTTAAAGAACTGGTATTTAGACTCTGCGTCTTTGGTGAGCCCACGTCACCTGCCAGTGGGCACCATAAATATCTCATTAGACTTTCTACCATTGTGAACCTGATGGAGGTTCTGAACCTTCCCTGCTCTATCCTATAAAAATATTCCCCTGAAAAGAACCTTACAACCAAGAGCAACTTCTTCAACAGAAAGCTACAAAAGCCTGAAATCTGCCTGTTTTACAATGCCAGAACTGAGATTTATTATAATTTTTGCTCCCATTAAAAACTCCCCAGAGATTAATTTTATGTTTTCTGTCTCCCAGACATCTCAGAGTTTTCACCAAATAAGAAAATCTGATTTGGAGCACTAATTACAGGAAAGGCAGCCAAACGTAACTCCTGCACAATAGCTCTCTCTGTTGGCGCTTACAGGATAGGTAAATGAAACACTCATTTCATTAAGATTTTAAGTCAGTCTAAAAAAACTTGTTATATAAGGCGTCATTCGAGCCGTAGGCCACGCTCTACAGTATTCAGGACTTCTGGAGTTTGCAGGAAGGATGCTGAGCATGTCCTCTGACCAGGAGTAGGTTTAAGCACAGCCTTTGAAGTGGCTGGTGCTGTCTTATCAGCTAGCTGGGATCAAAAGTGCTATAATAACCGTCAGTTGCCTGTATGGTACTGACCCAGAAGGACCTGACTACTTTCTAGCTTGCCGCCTGTCAAAACCCCTGCCTGGACATAACTACTCTCTTGCTTGCTAATTGCCTAGAGCAGTGGTCTCCAAACTGCAGGCCTGGAGGCCAGATGCGGCCCTTTGCTTGCTTTTATCCGGCCCTTGGGGCACTGTTTCATCCACCGATACCAACAGTGGAGCATTATTCCTCCCACTGACACCAATGATGGGGCACAATTCCTCCCCAGTGACACCAACAATGGGGCCCAGCGACCCCACTGATGGGGCACAATTCCTCCCAGTGACAACAACAATTGGGCCCAGTGACCCCAACGACAGAGCACAATTTCTCCCACTGACACCACTGATGGGGCACAATTACTCCCACTGAAACAAACGATGGGGCATTATCTTTTCTACTCCCAATGCCCACAGTCTGGCCCACCTAAAACCTGAAGGACAGTAAACTGTCCCTTTGTTTGGAAAGTTTGGAGACCCCTGGCCTAGAGCATTGCTCCAACCTGACTACTCTCTCACCTGCTGCCTGCCATGACCTCTGCCTGAACCTGACTAGTCTCTTGCCGGCTGCATTCCAAGACCTCTCCCTGGAACTCAATTCTCTTTTGCTTGCCAACTGCCTAGACCTCTGCTCTGACCTGACTACTCTCTCACCTGCTGCCTGCCAAGACCTCTGCCTGGACCTGACTACTTTCTTGCCTGCTACTTGCCAAGACCTCTACCTGGACCTGACTACTCTCTTGCTTGTCTACTGCCTAGACCTCTGCTCTAACCCGACTACTCTCTCACCTCCTGCCTGCCAAGACATCTGCCTGGACCTGACTACTCTCTTGCTTGCCTACTGCCTAGACCTCTGCTCTGATCCAACTACTCTCTCACCTCCTGCCTGACAAGACCTCTGCCTGGACCTGACTACTCTCTTGCCTGCTGCTTTCCAAGACCTCTGCCTCAACCTGACTACTCTCTTGCTTGCCTACTGCCTAGACCTCTGCTCTGACCTGATTACTCTCTCACCTGTTGCCTGCCAAGGCCTCTGCCTGGACCTGACTACTCTCCTGCCTGCTGCCCACCATGACCTCTGCCAAGACCTGACTACTCTCTTGTCTGCCACATCCTCTGCTTGGACCCAACTACTGTCTTGTCTACCGCCTCGTGAACAGTCTCCACACTGAAGCCCTTCTGTTCCAGACACCCTCTGTTGGGGAAATCCTGGGGAGGGCAACCTGGTGTCAGTTTGCAGAAAAAAAAAAAAAAAAAAACAGCAAAGAAACCACTAGGGTCTCCGGCCCATCTCTATCAGCGGGAGCTTTGGTGAAGACCAGCTGGTACTTGGGGCTTCTTGGGTGAGCCCACATTACCTTCCATAGGAAACCATAGACCAGCCATTCTCAACCAGGGTTCCGTGGAACCCTTGGGTTCCTCCAGAGGTTGCTAGGGATTTCTTAAGCTTGATCCGTGAGGGTTGATTGTTCGCCCATCTGCTAGTGCCTTCTTAGTTCCAGGGCCAGCACCACTTGAGAAAACTTACAGCATGACACCACGTTATCTTTTTAGCTGTATGTAATGGTGGCATTCTGACCACCACTGTAAGCACTGTAAGGGTTGGGTTCTTCCTACAGACTACCAATGTAAGTGACATTTTTCTCATAGACTCCCAATTAATTTTACAATGAATTTACCTAAGTAAGGGTTCCTCAAGGCCTGAAAATTATTTTAGGGGTTCTTCTGGGGTGAAAAGTTTGAGAAAGGCTGCCATAGACCGTAAGAGGTTCTGAGCCTTCCCTGCTCTTTCCAAAAAAGTTCCACTTAACAAAAAAAAAACTTACAATCAAGAGCAACTTTATCAACAGAATGCTACACAAGCCTGAAAATTGCCTGACTTACAATGCCAGGACTAAGATTTATAATCATTTCTGTTCCCATGAAAACGCCCCAGAGATTAATTTTATGTATTCTGCCTCCCCCCAGACATCTGAGTTTGCACCAAACAAGAAAACCAGATTTGGAGCACTAATTGCAGGAAAGGCAGCCAAATTTAACCCCTACACAATAGTTCTCTCTGTTGGCGCTCACAGAAGAGGTAAATGACACATTCATCTCATTAAGGTGTTAAGTCAGTCTGCACGACTCGTTAAATAAGGCCTCATTCCAACCGTAGGCCGGGCCCCTAAGCCCATAACAATCCATCCTGTTCAGTTCAGACAAGACCCCTTCAAAGTCTCCTGGGATTATGTCATGCGGGTTCAATTAGAATCCATCACTTACTATTTAAATACTTATTTGTAATTGAACGTCTACCCATGCCATTTATATGGGGATACCTGTGTGTCTCGGCGACTTTAGTGACAGCTCATTGTTCGCTCTCTGTCAATCCCCTTCGTTTCGGGGAGTGTTCACAATGTTCCAGCAGGTGATAAGGATTAATGATGTTGTAGGCGATTGTTATTATTGCTGCTATCAGAAAGTGTTTTGAGTGAAAAAAAGAAAAGAAAAAAAAGACAGTGTTAAAAACATTTTATGGAGAAATATGTTACAAATATCTTAAAGCGGTATTAAACCCAAAAGCACACATTTAATATATTGCATTTTTTTAGGCTTCCTTTCTTCTAGTTTTATCCGGTGATCCAGCCAGTGAACTGTGCAGCTGATGGTAAGGTTGCAGATAGGCTGCTCGGATATGAGCCACTTCCAGTAGAGCCGCACCGGAGAGATAGAGAAACGCCAGCGGCGTCTACAGTCGTCCCTCGTTCAACTCCCAATAGTTACCATTAATGTCTACAGTATGGGCAAACCGCTACGTATTTCAAGGGCCCCATACCCTTTCTCAAGCTGAAACATGTAGCAGTCCACCCATCCATAGCGCTCTGCCCATCCCGACCGTACTGGACCTGATCCATTGTACCAGGAGTGGTGAGCAGAACCACTAAGCTTAACTCTTTATTACCCACAGTTAATGCCATAGGGACCAATCTTACTACTGCGGATAGCCTTTAAGAGACACCTTCAAGTGCACCACCCCACAGAACGGCCCCAACGAAAGCCGGCCAACACAGACAAATAGGTACCAGATACTTTGAAGGCGGTTCCAGGGGTATCCCTAGTCAGGATTGCATGTGGCCTTCACTAATAGGGCTCCATGTGTTGAGTGCACTCAGGAACATTGTCTGAGTAGCTATTGCTTAGAATTACAGTGAGATTTATTTGATGCCGTTCATAGTTGATGCTTTTCTTACTAATACTGTGCGGACCAATTAAGTGGGGCTTAGCCTTATTGCAGCGAAGGTCAGTGGCCGAAGGTGAGGCTGATATTCCTATCAGTTAACCTAACAAATTCTGTTGTCTTGTTTACAGTATGAGTTCTATGCATTGTTTTTGCTTACTCTTCAAAAATACATCCACCATATTAACCCCCAAGTTGTTTGTGGTCTATTTTCTGTGTACTATCATAGAGCAGTAAAATATTTATGCTTCAGTTACACAGGTGTGAGTAACCTGTAACCAGGTGTGTCCGTGGGAACCAAACAGCTTCAAGAGTCGTGGCAGAGAACAGCAGCGGCCTGTCCATTAGAGGTGCAGGGGCGCCGCCCCCCCCCCCATCCATGCGCCCCCCTGATCTACATGCAGGGCGCCAGACAATGTATTCCAATGGGCGGGTTTGAAGCACCTGATTAAAGCCAGAGGCACTAATAGGCGTCAAAAAAGGGTAGGCTCGGGCACAGAGCACTGCTACTGAAGCCCACCCAGTTGTGTGACAATAGCGAATGAATATTTGCTATTGCCGCACTGATCCTCCTCCTGGCTGAACAGGAAGCGGGACCCGTCACCCGATTGGCTGGAAGGACAGGCAATCCTATTGGACGCCTAGGAGGAGACACACGGCGGAAGCCGCCGTGATGCAGAAGAGGAGAAGAAGACACAGGAGCCGCCGCCCATGGGGTAAGTGCCGACTGACCGACCTAGAGCAGGCTGGGGGGGGGTAGTTTGCTGCCCCCCCCCAAAAAAAGACCCAAGGTACCAAGTGGATCTTGCAGGGGTAGCACTACTAGTCCACTTTATGAGTCACTGACCTAGTAAACCATGCAGATTAGAGAGTCAGAGTGTAGTTGGAATTTCTGTTCTGCATACTGGATCCAGGTCAGCACACTGGGAGTAGGGATGAGCTTCGTGTTCGAGTCGAACCCATGTTCGACTCGAACATCGGCTGTTCGACCGTCCGTCGAATTGCGAACGATATGGGCCGTTCGCGCCAAATTCGTGTGGCGCGTCACGGCCCATAATTCACTGCGGCATCGCAGTGCATTGCTGGCTGATGATTGGCCAAGCATGCACTATGACCCGCATGCTTGGCCAATCACAGCGCCGTCAGTAGAGAGAGCTGTAATTGGCCAAAGCCAGGGTGGCTTTGGCCAATTATGGCTCAGGGGATTTAGTACACACCCCACACTATATAAGGCCGCCTGCACGGCGGCCCTGTGTAGTGTGTGTTCCGGTGTGCTGAGAGATAGAGAGAGAGAGAGACAGTGTCATTTGATTTGAGTTAGATAGATTAGGCAGAACAGTCAGTCAGTTAGCTGCACTTACAGTGTATTGTGTATATATATGCATCCCAGGTGTTGCATATATATATATACACTGTATTCAGTTTAGCTAGATCCGTTCCTGTTATCTTCTATCTAGACTATTTAGTGCAGTGTGTCCTGCTCACAGTGTTCAGCTAGATCCGTTCCTGCTATTTACATTCAGTGCAGTGCGTCCTGCTCACAGTGTTCAGCTAGATCCGTTCCTGCTATTTACATTCAGTGCAGTGCGTCCTGCTCACAGTGTTCAGCTAGATCCGTTCCTGCTATTTACATTCAGTGCAGTGCGTCCTGCTCACAGTGTTCAGCTAGATCCGTTCCTGCTATTTACATTCAGTGCAGTGCGTCCTGCTCACAGTGTTCAGCTAGATCCGTTCCTGCTATTTACATTCAGTGCAGTGCGTCCTGCTCACAGTGTTCAGCTAGATCCGTTCCTGCTATTTACATTCAGTGCAGTGCGTCCTGCTCACAGTGTTCAGCTAGATCCGTTCCTGCTATTTACATTCAGTGCAGTGCGTCCTGCTCACAGTGTTCAGCTAGATCCGTTCCTGCTATTTACATTCAGTGCAGTGCGTCCTGCTCACAGTGTTCAGCTAGATCCGTTCCTGCTATTTACATTCAGTGCAGTGCGTCCTGCTCACAGTGTTCAGCTAGATCCGTTCCTGCTATTTACATTCAGTGCAGTGCGTCCTGCTCACAGTGTTCAGCTAGATCCGTTCCTGCTATTTACATTCAGTGCAGTGCGTCCTGCTCACAGTGTTCAGCTAGATCCGTTCCTGGTATTTACATTTAGTGCAGTGCGTCCTGCTCACAGTGTTCAGCTAGATCCGTTCCTGCTATTTACATTCAGTGCAGTGCGTCCTGCTCACAGTGTTCAGTTAGATCCGTTCCTGCTATATACATTTAGTGCAGTACGTCCTGCTCACAGTGTTCAGCTAGATCCGTTCCTGCTATTTACATTCAGTGCAGTGCGTCCTGCTCACAGTGTTCAGCTAGATCCGTTCCTGGTATTTACATTTAGTGCAGTGCGTCCTGCTCACAGTGTTCAGCTAGATCCGTTCCTGCTATTTACATTCAGTGCAGTGCGTCCTGCTCACAGTGTTCAGCTAGATCCGTTCCTGCTATTTACATTCAGTGCAGTGCGTCCTGCTCACAGTGTTCAGCTAGATCCGTTCCTGTTATCTTCCTACTGACAGGCAGGCTTGTCTGGTTACAGTATATAAAGCTACCTGAAGAAAATTACAGGTGTTCTTTTTGATCCTATTAGTACCACGGTCAGGCAGCTAGACTATTTACATTTAGTACAGTGTGTCCTGCTCACAGTGTTCAGCTAGATCCGTTCCTGTTATCTTCCTACTGACAGGCAGGCTTGTCTGGTTACAGTATATAAAGCTACCTGAAGAAAATTACAGGTGTTCTTTTTGATCCTATTAGTACCACGGTCAGGCAGCTAGACTATTTACATTTAGTACAGTGTGTCCTGCTCACAGTGTTCAGCTAGATCCGTTCCTGTTATCTTCCTACTGACAGGCAGGCTTGTCTGGTTACAGTATATAAAGCTACCTTAAGAAAATTACAGGTGTTCTTTTTGATCCTATTAGTACCACGGTCAGGCAGCTAGACTATTTACATTTAGTACAGTGCGTCCTGCTCACAGTGTTCAGCTAGATCCGTTCCTGCTATATACATTTAGTGCAGTACGTCCTGCTCACAGTGTTCAGCTAGATCCGTTCCTGTTATCTTCCTACTGACAGGCAGGCTTGTCTGGTTACAGTATATAAAGCTACCTGAAGAAAATTACAGGTGTTCTATCCCAGCTTAGTGCAGCTACAGGCCATTAGTATGTCTGGAAGGCCAAGAAGGAGAGGCAGACAGTCACAAGCCAATAAGAGAGGGCAAGCAGGCTCTGTGTCTAGTGCTGGTCGTGGAGACGGTGCATCCTCATCAGCACGTGGCCATGGGACACGCTTGGCCTTTTTTTCGGCAGCTGGCCGTGTTGAGCCGCAACATGCGGAAGACTTGGTCGAGTGGATGACCAAGCCGTCCTCATCCTCCTCATCCTCTCTCACCCATGCCCAGGGTGCTTTGTCTGGCAAAGCAGCGGCCTCTTCCCTCAGCTCAATGTCATCAGTGACTCCTTCCCTAGCTCCACCATGTCCTCATGAGGATTCCCTCGAACTGTTTGACCACAGTGTTGGGTACATGCTCCAGGAGGATGCCCAGCGTTTGGAAGGCTCTGATGATGATACTGAGCTCAATGAAGGCAGTAACATGAGCACGGACAGAGGGGGTGCCCAAGAAGGACAGCAATCTGGCAGTCATGCTCCCCCTGCTGCAGCATACTGCCAGGTTTGCTCCAGTGATGAGGAGGGAGGGGATGATGAGGTCACTGACTCAACGTGGGTGCCTGATAGGAGAGAGGAGGAGGAGGAGGAGGAGGAGGTGGCACATCACCAACTAGGCAGGATGCCCTCCAGGGGCCAGCCTAAGGGCAGCACATTGACTGCATCACACCCCAAAGCTCCACATGTGCAGGGCGCTGCAGTCTCTGCGCGTTATTCAAAAAGTTCTTTGGTGTGGGCCTTTTTTGAGACGAGTGCATCAGATCGCACCGCTGCTATTTGCAACATATGTCTCAAGCGTATCTCGCGTGGCCAAAACATCTCCCGCTTGGGTACCACATGCTTGACCAGACATATGTTGACCTGCCATGCAGTTCGTTGGCAAGCGTATCTGAAAGACCCACACCAAAGAACAAAGAGGATCTCTCCTTGCTCCTCATCAGCTGAGATTTCCAACCCCACTAGACCTTCAGTCCTCTCTGAGACCTGCAGTGAGAGGAATGAAGGTGTAGAATTAGGTGTGTCACAGCCAAGTACTTGTGGGCAATCTGCTTTTGGTACACCGACGTCAGATTGTACCAGGCAAATTTCCCTGCCCCAGCTGCTGCACCGCCGAAAGAAGTTTGCTCCCAGCCATCCACATGCCCAGCGGTTGAATGCTAGCTTGGCAAAATTGCTAGCACTTCAACTGCTGCCTTTTCAGTTGGTAGACTCTGCCCCCTTCCGTGAGTTTGTGGAATGTGCGGTTCCTCAGTGGCAGGTACCCAAACGCCACTTTTTCTCACGGAAGGCGATTCCGGCTCTCTACCGGCATGTGGAAGGCAATGTCCATGCCTCGCTGGACAGGGCGGTCAGCGGTAAGGTGCATATTACCGCTGACTCATGGTCCAGCAGGCATGGACAGGGACGTTACTTAAGTTTCACGGCGCATTGGGTGACTCTGCTGGCAGCTGGGAAGGATGCAGGACAAGGTGCAGTAGTGTTGGAGGTTGTTCCGCCACCACGCCTCCAAAATGCTGATTGTGACACACCTCTCTCCTCCACCCCCTCCTCTTCTTCTTCCTCCATGGCCTCTTCCTCGGAACCAGCGGTGCTCCGTAGGCGTTCAAGGGGCTACGCAAGTACGCAGGCCAAAAGATGCCATGCGGTGCTTGAGCTGGTGTGCTTGGGGGACAGGAGCCACACTGGGGCAGAGGTTCTGTCAGCTCTGCAGGGGCAGGTTCAGAGGTGGTTGACGCCACGCCAACTTAAGGCAGGAATGGTGGTTTGCGACAATGGCACCAACCTCCTCTCTGCCCTCCGACAGGGACAACTGACCCATGTGCCCTGTTTGGCTCACGTCCTTAACTTGGTGGTGCAGCGGTTCTTGGGCAGGTACCCGGGCTTACAGGATGTCCTGAGGCAGGCCAGGAAAGTCTCTGTGCATTTCCGCCGGTCATATAATGCCAGTGCTCGGCTGACGGACCTCCAAAAGGAGTTTAACCTGCCCAAGAACCGCCTAATCTGTGACATGCCCACCAGGTGGAACTCGACGTTGGCCATGCTGCAGCGGCTGCACACGCAGCAGAGGGCCATCAATGAGTACCTGTGCGACTATGGCACCAGGACAGGGTCAGGGGACCTTGGTTTTTTTTCCCCACGCCAGTGGGCCATGATCAGGGATGCATGCACTGTCCTGTCACCATTCGAGGAGGCCACGAGGATGGTGAGCACTGACAGTGCATGCATCAGTGACACTGTCCCCCTTGTCCACCTGTTGGAGCACACGCTGCGTGGAATAATGGACAGGGCACTTGAGGCAGAACAGAGGCAGGAAGAGGAGGACTTCCTTAGCTCTCAAGGCCCCCTTTATCCAGACAGTGTTCCTGCGTGCCCGCCGATCACACAGGAAGAGGACGAGGAGGAGGAGGAGGAGGAGGAGGAGGAGGAAGATTGTGTCAGTATGGAGGTGGAGCCTGGCACTCAGCATCAGCAGTCTTTAAGGGATCAGTCCCAAGGAACACATGGACTTGTACGTGGCTGGGAGGAGGTGGCTGCGGACGTTGTTGTCCTTAGTGACCCAGAGGACTCCGGACCGAATGCCTCAGCAAACCTACGCTGCATGGCCTCCCTGATCCTGCAAAGCCTGCGTAAGGATCCTCGTATTCGTGGTATCAAGGAGAAGGACCAATACTGGCTGGCAACCCTCCTTGATCCACGTTACAAGGGTAAGGTTGCGGACCTTATCTTGCCATCGCAGAGGGAGCAGAGGATGAAACATCTTCGGGAGGCCTTGCAGAAAGGTCTGTGCAACGCGTTCCCAGAGACTGGGAGGTTACAAACTCCTGTTTCTGGACAACGTGTTGCTGAGGCTTCGGTCAGTCAAAGAAGGAGCGGTGGAGAAGGTGGCCGTCTGACCGATGCGTTCAGACAATTTTTTGGTCCGCAGCCCCAAGGTATGATCGGTTCCAGCAACCATCGCCAGCGTCTGTTTTACATGGTGCAGGAATACCTAGGGGCAAGATCAGACTTGGACACCTTTCCCACCGAAAATCCTCTGGGTTACTGGGTCTTGAGGATGGATCACTGGCCAGAGCTTGCACAGTATGCAATTGAGCTACTGGCCTGTCCTGCATCCAGCGTTCTTTCGGAACGTACATTCAGTGCTGCTGGAGGCGTGGTAACCGATCACAGGGTGCGTCTGTCCACTGACTCGGTCGATCGGCTGACCTTCATAAAAATGAATCAGTCTTGGATCACCACCAGCTACCAAGCACCTGATGCTGATGTAACTGAATAATTTTTTTCAGATCCCTTCAAAGACTGCCTATGCTGATGCTGAGTGATTATCCCTGAGTAATTATCCTCTTCCTCCTCAATCATCACGCTGATAGCTTGTAAGAACATTTTTGGTTCTGGGCGCCACCACCAGTGCCTAAGGCCCAATTTTTCTGCCCCTGTCTAACAGGGGCGTGAAATTACAATTTTTGATGCAATACTTTGCAGCAGGGCTCGTTCCTGCGTTCCAACTAGAGTGTCTGTGAGGGGTTGCAGTGTTGTGGCACCAGCACCAGTGCCTAAGGCCCAATTTTTCTGCCCCTGTCTAACAGGGGCGTGAAATTACAATTTTTGATGCAATACTTTGCAGCAGGGCTCGTTCCTGCGTTCCAACTAGAGTGTCTGTGAGGGGTTGCAGTGTTGTGGCACCAGCACCAGTGCCTAAGGCCCAATTTTTCTGCCCCTGTCTAACAGGGGCGTGAAATTACAATTTTTGATGCAATACTTTGCAGCAGGGCTCGTTCCTGCATTCCAACTAGAGTGTCTGTGAGGGGTTGCAGTGTTGTGGCACCAGCACCAGTGCCTAAGGCCCAATTTTTCTGCCCCTGTCTAACAGGGGCGTGTAATTACAATTTTTGATGCAATACTTTGCAGCAGTGCTCGTTCCTGCGTTCCAACTAGAGTGTCTGTGAGGGGTTGCAGTGTTGTGGCACCAGCACCAGTGCCTAAGGCCCAATTTTTCTGCCCCTGTCTAACAGGGGCGTGTAATTACAATTTTTGATGCAATACTTTGCAGCAGTGCTCGTTCCTGCGTTCCAACTAGAGTGTCTGTGAGGGGTTGCAGTGTTGTGGCACCAGCACCAGTGCCTAAGGCCCAATTTTTCTGCCCCTGTCTAACAGGGGCGTGTAATTACAATTTTTGATGCAATACTTTGCAGCAGGGCTCGTTCCTGCGTTCCAACTAGAGTGTCTGTGAGGGGTTGCAGTGTTGTGGCACCAGCACCAGTGCCTAAGGCCTAATTTTTCAGCTCCTGTTCAACAGGGGCATGTAATTACAATTCTTGATCTAATATTTCACAGCAGGGCCCTGTGAGGGCTTACAGTGTTTTGGCCACAGCAACACCTAAGGCCCAAATTTCTGCTGAGTATATAGGGCAGGACCCTACTTTCAAACATCTAACTTACAAACGACTCCTACTTGCAAACGGAAGGAGACAACAGGAAGTGAGATGAAATCTACCCATAGGAAGGGAAATTCTCTCATGTAAGAGTTAATATGGGAAAACAATTTCTCCTTTCCACTGATGCTTTCCAATCCTTGTTCCACAAAAAAACCCAAATTTTCAAAAAACATTTTTCATTGGGACAAAAAAGTGAGGTGAAATCTTCTGAAGAGGAGGAAAGACGCAAAACAAATGTCACAGGGGTGATAACCCTTCCCTATGTTTTCCAAAAAGCTTAGAAAAGATTTTTTGGCTGGAGCTAAACACATTAAAAATGTTCAAAATTACAAACAGATTCTACTTAACAACAAACCTACAGTCCCTGTCTTGTTTGCACCGCCTGTATACTGCTGTTCAGAGTATATAGGGACCTTTCCTTATTTTAATTTGGGTGCGGGGTTCCCCTTAATATCCATACAAGACCCAAAGGGCCTGGTAATGGACTGGGGGGTACCCATGCCGTTTGTCTCACTGATTTTCATCCATATTGCCAGGACCCGACATGACATTAAACCCGCAAGCAGTTTTAAATGAGATTTTTTCCTTTAAAAATGACATTTGGTGCAGGGACTGTTCTAAACATGGGAAACACGCGTCACTTTACAGGCATACTATAGACACCCCCCAGGTACGATATTTAAAGGAATATTTCACTTTTTTTTTTTTACTTTAAGCATCATTAAAATCACTGCTCCCGAAAAAACGGCCGTTTTTAAAAGTTTTTTTTGCATTGATACATGTCCCCTGGGGTAGGACCCGGGTCCCCAAACCCTTTTTAGGACAATACCATGCAAATTAGCCTTTAAAATGAGCACTTTTGATTTCGAACGTTCGAGTCCCATAGACGTCAATGGGGTTCTAACGTTCGTGCGAACTTGCGGTCCGTTCGCGGGTTCTGGTGCGAACCGAACCGGGGGGTGTTCGGCTCATCCCTAACTGGGAGTATGCTGAAGCCATTGGATTAGCATGACCATCAGGGATGTACAATTAGAAGACGTCAGCAATGACAGCTTCTATATTTCTGCCGGTACAGGTTTTCTGTATAGGCACCGGGTCCGACGTGACAACAGATAACGATGAGCCTGTCTTAGTAAGTTCTTTGTATCTTCTATTTTTAGAATGACTAAGTCATGGAGGTACGCAGGCTTTCATCGCTAGTTAAACATTCAGCCCTGTGCAAATCACTTGTGCTCGACCTCGCCATTGTACGCACAAATTACACGTGGAGCATGCTAACATTGGAAACCATTGCGTCATATCAGAGCGTTTAATCCTTCGTTATACAAAACAAAGCTAATATCCCTGCCCATCTATGGGAGAGCTGGAAGAATACATTTCAGTAATTGCCGAGCAATCAGCGTGCAGTAAGGCCAGTTATGCACGGTGAGTGTCTAATGAAACAGATGGGCCAGCAGAAAAGAACGCCATTAGGCTCTCGCCATTCTCTGCTTGTCTATTGTTATCACTGGCTGACTAAATGGACAAATACGCAAAACATGATAGATTCATTAATGTCAAGGGTACTTCTTATGTCCAAACCGCATGCCTGGGCGCACAGGAATCTGTTTTTCGGTACGTAAGGCCTTAGTTATATTGGCACCTTATTCATTGTCTGTAGCTAATGACGATGGTCTATTATAGGTATTCTAACACTCAGCAATATATAACTAGTTGGATATGTTAAAGGGCAATTACCATCGGCTCTCTGCCTCTCTGACCTCTGGCCAGTCAACATTGGAGGCACTGGGCCCCTCAGAAGCCCACACACTAGGGAAGTACTGCTGACCCACACCTTGCCCAGTGGGCACTCAATTTGGTTTCCTTCCCACAAGGAAAACTCTTTACTCTCTGAGTGTCACCGGCGCCCCCGCACCTTTGGATCCACCACGGATCCATGATCAATCCTCGTCCATCATGGATCCGTCGCGACTATTCAATTTCTTTTAATTTTCTGGTTATAGGATCTCTGTCCCAATTTCATCTTTTAGCGGCAAATATACCATTGCCGTGTACATAGATGTGTGTGCACTATGAAATTGTCAGAAACCATGAAATCAGACCTAGCCAGAAGTACAGTTAAATCACACTTGTTTAATAATAAAACAAACGTAGTCAAAACATAGCCAAAGTTCAGTAGCCGGAACGGATAGTCAGCCAAGCCAGAAGTCAGGGATCAATGCGTGGAACAGAAGCAGGATCTGGAGCCAGAAGGGATGTCAGCAAAGCAAGTCTTTCAACAGGAACGCAGGAGATTGTCTCTTGTAATGTTGACCAAGGCGAAGGCAGAGATCCACTGGGCTGAACGGCTTAAGTAGGCTGGACTGAAGAGCAGGATATCATCAACAGCTGAGTAACTGTGGAGAGATAGGAGCTGGCAATTAACGGACAGCTGAGCGGCCAACTCTGAGAGGGAAGGGCTGAGCCCAGCCCTGACAGAAATGCTTTAAATTTTGAGTTTCTTAATGTATATATTTTTTTTGTTGAGCAAATAACCCCCCTGAGGAAGACCATAACAGTACAGGTCAAAACGTGTCTGGGAATCTATGTGGCTGGCATTTTGTAATGTAATGTTTTGCTCCACTGTATCAATATCGCTATTCATGATGAAATGTATTTTGTATTGTATAACCATAGCTCATATTTTAATTCATACATGCTATTGGAACTTCAAATGGCAATAAAAATAATTTTACAAACAGTTACCTTTTTAAAAAAAAAAATCAAATTAACCCCTTTTTGCTGCTAAAAAACCCTTGGGGGAATTTTTCCTTTTTGCAATTCTTTTGGGGTGTGAAGCCTCTTCATTTCTAAATGTGTAATTTCTCCATTTCAAAATGTCAAGTCCTGAGCTATCAGCCAGGCCTTAAGAGTTACTCGCCACCAGTTGCCCCGCCCAACCCCTACCCTGCCCCGTCCCAGTTCTGCCCCTAAACACGCCCATGTAAATTATCTCATGAAATTACATTGTTAAATGTTTTACGCAGAATTAAGTTACAAAAATAAATATTAACAACAACAACTTTAACAATATGAACATAAAGCATGTTTCACTGATCTGACTGTAAAAACTAAAATAAGGATGATAAAATATAATTGGCTACTATAGGCACTGTACACATCATTACTGCCTTGTTAAGTAAATATTTTAATGCTATATTAACCACTTGACACGATCGTTAGGGTAGTATAGAGTGGTATAATAGCAGGTTGGGGTGGTATAGGGCAGGTTGGCGTGGCACAGGGCAGGTCGGGGGTGGTACAGGGCAGGTTGGGGTAGCACAGGGCAGGTTGGGGTTTGTACATGGCAGGTTGGGGGTGGCACAGGGCAGGTTGGGGGTGGCACAGGGCAGGGTGGGGGTGGCACAGGGCAGGTTGGGGTGGCACAGGGCAGGTTGGGGGTAGTACAGGGCAGGGTGGGGGTGATACAGGGCAGGTTGGGGGTGATACAGGGCAGGTTGGGGTGGTACAAGACAGGTTTGGACTCTATGTAATGACAGTGTGCTGTGCAGTAACTTATAGCATACCTCATGCTTGCAGATGAAGACCCCGGCGGGTGGGAGGGGCTGCTGTTTCCTCAACTATATCTCCTTCAGCTGTGGGATCAGCGTGAATGGGTCTGTGGAAGGAGTGGATGAGGCGGCCACACCCACAGCTCCGCCCACCTACAACGGCTGCCTCGGGAGATATTGGAGATCGGACCTTGAGTGACAACGAGGGAGTGTTATAGGCAGCCTGAGCCTCTCTTGCAGGGCTGAATGCCCTCCTTGCGCAACTCCGCTGCAAGCTAAAGTGTTTAGCGGCGGCCCCGGTGTCACCCCTCTGGCAGGTGTCACCTGGTGTGGGCCACACCCCCCGCAGCCCCCATAGCAACGCCACTGCCAGAGCGTAGTAAATGAGGGGAGCTCTTCTGACTTCCATCATCCAATCATGTGCAAGCAAAAATACTAAAATGCTGTGTTTTTTTTTTTTCCCCTTGCATGTGATTGGGTATTCTTTGCAAACTGAATCTTCATCTAATTTTAATAAGCTCTGTGTGCACAGTCTATTTGCCTTTAGTAAATCAACTCTACAGTTGGGGAGTGCAACCTGGGGCCCTCCAGCTGTTGCAGAACTAAAAGTCCCATCATGCCTCTGGGAGTAATTGTCACTGCCAGCCTTGCAATGCCTCGTGGGAAATGTAGTTCCACAACAGCTGGAGGGCCCCAGGCTGCCTACCCCTGGTATAGATAAACATAGAGGGGCGTTTTGAGACAGAAAAAAAAAATGTCTGTAAAAGTAGCATTTTTTGACGTCCTGTGTGCACGAGGCCTAACATTTAAAAAAAAAAAATCTCTGCAATATAGTTGATCTCAAGGGGAGAGTTTTTCTGCGGAGTTTCACTTTAATCTCATCATTCAGGCCTGGGAATCTCTGTTGCATCTTTGATGGGTTTTTTTTCTAATTATTGGATTTAGTGTTGAGTTTTTTGGCTAATTGACACGGATTTGTCTGGAAACTTCTGTGACCTCAAGGGAAGATTTATGCTCATTGTCTTCAGGGATACAGAACACAATCGCCTGTCAAAAAGTAACATTGTAAATACCTTATAATTACAATTTTACCAAAGATAATCCATCTAAGGCCAGCAGGCTTGTTGGGACATTTGGGCTGTAACTGGTTGAGGGGGATGTTTGCTAATAGCACCGATACTGGATAATACAGATCAATCCCAGTTTCTGGGGGAAACACCTTCCTACTACAGCCATAAAGAACATGTCTTCTAATGCAGCCAGACTACAGTTTATTTTTTCGAAAAATGCCACCCTATTTTAATTCTTTATTTTTATACTAAATGTAGGACCCTCCTGAAAAGTAAGTCATTTAGCTCTTTTTGGCTGCATTGTAACCAGTGGAGCAGCTTGTGATTGCTTTGGGCTGTTCTGGGCTCCCCAGGCTGCAGGTTTGATTGCTTCTCCCAGAATATAGTGGGTTGGGAGGAGGCAAATCAGCAGTCTAAATATTCATGAAATCTCAGCCAATCCCTGGGGGTAGTGTGCCCGGTAGGTGGCTGAGGAGTGCATAAATATCCTGGGGCTTGAGGAAGCCCTGTTCTTGTCCAGTGGGAGAGGTTGCTAGCCTGAAGGGCTGCTGCCCCTCTGGGCAGCCCAGCTGAAAATTCTACCTGTGCTCATCGAGGTTCCAGCTGTGGCAGAGCTGGTGAGGCCTGTTCTGCCAAAATCTCTGAAGCTAATCAAGGGATTTTCAGTAAGTTTGTCTGTCTGATATTGGAAGGAGGTATCCAAGTATCCAGGGACATTGTGAGTACAGACCCAGGTGAAGGATTCTAGTGTCAGGCCTAATTCGGGGCCTCCGATCCGTCCAGCCAACTGGCTTCTCTCTTCATTGTACAAGTAGACAATTCGCTTGTACACTGAAGCCGGTTAGCTATACGGACCGGAGCCCCCCCTCTCCACTAAACACACGGGAAAAGAGACCTGTACAGTACAAAATATTTTACAGCGCACACATACAAGAATGACATTTTCTGCAGGGCTAGTTAAAAACACCTGAACACCTGAACATATTCAAAAATACGGGGGTTTGGTCACACTATATGGTCATATAGTGCTAAGCCCACTTACTGCGACAAAGTACCCCGAATTAGTGGGTCCTACACTAGTAATAGAATGGAAGATCCTTTGTCTCAACCATGGGAGCTGAACTCCTCTATGTGGGAGAACTGAAAGGGATACATCCTAAACACTGGTGGCCACTAAATAGGAGGTAATGAGGAGGGGGAGGGGTGCTCCAGCCCAAAAACCTGGTCAGGGCCTATTACAACATACAAGAACATATTTGGGGGGCACACCCTACAATGCATTTAAATTCAAGATGGTGCTGCTATAAGACCTACAAACAGTACAAAATATTTTACAGCGCACACATACAAGAATGACATTTTCTGCAGGGCTAGTTAAAAACACCTGAACACCTGAACATATTCAAAAATACGGGGGTTTGGTCACACTATATGGTCATATAGTGCTAAGCCCTGCAGAAAATGTCATTCTTGTATGTGTGCGCTGTAAAATATTTTGTACTGTTTGTAGGTCTTATAGCAGCACCATCTTGAATTTAAATGCATTGTAGGGTGTGCCCCCCAAATATGTTCTTGTATGTTGTAATAGGCCCTGACCAGGTTTTTGGGCTGGAGCACCCCTCCCCCTCCTCATTACCTCCTATTTAGTGGCCACCAGTGTTTAGGATGTATCCCTTTCAGTTCTCCCACATAGAGGAGTTCAGCTCCCATGGTTGAGACAAAGGATCTTCCATTCTATTACTAGTGTAGGACCCACTAATTCGGGGTACTTTGTCGCAGTAAGTGGGCTTAGCACTATATGACCATATAGTGTGACCAAACCCCCGTATTTTTGAATATGTTCAGGTGTTCAGGTGTTTTTAACTAGCCCTGCAGAAAATGTCATTCTTGTATGTGTGCGCTGTAAAATATTTTGTACTGTTTGTAGGTCTTATAGCAGCACCATCTTGAATTTAAATGCATTGTAGGGTGTGCCCCCCAAATATGTTCTTGTATGCTGTACAGACACAGGGCTCTGCCGCCAACCCTCCGCCCCGTGGCCTGCTGCCAGTCTGTGTCTGACGAGAGGCAGAGCCAAGGGACTCTACCGGGGGCACCTGATGTAAGCTGGGAATCTACTGGGGGCACCTGATGTAAGGAGGGACTCCGCTGGGGACACCTGATGTAAGGAGGGACTCTGCTGGGGCACCTGATGTAAAGAAGGACTCTGCTGGGGCATCTAAGATGTAAGGAGGGACTCCACTGGGGGGCACCTGATGTAAGTAGGGACTCCGCTGGGGGCACCTGATGTAAGAAGGGACTCCGCTGGGGGCATCTGATGTAAGGAGGGACTCTGCTGGGAGCACCTGATGTAAGGAGGGACTCCTCTGGGCACACCTGAAGTAAGGAGGGACTCTGCTGGGGGCACCCGATGTAAGGAGGGTCTACCCTAATTACCCCATCCTAGAACCCACCCCCCCCCAAAAAAAAATCGCCCCTATTAGCACCCCCCCACCAATCCCCATCCCCAGCACAAATCCTCCCCCCAAATCCCCCTCCTAGCATAAATTCTCGCACCCAATCCCCCCTCCTAACACAAACACTCACCGCTAAATAACCTTTAATTTTTTTTTTTCATTTTTGTATACCTCTTTGGTTAATTTGTGAATTCTATAATGTGCGTACAGTACATTGACTTTAAATGGAAAGTTACATTCACCAATTTTCAGCCCACACTTGTACATTATCAGCGTAATCAAGCATCATTTTCTACGTCCTGCTGTTCCTGTAAAATATAGCAGGCTTGGCAGGATGTAGCTGAAATCAGGACTTATTTTTACTAACTTCTAGAAAATTGCTCGTGAAAGCATATGGGCACATTGATGCACTGACTCCTCCACAGCGATTATCTTCATCACCTACACAGGCTGCGGCCTCGCTAGGCAATAGATCAAATCTTCTAGTTAGCTGCTAATGCTGCCCAGGAACACTGCAACTTTGAGGCCAGATATGCATCTATACACAGTAAACACTGTGCGCGTTAAAGTGGTAGTAAACTGCTGTTTTATTTTTTTTAGATCCTGCAAGTTAAAGCCATAATGTGCTAGTATGCATCGCATACTAGCACATTATGTGAAACTTATCTTAGAACGAAGCCCTCCAGCGGTGTGCTGTGTCACTGCTAAAGGCGCTTCCATCTTCACCCGGTCTTCCTTCTGGTTTTGCAGACTCCGGCTGTGTGAGTGGCTGGAGCCGCGATGATATCACTCCGGAAGCCGCTGTTTATGGCACAGGACTCTGAAGGAACGGCACGGGTATGGTGTTCCTCCAGAGCGCATGCGCGAATGACATCCCCGGCTGCATCAAACGCAAATGTCTCCTAAACGGCACACGTTTAGGAGATATTTACTGTACCTATAGGTAAGCCAAATTATAGGCCTACCCATAGGTAAAAGTCATGCATGGGAGTTTACTCACACTTTAATGTGTGGTGTGCAGTGGCAGCTGGTGCTAAACATTATCGGGGGGGGGGGTGCTCCCCTTTCCAGGTCCGCATATACCAGAGGACGATTTGTGTTCCATGGGACGAGGAGCCCGAAAACCGGAAGTGACGCAATGACGAATATTGATTTGCTAAAATCATAAGTGGGAGGGTTCGGGGCACAGTGCTCTGCGCCCACAGGACAATCTAAAGCAAGCCAATTAGAGCTCAGCATTTGATCACATGCTTTTCAAAACTTTACTGACCTAATAGACACCCATTTGTGTTGCGCCCCGCCACACACACATATGAACTAGAAATGTGCACTGCCGAAAAATTTGTCTTCACTTTATTCCTTTTTTTGTTTTTTTGTTTTTCGTTTTTTGGGTCATTCCTTATGATCTAAATTTGTAAATTCGAAAATTAGTAAATTCGTAAATTCAAAAATTCCGAAATGTGAAAATCCGAAAATAAGAAAGAAATTCTGAAAATTCGTAAGAACGAAAATCCGAAAATTCAAATCAATAACTAACTAATAATAACTAACTATTAAATGATAGGTTTTGGAACTTCCTTTTAAATTTGTCTGTTAGTGAACGTAACGAATACGAATTTATCTGAAGTTACGAATTATCCCAAATAACGAACGAGGCATCTAAACAAATGGAACGTAATGAATTAATAATAATAATAATAAAAAGTTATTATTCATTATTTTTATTATTATTGTTATTTATTATTATTAATTTGTTACGCTCTATTCATTTAGATACGGCATTCGTGATTTTGGATAATTCGTAACTTCGGATAAATTCGTATTCGTTACGTTCTCTAACAGCCAAATTTGAAAGGAAATTCCAATACCTATAATTTAATAGTTACTAATAGTTAAATTATTATTAGTTAGTTATTATTTCGGATTTTCAAAATTTCGGGTTTTTGAATTTTCATTCTTATTTTCGGATTTTTTGTTCTTTTGAATTTTCGTTCTTATTTTCAGATTTTTGAATTTTCAGATTTTCGAATTTCCGAATTTTGATTTCTTGAATATTCAAATTTACGAATGTTCGGAAAAATTTGTTGAACGAGTTTTCGTTAATTCAGATATTCCCGAATTAACGAATTTGTCGAAACTAATACAGAACGAAACAAATTGAACATGTCTAATATGAACATTTTTTATGTTTTGAATTTTTTAATAAATGATAATATATATGATTGAATAAAATTTTTCACTTGTTAAAACTTTGGGGGGGGGGGGGGGGGGGTTGGCCGCCACTGGTGCTGTGTGTGCGTTGTGGTGCATTGCTATTCATTCTAATGCATATAAACTGTAAATAATAAACAAACGCACCTGCACTGCATCGCACCATCATGCATTCATATGAATTCTTTATGTGTTGTGGTTTGCTGCTCTGCTCTGTTCGCACCATGCAGGTGTGCATGTGTTTCCGTGCACTTTCTGTGCATCCCCGCTTGTCGCGTGTAGGGCAGCCCATGTGTTCTAACGGGCTAACCGATGGTCATAGAGTCCATAATGTTTATTTAATAGACGATCAATGAAATAAGAAAGGCAACTTGTTTCAGGGGTTGCAAGGGTCCCCTTTCTTCAGGGCTTAAAAAATTCTGGGAATTGAGATCTACACTGGGTGACTGTAATGCTTGTGGAATGCCTGCTGCAGCAAGAGTTCGGCAGCCATTCAGAGCAAAGCTGCCCACCCCAACCCCAAAATATTCACCTTTCATAGCTCCTTTTTTTTGTTGTCACAGCCTGCATAAAATACTAGACATGTTTATGACAAAAAAATGTGTTTAGTTTTGTTTCGATTCGTTAATCGAAATTATTTAGTTTTGTTAAATTCGGTTGATTTGTTCAATTCGTATTCAGGATACGTATTCGGAATTCTTTTAAATTTTTTTATGAATTTACCCGTTTTTTTTTTAATTCAAAATGTTTGAATTGATAAATTTCAAATCTTATTGTATTGCAAGTTTTCTTCCATACATTTGTGAGTAGTTTTTTTACACACACATATGAACTAGACATGTGCACTGCCGAAAAATGTGTTCGTTTTCGTTTCATTCCTTATGATCTAAATTTGTAAATTCGAAAAACCGAAAATTCGAAAAAACGAAAATAAGAAAGAAATTCTGAAAATTCGAAAGAACGAAAAGCCGAAAATTCAAATTACTAACTAATAATAACTAACTATTAAATTATATAGGTTTTGGAACTTCCTTTCAAATTTGGCTGTTAGTGAACGTAACGAATACAAATTTATCTGAAGTTTTTATTATTTATTATTAATTCGTTACGTTCTATTCGTTTAGATACCGTATTCGTTATTTCGGATAATTCGTAACTTCGGATAAATTCGTATTCATTATGTTCTCTAACAGCCAAATTTGAAAGGAAATTCCAATACCTATAATTTAATAGTTAGTAATAGTTAAGTTATTATTAGTTAGTTTCTTAGTTTATGATTTTCGAGTTTTCGAATTTTCATTCTTACTTTCGAAAACTTTCGATTTTTTTTTTTTTTCGATTCCAATGCCTCAAAGTGAACAAACAAAAGAAAAATCTTCATCAAATGATTACAATGACTCTTTAAATCACCTTTTGGCTTAACTAAAACAGCATTATTTCGAAATGCTTCTCTAATAACACACACAGTCTTTGACTTCAGCATTATGTGTAGTTAGAATTCGACTGAAGTTCGATGTAAAATTCGATTCGAATTTCAGTCCGAATTTCATTTCGGAGCATTCGGTAAAATTAGTTTAGATTGTAATTCGGGTATTCGAATATATCCGAATCTCCGAATAACGAGAATTCGTCCGAATGTTAATTCGGGAACGAAAGGAACCGCACAAAATACCAAGTGCTTCCTCCTCCCATGACGGAGGACATGGCTCAGGCAGGCAGCTGGCAGCCCCAAGTACTGGGGTTGATTTACCAAAACTGGAGCACTCAGAATCTGGTGCAGCTGTACATTAGCCAATCAGCTTCTAACTTCAGCTTGTTCAGTTAAGCTTTGACAATAAAACTTGAAAGCTGATTGGTTTCTATGCAGAGTTGCACCAGAGTTTGAACTCTCCAGTTTTAGTAAATCAGCCCCAGTGTTATACAGTATGAAGGGGTAATGTCACTGCTCCCTCTAAGCTCTAACACCAGCTGACGCCGGGTGGAGCGCTGGAAAGGTGAGTACCAGTAGCTCTCTAACCATACAATGAAGTGCACATTATACCAACATGGAGGGAAACTACAAACTCCATGTAAGTTATGTCTTGGAGGGAATTGAGTCCAGGTGCTTTGAAAAAGGAATGTTAAAGCCTGACTCCACATTTAAATGTCCCTTTAATCCTTTCCTGCCTAAGGGTAAAACAAATGTTAATGCCTAAGCACAATTTTGCAACTTTAACTTATGTTAGTAAAACCGTACATATCATTACAACTACTTTCCTATCCAGGTGAATTATACCGTGTTTTTTTCAGGGCAAATTGGGCTTTCATATGGTGGTAAATGGTAATGGATATCTCCTGAATCTTTTCATTATCAAAGGAAAACTGGCCCAAAATAGTATAAAAAAAAAATTATTTTTTTATTTAGCTGTATATTTCTGGGTACTACCATAACCTTTAACCGAAGAGCAATCCAAATTAAATTCTCCTGCTCCTGGTGATTGCAGCGATACCACATATTTATATGTTAGTTGTCGTATGTACCTGTAGTACATCCCAAAAACATATTGCTTTATTTATTTATTTTTTTATCCTACCTAAAAACGCACTGACACTAATACTAATTAATACAAGACTCGTGGCCACTCATTAAAATTAGAAGAAAAGAGGTTTAACCTTAAACTACGTAGAGGGTTCTTTACTGTAAGAGCGGCAAGGATGTGGAAATCCCTTCCACAGGAGGTGGTCTCAGCGGGGGGAAACTATTAGATAAGCACCTGAATGACCGCAACATACAGGGATATACAATGCAATACTGACATATAATCACACACATAGGTTGGGCTTGATGGACCTGTGTCTTTTTTTCAACCTCACCTACTATGTAACTATGTAACTAATGTAGCACCCTGGTCCTAAACAGGGCTTCTAATTATTCTAGTTGTGCTAGGTGGTAACTAGCCTGGCTAATTGGTAGTTTTGATCCACTGATTTCTGTCTTAAGTCTGAGTTTAATTTGTAGTTTCTCTTTTCTGTCAATAGGTGGCACTGTTGCCTTTGGCATTAGGATGAAGGATTACAGTGAATTCAGGTGATGGGTAAATAAGTTGTCTCAGCCAATCAGCAGGAGTTTCTTTGGCCGCTGTGCATGCTGGAATAGGCTATTTTTTCTGGAGGAGTCAGGTAGTCAGGGTTCTTCCTGCCCGGGGCTGCGGCCTGGGTGGGTGTGTGTTAAGTAACTCCTGGTTGCGAGGCCTGAAGCCTGAGGCCTATCCAGGAGGCATACTGGCTGCTGGGTCTACGTAAGGCCTATTCAGTAGTTCAGGGTTCCGCAAAAGGAGGAGCGGCAAGCGTTAAGCCTGAAGCCTAGGGCGGAACTGCGTGTGTTAGAGGCTCAACCCGAGGGAAGCCTGGTCGTTGCTGGAGGTAAAGAAGAAGCAGTTGCCGCAAAGGGACGACCACTCCTGTTACCGGAGGCAAGTTTGGAAGGGAAGTTCTGAAGGAGTACCAGAGCAGACGCTTTACTAGCCGAGGATGGTGAAGTAAGTGGGAAAGCTTCAGTGGAGACTCATCCAGGAAGGCAGCTGGTAGCTGTGAGTAAAGCTTGAAGATAAAGTAAACTGGTTAGCTGTGGGTGAAGCTCGGGAATCCAGCAGGTAGCTGAGAGTCCAAGAAGTCTAGTGAAGGATGGCGATCTGAGCTTAAGGATCTACAGTGGGATACTGTGAGTTAAGCTGGAAGATCCATGGGGGAGATATTGTGAGGTAAGCTGGAAGATCCATGGGGGGGGATACTGTGAGTTAAGTTGGAAGATCCATAGGGGGGGATTACAGGTCCCAGGTGACTGAGCGGCCAGTCACGGTGCGCGGCACCGCTCGCGCATGCGCAGTGGGTGCCAGGCTGTGAAGCCATAGCCCGGCGCCCACAGTTGCAATGCCGGCGCCGCTGAACGGAGGGGGAGATGAGCGGGGCTTCGATCCCCCGCATCCCTGGACCCTGGGACAGGTAAGTGTCCAATTAAAAGTCAGCAGCTGCAGTATTTGTAGCTGCTGACTTTTAATTTTTTTTTTTTAGACTGGCCCTCCTCTTTAAGTTGGAAGATCCATAGGGAGATACTGTAAGTTAAACTGGAAGATCTGCAGTAGGATACTGTGAGAGAAGTTGTTGCCATAGAAAACAGCAGTTGCTACAAGATACAGATTGCTGCATTCAGCTTAAAGGCCCTCGTTCTGTATTGCCTTCTGCGTAGTTCTATCTTTGTCTACGGAGTTTGCCTAATTGCCTAATTGCTATTGCCTTTGCCTAAGGGTGTCCTGAGCCCTAACCCTCTCTCCCCACCTTTCCTGTTAAGAGAAATAAAACTCTCTGTTAATTTTTGCAAAGTGACTGGCGCCCAATTTTTTTCACCTTGCACCACGCCCACTATGAGTAGTAACCTACACCCTGAGGAGGAATGTCAGTTCTCCCTGGCTCTGGGGGTCACCATCAGGCCCTTGTAAGTCGGGGAGACCGCTACACTAATTTAAAAAAAAAATCCTGTCCAAAAAATATACTGACCCTGACCTTTGACCTGGGCCTTGACCTTTGACCTTGACCCCAAAAACTAACCCTGGCACTGACCTAGATCAAACCTTGATCTAGGTATTTTTTTTTTTGTTTTATTTATTTATTATTAGTTTAATTTTTTTTTTTTTTTTTTACGCACACTGTTTTCTTTTTCTCTGCCAGGAGAGAGAGATATGATGTATCTCTCTCCTCCATTCATAGAGTAAAAAAAAAAAAAACACATGGGGACGGTCTTCACAGTGACTGATCACTGTGATAGCCAATCAAGGGCTATCACAGCGATCTGGTGACCCGGAATCGGGAATCACGGTGAGACCCCGGTCTCTATGCTGGGAGCCCAATGCCAGTGCCCATCAGTGCCACCCATCAGTGATCATCGGTGCCACGTATCAGTGCCACCTATCAGTGCCACCCATTAGTGCCAACCATCAGTGCCACATTTCAGTGCCACCTATCAGTGCCCATCAGTGTAGCCTATCAGTGCAGCCTATCAGTGCCCATCAGTGCAGCCTCATCAGCGCACATCAATGAAGGAGAAACTTCCTGTCTGAAATTACCTGTTTTCAAAATTTTAAAATTTCAAAACAAACTATGAAACAGTTTTTTTTTTTTTTTAAATTTTCGTTCCTTTTTTTTTTTTTTTTTTAGCAAAAAAATAAAAAACCTCAGTGGTGATTAACTACCAGCTAGGGATGAGCTTCGTGTTCGAGTCGAACCCATGTTCGACTCGAACATCGGCTGTTCAGTCGTTCGCCGAATTGCGAACGATATGGGCCGTTCGCGCCAAATTCGTGTGGCGCGTCACGGCCCATAATTCACTGCGGCATCGCAGTGCATTGCTTGCTGATGATTGGCCAAGCATGCACTATGACCCGCATGCTTGGCCAATCACAGCGCCGCCTGAACAGAGAGCCGTAATTGGCCAAAGCCAAGGAGGCTTTGGCCAATTATGGCTCAGGGGATTTAGTACACGCCCCACACTATATAAGGCCGCCTGCACGGTGGCCCTGTGCAGTGTGTTCCGGTGTGCTTAGAGAGAGAGAGAGACAGTGTCATTTCATTTGAGTTAGCTAGATTAGGAAGGACACTCAGTCAGTTAGCTGCACTTACAGTGTATTGTGTATATATATGCATCCCAGGTGTTGCATATATATATATACACTGTATTCAGTTTAGCTAGATCCGTTCCTGTTATCTTCTAGACTATTTACATTTAGTGCAGTGTGTCCTGCTCACAGTGTTCAGCTAGATCCGTTCCTGTTATCTTCCTACTGACAGGCAGGCTTGTCTTGTTACAGTATATAAAGCTACCTGAAGAAAATTACTGGTGTTCTTTTGATCCTATTAGTACCACGGTCAGGCAGCTAGACTATTTACATTTAGTGCAGTGCGTCCTGCTCACAGTGTTCAGCTAAACCTACAAGTTAGTGGGGTGCGTCCACCTCACAGTGTTCAGCTAAAGCTACCTGTAGAAGGTTGGTGGTGTTCTCATACTACAGGAAGGCAGTTGATTTTGTTAGCTGCAGTATCAGTACATATATATATATATATATACATATATATATATATATATATATATATATATATATATATATATATATATATATATCCCAGCTTAGTGCAGCTACAGGCCATTAGTATGTCTGGAAGGCCAAGAAGGAGAGGTAGACAGTCACAAGCCAATAAGAGAGGGCAAGCAGGCTCTGTGTCTAGTGCTGGTCGTGGAGACGGTGCATCCTCATCAGCACGTGGCCATGGGACACGCTTGGCCTTTTTTTCGGCAGCTGGCCGTGTTGAGCCGCAACATGCGGAAGACTTGGTCGAGTGGATGACCAAGCCGTCCTCATCCTCCTCATCCTCTCTCACCCATGCCCAGGGTGCTTTGTCTGGCAAAGCAGCGGCCTCTTCCCTCGGCTCAATGTCATCAGTGACTCCTTCCCTAGCTCCACCATGTCCTCCTGAGGAGTCCCTCGAACTGTTTGACCACAGTGTTGGGTACATGCTCCAGGAGGATGCCCAGCGTTTGGAAGGCTCTGATGATGATACTGAGCTCGATGAAGGCAGTAACATGAGCACGGACAGAGGGGGTGCCCAAGAAGGACAGCAATCTGGCAGTCATGCTCCCCCTGCTGCAGCATACTGCCAGGTTTGCTCCAGGGATGAGGAGGGAGGGGATGATGAGGTCACTGACTCAACGTGGGTGCCTGATAGGAGAGAGGAGGAGGAGGAGGAGGAGGCGGCACATCACCAACGAGGCAGGATGCCCTCCAGGGGCCAGCCTAAGGGCAGCACATTGACTGCATCACACCCCAAAGCTCCACATGTGCAGGGCGCTGCAGTCTCTGCGCGTTATTCAAAAAGTTCTTTGGTGTGGGCCTTTTTTGAGACGAGTGCATCAGATCGCACCGCTGCTATTTGCAACATATGTCTCAAGCGTATCTCACGTGGCCAAAACATCTCCCGCTTGGGTACCACATGCTTGACCAGACATATGTTGACCTGCCATGCAGTTCGTTGGCAAGCGTATCTAAAAGACCCACACCAAAGAACAAAGAGGACCTCTCCTTGCTCCTCATCAGCTGAGATTTCCAACCCCACTAGACCTTCAGTCCTCTCTGAGACCTGCACTGAGAGGAATGAAGGTGTAGAATTAGGTGTGTCACAGCCAAGTACTTGTGGGCAATCTGCTTTTGGTATACCGACGTCAGATTGTACCAGGCAAATTTCCCTGCCCCAGCTGCTGCACCGCCGAAAGAAGTTTGCTCCCAGCCATCCACATGCCCAGCGGTTGAATGCTAGCTTTGCAAAATTGCTAGCACTTCAACTGCTGCCTTTTCAGTTGGTAGACTCTGCCCCCTTCCGTGAGTTTGTGGAATGTGCGGTTCCTCAGTGGCAGGTACCCAAACGCCACTTTTTCTCACAGAAGGCGATTCCGGCTCTCTACCGGCATGTGGAAGGCAATGTCCATGCCTCGCTGGACAGGGCGGTCAGCGATAAGGTGCATATTACCGCTGACTCATGGTCCAGCAGGCATGGACAGGGACGTTACCTAAGTTTCACGGCGCATTGGGTGACTCTGCTGGCAGCTGGGAAGGATGCAGGACAAGGTGCAGTAGTGTTGGAGGTTGTTCCGCCACCACGCCTCCAAAATGCTAATGATTGTGACACACCTCTCTCCTCCACCCCCTCCTCTTCTTCTTCCTCCATGGCCTCTTCCTCGGAACCAGCGGTGCTCCGTAGTCGTTCAAGGGGCTACGCAAGTACGCAGGCCAAAAGATGCCATGCAGTGCTTGAGCTGGTGTGCTTGGGGGACAGGAGCCACACTGGGGCAGAGTTTCTGTCAGCTCTGCAGGGGCAGGTTCAGAGGTGGTTGACGCCACGCCAACTTAAGGCAGGAATGGTGGTTTGCGACAATGGCACCAACCTCCTCTCTGCCCTCCGACAGGGACAAATGACCCATGTGCCCTGTTTGGCTCACGTCCTTAACTTGGTGGTGCAGCGGTTCTTGGGCAGGTACCCGGGCTTACAGGATGTCCTGAGGCAGGCCAGGAAAGTCTGTGTGCATTTCCGCCAGTCATATAATGCCAGTGCTCGGCTGACGGACCTCGAAAAGGAGTTTAACCTGCCCAAGAACCGCCTAATCTGTGACATGCCCACCAGGTGGAACTCAACGTTGGCCATGCTGCAGCGGCTGCACACGCAGCAGAGGGCCATCAATGAGTACTTGTGCGACTATGGCACCAGGACAGGGTCAGGGGAGCTTTTTTTTTTTTCCCCATGCCAGTGGGCCATGATCAAGGATTTATGCACTGTCCTGTCACCATTCGAGGAGGCCACGAGGATGGTGAGCAGTGACAGTGCATGCATCAGTGACACTGTCCCCCTTGTCCACCTGTTGGAGCACACGCTGCGTGGAATAATGGACAGGGCACTTGAGGCAGAACAGAGGCAGGAAGAGGAGGACTTCCTTAGCTCTCAAGGCCCCCTTTATCCAGACAGTGTTCCTGCGTGCCCGCCGATCACACAGGAAGAGGAGGAGGAGGAGGAGGAGGAGGAGGAAGATTGTGTCAGTATGGAGGTGGAGCCTGGCACTCAGCATCAGCAGCAGTCTTTAAGGGATCAGTCCCAAGAAACACATGGACTTGTACGTGGCTGGGAGGAGGTGGCTGCGGACGTTGTCGTCCTTAGTGACCCAAAGGACTCCGGACCGAATGCCTCAGAAAACCTACGCTGCATGGCCTCCCTGATCCTGCAAAGCCTGCGTAAGGATCCTCGTATTCGTGGTATCAAGGAGAAGGACCAATACTGGCTGGCAACCCTCCTTGATCCACGTTACAAGGGTAAGGTTGCGGACCTTATCTTGCCATCGCAGAGGGAGCAGAGGATGAAACATCTTCGGGAGGCCTTGCAGAAAGGTCTGTGCAACGCGTTCCCAGAGACTGGGAGGTTACAAACTCCTGTTTCTGGACAACGTGTTGCTGAGGCTTCGGTCAGTCAAAGAAGGAGCGGTGGAGAAGGTGGCCGTCTGACCGATGCGTTCAGACAATTTTTTGGTCCGCAGCCCCAAGGTATGATCGGTTCCAGCAACCATTGCCAGCGTCTGTTTTACATGGTGCAGGAATACCTAGGGGCAAGATCAGACTTGGACACCTTTCCCACCGAAAATCCTCTGGGTTACTGGGTCTTGAGGATGGATCACTGGCCAGAGCTTGCACAGTATGCAATTGAGCTACTGGCCTGTCCTGCATCCAGCGTTCTTTCGGAAACGCACATTCAGTGCTGCTGGAGGCATGGTAACCGATCACAGGGTGCGTCTGTCCACCGACTCGGTCGATCGACTGACCTTCATAAAAATGAATCAGTCTTGGATCACCACCAGCTACCAAGCACCCGATGCTGATGTAACCGAATAATTTTTTTTGAAATCCCTTCAAAGACTGCCTATGCTGATGCTGAGTGACTATCCCTGAGTAATTATCCTCTTCCTCCTCAATCATCACGCTGATAGCTTGTAAGAACATTTTTGGTTCTGGGCGCCACCACCAGTGCCTAAGGCACAATTTTTCAGCCCCTGTTTAACAGGGGCGTGTAATTACAATTTTTGATGTAATACTTTGCAGCAGTAACCGATCACAGGGTGCGTCTGTCCACCGACTCGGTCGATCGACTGACCTTCATAAAAATGAATCAGTCTTGGATCACCACCAGCTACCAAGCACCTGATGCTGATGTAACCGAATAATTTTTTTTGAAATCCCTTCAAAGACTGCCTATGCTGATGCTGAGTGACTATCCCTGAGTAATTATCCTCTTCCTCCTCAATCATCACGCTGATAGCTTGTAAGAACATTTTTGGTTCTGGGCGCCACCACCAGTGCCTAAGGCACAATTTTTCAGCCCCTGTTTAACAGGGGCGTGTAATTACAATTTTTGATGTAATACTTTGCAGCAGGGCTCGTTCCTGCATTCCAACTAGAGTGTCTGTGAGGGGTAGCAGTGTTGTGGCACCAGCACCAGTGCCTAAGGCCCAATTTTTCTGCCCCTGTCTAACAGGGGCGTGTAATTACAATTTTTGATGCAATACTTTGCAGCAGGGCTCGTTCCTGCGTTCCAACTAGAGTGTCTGTGAGGGGTTGCAGTGTTGTGGCACCAGCACCAGTGCCTAAGGCCTAATTTTTCAGCTCCTGTTCAACAGGGGCATGTAATTACAATTCTTGATCTAATATTTCACAGCAGGGCCCTGTGAGGGCTTACAGTGTTGTGGCCACAGCAACACCTAAGGCCCAAATTTCTGCTGAGTATATAGGGCAGGACCCTATTTTCAAACATCTAACTTACAAACGACTCCTACTTGCAAATGGAAGGAGACAACAGGAAGTGAGATGAAATCTACCCCTAGGAAGGGAAATTCTCTCCTGTAAGAGTTAATATGGGAAAACAATTTCTCCTTTCCACTGATGCTTTCCAATCCTTGTTCCACAAAAAAACCCAAATTTTCAAAAAACATTTTTCATTGGGACAAAAAGTGAGGTGAAATCTTCTGAAGAGGAGGAAAGACAGCAAAACAAATGTCACAGGGGTGATAACCCTTCCCTATGTTTTCCAAAAAGCTTAAAAAAGATTTTTTGGCTGGAGCTAAACACATTAAAAATGTACCCGTTCAAAATGACAAAGAGATTCTACTTAACAACAAACCTACAGTCCCTGTCTTGTTTGCACCGCCTGTATACTGCTGTTCAGAGTATATAGGACCTGGTGGCCCCACACCTTTCCTTATTTTAATTTGGGTGCGGGGTTCCCCTTAATATCCATACAAGACCCAAAGGGCCTGGTAATGGACTGGGGGGTACCCATGCCGTTTGTCTCACTGATTTTCATCCATATTGCCAGGACCCGACATTACATTAAACCCACAAGCAGTTTTAAATGAGATTTTTTCCTTTGAAAATGACATTTGGTGCAGGGACTGTTCTAAACATGGGAAACACGCGTCACTTTACAGGCATACTATAGACACCCCCCAGGTAGGATATTTAAAGGAATATTTCACTTTTTTTTTTTACTTTAAGCATCATTAAAATCACTGCTCCCGAAAAAACGGCCGTTTTTAAAAGTTTTTTTTGCATTGATACATGTCCCCTGGGGTAGGACCCGGGTCCCCAAACCCTTTTTAGGACAATACCATGCAAATTAGCCTTTAAAATTAGCACTTTTGATTTCGAACGTTCGAGTCCCATAGACGTCAATGGGGTTCTAACGTTCGTGCGAACTTTCGGTCCGTTCGCAGGTTCTGGTGCGAACCGAACCGGGGGGGGGGGGGTGTTCGGCTCATCCCTACTACCAGCGAAAGAAAGCTCTATTTGTGTGAAAAAAAAATGATAAAAATGTCATATGTGTACAGTGTAGCATGACCGCGCAATCATAATTCAAAGTGTGACAGCGCTGAAAGCTGAAAATTGGCCTGGGCAGGAAGGGGGGGTGAAGTGCCCGGCAAGCATGTGGTTAAAGAGGAGTTCCACCCAGGGGGGCCATTAAAAAAAATAAAAAATAAAAGTCAGCAGCTACAAATACTGCAGCTGCTGACTTTTAATTGGACACTCACCTGTCCCTGGGTCCAGCGGTGCGGGGGATCGAAGCCCCGCTCGTCCCCCCCCTCCGCTCGTCGGCGCCGGCATTTCAACTGTGGGCGCCGGGCTGTGGCTTCACAGCCTGGCACCCACTGCGCATGCGCGAGCGGCGCCGAGCGCCGTGATTGGCCGCTCAATCACCTGGGACCTGCAATGGGTCCCAGATGATTGACAGGAGGGAGGGAGAAGAGCCGAGCCCTTCCTGTGCCAGGGGGAAGTGATGTCATCAGCCCAGGCAGACGAAGGGGCAGATTACGAGGGACCACCTAGCAACAGGCATTTAGAGGTAAGTAAAAAAAAAAAAAATATCCAAATGTTTTTTTGTTTTTTTTTTTTAGAATTTTTTAGATATGTTTGTTTTTTGGGTGGAACCCCACTTTAAGCATGTTCAAGTGCGTAGACAACCCATCCATTTCGATGCAGCACACATTAACTCAATTCGAAGGTGGAAAAGAGCCTCTAATGTTAGATTTTTTTTTATGACTTGTAGTTTCTTCTTTACGCCACTAGGTGGTGCACCAGACTCGTGTGTTTAATGAGTTTCCTAAGTGTCACTTCATGAACATCAAAGTAGGATTGAAGAGCTGAGATTCTGGAAAAATGTGGCATTATTTTTGCTACAAATGGAAAAGAACCAAGGTTTGGGCTAAAGCCCATGGCTATAAAGTCTATACCTTATGCTGAAGGGGCGGGGGGAGGCAGATGATACACTTTTTCCGGATTTAGACAAAAAAAAACCCAAGTGTAAAAAATAGCAAATAAAAAAAAAAAAAATATATATATATAGCAAATACAATTGCTACACGAGTCATATTGTAATTGAATGTTATTAAAATGAATGCAATATGGCAAACTGGAGGTGCTCTATACACAGATTATGTACGGAACCCCCCCCCCATCCAGGAATGTCACTTTCTGCTGCTGTGATTGGCTCACTGATTTTCCCAGAAGTCTGCACATTGTGGGAGTTTCTAGATTATACTTGTGTTTTCTATGAATCCCGCCCTGCTTGGTGTGGTTTTGTTTACTTTATTTTTTTGTCTTTTGTACTATGCAAAATCTTAATAATAAAGAAATTTGCGAAAGGAAAAAAAAAGATACAAGTCAGATTTTGGGCATCCCCTGCAACAAAAATGTCATTCTTGGTGAGAAACTCACAAAGGGAAACCAAGTCTAAAAGGACGCAGACCTTGCCACTTCCCTCATTAGAACCCTGCAAGTGCAGCACCTGATTGATAATTATAAAGTCACTCCCGTTCACATTCCCACATGGACACAGAAAAACAAACAGCTATTTCTTCAGACTAACAAAAGGTCGGAATCTGCAGCAAAGTTTGTTAAAATCCCTGAAATATATATATATATATATATATATATATATATATATATATATTTCCTGACAGACTCCATGGCAGCCTACGTGTGGGTTAACCCCGCCTCCTCTCCAATGCTATAGGACCCCATTCCCATAAATGAGTGCTCACCACTAGGGATGAGCTTCGTGTTCGAGTCGAACCCATGTTCGACTCGAACATCGGCTGTTCGACCGTCCGTCGAATTGCGAACGTTATGGGCCGTTCGCGCCAAATTCGTGTGGCGCGTCACGGCCCATAATTCACTGCGGCATCGCAGTGCATTGCTGGCTGATGATTGGCCAAGCATGCACTATGACCCGCATGCTTGGCCAATCACAGCGCCGTCAGTAGAGAGAGCTGTAATTGGCCAAAGCCAGGGTGGCTTTGGCCAATTATGGCTCAGGGGATTTAGTACACGCCCCACACTATATAAGGCCGCCTGCACGGCGGCCCTGTGTAGTGTGTTCCAGTGTGCTGATAGAGAGAGAGACAGACAGTGTCATTTGATTTGAGAGCTAGATTAGGCTAGATCTGTTCCTGCTCTTTACATTTAGTGCAGTGCGTCCTGCTCACAGTGTTCAGCTAGATCTGTTCCTGCTCTTTACATTTAGTGCAGTGCGTCCTGCTCACAGTGTTCAGCTAGATCCGTTCCTGCTATTTACATTTAGTGCAGTGCGTCCTGCTCACAGTGTTCAGCTAGATCTGTTCCTGCTATTTACATTTAGTGCAGTCAGTGCGTCCTGCTCACAGTGTTCAGCTAGATCTGTTCCTGCTATTTACATTTAGTGCAGTGCGTCCTGCTCACAGTGTTCAGCTAGATCCGTTCCTGCTATTTACATTTAGTGCAGTCAGTGCGTCCTGCTCACAGTGTTCAGCTAGATCCGTTCCTGCTATTTACATTTAGTGCAGTCAGTGCGTCCTGCTCACAGTGTTCAGCTAGATCCGTTCCTGCTATTTACATTTAGTGCAGTGCGTCCTGCTCACAGTGTTCAGCTAGATCCGTTCCTGCTATTTACATTTAGTGCAGTGCGTCCTGCTCACAGTGTTCAGCTAGATCCGTTCCTGCTATTTACATTTAGTGCAGTGCGTCCTGGTCACAGTGTTCAGCTAGATCCGTTCCTGCTATTTACATTTAGTGCAGTCAGTGCGTCCTGCTCACAGTGTTCAGCTAGATCCGTTCCTGCTATTTACATTTAGTGCAGTCAGTGCGTCCTGCTCACAGTGTTCAGCTAGATCCGTTCCTGCTATTTACATTTAGTGCAGTGCGTCCTGCTCACAGTGTTCAGCTAGATCCGTTCCTGCTATTTACATTTAGTGCAGTGCGTCCTGCTCACAGTGTTCAGCTAGATCCGTTCCTGCTATTTACATTTAGTGCAGTGCGTCCTGCTCACAGTGTTCAGCTAGATCCGTTCCTGCTATTTACATTTAGTGCAGTGCGTCCTGCTCACAGTGTTCAGCTAGATCCGTTCCTGCTATTTACATTTAGTGCAGTGCGTCCTGCTCACAGTGTTCAGCTAGATCCGTTCCTGCTATTTACATTTAGTGCAGTCAGTGCGTCCTGCTCACAGTGTTCAGCTAGATCCGTTCCTGCTATTTACATTTAGTGCAGTGCGTCCTGCTCACAGTGTTCAGCTAGATCCGTTCCTGCTATTTACATTTAGTGCAGTGCGTCCTGCTCACAGTGTTCAGCTAGATCCGTTCCTGCTATTTACATTTAGTGCAGTGCGTCCTGCTCACAGTGTTCAGCTAGATCCGTTCCTGCTATTTACATTTAGTGCAGTGCGTCCTGCTCACAGTGTTCAGCTAGATCCGTTCCTGCTATTTACATTTAGTGCAGTGCGTCCTGCTCACAGTGTTCAGCTAGATCCGTTCCTGCTATTTACATTTAGTGCAGTCAGTGCGTCCTGCTCACAGTGTTCAGCTAGATCCGTTCCTGCTATTTACATTTAGTGCAGTGCGTCCTGCTCACAGTGTTCAGCTAGATCCGTTCCTGCTATTTACATTTAGTGCAGTGCGTCCTGCTCACAGTGTTCAGCTAGATCCGTTCCTGCTATTTACATTTAGTGCAGTCAGTGCGTCCTGCTCACAGTGTTCAGCTAGATCCGTTCCTGCTATTTACATTTAGTGCAGTGCGTCCTGCTCACAGTGTTCAGCTAGATCCGTTCCTGCTATTTACATTTAGTGCAGTGCGTCCTGCTCACAGTGTTCAGCTAGATCCGTTCCTGCTATTTACATTTAGTGCAGTGCGTCCTGCTCACAGTGTTCAGCTAGATCCGTTCCTGCTATTTACATTTAGTGCAGTGCGTCCTGCTCACAGTGTTCAGCTAGATCTGTTCCTGCTATTTACATTTAGTGCAGTGCGTCCTGCTCACAGTGTTCAGCTAGATCTGTTCCTGCTATTTACATTTAGTGCAGTCAGTGCGTCCTGCTCACAGTGTTCAGCTAGATCCGTTCCTGCTATTTACATTTAGTGCAGTGCGTCCTGCTCACAGTGTTCAGCTAGATCTGTTCCTGCTATTTACATTTAGTGCAGTGCGTCCTGCTCACAGTGTTCAGCTAGATCTGTTCCTGCTATTTACATTTAGTGCAGTCAGTGCGTCCTGCTCACAGTGTTCAGCTAGATCCGTTCCTGCTATTTACATTTAGTGCAGTGCGTCCTGCTCACAGTGTTCAGCTAGATCTGTTCCTGCTATTTACATTTAGTGCAGTCAGTGCGTCCTGCTCACAGTGTTCAGCTAGATCCGTTCCTGCTATTTACATTTAGTGCAGTGCGTCCTGCTCACAGTGTTCAGCTAGATCTGTTCCTGCTATTTACATTTAGTGCAGTGCGTCCTGCTCACAGTGTTCAGCTAGATCCGTTCCTGCTATTTACATTTAGTGCAGTCAGTGCGTCCTGCTCACAGTGTTCAGCTAGATCCGTTCCTGCTATTTACATTTAGTGCAGTGCGTCCTGCTCACAGTGTTCAGCTAGATCCGTTCCTGTTATCTTCCTACTGACAGGCAGGCTTGTCTGGTTACAGTATATAAAGCTACCTGAAGAAAATTACAGGTGTTCTATCCCAGCTTAGTGCAGCTACAGGCCATTAGTATGTCTGGAAGGCCAAGAAGGAGAGGCAGACAGTCACAAGCCAATAAGAGAGGGCAAGCAGGCTCTGTGTCTAGTGCTGGTCGTGGAGACGGTGCATCCTCATCAGCACGTGGCCATGGGACACGCTTGGCCTTTTTTTCGGCAGCTGGCCGTGTTGAGCCGCAACATGCAGAAAACTTGGTCGAGTGGATGACCAAGCCGTCCTCATCCTCCTCATCCTCTCTCACCCATGCCCAGGGTGCTTTGTCTGGCAAAGCAGCGGCCTCTTCCCTCAGCTCAATGTCATCAGTGACTCCTTCCCTAGCTCCACCATGTCCTCATGAGGATTCCCTCGAACTGTTTGACCACAGTGTTGGGTACATGCTCCAGGAGGATGCCCAGAGTTTGGAAGGCTCTGATGATGATACTGAGCTCGATGAAGGCAGTAACATGAGCACGGACAGAGGGGGTGCCCAAGAAGGACAGCAATCTGGCAGTCATGCTCCCCCTGCTGCAGCATACTGCCAGGTTTGCTCCAGTGATGAGGAGGGAGGGGATGATGAGGTCACTGACTCAACGTGGGTGCCTGATAGGAGAGAGGAGGAGGAGAAGGAGGAGGAGGCGGCACATCACCAACGAGGCAGGATGCCCTCCAGGGGCCAGCCTAAGGGCAGCACATTGACTGCATCACACCCCAAAGCTCCACATGTGCAGGGCGCTGCAGTCTCTGCGCGTTATTCAAAAAGTTCTTTGGTGTGGGCCTTTTTTGAGACGAGTGCATCAGATCGCACCGCTGCTATTTGCAACATATGTCTCAAGCGTATCTCGCGTGGCCAAAACATCTCCCGCTTGGGTACCACATGCTTGACCAGACATATGTTGACCTGCCATGCAGTTCGTTGGCAAGCATATCTAAAAGACCCACACCAAAGAACAAAGAGGATCTCTCCTTGCTCCTCATCAGCTGAGATTTCCAACCCCACTAGACCTTCAGTCCTCTCTGAGACCTGCAGTGAGAGGAATGAAGGTGTAGAATTAGGTGTGTCACAGCCAAGTACTTGTGGGCAATCTGCTTTTGGTACACCGACGCCAGATTGTACCAGGCAAATTTCCCTGCCCCAGCTGCTGCACCGCCGAAAGAAGTTTGCTCCCAGCCATCCACATGCCCAGCGGTTGAATGCTAGCTTGGCAAAATTGCTAGCACTTCAACTGCTGCCTTTTCAGTTGGTAGACTCTGCCCCCTTCCGTGAGTTTGTGGAATGTGCGGTTCCTCAGTGGCAGGTACCCAAACGCCACTTTTTCTCACGGAAGGCGATTCCAGCTCTCTACCGGCATGTGGAAGGCAATGTCCATGCCTCGCTGGACAGGGCGGTCAGCGGTAAGGTGCATATTACCGCTGACTCATGGTCCAGCAGGCATGGACAGGGACGTTACTTAAGTTTCACGGCGCATTGGGTGACTCTGCTGGCAGCTGGGAAGGATGCAGGACAAGGTGCAGTAGTGTTGGAGGTTGTTCCGCCACCACGCCTCCAAAATGCTGATTGTGACACACCTCTCTCCTCCACCCCCTCCTCTTCTTCTTCCTCCATGGCCTCTTCCTCGGAACCAGCGGTGCTCCGTAGGCGTTCAAGGGGCTACGCAAGTACGCAGGCCAAAAGATGCCATGCGGTGCTTGAGCTGGTGTGCTTGGGGGACAGGAGCCACACTGGGGCAGAGGTTCTGTCAGCTCTGCAGGGGCAGGTTCAGAGGTGGTTGACGCCACGCCAACTTAAGGCAGGAATGGTGGTTTGCGACAATGGCACCAACCTCCTCTCTGCCCTCCGACAGGGACAACTGACCCATGTGCCCTGTTTGGCTCACGTCCTTAACTTGGTGGTGCAGCGGTTCTTGGGCAGGTACCTGGGCTTACAGGATGTCCTGAGGCAGGCCAGGAAAGTCTGTGTGCATTTCCGCCGGTCATATAATGCCAGTGCTCGGCTGACGGACCTCCAAAAGGAGTTTAACCTGCCCAAGAACCGCCTAATCTGTGACATGCCCACCAGGTGGAACTCGACATTGGCCATGCTGCAGCGGCTGCACACGCAGCAGAGGGCCATAAATGAGTACCTGTGCGACTATGGCACCAGGACAGGGTCAGGGGACCTTGGTTTTTTTTCCCCACGCCAGTGGGCCATGATCAGGGATGCATGCACTGTCCTGTCACCATTCGAGGAGGCCACGAGGATGGTGAGCACTGACAGTGCATGCATCAGTGACACTGTCCCCCTTGTCCACCTGTTGGAGCACACGCTGCGTGGAATAATGGACAGGGCACTTGAGGCAGAACAGAGGCAGGAAGAGGAGGACTTCCTTAGCTCTCAAGGCCCCCTTTATCCAGACAGTGTTCCTGCGTGCCCGCCGATCACACAGGAAGAGGACGAGGAGGAGGAGGAGGAGGAAGATTGTGTCAGTATGGAGGTGGAGCCTGGCACTCAGCATCAGCAGTCTTTAAGGGATCAGTCCCAAGGAACACATGGACTTGTACGTGGCTGGGAGGAGGTGGCTGCGGACGTTGTTGTCCTTAGTGACCCAGAGGACTCCGGACCGAATGCCTCAGCAAACCTACGCTGCATGGCCTCCCTGATCCTGCAAAGCCTGCGTAAGGATCCTCGTATTCGTGGTATCAAGGAGAAGGACCAATACTGGCTGGCAACCCTCCTTGATCCACGTTACAAGGGTAAGGTTGCGGACCTTATCTTGCCATCGCAGAGGGAGCAGAGGATGAAACATCTTCGGGAGGCCTTGCAGAAAGGTCTGTGCAACGCGTTCCCAGAGACTGGGAGGTTACAAACTCCTGTTTCTGGACAACGTGTTGCTGAGGCTTCGGTCAGTCAAAGAAGGAGCGGTGGAGAAGGTGGCCGTCTGACCGATGCGTTCAGACAATTTTTTGGTCCGCAGCCCCAAGGTATGATCGGTTCCAGCAACCATCGCCAGCGTCTGTTTTACATGGTGCAGGAATACCTAGGGGCAAGATCAGACTTGGACACCTTTCCCACCGAAAATCCTCTGGGTTACTGGGTCTTGAGGATGGATCACTGGCCAGAGCTTGCACAGTATGCAATTGAGCTACTGGCCTGTCCTGCATCCAGCGTTCTTTCGGAACGCACATTCAGTGCTGCTGGAACCGATCACAGGGTGCGTCTGTCCACTGACTCGGTCGATCGGCTGACCTTCATAAAAATGAATCAGTCTTGGATCACCACCAGCTACCAAGCACCTGATGCTGATGTAACTGAATAATTTTTTTCAGATCCCTTCAAAGACTGCCTATGCTGATGCTGAGTGACTATCCCTGAGTAATTATCCTCTTCCTCCTCAATCATCACGCTGATAGCTTGTAAGAACATTTTTGGTTCTGGGCGCCACCACCAGTGCCTAAGGCACAATTTTTCAGCCCCTGTATAACAGGGGCGTGTAATTACAATTTTTGATGTAATACTTTGCAGCAGGGCTCGTTCCTGCATTCCAACTAGAGTGTCTGTGAGGGGTTGCAGTGTTGTGGCACCAGCACCAGTGCCTAAGGCCCAATTTTTCTGCCCCTGTCTAACAGGGGCGTGTAATTACAATTTTTGATGCAATACTTTGCAGCAGGGCTCGTTCCTGCGTTCCAACTAGAGTGTCTGTGAGGGGTTGCAGTGTTGTGGCACCAGCACCAGTGCCTAAGGCCCAATTTTTCTGCCCCTGTCTAACAGGGGCGTGTAATTACAATTTTTGATGCAATACTTTGCAGCAGGGTTCGTTCCTGCGTTCCAACTAGAGTGTCTGTGAGGGGTTGCAGTGTTGTGGCACCAGCACCAGTGCCTAAGGCCCAATTTTTCTGCCCCTGTCTAACAGGGGCGTGTAATTACAATTTTTGATGCAATACTTTGCAGCAGGGCTCGTTCCTGCGTTCCAACTAGAGTGTCTGTGAGGGGTTGCAGTGTTGTGGCACCAGCACCAGTGCCTAAGGCCCAATTTTTCTGCCCCTGTCTAACAGGGGCGTGTAATTACAATTTTTGATGCAATACTTTGCAGCAGGGCTCGTTCCTGCGTTCCAACTAGAGTGTCTGTGAGGGGTTGCAGTGTTGTGGCACCAGCACCAGTGCCTAAGGCCTAATTTTTCAGCTCCTGTTCAACAGGGGCATGTAATTACAATTCTTGATCTAATATTTCACAGCAGGGCCCTGTGAGGGCTTACAGTGTTTTGGCCACAGCAACACCTAAGGCCCAAATTTCTGCTGAGTATATAGGGCAGGACCCTACTTTCAAACATCTAACTTACAAACGACTCCTACTTGCAAACGGAAGGAGACAACAGGAAGTGAGATGAAATCTACCCATAGGAAGGGAAATTCTCTCATGTAAGAGTTAATATGGGAAAACAATTTCTCCTTTCCACTGATGCTTTCCAATCCTTGTTCCACAAAAAAACCCAAATTTTCAAAAAACATTTTTCATTGGGACAAAAAAGTGAGGTGAAATCTTCTGAAGAGGAGGAAAGACGCAAAACAAATGTCACAGGGGTGATAACCCTTCCCTATGTTTTCCAAAAAGCTTAGAAAAGATTTTTTGGCTGGCGCTAAACACGTTAAAAATGTTCAAAATTACAAACAGATTCTACTTAACAACAAACCTACAGTCCCTGTCTTGTTTGCACCGCCTGTATACTGCTGTTCAGAGTATATAGGGACCTTTCCTTATTTTAATTTGGGTGCGGGGTTCCCCTTAATATCCATACAAGACCCAAAGGGCCTGGTAATGGACTGGGGGGTACCCATGCCGTTTGTCTCACTGATTTTCATCCATATTGCCAGGACCCGACATGACATTAAACCCGCAAGCAGTTTTAAATGAGATTTTTTCCTTTAAAAATGACATTTGGTGCAGGGACTGTTCTAAACATGGGAAACACGCGTCACTTTACAGGCATACTATAGACACCCCCCAGGTACGATATTTAAAGGAATATTTCACTTTTTTTTTTTTTACTTTAAGCATCATTAAAATCACTGCTCCCGAAAAAACTGCCGTTTTTAAAAGTTTTTTTTGCATTGATACATGTCCCCTGGGGTAGGACCCGGGTCCCCACACCCTTTTTAGGACAATACCATGCAAATTAGCCTTTAAAATGAGCACTTTTGATTTCGAACGTTCGAGTCCCATAGACGTCAATGGGGTTCTAACGTTCGTGCGAACTTGCGGTCCGTTCGCGGGTTCTGGTGCGAACCGAACCGGGGGGTGTTCGGCTCATCCCTACTCACCACTAGCTACTGCGTTCCTTTTTTGTCCTCCTCTATGGACCTACACATGCTGTTCGCATCAAGATTGATTGAATCCAAGATTGGCATACCTGTGCGGTGCAGCTCAAAAAGCCCAGCTATGAGCAGGCGAGTAGCTTAAAGAGGCTTGAATGTTCCCCCTTGGTGGATGGGTGGTCGCCTCTGTATGCCCGGCGGACAGTTCTCATCAACGGCTGGCAAGGTCTGTGGCTGTTTTCTCATACTCCATGGCAGTATTTCTATGTGTTGTCTGTATTTTCCCTGGTGGTCCAGTGTGTCCTATCCCCCTCATGGCTGCTGGTTCGCGTGCGTTCCAGCCCGCCACGGCACTTCCGGGTTGCGGCAGTCTCCGCCGCTGGCACCTGCGCTGTAGCCACCCTGAGAGCGAGGTTTGGCTTGCGCATGCGCAGTACGGAGGCTCGTTCGTCCGCGCAGGCGCCGTACGGCGGTTCCCCTTTGCGCGTGCGCAGTAGGGGATAATGATGTCACGGGCGGGGAATTTAAATTCCGCCCTCCTGTCCTGTTTAGTTGGGATCTCCCTTGGTAGGGAAAGGAGGAGCGGATCCCTGCTGGTCTCCAGGTGAGTGGTGGAAACCTCTGCAAAAAAAAAAAAAAAAGAGCAAAATAATGGAAAATGTTCTTTTATCATTATATATGTTTATCTAAATATATATACTTATGCGGCTGGAAGTTGTTTTTCCTTTGTCTTGAATATACATTGATACATGCTTTGTGCATATTAAAAAAAAAAAAAAAAAATGAGGCAAGCAGCGTTTTTTCTTTTCTCTAAAACCTTCTCATATTTGATGCCTAGGTTTTCTTAGACCATTATCCCTGCAGACTATTAAAGTGACATTTCGTGTCCCAGGTTATGGACAATTCACCGCCTTTAAGTGGCCAGCCCTCACGCACAAGGTATGTGCTCGTGAGGGGAGGGGATGAGATTTATGCACATTATTGTCGTGCTGATACCATGTTCTGCCTTTCTTCTCTCCCCTTCCCCTATTTTTTCTCTTCCCAGCCCTTCTAGGTTGGACCCGCTAAATGCGGTCCAGAATGCCAATGACCTTGCCAAGCCACAATACAATTCATCTTCATCCAGACGAGACTCACAGTCCGGATCCCACCAGAGGAGACGCTCTCGTTCCTCCTCAAGACACCGCTCCCACCGCCATGACAGCCGCTCAGACCACAGAGCCTGCTGGGGATGTAGGACACGAGTTCCGGAGGGCAAGTCCTTATGTGACCGTTGTTTTGCCCGTGCGGTTGGGGAAAAAGAGACGGAAAACCAGCGTTTAGAGTCTCTTGTGAAACGAGTGGTACAGCAATCCCTAATGGAGAGGGAAGCACCTCGCACATTGAGCCAGTCTACCACCGCGTCTGGCCCGCCGGCGGAAGAGGCCCGCGATGATCCGGGTGCTTCGCAGCCCTATATTACCTCTCCTGACTCCTCAGAGGATGAGTCTATTAATGAGGAGGTCAGTGGAGGGTTCGACTTCGCGATGGTTTCCCCTTTAATCAAAGCAATCAAGGAAGCCTTGAAGTGGGAAGACCCTTCCACTCCCCCAGCCAAGCAGAAAAAATTCTTCAAGCACCTGGGGAGGGAACGCGCAAACTTTCCGCTCCTTCCAGAGCTAAAGGAAATCATTGAGGAAGAATGGAGTAAAACAGAGAAAAAATCCTCCATGTCTAATAAAACCTCCAGATTGTACCCCTTCAAGTCAGAAGAAGTAAAGAATTTGGAGAATACTCCCCTTGTGGACGCAGCTCTTATGCGTCTGGCCAAACATGTGACTCTTCCTCTAGAAGACGCAGTATCTTTTAAAGATGGGCTCGAGAGGAAGATAGACCTAGATCTAAAAAGAATCTATGGGCTCGCGGGTATGGCCTGTAAACCAGCCCTGGCATTAGCGGCCATGTCTAAGGCCATGGAGGCCTGGACGGAGAACATGGAATCCTTCCTTAAAGGCGTGTCAGAAGAACTGGCTGGAAGTTCAGCAGCCGCAGAGCTAAAGCTTGCAGCGGTCTTCCTGGGGGAGGCGTCCATTGACCTGATCCGCCTTCTGGCTCGTATTATGCTGTCCTCAGTTACGGCCAAGAGAGCCCTCTGGTTGCGTCCCTGGCTTGCGGACCCTGGTTCTAAGCAAGCGTGGTGTAAAATCCCTTTTGAGGGGTCCTCACTGTTTGGCAATAAGCTTGACGATGCCATTACGCGAGCCACAGGTGGCAAATCGGGTTTTCTTCCCCAGGACAGGCGCATGCTGGGTCGAAAGAAGCCCCAGTTCAGAAGACGAAGTCCGGAGCGCTCCAGGGAAGCACGCTCCTACAAGCCTGGCCGGGACTTTAGGAAGAATTGGAGCAGAGGGCAGTCATCCTTCCGCAAACCCGTTAAAAATCAAACGTCCAGTGCTCGTGATCAGGCTAAATCTTTTTGAGATTACGCCCGCCCAGGCGGGCCGGGTGGGGGCTCGTCTGCTCCTCTTCCGGCACGTCTGGGTGGCCTCGATCTCAGACTTCTGGGTCATAAGGACGGTCTCGTCAGGCCACAGATGGGCCTTTTCCAGGACTCCGCACCCAAGGTTCGTCTCCACTCTTCTCCCTCGGGCAGAGGATCAGAAACAAATTTTGCTGTCCTATGTGGACCTCCTGAAAATTCAAGGAGCAGTAATACATGTACCACAGGACGAATGGTTTCAGGGGATATACTCCCCTCTCTTCCTAGTTCAAAAAAAGGGGGGCTCTTGGCGCCCAGTCATAGACGTCACATATCTCAACGGATTCATAGAGAATGGAAGGTTCAAGATGGAAACCTTGGTGACCATTCAGAGAGCCATACAACCAGGCGACTGGATGATATCGATCGACCTGAAGGACGCTTATTTCCACGTTCCAGTGGAAAAAGAATTTCACAAATACCTCCGCTTTCACATTGGGTCAGATCATCTTCAATTTATTTGCCTCCCCTTCGGGCTGACAATGTCCCCCCGGGTCTTTTCAAAGGTCCTCCTAGCCACGGTGGCACTAATAAGATCCAAAGGGGTACGTCTTTACCACTACCTGGACGACCTACTGGTGCTGTCCCAGAACAGGGAGCAGTTGCTGGTCCACCGGTATCAAGTAATCTCCACTCTGTCCAACTTCGGGTGGCTCCTAAACATAGAAAAGAGTCAACTGAGCCCAACTCAGCGTCTAATATATCTGGGAGCCCAGTTCGATACAGTGGCAAACACTATCTCCCTTCCACTACAGAAAATTCCTACAGTTCGAGACAGAGTCGAAACGATGGTTTCTACGACTCCCATGGTCAAATGGGCCTTATGGAGATTGCGTCCCTTCCAGTCAGGCCTCCTACGGCAATGGAAGTCAGGGGACAAGAATCAGGTCATCCGCATAACATCTACAATGAGAAACAGCCTCTTCTGGTGGCTTCAGCGCAAGAACCTCCTGACTTGCCACTCCATCGCTCCCATCTCCTGGGTGACGGTCACGACCGATGCCAGCGGTACCGGTTGGGGAGCCCTTTGTGGGTCGAACCTGGCCCAAGGCAAGTGGGAAACTTGTCTCCCCAACCCAGGGTCGAATGTCTTGGAACTTCGTGCGGCCTGGTGTGCCCTACAGTTCTTCTCTCATCTCCTGATGGGGGAGTCAGTGCTGTTGAGAATGGACAACACCACAGCAGTATCATATGTGAAGAGGCAAGGGGGTACTCGGAGTCCCACACTCCTTCGGGAAGTCGAGCCCATCCTATCGTGGGCGCAGAAATACCTTTCCAACATCTTGGCAGTCTTTGTCTCAGGCGTCCAAAACACTCAAGCAGACTTCCTGTCACGGACCGAGTTGGACAACAACGAGTGGTCTCTCCACATAGAGACGTTCAGGTGGATCTTGTCACTAAAGACCGATCCCGAAGTAGATCTGTTTGCTTCCCCCTGCAATCGCAAGCTGAAGAAGTTCTACACCCGGGGGCTCTGCAGTCAAGCCATCGGGACAGATGCCTTGACGGATCAGTGGAGGTTCAAGAGGGCATACGCCTTTCCGCCACTGCCAGTTATGCTGAGATTCCTGCAGAGGCTCCGAGCGGAGCCAGTGGAGGTGGTGACAATAGCTCCCTACTGGCCGAACAGGCCCTGGTTCCCTCTCCTGGTCCAGCTCAGCTGTCGGGACCCAGTGCCTCTCCCTCTCAGACCGGACCTTCTTTCTCAAGGGTCAGTCCTGCACCCTTGTCCTGCGGTGCTGAGACTGATGGTCTGGTTCTTGAGAGGGAGAGGCTGGAATCCCTAGGTTGTGCCTCAGAAGTAATATCCACTCTCATGAGCTCGAGAAGATCCAGTACAAATAAAGTCTATGGAAGGATCTGGTCCAAATTCGTGGAGTTCTGCTCTCCTCAGGGCAGGTCTTTTAGACATCCAGAAGTCCAGGACGTTCTCAGTTTCCTCCAAACGGGCCTAGATTTACATCTATCTGTCAGCTCTCTGAGAGTCCAAGTTTCGGCACTTTCGGCCTTCTCCGGCACTTCATGGGCAGTTCATCCTCTGGTTAGACAATTTTTCCGAGGCGCATCGAGACTCAAGCCCCAGAGAAAGCCTAGGTTCCCCAAATGGGACCTTCCATTAGTCCTTGACTCGATCTCTGGACTCAGTACTTCGGGGCCCTCCCCGCTCCCTATCAAGGTCTTTTCAGCAAAGGTGGCCTTCTTAGTGGCCATTACCTCAGCCAAAAGGGTCTCTGAAATTGCATCACTTGGTCACGAAGAACCCTTCCTAACGTTTTTCCCGGACCGGGTAGTCCTCATTCCTATGCTGGGTTCCAACCCGAAAGTGTCTTCAGTATTCCACGTCAATCAAGAGATCGTTTTACCTACATTTAGGACCCCAGGGTCCACTGAGAATCACCATCTAGATGTGGGCGAAGCTATTAAGGAATATCTCAAAGTTACTTCTCCCTTTAGACGTTCTAGTCATCTCTTCGTGCTTCACTCAGGCAGCAATATAGGGAAAAAAGCCTCAACCAGGACTATCGCGTCCTGGATCGTACAGACCATACAACAGGCATATAGGGCTAAGGGCTTGGCTCCTCCAAAGGCGGTGACAGCCCATTCCACCAGAGGAATGGCAGCCTCGTGGGCAGCGGCTCGACATGTGGCTCCAGATATCATCTGCAAGGCAGCTTCATGGGCTTCTATTAATACCTTTATGTTGCATTATTGTATAGAGCCTGCCTCACTATCCTCTGTAAACTTTGGGTTACAAATCCTATCGACCGATAGGACAAATTAAAATTTATGTTTTGATCATGCATACCCACCCGTGTGGTTGGCTAGTTATTTCCCACACGTAGGCTGCCATGGAGTCTGTCAGGAAAAAGGAAAATTTATTATCAAATACTTACCGTAATTTTCCTTTCCTGATGGACTCCATGGCAGACGGAGTTCCCACCCATTGGTCAACGAGTAGGCTAGTTACGGAACGCAGTAGCTAGTGGTGAGCACTCATTTATGGGAATGGGGTCCTATAGCATTGGAGAGGAGGCGGGGTTAACCCACACGTAGGCTGCCATGGAGTCCATCAGGAAAGGAAAATTACGGTAAGTATTTGATAATAAATTTTCCTTTATATAGATCACCCAGAGGGAGGGTTTTTATTTTTCTCAGCAAAATTGGAGTTACTCTTTAACCAATTGCCGACTGCCCCCACATACATATACTGCGAGGCGGCAGCTGTTCTGCGCAAAATCACGTACAGGTACCTGATTTCGCTTTTCCAGGTCTGTGGCGCGCATGTACCCAGCGACCAGCTCCTGCTGTGATTGGACACCGCAGGAGCCAATCAGCGGGTCCAGCTGGGACCTGCCGATCGTTCCCGAGAAGCGCCATTCTGTGACAAGGGAAGACAGAGAACCTGTGTTTCTGCCAAGCAGGAACAAGGATCTCTGTCTTCCCACAGTTAAAGCACCTCCCCCACCGTTAATAAGCACCACCTAGGCCAGTGATGGTGAACCTTGGCACCCCAGATGTTTTGGAACTACATTTCCCATGATGCTTTTGCACTCTGCAGTGTAGTTGATCATCAGGGGAAATTTAGTTTCAAAACATCTGGGGTGCCAAGGTTCTCCATCACTGCCCTAGGCACACATTTAACCCTTTGATCCCCCCTGATGTTACCTCCTTCCCTGCCAGTGTCATTAGTACAGTGACAGTGCATATTTTTTTAGTATTGATCACTGTATTGGTGTCACTGGTCCCCAAAAAAGTATCAAAAGTGTCACTTATGCCGCGTACACACGAGCGGACATTACGGCGGACTTTGCCCGGCGGACTTTTCGACGTACTTTCCGACGGACTTTGTGAATGAACGGACTTGCCTACACACAATCCACCAAAGTCCGTCGAATTCGTACGTGATGACGTACGACCGGACTAAAACAAGGAAGTTCATAGCCAGTAGCCAATAGCTGCCCTAGCGTGGCTTTTTGTCCGTCGAACTAGCATACAGACGGCGGACTTTTCGACCGGACTCGATTTCAACGGATAAATTTAAAACAAGTTTCAAATCTAATTCCGTCGAACTTTTGAGAAAACAAAGTCCGCTGGAGCCCACACACATCGAATTGTCCGACGAAATCCAGTCCGCCGGGCAAAGTCCGCCGTAATGTCCGCTCGTGTGTACGCGGCATAAGTGTCCGATTTGTCTGCTGCAATGTCCCTGTCCCGTTATAAGTCGCTGATCGCCGCCATTACTATTAAAAAGAAATAAACAAATAAAAATTCCGTAAAATTATCCCATAGTTTGTAGACACTATAACTGTTGGGAAAAACCAATCAATATACGCTTATTGGGTTTTTATTTTACCAAAAATATGTAGCAGAATACATATTGGCCTAAATTAAAGAATAAATTCGATTTTTTTCAATTTTTTTATGTTTTTTTTATAGCAGAAAGTAAGAAATATTGGTTTTTTTTGTTGTTGTTTTTTTTTTCAAAATTGTCGCTCTTTTTTTGTTTATAGCACAAAAATAAAAACTGCAGAGGTGATCAAATACCACCAAAAGAAATCGTGGTGGTGGGTCAGGCAGTGGGACAGGCCGCGAGCTGTGGGACGATAGTACGGCGGTAGCTCCTGTGTGTCCTCCGATTCCCCTGTGCGTGTCTTCTTCCTGTATTCCTTGGTGCCAATGGGAGCGTCTGTGCCTTCAGCCAATCAGGTGCCCGGTATTACACCCGGACCTCCTGATTGGCTGAGAGGCGGTTCTGTGCTTTGTTAACACACCTGGGTGCGCCTTTGTCACCTTTTTTGACGCCTATTAGAACCTATGGCTCTAATCTTCAAAAACACCCCCCCGCCGCTGTAATTCAGACGCCCGGCGCCTGAAAAGAGAGCGGCTACAGCGGCCGTGCAATGCATGAATCTATCCATAGTACGCAGAGGGGGTGGTCGGAGAGAGGGGGGCGGCGCCCGAGCGCCCCTAATGGACGCACCGCCACTTGTTGGTAGCGAAGGGGAGAATTTGTTTCGTATCGTCTTCATTTCTTTCATTTATTCCTTGGTCTGGGTGGATTCGAACAATTTTGCCGTTTTTCTGGAAGATTGCTATATGAAAGACAGCTACAGCGCGGTCTTACTGTGCCGGGAGGGCGTGTCGTGCATGGACATCCTCTCCTGATCGTGCTGCACAGAGGCGGAGCGCTCTTTGATCGCTGAGTCCTTTGGACTCAGCTAATCACAGATCGGGGTCAAGGGCCATTCACAGTGGCCCTTTACCATGTGATCAGCTGTGTCCAATGACAGCTGATCACCGATGTAAACACAAGTCGATTATCAGCATTCCTTTCTTCACGCTGACAGCATGAGGAGAGGAGAAGAGAGCCGATAACTGGCTTGTGTTAAAGGGACATCTACACTGATAATCAGCGCTGCCAATCAGTGCCCATTAGTGCCGCCTCCTCAGTGTCATATATCAGTGTTGCCTATCAGTGCCCATCCTTATCGCCTACCAGTGCCGCCTATTAGTGCCACCTATCAGTGCAGCCTCATCAGTGCCTATCAGTACCCATCAGTGTTGCCAATAATTGCCCATCAGTGCTGCCAATCAGTGCCCACCACTGCTGCCAATCAGTGCCTATTAGTGCCTCTTCCTCAGTGTCATATATCAGTGCCCATCATTATTGCCTACCAGTGCAGGCTATTAGTACCACCTATTAGTGCACATCAGTACAGCCTCATCATTGCCCATCAGGGCTGCCTATCAGTGCCCATCAGTGTAGCCTATCAGTGCCCATCATTATCGCCTACCAGTGCCGCCTCTCAGTGCCACCTATCAGTGCCCATCAGTGCAGCCTATCAGTGCCCATCATTATGGCCTACTAGTGACACCTATCAGTGCCCATCAATGCTGCCAATCATTGCCCATCAGTGCTACCAATCAGTGCCCACCAATGCTGCCAATTAGTGCCTCTTCCTCAGTGTCATATATTAGTACTGCCTATCAGTGCCCATCATTATTGCCAACCAGTGCCGGCTATTAGCACCACCTATTATTGCCCATCAGTGCAGCCTATCAGTGCCCATAATTATCGCCTACCGGTGCCACCTATCAGTGCCCATCAGTGCAGCCAATCATTGCCCATCAGGGCTGCCTATCAGTGCCCATCAGTGTAGCCTATCAGTGCCCATCATTATCGCCTACCAGTGAGCCTCTCAGTGCCACCTATCAGTGCCCATCAGTGCAGCCAATCATTGCCCATCAGGGCTGCCTATCAGTGGCCATCAGTGTAGCCTATCAGTGCCCATCATTATCGCCTACCAGTGCCGCCTCTCAGTGCCACCTATCAGTGCCCATCAGTGCAGCCTATCAGTGCCCATAATTATTGCCTACCGGTGCCACCTATCAGTGCCCATTAGTGCAGCCAATCATGGCTCATCAAGGCTGCCTATCAGTGCCCATCAGTGTAGCCTATCAGTGCCCATCATTATCGCCTACCAGTGCCGCCTCTCAGTGCCACCTATCGGTGCCCATCAGTGCAGCCTATCAGTGCCCATAATTATCGCCTACCAGTGCCACCTATCAGTGCCCATCAGTGCTGCCAATCATTGCCCATCAGAGCTGCCAATCAGTGCCCACCAATGCTGCCAATCAGTGCCCATTGGTGCCTTTTCCTCAGTGTCATATACCAGTGCTGCCTATCAGTGCCCATCATTATCGCCTACCAGTGCCGCCTATTAGTACCACATACCAGTGCCCATCAGGACTGCCTATCAGTGTCTATCAGTGAAGGAAAAAAAAATGACCTTTTTGCAAAAGTTTATAACAAACTATGAAAAATGTTTGTTTTTATTTCAACACTTTTGGTCTTTTTTCATTTGTTTAGCAAAAAATAAAAACCCAGCAGTGATTAAATATCACCAAAAGAAAGCTCTATTTGTGTGAAAAAAAAAGATAAAAATGTAATGACCGCAAAATTGTCATTGTAAGTGTGACAGTGCTGAACGCTGAAAATTGGCCTGGGCAGGAAGGGGGTAAAAGTGCCCTGTAGGCAAGTGGTTAAAGGAGCCCGTCAGCAGGTCTCAGGCATTTTATCTGACAGGGGTAGGGTTGCCAACTGTCCGGGATTCACCCGGACAATCCGGGTTTTGAATCATGTGTCCGGGTTTCAGAGGGACTGAAACCCGGACACTTTATTCAGACCGGGCTGTGGCTCCCCAAGTAACCAAGATAGTCGCACACAAATCTGTTGCCGTCCAGGAGCTGAGGGGCGGCTGTCTGGGGGGTGGGGGGATGAGGTTCGGCATCACTGGGGTGCAGGGTGATGTCAGCAAGAGCAATTTGGCCACACCCAGAGTTTGCTGCGGCACGCTATGCGCACCACATCACTACTCTCCTCGGGGCACCCAAAGGTGTTCCAGACCGCTAAAGTGTTGGGGTTTGGCTTGAAGAAAAGGTGGAAACCCTAGACAGGGACCCCTCTATAAGAGTGAATGTCTATCTTTATGATAACACCCACATTTGCAGATAAGGAATTATTTGTGTTTTGTGTATTTAGTGAACACTGGAAACCAGGGACTGCACAGACAACACGGACCCCCTTAGCAACAAGAGACTTTGCCACCAGCAATATGGCGGCCGCGAGCTTTTTATTTATTTTTTTCCCTTTCCCCTGCCACCGCCAACATGGCTTCCCGGAGCCTCCATCGCTCCTCCCCTCCTTGGCAGGAGGCGTCTTCCTAATTGGCTGGGGCTAGGCAGTGTCGCAAGGGGGAGGGACGTCTCGCAAGTGAGGGCGCCGGTTGGCTGGCTGTCGGCGGAGGCTTCGCCTATTGGTTGGCACGGGCAGCCGTGGAGCCGGCGCACGTCATTGGCTGAAAAGTAGGTTAGTGGTGCGACATTTAGTGAGGGTAGAAAGTAGGTCACGGACGCGGCTGTTTGTGTGAGAGCTCGGAGTGTGCGGAGGAAGGGTGAGTGACCGGCCTGGGCTGGGGAAGGGGAGTCCTGACAGGAGAGTGCTAGCTCTTGGGGCTAGTCCTCAGTCATTGTATTATGTCTGACTACATGCAGAGTGTAAGCTTCTGGGGTTCTCCCTGTCTGCTGTCATAATAAGCCCCCCCATATCTCCTGCATGGCTGGCTGGGGGGTCCCCCTGCACCCTCTTCATGTGTGTAGAGTGCAAGCTCCTGGGACAAGCCGCCTTCTGAGGGGCCCCTTAGTTCTGACAGCCATGGCTGCTCAGGGGGGCCACTGGGGCCATTTATTATTATGGGGCCCCTGTACTGAGGTTAACCCCCCCCCCCCATTTTATTAATAGGGCCCCTGTACTGAGGATACCCCCCCATTTTATTAATAGGGCCCCTGTACTGCGGATACCCCCCCCCATTTTATTAATAGGGCCCCTGTAATGAGGATAACCCCCCCATTTTATTAATAGGGCCCCTGTACGGAGGATACCCCCCCATTTTATTAATAGGGCCCCTGTACGGAGGATACCCCCCCATTTTATTAATAGGGCCCCTGTACGGAGGATACCCCCCCATTTTATTAATAGGGCCCCTGTACGGAGGATACCCCCCCATTTTATTAATAGGGCCCCTGTACGGAGGATACCCCCCCATTTTATTAATAGGGCCCCTGTACGGAGGATACCCCCCATTTTATTAATAGGGCCCCTGTACTGAGGATACCCCCCCCATTTTATTAATAGGGCCCCTGTACTGAGGATACCCCCCCCATTTTATTAATAGGGCCCCTGTACTGAGGATACCCCCCCATTTTATTAATAGGGCCCCTGTACGGAGGATACCCCCCCATTTTATTAATAGGGCCCCTGTACGGAGGATACCCCCCCATTTTATTAATAGGGCCCCTGTACGGAGGATACCCCCCCATTTTATTAATAGGGCCCCTGTACGGAGGATACCCCCCCATTTTATTAATAGGGCCCCTGTACGGAGGATACCCCCCCATTTTATTAATAGGGCCCCTGTACGGAGGATCCCCCCCCATTTTATTAATAGGGCCTCTGTACGGAGGATACCCCCCCATTTTATTAATAGGGCCCCTGTACGGAGGATACCCCCCCATTTTATTAATAGGGCCCCTGTACGGAGGATACCCCCCCATTTTATTAATAGGGCCCCTGTACGGAGGATACCCCCCCATTTTATTAATAGGGCCCCTGTACGGAGGATACCCCCCCATTTTATTAATAGGGCCCCTGTACGGAGGATACCCCCCCATTTTATTAATAGGGCCCCTGTACGGAGGATACCCCCCATTTTATTAATAGGGCCCCTGTACGGAGAATACCCCCCCATTTTATTAATGGGGCCCCTGTACGGAGGATAACCCCCCATTTACTAATCGGGCCTCTGTACTGAAGATAACCCCCCCCCCCCCATTTACTAATCGGGCCCCTGTACTGAAGATAACACCCCCCCATTTACTAATAGGGCCCCTGTACTGAAGATAACCCCCCCATTTACTAATAGGGCCCCTGTACTGAAGATAACCCCCCCATTTACTAATAGGGCCCCTGTACTGAAGATAACCCCCCCATTTACTAATAGGGCCCCTGTACTGAAGATAACCCCCCCATTTACTAATAGGGCCCCTGTACTGAAGATACCCCCCCCTATTTACTAATAGGGCCCCTGTATTGAAGATAACCCCCCTCATTTACTAATAGGGCCCCTGTACTGAAGATACCCCCCCCCCCCATTTACTAATAGGGCCCCTGTACTGAAGATAACCCCCCCATTTACTAATAGGGCCCCTGTACTGAAGATAACCCCCCCATTTACTAATAGGGCCCCTGTACTGAAGATAACCCCCCCATTTACTAATAGGGCCCCTGTACTGAAGATAACCCCCCCCCCCCATTTACTAATAGGGCCCCTGTACTGAAGATAACCCCCCCCCCCCATTTACTAATAGGGCCCCTGTACTGAAGATACCCCCCATTTACTAATAGGGCCCCTGTACTGAGGATAACCCCCCCCTATTTACTAGTAGGGCCCCTGTACTGAAGATAACCCCCCCCCCATTTACTAATAGGGGCCCTGTACTGAAGATAACCCCCCCTATTTACTAATAGGGCCCCTGTATTGAAGATAACCCCCCCCCCATTTACTAATAGGGCCCCTGTACTGAAGTTAACCCCCCCTATTTACTAGTAGGGCCCCTGTACTGAAGATAACCCCCCCCCATTTACTAATAGGGCCCCTGTACTGAAGATAACCCCCCCATTTACTAATAGGGCCCCTGTACTGAAGATAACCCCCCCCCATTTACTAATGGGGCCCCTGTACTGAGGATACCCCCCCTATTTACTAATAGGGCCCCTGTACTGAGGATAACCCCTCCCCCTATTTATTAGTAGGGCCCCTGTACTGAGGATAGTCACCAGTCATCTGTGCCAGTAACCTTACTATCTAAGTAGAGTGCCAGCTCCTGGGGTCAGCTCTCAAATCTGCATTTTACTTTTTATGTGTCCCTGTATGCGTGTTCTGCCCTTTCCTGCCTGTTGGTGGAATTCCCTGGTCTCTTAATGTATGTAGAGTGCAAGCTCCTGGGACTAGCTGCCCTGTGCTGCTTTCTCTGTGTTCTGATTGAGTCCCTCCTGAATTTTTTACTGCCGGGGACTCCTAAAATACACCCACCCAGTGTCTGAGGATATCCCACCCTATGAGTCTGCTCTGTCCCCCCCCCCCCCCCCCCTGCTGTCTGATATATCCTGGTAGTGACCCCACCTAGAGTGCAAGCTCCTGGGATCAGCTCTCCCATCAGCATGGTCTGCCTATTGCTGATTTCCCCACATCTGATGTGTACCGGGTTCACCTTTATCGGTCTGTTGCTGATGTGGGATTCTTGGACTCTCTGAATGTTCCTAGAGTGCAAGCTCTTGAGAGTAGAGCTTCAGTCACAGCTGGTATTACTGGCTACTCCAGTATTTGTGGTGAGGAAGTAATCTTCAAGTTCTGGTGACTAACACCGAATCTGTTATTATGGTCACAACATAGCAATGAAGTGCAGCCCAGAACTGATCACTTCTGTATTTGTGGTGGAGACCCCAGTGCTGGAGACACCGACTGGTGGTGGGGGGGGCCTGAATGCATTCAGAGTACAAGCCTTGGAT